>CP142451.1:123787500-124987500 GCA_038049695.1 Cinnamomum chago
GAAAATGGCACCTAGGATTACCCCGTACCAGGTTGGTTCAATTGGATTCGGATCCATTGGTTGCATCACGAGCGGCATCTTGAGTCTTCAATCTCTAGTAAATTGCAGATTTCCAATTTTCCATTTATAGGCCTGGGATATCTGGGTGGAAGTGACTGCAGCTGCTGATTGGGATATTTACTGGGGAAGAAAACAGACATGTCTGTCGGCGCGACAGACATGTCTGTTTTCTTCCCCAGTAAATATCCCAATCAGCAGCTGCAGTCACTTCCACCCAGATATATTTGACTTTTGCCACAACATTTTCTTAATTGAAGAGCCTATTTGAATGAATCCGTACGCACCACATGGCAAGTTGGCCACCTCAGCTATGACCTTATCATTGAATGAATAAAAATAAAATAACAGGATTTTCTAGCAAATAAAAAAAAATTATATGAAACGACAAACCCATTCGTCTCCTCCATCCTCTTCTGGCGAGCACCTCCTCCAGACAACTAGTCTGCCAAACAGCCCAACAATGTCGAAAGAAATCCTAAAATTTGTACAATAGTTCATCAATTACATGGATACTATTTATCGGTTAAGATTTCATTGGATACTAATTCAATTGATTTGTGTTGGTCTCACATCCTCTTAAACAAACCAAGGAGCCAAGTTCACCAGAAGATGCATCGGCTACCCACCAACCACTGCCAATGAATTAAACTCATGTTGGAGATCATCACTTTGCAGAGAATGCTAGGATGTTAGTGATATTAGTAGGTTATCTTTATCCTCAGGATCATATTAGTTAGTATTTGTTTATAAAAGAAAGTATTTTCATTTAATGAAAGTTACGGTAAAATTATGGAAAAGAAGTGATTCTCGAAACTCTTTATGGTATCAGAGCTGGGCTCAATGATGATCTTACGATCAAGCAAGGGCATGGTCTTATCTTCCGCAATAATCACCGTCAATTTTTCTATTTCAATAAAGAAATGATTATCTTCTCCTACCTACCCATTCATTTAAGCCCTATGATTTCATCACTTTCATAATTTCGAAGCTTCTGGAAGAAATCGCGACAGATCGGATCCAATGGGCCACCGGCACTGACGGACTAAAAAAAGAGTGGGTTGCGACAATAATAGATCCACAGACAAACAGTGATCGCCAAGAAAACATGAAGATCGTTTCTATTAAAACATTTTATCATCTATTTTTAGAGATTAAAGGGTTCTCTTTTTTTTTTTTCATGTTTACAAATACAGATACTTTCTTTGAAATTACCATGTGATTGAAGGGGAATGTTGGAGATTATCACTTTGCAGAGTTTGTTAGGATGTTAGTGATATTAGTAGGTTATCATTATCATCAGGATAAGATTAGTTAGTATTTGTTTATAAATGTAGTATTTTCATGTAATGAAAGTTACGGTGAAATTATGGAAAATAAGTGATTCTCGAAACTCTTTAACTCAAAACTTGTCAATGACAGTTATTGATAGCCATCAGCATCATTTTTGTTCTAGCAAATCTGTTGGTACTCGTCTTTGAGATTCTACTTTTACAAAGGTGGACCAGCAAATGGGTGGCAACACTAGTCCAATCTGCAGCCCAACAACCTTCCTTGACCACCCTTTCCTTCATCTACATCTTCATTGGATTGGCAGTTTTTGGTGCCAGCATTATGTACTCATATGGGCTTTTGTACCCACCTGTCTCAACCTATTCAAAATTTTAATTTAGGGTTTCTCGTTTGAAGCAAGGTGTTGATGTATATGGTGGTGGCGGTGGAGGTGGAGGCGAAGGTGCTCAGATAAGGTCGCATTGGCTCTGGCAGCAGAGGCAGTTGGGGCAGAGAGTTCCCCCTACATCCATTCCACGCTACTGTCTAGAGGACGTGCTATGGTGTTGTCCAGGAGAATAGAAGTGGATGTGGGGGAGGTGCTGGCCGGAGGAGGAGAGGGTTAGAGGACGAGGCGGAGGAGGTGCTGGCCAAAAGAGGAAAGGAATGATTCTTTTTTTATTTACGGTTTCTTGTTTGATATAAAATTTTCATATTTGCAAGAAAAACCCTGTCCATTTAATTTATTCATTCAAAAAGATAATCATAGCTGAGGTGGCAAACTTGCCATGTGGCGAGCAGGAATTCATGCAAATAGGCTCCCCCTGTTCCAACGAAATAGGGGATCCGGACTACCGGCAACAGCGAAGGTATTGGATCAACAATGTCTCAATCAGCTACAGTTACCTCCTGACAAATATATTTCATTGTGATTCGGATAATAACAGTACAATAGGTCTTAAATCCGGAAATTGTCTTAGAACTGCTGGAAAAAATGAAATGCGTGTAGAGCTGTCCGTACCCTTATTTGTGACCCTAGGATATCGCTACGTGCGATATCCTACGATCCTAAGATATCACATCTTGCACCTGAGTTTAAATCTCTGGATTTAAGTTATGCCAGAGAACCTCCCATTGCCCGAACACACAAGCAATGCTGTCAAGGCTTTAGAGAATGTGGAATCAGACAACGGGACAACTTCATCACCCGTTGTAATTGTAGACTATGGTCAGATAATAGAGGACTGATATCATGAAATGCTGGATATTGTAATAAAAACACTGAAGTGGAGTGGGTTATTATTAATGTAAACTTATGTAACAAGAGAATTATTAATGTACACTTATGTAAGATCTCATAACAGCCCACAAAAAGTCGAAATGAAGAATGTAAAATAGAGTTTTGAATTCATGGTGAAAATGTGCTTTGCATTTGGGCGGGGAGGGGTAATCATGCGATATCCTATAGTCAAGGGATATCACGTAATTTGATATCCAACATCCCTAGGATATCGCAATGTGAGATATCCTACAACCAAAGGATATCGTACAATTAAGGATAAAATCGTCACTTTCACACCGTCCTTTTGTGTACAAATAGTTTTGCGGTAATTAGAATTATTTTGACAATTCTGCGGCGCTTGTCAACTTTAAGACCTGTTGTACGGTCATTATCCCTATTTGATTTCCTTTGCCACAACAATGTCTCAATTAGCTACAGTCATTTCCTAGCAACAATCCCAGCCCCAAGAATTCTGAATACCGAAAGCAAAGCGCCGAGGTAAAAGGTTGTCATGAATCATGGTTCAACGAAAATTATAGCCCAAAAAAATAGATTGCAAAAATAAATCATTTCTATTTAATAAATTACTTTTCAAAGCAAAAAGTCAGTTTATGCACATGTTCTCAATAAGATACCAAATTTAATGGCCCAGCTTAGTTAGAGACCAAATTACTATAAATACTTATAAAAACAAAAAGTGATCTAATGCATATATTGTCTAGTAAAGGACACAAGACAAGGAAATTCCATCCCCACTCTTTTCCGCCTTTGTTTTACCTTTTTTTTTTTTTTTTTTTTTGCAACTCACTTCTTTTCCTCTTTCTCAATTTCGTCTTGTCAAATAAAAGTGCACCCACGATTATAAGTGGTGCTCATCAGTTATGAGCAATTGCCCTTAGCTTACATGCCCACTCTGATTAATTTATCTTTTTAGGCAAATTGTTCTACACACTAATCCGTAATCCCGCTTGAATTGGCACCATATCTAATTTCATACTATATCAAACATTAGTGATTGTTAGATTTTATCCTAACCAATCGGTACAATGTATATGCAATAAACTTTGTAGACCAAAAACTAAGTGCTAGGATTATTCCATAACCTACTATCTTGCGTTTCTATAATCTATGTATGTCTAGTTTTTTTCATCCATGAATTCAAGTAAATGACTCCTTTTAAGATAAAATACCTACGTGTTTTTTAGGATCCCTAGTATGTGTATACTCTTGGTTTGAGGGAATGATTGTACAAGGTTATCAAATTATGTCGTTAAATAAAGTTGAAACCAATCTAAACAAAGGGCTACCCCTTTCAAAGATTAATACCCAAAGTCTTGGCCCCACCGTATTCATAAGAGAAGTCCCAAAAAAGAGAAGATTATATGTTGGAAACCTCCACCGGCAGGAGTCTTAAAGCTTATTGTGGATGGTGCAATGTTGTTAGATAAGCTTCAAAAAGCGGCAGTTATGGTATTCTTAGATATAAGAAGGGCAATGTGGTTATGGGCCTTGTCGCCTTGAGCAAGATAGAAAATGGGGTGGGTGTAGCTGATGACATTGAAGCCTTAACAGCATTAAGAGCTCTTAAATTGACATGTTACAATGGGGTGAGCAATATTATCCTAGAATGTGGATGCGCTAAAGTCTTCCGGCTTAAACCTGTCGCAAGGACCCTATTGAGAGAGATCAAAGATCTGTTTAATTGATTTAATAGTTTTGTTATGCACAATGTTAGATTGTATGACCTCAATCCAGTGGATAATACAAATAAATTGATTTATTTCATTAATTAATTTATATTTTTATGCTTTATTCATGACATGAATAGTAATTTACTCTATGTTTGCACATAACCAATACAAAATGAGATGATGGTTCATGAGATGAACCAGAGCCCACAAGTATATTAGATGTGATCCATGTATTTGAATGAGATCCATATACAGGAGACATAGATCACAAATCTTATATTTAAATTGATTCACAGCTAGTTATGAGATTGTGTATCTCATCTGATAAGGTTGCAGCAATATGATCACTAGTAGATAGTGTGATATGTCTCGATCATCAGAGTGTAAGACTCTGAATCATTGTGCTGGTACATTGAATGTACTGAAGGACCATGAGTCGCACTCGCACCTTGTACAAATTTGTCTTTTATAAAAGGACTACTCGAATAATTCCGAAGCAATAAGCTCTTAATCCTAAGAGATTAATGAACTCAAGTTTCTACTACATTTACTTTGAGTCATCAATGAGTGAGGCCAATTGTTGGTCAACACCTCGATGTCTTAGGTACGTAGTGGTGGGGCTGTGAGAACATATAATTCTCAAGATAAAATCTATTCTCATAAATATCCCCTTGTGCCAATTAATGGATTTTATTATTAGTAAGTGCACACCCATCTCAATTAAAAGTTAATTGGATGGTACTGGTGATTACTATGATTAATTAGGTCACAAGGATAATAATAGATGGATCCAATTTGGTTGGACAGATTTATTCCAATAGATCCATGGATAGAATTGATGGAGGGGCATACTTACAGTAATTGGGAAGTTTAGTTTAGGGTCTTCTTGTAATTATTACTAAGATTGGAGTGCAATTGCATTTAATTAGTGGACTTATTTGCAATTAATTGCGGGTCCGGAGTTCACATAAGAAGTGGGGTTAAGATTCCTTGTTGGAGTCAGATTTTACGGAATCCATAGTAGTCCCCATGCTGACCCTCGTAAAAGAATGTTACTAATCTCATTAGAACTCTTAAAGAAAGATGGAGTATGATACTTACTAAGAATGGAAGTGTGTAACGCCCCACCCTTCACACATGCATGATATTGTCCGCTTTGGCCCGCGTGCACGCGCGAGGACTTCCCAGGAGGTCACCCATCCTAGTACTGCTCCCGTCCAAGCACGCTTAACTTCAGAGTTTTTACATTTTTCGGGGCCGCACGGTTTTAAAAGGCCTCAGGTAAGGTAAGGGTGTAAACTTTACATATAACCCCATTCACTTTCCTCTCTATAGTCGATGTGGGACTCCGGGGCGTCACATTCCACCCCCCTTAGGGCTGCACGTCCCTGTACAGTAGCCTGCAAGTCCCTGTAACCTGCCAGCCCTTCGTGGCCCGCCCACATGAAGACCCGCCCACTTGCACCAGACCACGGCAGAAGACCCACACTCGAACTAGTCGAGAGTCGTCTCTGATACCATTTGTAATGTAACGCCCCAATTCCGGATACCGATATAATCGTTCGAATACCCGAAGTTGACGCGCTACTTCCCAGAAAATTCGAGAACTTCCAAGATCGTAGCCCACAGTGAGGTCTAATTTAAAACTTTTTGACCAATATAATACTCCATGGTTAAATTTGCGAAAGCATAACAATTAAATAAAGCGGAAGCAATTTGGTATCATATATATTAAATGTGAGCAGAACAGTAGTCTAGTTAAAAAGGTTCAGTGTTAACCAAAGTTAATACACATTTGATTTCTACCAAACTCACTATAAAAATTCCTCTCAAACCCAAAATAAAGAGGACTCTCAAAACCCATGTAGATCATCTCCGCCCTCCGGCTCGACATCCGGGTCGGCCGGGCCCCAAGCGAACTCTCCAGCAACCGGCGCCTCTACTAGCGTTAGTGCATCCTCAGGGATCTCTGGGTCAATGCCTAAGCACCAAAGAAGGGTCAGATCTAAAAGATCTGGCAAGTCACAGCATACTACTAACATAGAACATATATATCAAAGGAATAGAGACAGGTAAATAAATTAAAGAATGACAAGGTAAAGAACTAGGCAGTTGTGCATGATAATCATAGAGAATCAGGATAAATATAAAACATCTAAACTACTACAACAAATGGCACATTCACACGAGCTGGAATACCGCGGGATATTATGCCGCGGCCCTCCCATACTGAACACAGTTGCGGCGGGGAAATCTCACCAGTACTGGGAATTACTAATCCCGCAAATCACTCATCATCTCATCATACTCATCACTCCAGACCGGACACGGTATCACACCGTCCGTCTTAACCACACAGCTCATCATGATAGCTCATCAACACTCAACTAGCTCCTACCGGGGATGATCAGTCCACAGGCTGAGCTTAAATCAACCGAGTGAATGTTCATGCCGACTCGAGAATACTGTAAGGGTCTGTGTCTGTCTAGGCTTTGCCTTGCGTGAACAAGGTCCTAACAAAGTCTCTATAAGGTATACATATACCAATTCAGTCTATGGATTTCATTCAAGGTCCAAGCCCACTCGTTGGATCCATACCAAGGCCCATCAGCACATGGCCCGGTCTAAATCTGTCCAAACGAGGCAACAAATCCATTTACTACTGATAAACAGTTCATTTTAATCCATTATGACTTAAAAGCCCAATAAAAACTACCTCTTCCAACTACAGGTACACATCTCCACACTTAGGCCCAATAAGGGCCCGCCTAGACACAGACACGGGTCAATGTTCTCCCAAATCACACTATTGGGTCACCTCTAAGATACCCTAAGTTCAGGTCCTCCATTTATATTTAATTAATAGTTACAGCTACACTAAAGATTTAAGATTGACAGCATTAAACAAGGTGAAGTGTGAACTTCAACATGAGAATCAATAGGGAAATACAACGGTCCAATCCTAGGTAATGGGCCACGTTTAGGTTCAGGTCTATCTCCGGTAATTTGATCTCTAAACGAAGTCACTGATGCCATATGATACCGTGTTTGGTGCTTAGGAGGTTACGGGCATCACTGACAACTCTTAGGGGTCAAATCATCTTAGATTAAACGACCAAAACCCTAATCGGTGGTCCCCACGCGTCAAGGTCGAGCCACGCCATTGACTCGTGCTTGGCACATTGATGGAAGTTCATTTGGATGGTCAATGGGCCCTACAATCGATCAATCATAGCACAAATGCTAAACTCACATCTTAGTGTTCATAGTGTGGCAGGTCGACCTGGCAAGGGTCGGGTTGATCTGCTCCACTGGAATCAAAGTTGGGACTTGGTTTGGATTCTAGAGTTTCCAGTGTACCCGATTGACCAGGTGGCCAGCCGGTCGATCTGGTACACAGGTGTACCTGAGTCAACAGATTCCATGCCAAATCTCAACTTTTGCACTAAAGTCTGGGTCTGATGGAAAAATCCAAGTCATACACCAACTATTCGAATTGGGTCCATAAAATACTCAGGGCTTAATCAAATTATAAAATATAGTGAAATTTCTAAAAGTATAAATCTAAAGGGTCCAAACTAATTTAAATTAATTAAAGACTAAGGGGTCTTTTATTTCTAATTCCTAAAATTAATAGGGTTTCATAAAGGCTAAGGGTCCTACTTTCCTAATTATCTAAAACTAATGGGTCCCATGCACACATTAGAAACTAAATGTTTTATTTAATTAATAAAACTAATGGGTTATGGATTAGTGGGCCCCACTGGGCCCAGCTCCAATTTGGTTCAATAAAAACTAAGGGGTTTATATTTCCAATTTATGAAAATTAATGGTACTAATAGTATACATTAAAAACTAAGGGATTAATTTTAATTAAAGTAACTAATGAGTTATAGATCAGTGGGCCCCACTGGGCCCAGTCCTAGATCAGTCCTCATCATCATGGTCACTAAGCAGCCCCGGATCCAATGTCCGGACCTGATCTGAAATCAGGGACCCACCTGGGCCCCATAATTTTCGTGGACCACACTTTCCCATACTCCCTCGCGTCACATCATTTCCCATACTCCTATGGACCACCCTTTTCCCCACTCATCACTTACCTCACTCAAAACACCACATGTTCTGCAACAGAAAAGGGGAACCCCTGGTGCATAAAGAGAGCAACGATCGTGGGCCCCACTGATCAAGGGCCCACGATCAGCCCTCATCATCTGGGTCACCCAAGGTGGCCCTACACCATGTGGGGTCCGGATCTCCAAGGGTGGCCCACCTGGACCCCACTGATCTCAACACAAAAACCCCAAATTCTCACTGTTTTCCATTACAGTGACTGTAACAGTCACTCTTCTTCACCCATTTTCTAAACAATTGTTTCTATACAAATCCACAAATCATAGCATATGTAAAAAAAAAGATTTCTCTCATCCATCAATGGCCAATAGTCCATCTATTCTAAGCTCAAAGGTAAATCTACAGATCCACATTAACTGTATGGAAATGACTGAATCAATGAAAACAGAAATATACATTCTATGTTAAGAGTGTAGTGCACTTGTCTTAGCTTGGAAGAGAAAGTAGAGAGAGATAGAGAAAAATAGAAGAGAGAATCAGGATCCCAGCCCAAAGGAGAAGAAGAAGAAGATACAGCAGTTGCAACTCCCAGAGGAAATCCCAGCAGTAACAGTAGCTTGGAAAGGGAGAGAAATGAGAGAGGAAGAAGAGAGGAAATGGGAAGGGAATAGTAGCTTAGGGTTTTTCTTGGGATTAGAGCTGATTTATAGCTTTGGGGGAGTGGTTATTGACTGTATTAGCCTTTATGTTAACATGTAATTAGGGTTAGGGTTAGGGTTATTCTAGTCTTTAGGTAGGAAGGTTTTAGAGAATGCACCTTTATCAAAGACCTCCCTATAGTTAATTAAAACCCATACTAAGGACCTCCTAGCACTAATTATTTTTCGGAGGTCCATGGCTATTTTCTATGAGCTTAATTATTTTCTATGAGGTACACAGGTAAACTCCATGGCTATTTTCTACGAGCTTAATTATTTTTCAGGTTCAGTCCTGGTCTGGATAGTACCTTTTAAAAGGTTTTACCTCATTTCTAATTCTACTAAGCCTAGGTAGTAACTTGAGTGTGAACCTTTAATAGCATGGGCCTAAATATGTAAATGCTTGTACGCCTAAAACAATGAACTAACCTGATTACTAACCTGTGCTTGGACTTTGAGCATAACTGCAGCAGAACTGATTCACCAATTTTGGCCAGTTAATACGCTAAAATATGTTAAGTCTATCCTAGGCTTGAAACTGGGCCTAAAATCTTGACGTGAATGGGCCTACAGGCAAGGTTCTTACACGTGGCCATAGTAAGCATAAATGGAGACACTTTTTTTTTTTTTGGTAAACAAATGGTGACACGTAGGAGCGGCCAAAGGAACTACAAAAAGTCTACTTGGACAAACTTTTTGGCCAGAATTTTGGCCAACCCATATGGTTTCCATTGAATATCACTATGATATTCAATGGAAACCATATGGGTTGGCCAAAATTCTGGCCAAAAAGTTTGTCCATGTAGCATTACTCAAGGAACTATATGACTTAAGAAGAAGCTTTGAAATTGGGTAGTGATTTCGAGGTATTGCACTAATGCACTTGACTTGAAGTCTCTTACGCGGAAGCTTCTCTATGCAATTTCGCGAAAGCTTCTTTCTTTATCTTGGTAGGTTCCACCCACCCACCACCTGAGTTATTAAAAGAATTTTGAGACATTTCGTAGGTCGACCTTGATGGAATGTCTATAGATGAAAACTCGAATCTATATACAAACATTACATCAAGGACTCCAAGGATGACATTACATCACATTACATCAAGGACTCCTCTCTCCATCTCCCTTATTTTGCCCAAAAAAAATGAGGCCCATAATAGTATTTAGTGTTACATCTCACTAAAGTCATCTTTTCATATTCCAAAAAAACATTAATTAAACCAACTGCTATCCTTCATTTTCTCTGCTCAGTATCTTCTCAAATCTCAACCTCCTGCCACATCACCAGTAATTCAATCGTTTCTCACATAAACATTTAACCGTTTTTTTTTTTCTATAAGGATTTACTAATCTGGTTATGTCTTTATATATATATATAATATGTGGGTGTTTTTATAATATATTTTTGATAATATATGTTAATCATAATTCACTAACTCAAATGTAATATGTTTTTTTTTTTTTTTCATATTGAAGAAGTTGCATTACATTCAAAACTCATCCACATCTACAACCTTGATGGCCAACAATGATAAATCACTAAATCAGGTTCTATTGTTCTATGCTTTTAGGATTTTTTTAATTCCAAGCTAGTATTGTATGTTTATTATAGTTAGTGTTCATTCTATTTGTAAATATTATTAGTTATAATTTATAAATAATAAATATTTAGACTAGAAAATATGAATTTAGATACTCAACTTAAAGAATTGATAATTTTGTAAATATTATTAGTTATAATTTATAAATAATAAATATGTAGACTAGAAAATATGAATTTAGATACTCAACTTAAAGAATTGATAATTTGAGGCCTCATTTAAAATTGTCTCTTTAGGCCTTAATTTTTCTCGAGCCAACCCTGATAAACAGAAGTAGTCCTCCTACCAATTTTTTTTATTTATATATCTTTACCTTTTTTCATGAGCGACGATATCATCGCCCAACAAACCTTATAGATAAGAAAATATTTCTGTTGGGTGACCATATCATCGCCGGTTGTATTATTTGTAGGATATAATCATTTCTGTCATGCGACGACAAAAAATAACTCTATAATGATGTGGTCCTGTAATTATGTACAATAAATGCAAACATTAGTAAAACATTTCATTTACAACTTCCTTCATTTACATCTTTCACGCAAGTGTACGTCAATTTCGATGGAAACAATATTGCAAACATTTAAAAAAATTATCCTTTTATAACATCCTCCATTTACATACCTTATGCAAATATTAGTAAATTTCTACTACAGCAAATGTCAACATTATAACAATCATCCATTTAAAACATCCTTTATGCACATTCTCCATACAAACATTGATAATATCACAAAATGGATTTATTATAAGCATATAAAAATACAAAGTCTTCTATCTACATCCTTGTAGGTCCTACTACAAGAAATCATGACTCTTTAGAAAACACATTTCCTTTATTTAATAAAAAAAGTTACAACAACTTATTTACTTTCATGTTCACTCATTTATAACCATTACTTAGAGTTTAGAACATATCTAAATCCAACTTATGTGCATTTAATTCTCAACTACTCTTGAATATTTCTTACTAAGCCAATTGACTTGCAAAACAACAACAGAAAATATGGAGTTGAATTGACAGAGCATTTTACGTTGGCTTTTGACCTACGTAATGCAACTCTCCTTCTTTGTCTGAGCTGGGACCGATAGTAAAATTGACAGAGTTAATTAGTTTCTACTAAATATATTAAATTGTAATGCCTTTAATTAGAACTTCAGCTAGGGGTCTTCAAATTCTTCTTTCTTTTAGTCATTCTTTCCTGGTAGAGCATCCAAATTACTTTTAAGTGGTAATAGTGGTTTCTCCAACTGGGTTTTCAACTCACCGCTATTGCAAGCTTTCCTGCTTTGCCATTTGGGCGAAGTCCCGCGATCCTGATTTGCTAGTGAAAATGAAGAGATTGATGATTGGGCTGGTGAGCTTTTATCACCTGCTAGACTCCTGAACTTATATGGTACAATATTTTTAATTTTTTATAATTTTGCAATCAGACTTGTGAGCATGAAAGGTGGAGATCGTAGAATCCACTCATCATCTACATATGAATGAAACCGGGACTAGTGTGCCACGAAGTGGGACGCCCTGTGGTGGTTCACAAAACAGGTCGCATATTTTTATTGTGGATCAACAAATTCACCTCGTGGGAATGATATGTTGCTCTTGTTATACTATGTTTAAATTGGCATAGAGCTTGAGCATCGCCCAAACCATGGTGGGAAGGAAGAAAAAGACCAATGCTTTATAAGCAATGGCGGATCCAGTATTTTCATTTAATTGGGGCAAGTGGACGATGTAAATTGAAAAAGGTATTTTGAATAATTGTGGTAAATGAATTGTGACTATTATTATTATTATTTGCAACCACTTTCTGTACAATTTCGTATAGACAACCAATTATGTGCTCAATGAGATGGTGGGCTCCCATTATATTGTTATCAAATTCTAGCATATATCCCTAATGGTATGGGATTTATCTTGAATGGTCCTCCTAATATGGAGTTAATCATATTTTCATTATGCTCTCAATCAAATGGTGGAATCTCCTCTATTGAGATGAAGTTTTAGGACATTGGAGGGGTTATTATTCATTTTAAACGGTTCAGATTATCATATTGTAGAGGCCCCATGATAGATTCTTGAAAACCTGTAAGTTCACAATATTATATATATAAAGACACCAGCATTTTCGCAATAGTGCGACACGTGGCGTATCCTCAAATTTTTTTATTTTTCAAGGGCGTCATGTGGGCATCCAAAAAAAATGACACGTGGCATCACAAATAAAAGTTCTAAATCTTCTCCAACTCCCCTAAAATTCTTCTCATTCAATTTTAAACTTTCTAACATCACCTCTAATTCTACTACCTCCTAACTCACCTCTCTCTAATTTATTCCATTTATTTCCCCTAAAATCTCTCTTTATGCCTCTCCAATCAATTTCATTTACTTCTCCTGGAGTCTCTCTTTCTACAAACATTTTCTCTTAATTAATCCCCAAAAATTCTCCCTCTACCCCTAAAATCTCTACCTTATCACATGATTTCTCTCCTTATACACACGTTACATTCAATGGGTCCCACAGATTACTAAACAAACAAAAAGAGAAATAAGAAGAAGAAATGTTATTTGGCTTTGATAGTGGGCCCTACAAATTGATGAAAAATATAGAGATCAAGTTGGTAATGACTTTTATGATAGGTGAATGTGGATGTATTAAATTTTAATATAGATCAATTTGGGGGACTCTCATACCAGATCTAAATTATAAAGATCTAAGGCTCACTTATAGATCATAGTCGACTTCATCTTTATTGTTTTTATTAATCTATGGTGCCCACTGTCAAAGCCAATTTTTTTTTTCTTTTTTTTTTTCAAAAGTTTGAATAATTTATGGGTCCCATTGTGAAAGCTAGATTTTCTTCCTTTCCAAACTAACAATTAACGGGGCCACTTTCATAAGTTGTAATTACTACATTTTTCTCCTAATTTTTGTTTCAATATCGGTATGATTAATATATGGGGCCCATTATGGAAGCCTATGGATTTCAAAATCCACATTTAATATTGACACTCAATTCATGCCTAAGCACAAATATAATCAAATCTAGCTTCTAAATATCTACAATTTACTTGATATTCCCCTAAAATCTCACGAGTTTCCATCTTTATCAAAATTTTCATAATTATATTTAATAAATTAACTAAATAAATCTAAGGGCCTTATTGCGAAATCCGATTTTTCTCTTTCCAAAATCACAATTAAAGGGGGCCACTTTCATAGTCTATATATCTTTTTTTCTCCTTATTCTCCTTTCAATATTCAGTATGAGTAATTTTTGGAGCCCATTATGGAAGCCGATTGGTTTCAAAATTCACATTTAGGTTATTTTAAATACTTATAAATATTTTTAATTAATTAAAACTTTAATTATTTTTTTATCCCAACGCAGGCCTGCTGCACTAGTATGATATAATAGCTAAGGACCCATATTCATCACCATAGAATTGAAACTCAATTCTCTCATTACCCTCATCATCTCCTCTCCCCTCTTCCTCTCACTCATCTCATCTGTGGTCATGATTACCACATGTAGACCCCACATGCACATAAGAAACCCCTAACCCACCTCCTTCTTTCTCTTTCTGAAAAAATTCTAGATCCCCTTTTCTTTTCATTTTCCCCCTTCTCGTTTCTTCATCCCTCTCTTTTCCATCTTGTCTTTTCTTCTTCTTTTCTCTTTCTCTCGATTCTCTCTCTTTGTTCCACCCTTTTTACCCTCTGCCGCACCATCTTAGGGTGGATTAGGACCCGTTTTGAAGGTGGGGTGTCGCCATATGGCCAATAACCCATTATGAGAGGTTTCCAAATCTCACGGGTGAGACCGCAACCTCAACCACATGCCACAATGTGGGTTCACCCATGTTTGTAAGAAACCATGGTATAAAGAACAACTTTGAACTTGTACTTTAAGCAATTTAACCGTCCTATCCAGATCCTAATCTATTTATTGCCTCATTTAATTAGCTTTGCCATTTCCTTCCATTCAGTTTTCATAATCTACTTAATAAAAATATAATAATTTTTGTATATACCCTCTAGGACCCATTTGGGTAAAGCCTCCATTTGGCAAACAAGAGATTACATCACAAGTACACACATTCAAAATTTCTTCGTTGTTTAAAAAAAAGTAAAAAAACAACCTCCTTTCTCTCCTACATGAAAAAAAAAAAAAAAACTCACTTTGTACACAAAATTTAAAAAGATTCCCTACTAATCCACGAAAGATAAAATATCATCATAACCCCCTTATATTGTATTCTCTCTTGATTTGTTGGTTTTAAGAGTTAGAAAATAGGCTACTATGTTTTAGTATTTAGTGATACAGCCGTGCTACATAACCCGACTGGTCCTGGGATCAGCCCGAATTCGGTCCCTCAGTCGGGCTATGTGGACTTTCCTTAGTGATATGCCATGCTATTGCATTTAATATATTTTCTATCTCAAAATCAATAATCTTGATGGTATTAAGCATTTTAGTAAAAAAAGAAAAGAAAAAGTCTTGAGCAAGTGCATGAGGTTTATGCCGAATTCCGCAGTTTGGATCTGATGATTGTGGTTGCGTCGGTTGACAGGTGGGCCGCTTGTTTGAAGGGGATCTGTTGTCAAATGTTTGTAGAGAAGCATCAAAGCCAAAAATGAGTATAATTATTGAAAATCTATTTTATCTTAGATTTTTAATAAATGAACTCTACAGTCAAGTTTCACTCCTCCCAATTCAAAGCTTGTTTGGTAATAGATGAGAAATCCACACCTGTGGAGATTCCCATTGTCCTTAGAATAATATTTCTTCATCAAAGATTTGTATACACTATAGTTGAGGATTTGAGATTGACATCGGCTGTAGGAAGTCACAATTACCAAACATGGATTTTCCAAGAACAGAGGAGTTGACTTAAAATATTAAGTTAAATAAACAACGCCAGATTATACAACAAATGTGTAAAGTCTATACCTAAGCTTGAAATGGGCCTGAGATCTTGAACTGAATGGGCCTATGATAAGGTTGTTACTCCTGAAATCATTCCAAACTATGCTTGATCCAAGAACATGAGAAATGTTCATTTACGAGCAGACTCCCTACTATTTATATGCAATCCAACTCGTGGGCCCACTTAGCATTATGTCTCTGCGTGAAAGAAGGGCAGACGGAGAAGTCTCCTTATGAAAAAGGGTTGGCTGAAAATCAGCCTCATCAGATTATCCAACCCCTTGTTTTAACAACATTAAATTTTAATGTGATTTCAACTAGATTTCTTTTGAAATTCAAACCAACAGTGAGTGATGGTTTGGTGGGAGTCAAATTGGGCCTCGTGCCAAGGGCTGCTTTGATTGAAAGGTGGGCCCAAGTGGCAGCATTGTGCCGCGTTGGAGAACATGTTTCCTAAGAACATGTTATTCGACCACAAAAAAAGAAAAAAGAAAAGAGAACAGGTTATTCATGGGCATTATCCTGGTTGAGGCTTAATTAATGGTTTGGCCCAAGTTATGTTTTGTAATGACGATGAGATCTAGGTTTGCGCGTGGACAAGAACAAACAGGGACGGGTTAATCCAGCCTTGTATTGTCCAAGGCTTGATCCAGTAATGCAGTCATGGATCAGTATTCTGAGGTTAAGAAGTTTAATACAGGAACTAGCAAAAAAAAAAACCTTGCTAATCAAGGGCATGCATGAAGAGATATGATTTTGTGTATGCTAGAAAGGGGGAAGATGGGAGTCCATAAATAGGGGAAAGTATATTAGTGGAAACTGGAAAGTGGAGCAAAGTATAGGTGAAGTATATTAGTGGAAAATGGAGGAGAGTATGTTAGCAGTTGTAGAAATAAAAAATAATTTCTACTTAAAATTAAAAAGTAAAGTCAAAATTAGATCCAAAACCTCCCGCCTTAATATATTATATAATTGGGCCTTACGTAGAAATGGTCCAAAAGTAACTTAGCTCTCGCTTTATGTTCGACGACTGAACTGTATGTATAGAGTGATTCTATACTCATAAGAGGCTTAATCTGCTGAACAAAAAAGTGGCCTATTAGTGGTTTAACTTTTCATAGATCTCAACTCAGGGAACCCCAAGGGGTAGCTCAGTTGGCCTAGGACTACGGTTTGCACCCGGAGGTTGTAGGTTCGAAACTGCACTACCACACTGGGGCTACAGGGGAGTTTACCCGGCTTCCCTCTGGGCCCGGAGGGATTAGTCTAACCCAAAGGGTTGGGAACCCTCTGATATCAAAAAAAAAAAAAAAAAACCTCAGGGAAAATGCTAGGATAGAGCGTGCAAACAATTAAATGTCCTGCACATGTATGGCCTCAGGTCAAATCTCACCATTAGAAAAGTACGGTTCACCATTAAATTGACAACGTATAAACCAAAGAGAATGTTCCATATTATCATACCCATGGATCCAACTCTATTGAAATTTTGGACAGGCCCAAACAAGAGAGTGACATTTTACGGTGTTTACGATACCCATGGATCCAACTCTATTGAAATTTTGGACAGGCCCAAACAAGAGATTGACATTTACGGTGTTTAGATTTGCAAGACCCATTGGGGTTGGGGAGGCTTACAAAGTTCTGATGAATATAAGCCACAGAGAATAGGAATTTGTCTTCATTTTAGCAATTCCAAATTTTGTAAATTTGAAAAACATGAGACACCAGGGATCCATGCTTGGGCGGATTGGTTATATCCCAATATTACAAAAATGGGTGGATTATTAGTATTACACTTTGATCTAAATAACTTATCTTAATAAAAACTCTAACTAGAGTATCCCATAAAATGGAAAAAAATATAATGTATGATAGATTTATAATGAAATGATGATTTTGAACGGTTTCGATGTTATGCAGTGAGCTCATTATCAGTCTTTGAAAAATTACATGGGACGTATCCTTGGAATTAACACATGGGCCCTACTTTAGAAATTGTTATATGCGAGGCTTATGTTCAGAAATTATAGTGTGGGATGCACATTTAAAAATGACAACAGGAGACTCATCTTTAAGAATTATGACATAAGGCCCACATTTACAGTAATCAGAATGTTTAACACCCTTTGTGAAGTGAAACAATTAAAAATACTAACATGGGCCCACATTTAGGAATTTTAATTTGGCTTAAGCTTTTAGGAATTTCATAGATGGGACCCACCTTTATATCATAAGTTAAGACATTCCAAGGGTAATATTGTAATGGTTTTGGTAAGAAATGAACTAGGGCAATTTTGAAATAAAAAAAAAAGAAGATATAGTTAAGACATTCCAAGGGTAATATTATAAATGGTTTGGCCAAGAAATGAACAAACAATTTTGAAATAAAAAATAGATATAGTTAAGACATTCTAAGGGTAATATTGTAAATGATTTTGCTAAAAAAACGAACAAGGGCAATCTTGCAGGGTCTCTGTAGGAAGACCGACCCTTATCTTCCAAAAAAAAAAAAAAAAAGGATAGAGAGGAATACATACACTTTTCTATGGTTTATATTTTTGATAATCGGGTCTGCCACCGTGCCTCGCTAATTTCTTCTGAGATTGTTGCGGCTCTACTGATATGGTTGAAATTAATTGAGGCTGGATCTTTGTCTTATAGAAACAGGGAGATAATGTTTTATCCAATCCTAGATTGCCAAGGTGTGAAAAAAGGAGGAAGAAATCATACCCAGTTTGCAATTTAGGAGTGCATGAATCGTATCTCATTGTTTCCGCCGGACTCTAATTGGGTCCAAGTGCATCTTGCCGCATCATTAGACAGAAAGGAACTCATTTACTAGGAATAAATCACCACAGAAGGAATAAACGACATGAGGATTCAGAGACCGATCAAACTCACGTGATTATTTACCAAAGAAAACTCACATGATGCCTACGGCAACAACATAGCACAGACATGCAGACTCCAGCAAAATAGAGAAACATAACGACGCAATATAACCCAATTATATTGGGAATTTGACATATTAATTCTTCTTAAACCCTATTCTTCTAATTTTATGATTAAAAACCTATTACAGTCAACAGAGTCGTATGACTCTAGTCCACAATTTTAATTTTTATATTTTATTTTCTACCAATTCATGATATTATGGGTTTTTAAACTTACATGATATCATGGGATCAAGGAAAAAAAAAAAGGTGGACGGGAGTCGTTTGACTCTAGTGACATTCATAGATTTTCAATACTGAAATTGGGAATGCAATGTTTAAGGGATATTGACACGTCAAATCCCCAATATTATTTCCCACCTCGGTAGTCAGCATGGTCCCTTTCGAGCTGGAATTTGCTTGTGCTGGCGATGAAGCGTCCTCGTTAATGGGCACGAAACATTGGATGAATTGGTGAGTCATTAGTTTGAATTGATATGCAGCACTTCCAATGCTGTTGCAGAATTCCCAGAAAGGGTCTAACGGCATGTCAGTGAAGAGATACAACTCTCGAAGGAGATCAAAGAGCGGCCGAATACACGAGAGATAAGGCACCCACCACAGAAAGCAGAGAACAGCGGCAGAGAGGAGGGCAGTAAGAGCCAAGATAGCAAAGAAAAGTGAGAGATTTTGAGGCGTTTAGGAGCGGGGAGAGGCTTATAGCTTGTAAGAGATATGAGGGATATGGACACAGAGAGACTGTGTTCTTCAGCAGATGGAAGTGGGAGTCTACTCCTTCCAGATCTATACCAAGGCTTCCACCTTTATATATCAATTGAAGGATGCTAAAAATGGCTGCTAGGATTATAGGATTACTGATTCAGATATCCATTAGGCCCCTGATTCAGATATCCATTAGGCCCTTGGGTCATTTTACCTTTAAAAACGACTCAATCATAAAGAAATTATGTCCGGATCTCCACACGCTTTCATGGAGTGCAATGAGTGGAACCTATGTCTGGCCTACCTAATGAAGTATTCGACCCATTAAAAATGAACGCACCCAAGTGTTTTTAAGACATCCTCAAGCTTTACTTAAAAATGAGTTCATCCCACTGCAAGATTGAACCTAACCAATTTTCAGTAATTCAAATCATCAATAGGTGGGCCTCCTGGCTCGTGAGAAGAGTTTGAGAGACACTCAGGAGAGTCCGACTCTTCTCTCTAAAAGAACAAAAACCTAAGTATGAGGTGAGAGGTTAGAGATCGAGAAGAGCATGCTCAATCAAACGGTAGGAGTAGCACCTGAGAGTCTAGATCTCCTAGGTGTCTCCACACGATTTTCATCAAATGGATGTGTGGAACTATTCCGTGGGGCCTACCTATTGATTATACAAACCGTTAATCAAAATGAATGTTATTCCTTCCAATGATATACCCTCAAATTTTAATTCAATAAATATATTGGTCTCAATTATAATATATTAAAGTGGAAGGGTCTAGATCGAATTTTGACCATACTTTCTATTTTGACTGCAAGTTACTTTCAGTTTTATATAATTGTAGTATTTTTTCTCTCATGAACTCCCTTACTCATACAACAAACCATGTATCCCACCACTTCTAACAAACATGAAACCCACTCACGTACCACTTCCTCCTCTTTCATCAACCACATAGTATTCACTCCCTCCTATTTCATTAACCATATATGGTATTCACTTCCTCCAGTTTCATCAACCATATGTGATTCATAAAGACCAAATGAATTTTTGGTTTACAGTATATCTGATTTACAATATATTTGATTTTAGATTATCTTGAACATTATAATTGCATCTTTCACATATGGTATTCATGAGTTTGTGTGTATGATATTCATTTCCTCTCTCTCATATTTAGTCTCTTTCATATTTAAGAGTTTATTATGATGTTCATGTTAAACTTCTTCATCATTTGCATTTTTATAAATTTATGAATGCTTGATTTGCAATATAGATTGTTTTTTTAATCTATTGTTGTTTAATTTGAATTGAACATGCATACCCGTGTTTAACATAGATTTTCGTGCTAGTGTAAGATTAAGCACACAACCAATAGCATGATTAACACAATCTCATTCATGGTTAATTATATGCATTAAATCCGTTATCATTTATATGTTCAATTTTACGGTGGTACCCATCTCTATTGAAGTCAAACTTGAGGTTTCAATTGCGGGCAAGTTCTTAGCTTTCAATTGTCATGAGGGTTCCTCACTTACATTTATAAGAGAGAGTAGGGGTATAATTTGGGTGGGGGATGGGGTGTCTAGATGGGGTGTGGACTGGTCCGACGTGTGGGCAAGTGGCATGTCTAATAATGATAGAGCTCCACTTCAAGTTAATTGATTTTTTATAAGCCTTTCTGTTGAGTTTTGATTTGAATAAATCTAAGCTAAATTCACTTTTAGAAAGCAAATCCATTAAGACTCTTGTTTAGCTAACTAATGAGGAAACTAAGAAAACTGTCATTTAATAAGATTTCTCTAATGAGAAAAACTTTCTAGAGTTATCTAGAAAAGTGATTTTTCGGTCTTCTCTTAACTTTCTGGACTACTTGGGTTAAAGGTAAGACGGTAAGTAACAATGCTGACATTTTTAAATATTTTGTCCTTCGCTAATGAAAATTGAGTTTAAAAAATAATAATATGTAAAAATTAGAATGTTTAAACTTGTCATTATGCTAGTATTTCCTAATTTCAAAGTGCTTACCTGATTTAACTACAGCCACTAAACGACTCTTCTTTAAAAACTTTCAAGAATCACTATTTTCCATAATTTCACCGTAACTTTCATTAAATGAAAATACCTACATTTATAAGCAAATACTAACTAATCTTATCCTGAGGATATGGATAACCTACTAATATCACTAACATTCTAACATTCTAGCAAACTCTGCAAAGTGATAATCTCCAACATTCCCCCTCAATCACTTGGTACTTTCAGAAAGTATTTGTGATTGTAAACATTAAAAATAAGAATCCTTTAATCTCTAAAAATAGATTGATAGAATGTTTTAATAGAAATGATCTTCATGTCTTTTTTGTGATCACCGTTTGTCTATGGCAATCTGTTCTTTTCTGAGCCTATCGGTGCTGGTGGCCCACTGGGTCAGATTTGTCGCGATTTCTTCCATAACCTTCAATCGTGCAATTTTGATGAAGACGGTGAGATGGTAGGGATTAGATGAATGTGTGGGTAGGAGAAGTTAATCACTTCTTTATTAAAATAGAAAAATTGAAAGATTGATAGAATGTTTTATTAGAAATGATCTTCATGTCTTTTTTGTGATCACCGTCTGTCTATGGCTCCATCGCTGTGGCAATCCGTTCTTTTCTGAGCCTATCGGTGCTGGTGGCCCACTGGGTCAGATTTGTCGCGATTTCTTCCATAACCTTCAATCGTGCAATTTTGATGAAGACGGTGAGAAGGTAGGGATTAGATGAATGTGTGGGTAGGAGAAGTTAATCACTTCTTTATTAAAATCGAAAAATTGACGGTGATTATTATGGAAGATAGGACTATACCCAGCTTGATCGTAAGATCATCACTGGGCCCAACTCTGGTACCATAAAAACTTTCAAGAATCACTATTTTCCATAATTTCACCTAACTTTCATTAAATGAAAATACCTATAGTTATAAGTAAATACTAACTAATCTTATGGTAAGGATAAGGATAACCTACTAATATTACTGACATCCTAACAAACTTTTACTGTGATGAAGTGTTAAAAACAAAGGTCCTCTGTTTCTTGACAAAGCATTTATGTCTAACTTAAAAAATGCGGGAGTAAAAAAACAAAGATAAAATTATTCTTTTTTCCTTGGAATACATGTATTACTCTGATATCAAATTCACTTAAAATTGATGTCCTCGTGAGTAGGACTGATGTATCTCTGATATGTTGGATCCGGATTGCGGATAGTATCTTATACTGAGTTTATTTAACTGCTTTCCATCGAAACCAACTTCCCCATGAGATGCAACTTACATACCAGAATACATACATCAACTACAAATGTCCAATGTCCATGCATCCAAAAAGACAAAAAAAAAAAGAAGAAGGAATGATATGACAAACTAACACAACATACTGTAAGATAACTAAGATATCTCCGCACCATCGGTACTCAGCATGACCTCCTCTGAGTTTGAATTTGCTGGTGCTGATGATGAAGTACGGATATTATAGGGCACTAAGTGATGGATGATTTCCTGGGCCCTTTGCTTTCATTAAACTGCCGCATTTTCAATCTGCCCAAGAATCCCCAACAATGGTCAAAGGGCTTGTTAGTGCAGAAGAGATATAAGTCCCACAGTAGCTCAAAGAGCAGACGAATACACGAGAGATACGGCACCCACCACAGTTTATAGGGAACAGCTGCAGAAAGGAGCGAAGCGTATGCCAAGATAATAAATAAAAGTACGATTTCGTCGGCGGAGAGGGGAGAGGCTTACAGTTTTTAAGTGTAATGAGTGACATGGATGCATACAGAGAAGGTAACGGATGGCCTGTTTTGTCCAGGGGACGAATCAGGGGGCAACATGCAAGGGGGCAGAGGAAAGAGACCCGGATCCATACAGAGAAATAAACTTTGGGTGAGGTGAGGGGCCCTTGGTGACGGAAATAGACCTCTGTTGAGGACCGACCTCCTTCTCACCACTAATGTTAGAGGCATTCTTTGGATGCCGCAAAGTTAGGAGAAATAGTCGTTGAATTTTATTATGGATTGGAATGAAGTGAAGTTTCCATAAATTTTTTTTTTCTTCTTATCCTGGGTTTGTAAAGGATATGGATTGCTTCCGCTACTTTCATGGAAAGAAGCTCAGACCAGGCAAAGATCCGTGTACATACCCTTTGGAGAAAATATCAGATATTGGGTGTGGTCCTAGCCCATTTGATACCGGGAACGAAATTTATGACCTGGCTAATGGAGCAATACGGGTGGAAAGGACTACTTCCTAGTAATTTAAGGTATTTATAAGGTGGAAACTCAACAGATAGATCAGGATGCAACACCCTCTGATATCAAAAAAAAAAAAAACAAAAATTTATATTATTCTAATATAAAGAAATGGTCCCTTCTAGTCTTCTACTGCTGAACCTGCTGTGTGAGACGAATAACGATGCATTTAAACCTTTATAAGGTCACATATGAGAACTTTATCCTTAATTTCTTTTTTCCAAACTTCAATTTAAAATACCTTATATTATTGCCTGGCTACTATTCTCAGCCCAATTAGAAATTATTTGAAGGTTGGATTTCATTTTGGATGCTGCTAGGCCGAAGCAGTAGAAACTTCGAGTGTGAAACTTTGACATCTTCATCATCATCATCACCATCATTATCAAAGCCTTGCCTCAACTATATTGGGTCGGCTACATAAATTTTGTTTTTTTATTCCGGTATATCGTGAGACAAATCCTCAAATAAGTTAGGACCTTTAATGTGAACCAGAATATATGAATTATTGTACATGTAAAATAATGAATTACTAACCTTTGTTTTGTTTTGACCGAAGCTGCAGGGGAATTGACTTCTTATCACAAACTTAGGTAAGACAATGCAACAAATGTGACAAGTCATTTCCTAGGCTTGAAACTGGGCCTGAAATCTTGAGCTGATTGAGCAGACAACAAGGTTGTTGGACCTGAGAACATCTCCATCAGGAAAATGCTGTACATTGGGATGGTCCTGGTGTAGGGCTGAATTTGTAACCATTGGTTGGACCCTATGGAAACCAATCCACAAGATATGATCTCCAAGTTAGCACTAATCAAAGAAGATCATCACAGCACATAGTTCATATCCAGCCCATACCCTATTCCTATGAATAGAATCTATATCATGTCTATTATAGAAATACGTGTGCTATAATCATGTGCATATTCATGTACTACAGCCCGGAAAGATTTTGTAATACACTCAATATAAATACAATAGGAAACCACCCAATGATGTAAGGTGGAATTTCTCTCAATAAATTATATCGTATAAGAGACAACCGGTCATGAGTTCGAATTCCAAGAGAAACGACTCGGCACAAAAAAAAAAAAAAAAGAGTGTCGCCAAAAGTGCGCCGGCCGGGTTCCACCTAAGGTAGAGTATTGAGGAGTGGGCTCCAACCGAGGGATAATATTGAAAAGTATTTCCGCTGCCTCTATTAACGCCATGAGGTTTTGGTAGCAATTATGTAAGGTGGGTTTTCTCTCTATAAATTATAGTCCCAACTTATATCTTTAGACAACAAAGCCATGTAGCTTGGTGCATGGACAAGACCGAACAGGGGTAGGGTCAATCTAGCAACGAATAGTCTCAGGCTAGAACCTTCAATACTAGCCATGGGTCCAAATTTTGAGGATTAAATTTTGTTACCGATTAAAAAAAATAAATGAATTTGAGGATGAGTTTCTACAGAACTGGGTCTAGACCTTAATTGTAGATATATAGTCCTAAAATGACTTGGGTCTGGTTTTAGCCTTTTTTTCAGTGACTCCAGGTATATAAAACAAGTGAACTTTTCATAATATTATATCCACGTGTTTAATATGTGATCAATTCCGCAGCAGGCTCAATCTCCAATTCAAATGAAATTTAGTTGGGTTCATAGAAAGGGAGTCCCAGTGAGAATCCTCACAAATTCCTGGGAACTCCAAGCAACAGAGAAGCAGGATTGGCCTTTATGCTAGCAATTCTAATTTTCAAAGTGATTACTTGATTTAACTAGTTAAAAAGCTACTCTTCTTAATTGTAATAAATGGATGGTTAAAAACAGAGGTACTTTGTTTATGTGCAGTAACTAACATACCAGAAATAAATCAGCCACAAATGAAGAACTTCACATCACAGCAAATAACAGATCTCTATAAAACTCCGTCATTCTCCATAACCCCATTTCCTGGGGATGAAGCGCGGACCTCATCAATGGGCAAGAATAGTTGGATGATTTCCTGGACCTTTCGTTAGCAGAATTCTCAAAAATGGTAGTGGTGCAAGTCCATTGCAGAGGAGATAAAAGTGTCGCAGTAGATCAAAAAGCGGGCGGATACAATAGAGGTATGGAAGCCATCACAGCTTACATGGAACAGTTGCTGAGAAGGGTGCAGCACAAGCCAAAATTGCAAAAAAGAGTGGGACTTTTAGTTGGCTAGGACAGGGAATGGCTTGAAGCTTGTGAGTGTGATGAGAGGCATGGACGCACCCTAGGATCGTTTGTTCCTGGGGATTGATCATGCAGGGTGGACCAAACGGTGTGGAATCAAATCTAAATATTTGGTTTCATTTTACACCCTTCAATCCAAGACCTCTAGGTCCATCGCAACATAATTGTGGCTCAGTGCCGCGCTGCAGAAACATGCGATCAGTCATATAAGGGTGACATGATAATTAATCATTAAATTATAATTAATCCATTTATTTATTAAATAAATGTCGAAAATTAATTAAGAACTGCTCAATCTTGATTTTAACCACTAATAAACTAAATAGTCAAATGCTAATATTTGAGTATAAATATTGTCCTAAAATAACTTTCCGAGACTGTTCCTAAATGGTCCCAATGTCAATTCTCCTTTTGGCAAAAGAAAACGCCACTATTTCTAGATCTTTACATCCCTTCTGATACTCTGCACAAGAGAAACCATCAGAGGAGCGCCATTTTTTAAATTAAATTACACTAACACTAGGGTTTAAATTGGATAGGACTGGCATCATAGAATTTTTGTGTCTGACATGCTTAGTGCTGCAAGAACTCGCATTCGCATACATACTAGAAATAGATCACCACAAATGGGCAATTTACATAATCACAAATAGATCAAACTCACATGATGCCAATAGTGACAACATTACAAAACGAAAGTATTAACTATTAAGCCTCGTGATTCCGCACGACCCCTTCCGAGTTTGAATTTGCT
Source organism: Cinnamomum chago (assembly GCA_038049695.1). Lineage (NCBI taxonomy): Eukaryota > Viridiplantae > Streptophyta > Magnoliopsida > Laurales > Lauraceae > Cinnamomum > Cinnamomum chago. Next base: position 123,814,009 of record CP142451.1, read on the forward strand.
TGTGCTGACCGAGTGCCTACATTAATGGGCACGAAGCGTTGGATGATTTGAAGGGCACTTAGTTTGAATTGATATGCTGCATTTCCAATTCTGTGGCAGAATTCCCTGAAAGGGTCCAAGGGCATGTCAGTGAAGAAGAGATACAGGTCTCACAGTAGATCAAAGAGTGGCCGTATACACGAGAGATAAAGCACCCACCACAGCTTATAGCCAACAATCTTAGAGAGGAGCGCAGCAAGAGCCAAGATAACAAAGAGGAGTGTGATTTTGAGGGAAGGAGGAGTGGGGAGGGGCCTACAGCTTGTAAGTGTGATGAGGAACATGCATGCATACAGAGATACTGTCCTCTTCAGCAAATGGAAGTGAAATTCTACTCCTTTTACTTCTCCACCTTGGTATATCACTTGAAGGATGCTAAAAATGGCAGCTAGGCTGACTCCGTACCAGGTTGGATCAATCGAAGCCATTGGCTGTGCGGGGCATCGCGTGTTTTCAATCTCTAATAGATGGCGTGGTGTCTCTTGCGGGTCTCCAGTTTTCTTGTGAGTGCCTGCAATGCTAAACTTATAGAAGAATTCTTGCACTAAGAATATCAAAGACATGTTACAGATAAAGACTTTGTGGATATGCTTCTTTTCCACCAGCACATCCCGCAAGGGACAATGACCCCATCCTCGAGCCGCAGAGACACCAGAGACAGCCAAAGTCAGGTCAAAGCTACTCTGGATCCTCTGAGTGTCTCACCCAGAGACAGCCGTAGCACTAGCACCTATCTATTTAAAATTTGAGACTGTATAGGGTATTTACACCTTTTATTTCAATTAGAGTTGGTCCCACGGTATAACTGATAATTTGATGAAAAACGTGATAAACATATTCTATTCATATTCGTTAATTATGTTTTAGTTATCAAGTAGTCTTAAGGCAGGACCAACTCTTATTATCATAATATATTAGGATATGTCATATATCGAGAGGGTATTTATTTTGAGTAGCTCAGATTTTCAAAATATAGGCTCCGCAGTGGTGTTCCATTCTCTCAACTAAATATTTCTCTATGTCAAAGCCTTACCAAACTGGAGCCCATTAATTACATTATTTTTATTATCAAACAGCCAATCCAACTTGGGAATAAACTTGGAATTGAGTAAATTGAAGGAGTTTGTTTTGAGCAGTTTAGATTTCAATTGATGGAATCCATTTTGGAGTCCCACTTCTTTTAACTCAAAAGAATTCTCTAATGCATCGCTTGGGAGGAGGTAAAACGAAGGGAATGAAAAAAAAAAAAAAAAAGGGAAAAATGGAGAAAATGTTGAAATTGAGGGTGTTTTGGAAGGGGGAGGAAAAGCAAGGAAGGGGAATTTGGGGGTAAAATTAGTGTGGGGCTCACTCCAAAATTTTCCCTTCAAAACTGGGGGGAAATTATGAGACAAAGATGGGATTTTTTAGAAAATTATTGAACTGCCCTTTTGTCAAATTAAAGCTTTTGCAAAAATAATGATAAAATGGTAATTGTCTCTCTACCTTACAACCAAACAAAATTATAATTTTTCATTTTTCTTCCCCTACTTTTTCATTATCCAAACTAAAATTAATTTTTCCTCCCCTCTCCCCTTTCCCCTTTCCAACTAGAGGGTAAGTAAAAGCCTTCACGGGACCGATTCTCTTTGGCCCCCTTGCCATTTACTCAATGCCTCTGTCGCCCTCTGTCGCTCTTAGTATTCCTGTTGAGATTCTCAATCGTATCCGTAACCCCGAGCATGTGCCACCGTGACGAACCTGAGATTGTAAATCTTTCATCCTAAATTCAACTGGCGATATAAAATTGTAATAAACTCCCTTTGTATATCGCACCAGATATAAATTTCTAACAGACTGCAATGAGCAAATGTCGACTGCAATTGCTTTCACGGGAGAGATGCATTAGCTAAGAAAAGACCCGGATATGAATCTCTAAATCATTAATAACAGGTCAAAGGTATAAAAGCATTATATCACATTCATGGTTTGACCCACCTTATCAGATGGAAATGTGACCTGGTCGTGGGCCTAGAAATTGTATGAACTGGCCACAAACTCATCCGATGTATGGGGTTTGACCTGTTGATCTTGCATTATTTTTATTATTTGGGCCCACAGTCAAAATAATCTATCTGGACCTGCCATCAGATTATCATCCGTAAGAACATTTGATTTTCTTATAATAGTACTTTTAAATGCTTTAAATTATTTGGGCCCACAGTCAAAATAATCTATCTGGACCTGCCATCAGATTATCATCCGTAAGAACATTTGATTTTTTTATAATAGTACTTTTAAACGCTTTAAAAGTCATCAATGATTATAGAAATATTGCAGATTTCTAAGCTAATTATTATATATTCTACCACTAATATTATATTTATCTTTTTTTATATATATAATAACAAATCAACTCACATGGAGGGCATTTGGGATTTGGAGCACGAGTCCAAACGCTATTCCTCAAAAATCTCAGATACTACCTAAAATATCTCAAAATCACTCCCAATTGCAATGCCGAATCATTTCTCAGTTGGGCCCATATCTCAATAGTTTTGAAACCTTACCACTCCATCTAGGATTCTAAACGGGTCGGTTCCGGTCCGGGTCTATGGTGGACCCAGAACCGGAACCGTTAAGAAGAAGGTGGAACCGGATCCGAACCTGGAACCGTTTCAGAACCGGTTTCTTGGCTCCGGAACCGGAACCAGGACTATATATGGGACTGGTCTGGATCCGGGTCCAGGTTTAGGTAGAGAATGATATTAAAAAAATATGATTTTTAGGAAAGATTTTCGAAAATTGAGGTAATATATCGGGTCTCGAGTTCATGGGTCCAAACCAAGGTGGAACCGGACCCGGACCCATTTACTTATCGGGGCCTAAATAAGGACCCAGATCGGGTTTTTTACAGGTCAGAACCTCCGGATAATCGGAGAATCAGGTACCCATTTACATCCCTAACTCCATCTATACTTTCCTAACTTTTCTCTTAAACAAATCTCTTTCATCATCTCTATCCTTAAAATCTCTATGATTTGGTAATCATCCTGTGGATAGGATTGAATACCTGAGTCCCTGTTTTTTTAATAAAAAAAAAAAAAACCCTATCTATGTGCTTCTTTCAAATTATTCAACAGTTGGACCGACCTTGAGAATTTTATGGCCCAATGATGGAAGAATGTTCATTATGCTGGTGCAAGCTGTGAAACCATGATTTTGTGTGTAGTCTACTCTCACAAGAAGGAATAGAGCTATCAAAATAGGAATGTTGGATTGGATATCAAACTGAGGTGCCCACCTAGCAATGCCGCCAAATTAGTAATCTTCCACACTTTAAAAGCTGAAGCTGATGTTAATATTTATATATACTCTAAATTTTTTAAGTTATGTACCCCACTTTGGATGGAGAATGGCTAAAAAAAGGAAGGGAGTTGATGGGCCTATGTGGGCCAAAATATATCTAAGCCCGGTTAATTTAGTTTGCGAAGGCCTAATGTTCATTATGGACCACTTCATAGGCCTGAAACTGAGGCCCTAGTCCAACTCATTTACAAACTAGATACCCACTTTTATATTAAGATGTTGGGTGATGCCAAGCACCCTAGAGTTTGGGTTTCTCCTTATATATATATATATTTATGGATTTTCTTTTAATTTTCGAAATGACTTGATTACTTAACGGGTTAATGGGTTGGGTCGTGTAACCTGTTAAATTAATGAGTCGTGTTCGGGTTAGATTTTTTGACCCGTTAAGTTAACGGGTCATGTACGGGTTGAGGTGATTTTAACCCGAATTCGTTAATACGACACGATTGACAACCCTAATGTCGAGTCTTTGGTCCGAACCAAGGTGAAACCGGATCCAAACTCATTTACTTATTGGGGCCTAACTAAGGACTCAACCTAGTTTTTAACAAGTCGGAACTTCCGGGTAATTGAAAAATCGGAGACCCATTTATATCTTTAAAGAAACCCACACACTACCCACATCAACACACACGCAAAGCTACACTAATTAATACAAAAGTCCAATAAATGTTTGCCACAACATATCGGAACAAAACTTGAGTTTATAAGTAGAAATTAAGGATCATTGAAGTCTAATCAAATCATTGCAACCAATTATTATATAAGAATAAAAATTTAATTCAAGGTCGTTACAATACAATTGAGATTGTACGTAAGATCTTAGATAATGTTTGTGGGCTTTGTTAGTTTTTATTTTTATTTTCTAAGACATGAACATCTTATTATTATCTATTATATTGGGTATTTTTATTCCTTTAAATTTTTTGGATTTTATTTTTCAAAGAGATTATGACCACATTTTGTGAATTTCATAGGAGTTTTTTTTTTTTTTTTTTTTTTTACATTATTTTTTTTCCTAGGAGAGCAAGATTTTATTTTTATTAATTTGCTAGGATTTTTCCAAATCCACAAGCATATGGTTTTTCTTTCTACCTCTATGGATTTTCTTTTAGAAAAATAATGATATTATTTTTAGTGGATTTTATAATCCATCAGAATATAATTCCTTTCATCTATTCTTTATCAAATATTATTTTAGATTTTTTTTTCATTAATTATATTAAAAAAACTCTTAAATTTTAATATATCTTCAATTTTGGGCCCGAACTTAGCAAGGAGCTTTGTTGCTGGTTAATATTATAAACGAGTATGTTTGCGTGCGTGAATTAGGCAGATGAAAGCATGTTGTGTACTTCAATGACTAAGAAAACAATCTCATGAGGATATGAAGCGTCATGTGGCGAATAACCCAAAGATATTAGAGTGAGCAGTGTATTTTAGCATGGATTTGGGGATATTAGGAGAAAAGGCTACTGAATTTTTTCTTTTGGGTTTGGAAAGGACATGGATTGCTTCCGCTGCTTTCATGGAAAGAGGCATAACAAATTCTACTACAGATACTTAGGCAGTAATCTTTGACTATCGACCAGGCAAAGATCCATGTACATACCCTTTGGAAAAAAAATATATCAGATATTGGCGTGGTCCAGTCCATTTGATTAAGGGATCGAAATCTAACGCCAGGCTAATGGAGTGATACGGGTGGGAATGACTAATCCCTAGCAATTTATTATGGTATTTATAAGGCTGAAAGTCATCAGATAGATCAGCATGCAACATGTCAGCCAGCAATTGATATGCAGATGTGTATGATCTTAAGTGCCCCATGAGACCCTTTCAATCAACACTCTGTTATATCATTATTAACATGAACCCTAAGATCGTGAACAACATGATAGTCACATGCAAGATTTAATCTTAAATAAGTTAAAGAGTACCTCCAGACATCCTGATGCAGAGAGCTTTCCGATCCTGCTGTCTGGCACTGTTGTTGAGATCCGTCGAAGAAGAGGCTGAGTGAATGGTTTCGGTTTCTCTCTCCTTGCCTATAAACCTTAATGTGTTGATTTTGTGTGTAGCCTTTGTGATGGACCAAAGGCTTTATTTATAGGTGGAGAGAGGACCAAATTTCCAATTAGGTTTACTTTAGATTTAATCTCAACCGTCCATCAAGGTAGAGAATATTAAGGAAACTATCTCATTAGGAAACCTTTTTGAGTAATTATAGCATATGTATCCCATGAAATCGGAATTCCTATTATGACCACACTTCTAGAAAGGAAAGGACTTGTGGTCCAAGTAATGGGCCTAAAATAATTTCCTTACAGTCTCCCACTTGGTCAATAGGAATTTCATTAATGTTTTCATTATTAGGAATCATAAGGCGCGCATTATATGCTAAACACTGCTTTAGTCGGTTATCATAGGTGTCTTGGCTAATTCGGTTGTTAATGGGAGTCATGGCGTGCACATATTATTTTGCAACATGTTTACTTCCATGTACCACGTCATTTACAACCGTCATAACTAGACCATAAGATGAGATTTACATAATGGTCCCATAATGTCTTTGTTTAAAGACTGTTTCTATTTATCATTTATCCAAACATAATTATGTACATAATGGAAAAACAGAAATAGTAGATGTAGAGTTGCATTAAGAGCTCAATAAATGTCAAATAAAAATACAGAAATAAATAAGCAGAAAATGATAATTAAGAACTATCTTGAAGACCCATGCTTTCAGTATGTCCTTGAAAGGTCTTTGGAGGTAGTCCTTTTGTGAATATGTCTGCGACCATGAAATCTGTACGTATAGACTCAATGACAAATTTTTGTAGTCTAATATCTTGCTTCAGTGATAGATATTTAAGGTCCATGTGTTTGGATCCCTTAGATATCCTGTCATGCTTAGAGAAGAAGGTTGCAGCTTCATTATCACAGTAAATAGTTAATGGCTTAGAAATGAAACTCAAGGCTCCAAACTGAGTGATAAAATTACGCAACCATGTTCCTTGAATTGCAGCCTCATAACATGCCACATATTCAGCCATCATGGTGGATGTGTAAAGCAACTCTGATTTCTGGCTTTTCCATGATTTGCTCCTCCACATAAGAGATACACATAGCCAAGAGTGCAGAGTCTGGTGTCAGGACATCCAGCAAAATCTGAATCGGAATAACCAGTCACCTGTAGGTGACTTGATTTTCTGTATGTGAGCATATACTTCCTTGTTCCCTTGAGGTATCTCAGTACTTTCTTTGCAGCTTTCCAATGAGCGATTCCTGGGTTACTTTGAAATCTACCCAGCATGCCAACAACATGACTAATGTCAGGTCTGGTACAGACCTGTGCATACATCAAACTTCCTACAAGAGAAGCATAAGGATATTTTTCCATTTCTTTACGTTCCAATTCGTTCTGTGGACACTGCGTAAGATCAAGCTTATCTCCTTTATGCAGTGGAACAGGACTAGAGGAACATGTCATCATGCCAAATCTCTCTAGAACTTTGTCAATATATGCTTGCTGAGACAATCCCAAAATACCAAGTGACCTATCACGGAATATTTCTATTCCTATCACATAGGAAGCCTCACCCATATCTTTCATTTCAAAGTTCTTAAAGAGTTAATCCTTTGTTCCATGTAACAAACCAAGGTCGCTACTAGCCAGTAATATGTCATCAACATACAGAACCAAAAATATAAACTTGCTCCCACTGATCTTTAGGTATATGCAAGGGTCAACTATGTTTTCTTTGAAATCGAAGGCAGTAATGATTTCATGAAACTTTAGGTACCATTGCCTCGAAGCTTGCTTCAGTCCATATATTGATTTCTTAAGTTTGCAGACCATGTCTTCCTGACCTTCAATTATGAAGCCTTCAGGTTGACGCATGTAGACTTCTTCTTCCAAGTCTCCATTAAGAAAGGCAGTTTTCACATCCATTTGATGTAACTCGAGGTCATAATGAGCTACTAATGCCATGATAATTCTAAGAGAATCCTTCTTGGACACAGGAGAAAAAGTCTCAGTATAATCAATGCCTTCTTTCTGATTAAAACCTTTGGCAACAAGTCTGGCTTTATGTCGTTCAATATTGCCTTTGCAGTCGCGTTTGGTCTTGAAGACCCATTTACAGCCAACTGGTTTGTGTCCTGGAGGCAATTGAACAACTTCCCATACTCGATTTTCATCCATAGATTTCAATTCTTCCTTCATGGCATCAATCCATTTAGTAGAATTAACATCCTTAATGGCTTGTGAATAAGAAACCGGATCTTTAATTGTCCCTTCTTCAGATTCTACTTGGTAAAGCATGTAATCATCGGAAATAGCTGATCTCTTTTGTCTTTGAGACCTTCTTAATGCTGGTTCCTCTGGTGCTTCTTCCATATGTTCATTAGTGACAATCTCATTATGGAGTTGTTGATCATTTATTGGATTTTCCTCATTGTTAAATGGTTCAACAACGGGAGGATTTCCAACATCTTTCGGAATAGAGGGTAAAGGGATAGGTACCCTGATTTCCTGTATGATCACATCTTTAGGTTTATTACTCCCACTGATTTCACCATTTTCAAAGAATCTAGCATTACCGGTTTCAACAATTCTCGTACTATGGTTAGGACAGTAGAACCTAAATCCTTTGGACTTTTCTGGGTAACCTATAAAGTAACCACTGATCGTTTTAAGGTCCAATTTCTTTTCATGTGGGTTGTAGACTCTAACCTCAGCTGGGCAACCCCAAATTTGGAGATGTCTTAAACTAGGTTTCCATCCTTTCCACAGTTCAAAAGGTGTCTTTGGAACTGCCTTACTGGGAACCCTATTCAAGATATAAACAGCTGTGCGTAGAGTATCCATCCACAAGGATATAGGTAAGTTGGCATGACTCATCATGGATCTAACCATTTCCATGTATGTACGATTTCGCCTTTCAGCTACACCATTCTGCCATGGAGAACCAGGCGTTGTGTATTGGGCAACAATTCCAAGCTTTTGGAGGAGTTTTGCAAAAGGTCCAGGATGTTGTCATGTTTCATCATACCTACCATAAAACTCACCACCTCTATCTGATCTTATGATTTTCACTTTTCTATCTAGTTGCCTTTCGACTTCAGTAATGAATACTTGTACAGCATCCACAGACTGAGATTTGTCATGCAACAAGTATAGGTAACAGTAACGTGAGTAATCATCAATAAAGGTAATGAAGTACTTTTCTCCCCCAAAGGTTGGAACATCAAAGGGTCCGCAAATGTCTGTATGAATTATTTCAAGAAGCTGAGTACTTCTTGTGGCTCCTTTCTTTGTGTGTTTTGTTGTTTTGCCTTTAATACAATCCACACATACTGTAATATTAGTAAAATCTAGATCCGGAAGGACACCATCTTTTACTAATCGTTTGATTCTTTCACTGGATATGTGACCCAGTCTTTTATGCCACAAGATATAAGAGTCGTTTTTAGATGACTTTCGTTTTGTTTCCTTAGAATGCAGGGTAAGATGGGTTTCAGTAAATGGACTATTAAGATGTAACTTGTATAGCCCGTCAATCAATATTCCAGAACCAATGCGACTAGAATTTTTAAATAAACTGAAATTACCATTTCCTACTTCAAACGAATAACCAACTTTATCAAGTGCGCTTACAGAAACCAAATTACGAGAAATAGACGGAACATAAAGAGTTTGACATAAGTCTAACTGATAACCGCTATCTAAAACAAGACGAAAAGTGCCAATAGCTTCAACTAGAGCTTTGTCTTTGTTCCCCATAAAAAGGAAGTTCTCACTTGGGTTTATGGTTTGGATCGTAAGGAATCCCTGCATTGAATTGGAAACATGAACATTAGCACCAGTGTCAATCCACCAAGTACCAGAAGAAACATAAGTAAGATTTGATTCGAAATAACTTACGAAACCCATAGGGTTACCTTTCTTTTCGAACCATTCTTTACGTTTAATGCAGTCTGCCTGAAAATGTCCAGGTTTCTTGCAAAATCTACATACGTCTTCCTTCTTTTTCTTCTTGGGGTTCTGACTAGCCTCATTAGGTCTGGGTGGTGCCCTTTTCTGGCCTGATTTATTCTTTTTCCCAGCTTTATGTCCAGCTCCTTGAACGAGATGAGCTACTTTAATACCTTGTTGATTCAGCCTGGCCTCCTCTTGAACCAGTTTATTAGCCAATTCATTCACTGTCCACTTGTCCGTAATAGTGTTGTAGTGAATTTGGAAAGGCCCGTACTGAGGAGGTAAACTATTTAGGATAAATTGGACAAGAAAGGCCTCATCCACTGATAATCCCAAATTCTTAAGTTTAGCAGCAAGGTTGGTCATCTCAATGACATGCTCATGCATTGAGCGAGTGCCATCAAACTTCATGGTTGTAAGATCTGCCATTAGTTTCCCAGCAAGGGATTTGTCTGCAGTCTTAAACCTATCTTCAATGGCCTTCATATAGTCCTTAGCATTCTCAGGTTTGGGAAGTGATGTTTTGATGTTGGTGGCAATAGTCATTCGCATAAACATGGTGCTTAGTCTGTCAGACCTCTCCCAAGCATTAAAGATGGCCTTTTCTTCAGGGGTACTTTTTTCAGTGAGTGGAGCTGGCTTATCTTTAAGAAGAGCCATATCCAGTTCGAGTACCCCCAATGTGAACTCAACTTGCTCTTTCCATTCTGAAAAGTTGGTTCCATTGAGTTTAATGACAGAGGTAGCATGCGAATTCAGATTAGTGGGTGCAACAACTGTAATAGAGAAACAACAATAAGGCTTCAATTAAAAGAAGACAACACATGCATAAGATATGAATATATACGACATAAAATTTAGGTGCTCCTGTGGGTAGTCACCATAATTTCTACACATTATACCATCTAAGGTCGTCATATTCAAAGTGGTGCTATTGAGTGATGTTACTCTTAATTATGAACAAACACTCCTTAATTATTGTTCAAACGTATGAATATAATCCGCCTGTGGGCGACTAAATGTTTCATGCGCTTGAACAATATGTAATGTAAACATCATAATGGTATTATTATGGCCAAATATCAGTGTTTAATTGTTAGGGTCACTGTGGTGAGACCTAACCATAAGCATACAACTATGGTGACATAAACATTATATGTTGAATGCATTTATGATAGATTATTTAATATATATAAAAAATACTGATAAAGAGGCCGAGTCCCGGAGGGCTGTCCAAGAATTTTATTCAACCCAGGAATAAACCAGCCCATTAAAAAAATAAATCCAGCCCATTAAAAATCCTAACAGCACATTAAAATCCAGCCCATTAAAAATTTTAACAGCACATTAAAATCCAGCCCATTAAAAATCCTAACAGCACCATTAGTGGTGCTTGGACTGTTCCAGCAAAAGTTAATTGTCATTGATAATGCTAGTTGTCTGCCTCAGTCAAATTGACGTGGAACCCACGGGAGGACTTCCCGCCATTATCCCCGCAGTTCGCGGCAAGAAGGAGCAAGCCACGCCGTACACGTGGCCTGTACAAACAGGTGGCAAAAAGCAGTTGGGTAATGAAGACGTTCGTCTCCACCTTTTTTTTTTTTTTTTTTTTTTTTTTTAACTCGATACGATGCCAGCTGTATTCCGTTATACTTTCCTCCACCCACCGCCTCTTTTCGAATCAAATCCGAAATCTTTCGCCGTCGATCCTCCATTTCACAGAGTGGGCCACCCATTCCATGATCAATATCCAACCACCACGCCTCCCGGGCCGCCGACCATAATGGCGGGGTTTGGGGCGGCAGGCCCGAGATTTTTTTTTTCTCTCAACTTATGCAGGAGTTTTATGCATCATAATGATAATTGAAAAAAAAATAATCAAAACTTTAAATAAATCACGATCAAACAGTCGTGGTCAATTTGAAATTGCGGAATAACATAATTTTAAACCATTCATGCAGGCTATAATAATTTGATTGATAATTGTTGCAAAACAGAGTCATAAACGGATCTATATTTGCCGATTATGGCGATGCAAAAGTTACCCTAATTAATGGACGATCATGTGTTCTAAAACCATTCTCTGATACCACATGTTATATCATTATTAACATGAACCCTAAGATCGTGAACAACATGATAGTCACATGCAAGATTTAATCTTAAATAAGTTAAAGAGTACCTCCAGACATCCTGATGCAGAGAGCTTTCCGATCCTGCTGTCTGGCACTGTTGTTGAGATCCGTCGAAGAAGAGGCTGAGTGAATGGTTTCGGTTTCTCTCTCCTTGCCTATAAACCTTAATGTGTTGATTTTGTGTGTAGCCTTTGTGATGGACCAAAGGCTTTATTTATAGGTGGAGAGAGGACCAAATTTCCAATTAGGTTTACTTTAGATTTAATCTCAACCGTCCATCAAGGTAGAGAATATTAAGGAAACTATCTCATTAGGAAACCTTTTTGAGTAATTATAGCATATGTATCCCATGAAATCGGAATTCCTATTATGACCACACTTCTAGAAAGGAAAGGACTTGTGGTCCAAGTAATGGGCCTAAAATAATTTCCTTACACACTCTTGATTAGAAACGATCAAACTGACCTGAACCATCCAAAAGGTGAGATCCATCATATGCTATGTTAGGTTCACCAGTTTTATATGCTTCTTCCTTCCTTTTTTTTGTTGGGGGCGGGGCCAGTTGCCAGTTATATAGTTTTCATACACGGTTAATGAACCCACAGTTTCATGCACATCAAGAATGCAACCAGATAGAGAGAGAGGGGAGATTGGCAGGGCATTTATGAAATGACTTGGATTTAATGGTCTTTTCTCCCTTAATCTCATCCAATTGAAGCTAGATCTAAACTAATTCTGTATGCTGCTATGAGAGAATATAGTGGATGGTTGACCAATCAAAACAGTCGATTGACTTGGGTTTTCTTAGTACCAGAGGTGCTTAATATACACTTTGATGGCTGTTCTCGTGTTTATGGGAGACTGGGAGTGCATTTTTTTTTTTTTGCAACACCTGGCGCGATACATTTTTGCAGTTGAAAGGGAAACAAATGAGTTGATTTTCCTTGATAGAGAGAATTTTAATTTCTTATGTGAAGGATAGGAATACAAGATTATTTTTTATTGCAGAAATTAAAATTTGCATAGAGACGAATTCTCTTGTTGTACAAATGCACCCTACACTACTAGAGATTTGAGCATTGGCTCATGAGAAGGCGGGCAGCCGCTTGTGGCGGTCGCAAAAGGTCCATTAGCGACTGCCATAAGCGGCCGCAATAGACGAAAAGGCGGTCGCTAAAGGCCCGTATATTCATCATCGCGTCAAGCCCTCTCTTTTCCTTCCCACTTCTTTTTCCCCTGCTCCCGCGCTCTGCATCTCCTGCTCCTTCTCCGCGCGTCCTTCTCCTTCTCTGCCTCGATCGCTCATCTCTCTCTCTCTCTCTCTCCCTTTCCTCTCTCTCTTCTCTCCCTCTCCTTCCCTTCTCTCTCTCTCTTCTCTCCCTGCGTTCAGTACCCTCTCTCTCTCTTCTCTGCCTGCGTTCCGAACCAGCCGCCAGCGCTGATCCTCCCTTCCCACTGATTCTCTCTCTCTCTCTCTCTCTCTCTCTCTCTCTCTCTCTATTTGCACGTCCCTCACCTCACGGCTTCGTCTCCTTCGGCATCTCCCTCGCCAGCGCATCCTCACTGTCTCTCTCTCTCCAGCTGGCATCCATCAGGTATTCATCACCTCACACGCACACAAACCCTAAATCCCTAAATCCCTAAATCACTTTCTCTCTCTGCCTCTCTCTCACACATCAAACCCTAAATCCCTAAACTTCTAACTCTATCCCTGATTTTTTTTTAATTTTATCTTCTCATATTTCCATATTTTTGTGATCTGATTTAAATGTGGTGTAGATGATCATACATGAATCTTATATTATGAATGTTTATGTTAGAAGCACCTCTCATGCCTGGATTTGTTTATGTTAAGAGGCTGATGAGCAATGGCTTAACAGAAGCACCTCTTATGCCTGATTTCAATATTTCATGTTTTCCACAGATATTAGAAGCTTCCATATAATCTTTCTTTTCTCTTAATGTTGCATTGGAAATCTATAAAATTTTCATTCATTCTCAATTTGATTCTGATCAAACCAATATCTTCTCTCAGTACTGAGTATTTAAACATGCTGTGAGTTTGACAATGGTCTAATTCTTTTACATTGTACAAGTTGAATACTAATACCATTCACATTGTAAGGCCTTAGGCCTCAGTTAAAAGACTTGGCTTGTTCTACTATCCACCTTTTTTTTTCTGTTTAATCATTGTGCATCGGAATCCGAGAATTGTTGTGCACACACACTGCATCTGTGTAGACGAAAATTATGAGTAGAATTAGAAACAATGAGGATTCACCTTGGCACTGTTTTGATGAAAATTTTTTAGTTCAAGAGTTTTTTTTTTTTTTTTCCTAGTCCTTGTAACTCTGTTTTCATGTGTGAATTGAGAAATCTCAGTCTTTCCTGTGTACTTTCCTTTGCAAGCACAGCCCATCAAGGCACTTCACTTTATTAATCACTGGATACCGGACCATTGAATTGAATTCATGTGTGCCCAATGCTGACATGGATACCGGACCATTCAACATGACTAACGTCTATGAGTTGCACAAGGGGCAGTGGTACATGGTTCATCATCACAGCTCAGTAACGCTCATTGGTGGAGTGGTTGATCCCCATAACATCTTTGGATAAACAGAACTGAAAACAATGTTATACTCTCAAGTCTTGTATAGCGATTATTGATGGATTGAGGGGGGCTTATTCTCTTAGTTTGTCCGTTGTCACCCGTCTTTCATTTAAAAGTTCTCTATATATATTTTGCCGTCCAATCCACTGTTGGGCTTTGCTACTTCATACCTCTCTTTGATGGGTGAGCCAAATATATATAGTATAGTCCTTATCATTTATTTTCCTTTCCCCATTTTACTCTGCTGGATATTGATCTGAATTGAAGGTCTCTAGACAATGTTGTACAGATATGAATATGTGGGTCATATATATTTGACAGCCAGAATGGAAGATTTACGGTGGATGTTGTGACTCGGTTTTTTGAAACGATTCAGTATGATGCTTAGTATGTATATGCTTGCTGAGGTGAGTGTATATTTCTGAGTAAATGTAATCTGCTTACACATTTGAAAATGCATTTGGGAACTCACTTTTGGCCGTGGAAGTCAATACTGCTCGTGAGTTATGATGGTATATACTATCATTCATGGGTTTCAGCTGGCTGTTTGTACCATTTATGGAAGTCATTTGCAGGCATGTGCTGGAGATGATAAGACTCTCTTGAGAGCTGTCTGCTTGGGTGGAATTGAATCCTTAGGAATTGTTTATCTGAGGTTAAAATACCATTGAACACACACATCCCCCTTTCCCTTTGATCGCTTGTCCAAATGGAGCGATGATTCCCATGCACAACTTTATTACTCTTTATTACTGTATTGTGTCATATGATCATATCATATCCAATACTCCACTTTTTATATGTAGATATTGTGTCCCTCCCACCTCATGGTGTGTCCCTATTGTATGTTGACTATGGGCATCATAGTGGCTAGAAGAACATCCTAGTCCATATGATTGCTATGATCCTTTGAAGGAGCAATTGGATTTGTTACCTTTGGCAGAGATTTTTCATTTTGCTAGGAACACCCTATGCCAAGTAATCATTAATCGTGTTCTTCGGACTAGTATGTCCACAAAATGGGACTTTCCACATCCCATGCCCATGTGATTCTTTTTACAGTATAGGAGAGTCCATTGTGATAGCCATACTATGAGATGATGTCTTAGGTATATACATTTCTCGGTCTTTTGGCTAAGATGATGTCTTAGGTATGGTTTAAGAGTAGTTCCTATTCAACAGACAACTAGAATAATTCAGGTAATCATGTCTCAGGGTCTTGGGTGTAGTTCATGACTAGACTGGTTGGTCAACTACCAATAACCCTACAACGAACTAATGGAACTTCAAGGGAATTAGCTTAAGGACATTCATTTCACATCCTAAGTTTTAGTGCAAGATCAATTTGAGAGGTATAAGGAATTCATCAAATCACCAAAACAAAGATGGTAAGCAACCCTACGAGTTCATCTTAAACAAGAATTAGAATGTGTGAAAATTCTGACACAATCAAACAATTCCATAAATCAACCCTACGAGCTCATATGTGCAGTGAGGTCATTGTATACAGTTTTTATATATTAACCTTTGGCGTGAACAATTAATGTACAATTACTTCTTCTTTCACCAACCAGCCTGTGCATAGGTTTTGGACGCCACATGCAATCCAGATTTGCCAACAGTTAACCTGAAACATGTGTGCATGGTCCGGCCCACTTGTACAGTCCAAATACATGTGCTGTTGTTATTCATGGGACACGTACTGAACATGTTTAATCAGTGAATATGGTTCAAATACATGGACTACTATCCATGAAACCACTGTATGGTTATGTACAGCCCATATACATGTTCTGTCCATTCTATCACAGATTACAGTTAATTTATATGACAGTAGTCATAAGCAGTCCATATATATGTGATTTGGACAGTATATATGGCTCATATACATGACTGTTGATTGAAAAAGTTTGTGTGTAGATGTCACCCGTCACAAATGACCCATGTCCATGGACTGATGATATCCATGTTCAGCCCAAACAATCACTAGGAATCCTGGACTGATATTAAAATCAGGCCATATATGCAGTCGAACATGGTGTATTCTCAGATTTTTACATGTCAACACTTTTGAAAACCAATATAGGCATTGTAACTATTCAATTGGTTGTGATACATGTGATCTTTAGTCAATCCCTAACTTACATGACCCTTTAAGCTCTAGAATTATAGTTTCAGATCTACACAACTGTTTGGTTCAATTCCTATTGACAATTGAGGTTTAAAGAACAAAGAGGAATATAGGGTGTCAATCATAACACAGTCCCATCATGAATTTGATCATCCAACCATCTTGAATTGACTCAGCTAGCAACAAAAACATGGTCCTATCTTCTACTATATAATAGAGTCAGGTAATGGGTTCTACGTCATGTGAACTACCATTTATCATACAAAAGAAGTGAAAACAAGGCCTAAATTTAACTATGACATGATTTAACTAAGAGAATGCACAAAAGCCTCATCCCATTCCCAGAATACCACAAACCATGATTTAACTAGTTGAATTTTAGGTTTTTTCTGGTTTTAGTTTTGGTTGGGGAAAGACAACACTGGGTCATGCGGGTTAGGCGGGTTGACCCTAACCCGACCCATTTATTTGTGGGTCAGGTTTTCTTGACCTGTGACCAACCCATATATATTGTAGGTCTGGGTCGATTACTGGTTGGGTTAGCGGGTCGGGCCAGGTTTTGCCACCCCTAGTTGAAACATGCAATGGCCATTGTCCCATCTAATGTGAGTACAACCAATCTCACTCTTGGTGGACCATCCATGTTCTAAATGCACTCTACAAAACAAATTTAACAAGAAGCAAATTATGCATATGGAAATTTCAAATAGGATACATGAAGACTCATCTTGTAGAAGCAGAAGCTCTGAATTCTGAAAATTTAATTAAATGTTTAGGGCATTTTTGACCAAGAGAAACACTGATTATCCTTTTCTTTTTCCTTATTTCATGTGATTTCTTTGAGACCTTTATTTGATTTGCTTTAAAATGGATACATTTTAAGCGAGAAAAACGTCAAAGGGAACTTGGAGCTACTATTGCAAAGGGTTATGAATCATCATAAAG
Organism: Cinnamomum chago; assembly: GCA_038049695.1. Classification (NCBI taxonomy): domain Eukaryota; kingdom Viridiplantae; phylum Streptophyta; class Magnoliopsida; order Laurales; family Lauraceae; genus Cinnamomum; species Cinnamomum chago. Next base: position 123,831,207 of record CP142451.1, read on the forward strand.
AATCAGCTTAAACAGTGCCTGAATCAAGTATGTCAAAAAACCCTTTCTTTTTCTGCATGAGCTATTGTAAACTAGCAAGCAATTTTCCTGTTGACCAGGAAAGCAGCTATGTTGCTCCTGGTAGTTTTCGTGTGGATAGTGATGATTTTATCAAAAGATGTATTACAATGATCAATCAAACTAAAACAGCACCTTTTTTTTTTTTTTTGGCCACCAATAATACAGGTGCACCCACCTTTCATTGATGTGATATGGTTTATATGGTAGCCTCCTTATATGTGGGTCATGTCCCAGAATTCATGTAGCCTGCCTGTTTCCTTTGTAAGGGATGTGAATAGTTGGGTGGAGCAATCTCTTCCTCCCGATGCAGGGATGTTGGACTTTGATGGTAGCTCCAGAATGAATTTTTTTTTTTCAACTTTATTACATGACCAATGAACGGTTGGGAACTATTTCAGTAATGTTAAATTTTAGTATAAATAATTTTTAAATGTTAATTTCAATTATCTTGTTTAATGAAATTTTTCTTACAAACATTTGAACAGATATGTCAGGACGAAAGAGGAGTTTGTCATCAGCATCTCATCCGAGTCCATCCACTCCAGTGGATGCTTCAGCATCGTCCAGTGCTTTAGCTCCACCATCTTCAGCACCACCATCAGGAGATACACAGATTGGTATAAGTTTATTTAATTAAAACATTTTAAGGCTAGCAAATTATTTTATTTCAATTTAATTAGATTATCTCGAATTTAAATAGGTTCTACGAGCACGGGCCCATCTTCCAGCAGGGGGAGAGGCTCTGCTAGAGGGATCCGGACATGGAATTCCGGCCATCCCATTGACGTAGAGTTTGATGAGTCATATCATCCGGTGGGCCCTCATGCTCGCCAGCTCATCAGCCAGTTAGGACATATGGTCCGGGATCCATATGTATTTCCTTTGACCACACTTGATTGGGACGCATTCCCGGTGCCGACGCTAGATCGGACCTGGCAGCAGGTCAAGGTAATAATTTAACATTTCTCTTCAGGATGTGTCAATTTAAACCATAACTTAATGAAAAATAATTTGTCAATGAAAAAATATTTGTCCTTTTCAGGACAATCTGAGGGCATGTCCTGAGCTCTTCCGACCAGTTTGCATGTCTAAGTGCTGGAAGATGTGGAAGGATCATAAAAATAAAATAAAGACGCAGCACTGGAAGCCTCATCAGGATGCGCCTGACATACTTCAGCAAGTTCCGACTGGCGTTCTTCCTGATCAGTGGACTCAACTCGTCGGGTACTGGTCGAGCGAGGAGGCTCAGGTGAGAAACTTGTACTTTTTTTATTTTAATTTTAACATTTTACTATTAACTAACGTAACTAACAAAAATTCCGACTAATAAATATTGAAAACAGAGAGTGTCTGCTACGAATGCGCGGAACCGCGCATTGTAGGGTCCTGCACATAGGTTGGGGACTCGACACATCACTCAGGTCCGCCACGAGGTAAAAAGTTAGATCGTACAGTTAATTTATGTTTTTGTCATTCTGTATGATAGTATACTAGTAATACATTTCTCCACCAAACAGTTGCGTTCCGAGGGTGTTCCGGTTGATAGGATGTCCGTCTGGATGCGTTCTTGAGATCCTCGCCACCCAGAGGTTGCAGCTATCTTCGTAAGTTTTTATATTGAACTGTTTAAATTATGTTTCCATTAGTATGTCTTGTTATGCATGATAATATACTAAATGAATGAACTACGCAAGCCCAGTATCAGTCACGCCTTGAGGAGTTACCCGAGGAGGAGCGTAGATTGCCATCGCGGAGGGATGAGATATTCCACTCCGTCGTTGGCCGGGATGGGCATGGATACACTCTGACGTATGGGACGGGCATTCCACGCTCGTACATCACGCGATCGGAGTCATCCGGTGCTAGCTCCTCCCAGGGCATACGCTTCCGTACGGATGAGGAAGTTCACGAGTTGCTGCAGTCCATTAAGGCATCGATCAGAGAGGAGCTCAGGGCAGAGGTCAGGGCAGAGATCAGTGCAGAGATGAGGGCCGAGTGGAGAGCGGAGATAGCAGAGCTTGAGAGTCGTCTATCACAGAGTCGCGCCCCGCTTGCTTCAGACCCACCACCCACTACTCAGGTTAGTAAGAAAATTTTTTTGTACATATAAATTGTCAATACTTATGTCTTTTTTATTGTTTTTAACTGTATAATAAATAATTACAGGCACCAGACGCTGGCAGCGGCCACATGGCTAGACATGACTTCGGTGGAGAGGGCAGTCATGATTTAGCTCGCTCGAGTGATCCAGACCAGGTAAAATTATTTTTTTTAATTCAAGATTTCAACATTTAAGTTAAAAGCTTAACATAAAACTTAGAAAACGAGCCTCCGGGCGCCCAAAACGAGCAACCGAGCTCCGTTGCCCGTGAAACTTGACGGACACGGGCCCCTAGTCATTCATGACTTGTAGGAACTGACGGAACGAGAATCCGACTCCCGGATTACTCGTAATGTTGAAAAGTAGGTTTAAATTAGAACGTTAAGTTAAAACTTAAAAATTGAGCCTCCGGGCGCCCAAAACGAGGATCCGACCTCCGTTACCATTGAAACTTGACGGGCACGAGCCTCTAGTCATTCCTGACTTGCAAAAACTGACGGAACGAGAATCCAACGCCCGGATTGCTCGTATGGTTGAAACGCATGTTTAAGGTAGAACGTTAACTTAAAACATAGAAACCAAGCCTCCGGGCGCCCAAAATGAGCAAACGGGGTCCGTTGCCTTTGAAACTTGACAGGCATGGGCCCCTGGTCATTCATGACTTGGAGGAACTGACGGAACGGGATTCCGACAATCGGATTGCTCGTAATGTTGAAACGTAGATTTAAGTTAGAACGTTAACTTAAAACTTAGAAACCGAGCCTCAGGGTGCCAAAAATGAGCAAACGGGCTCCGTTGCCCGTGAAACTTGACGGGCCCGGGCCCCTAGTCATTCATTACTTGCAGGAACTGACGGAACGAGATTCCGACAACGGGATTGCTCGTAATGTTGAAAAGTAGATTTAAGTTAAAACGTTAACTTAAAACATAGAAAACGAGCCTCCGGGCGCCCAAAATGAGCAAACGGGGTCCGTTGCTTGTGAAACTTGACAGGCATGGGCCCCTAGTCATTCATGACTTGGAGGAACTAACGGAACGGGATTCCGACAACCGGATTGCTCGTAATGTTGAAACGTAGATTTAAGTTAGAACGTTAACTTAAAACTTAGAAACCGAGCCTCAGGGCGCCCAAAACGAGCAAACGGGCTCCGTTGCTCGTGAAACTTGACGGGCACGGGCCCCTAGTCATTCATGACTTGCAGGAACTGACGGAACGTGATTCCGAATTTGGGATTGCTCGTAATGTTGAAAAGTAGGTTTAAGTTAGAACATTAACTTAAAACTTAGAAAACGAGCCTCCGGCCGCTCAAAACAAGCAAACGAGCTCCGTTGCTCGTGAAACTTGACGGGCACGGGCCCCTAGTCATTTATGACTTGCAGGAATTGACGGAACGTGATTCTGAATCCTGGATTGCTCGTAATGTTGAAAAGTAGGTTTAAGTTAGAACGTTAAGTTAAAACTTAGAAATCGAGCCTTCGGGCGCCCAAAACGAGCAAACGGGCTCCGTTGCCCGTGAAACTTGATGGACATGGGCCCCTAGTCATTCATGACTTGCAGGAATTGACGGAACGTGATTCCGAATCCCGGATTGCTCGTAATGTTGAAAAGTAGGTTTAAGTTAGAACGTTAAGTTAAAACTTAAAAATCGAGCCTCCGGGTGCCCAAAATGAGGAAACGGGCTCAGTTGCTCGTGAAACTTGACGGGCATGGGCCCCTAGTCATTCATGACTTGCAGGAACTAACGGAACGTGATTCCGAATCCCGGATTGCTCGTAATGTTGAAAAGTAGGTTTAAGTTAAAACTTAGAAATCGAGCCTCCGGGCGCCCAAAATGAGCAAACGGGCTCCGTTGCTTGTGAAACTTGACGGGCATGGGCCCTTAGTCATTCTTGACCTGCAGGAACTGAAGGAACGTGATTTGGAATCCCAGATTGCTCGTAATGTTGAAAAGTAGGTTTAAGTTAGAACGTTAAGTAACTTAGAAATCGAGCCTCCGGGCGCCCAAAACGAACAAACGGACTCCACCCAAAACGAACAAACGGACTCCATTGCCCGTGAAACTTGACGGGCATGGGCTCCTAGTCATTCATGACTTGTAGGAACTAACGGCACGGGATTCCGAAGCCTGGATTGCTCGTAATGTTGAAAAGTAGGTTTAAGTTAGAACGTTAAGTTAAACTTAGAAATCGAGCTTCCGGGCGCCCAAAACGAGCAAACGGGTTCCGTTGCCCGTGAAACTTGACGGGCATGGGCCCCTAGTCATTAATGACTTGCAGGAACTGATGGAACGTGATTCCGAATCCCGGATTACACCGTAATGTTGAAAAGTAGGTTTAAGTTAGAACATTAACTTAAAACTTAGAAAACAAGCCTCCGGCCGCCCAGAACGAGCAAACGGGCTCCGTTGCCCGTGAAACTTGACGGGCACGGGCCCCTAGTCATTCATGACTTGCAGGAACTGACGGAACGTGATTCCGAATCCTGGATTGCTCGTAATGTTGAAAAGTAGATTTAAGTTAGAACATTAACTTAAAACTTAGAAAACGAGCATTCGGCCGTCCAAAATGAGTAAACGGGCTCCCTTGCCCGTGAAACTTGACGGGCACGGGCCCCTAGTCATTCATGACTTGCAGGAACTGACGGAACGTGATTCCGAATCCGGAATTGCTCGTAATGTTGAAAAGTAGGTTTAAGTTAGAACGTTAAATTAAAATTTAGAAATCGAGCCTCCGGCGCCCAAAACGAGCAAACGGGCTCCGTTGCCCGTGAAACTTGACGGGCATGGGCCCCTAGTCATTCATGACTTGCAGGAACTGACGGAACGTGATTCCGAATCCCGGATTGCTCGTAATGTTGAAAAGTAGGTTTAAGTTAGAACGTTAAGTTAAAACTTAGAAATCGAGCCTCCGGGCACCCAAAACGAGCAAACAGGTTCCGTTGCCCGTGAAACTTGACGGGCATGGGCCCCTAGTCATTCATAACTTGCAGGAACTGACGGAACGTGAATCCGAATCTCGGATTGCTCGTAATGTTGAAAAGTAGGTTTAAATTTTAATTTTAATTCTTAATTTCTTCTTATTTAGTATAAATTGCCAATTTTTATAGTTAACTATTAATATTTATTTTCCTCTTTCTGTTCAGGTGTGAGAGCATCGAATCTTCTACGGCACCCTTCATGGACAGTTTTTTTTTAATGTATATAATTTGTTAAAACTTTTGTAATGTTTTAAATGTAATTAATATAAGACTTTTTTAATTAATATAAGATTTTCTTGTGTTGTAAGTTTAATTGATGGTTGTAGTTGTATATAATATATTTAGGTTGTCTACATTAAATTCAGGTACAGGTACAGGTAGAGGAAAAATATTGAGAAATTACATATTGATTATAGCAAAAAAAAAAAAAAGCATTAGCGACCGCCTTAATACTGTAAAATTTAAAAAAAAATAAAAAAAATAAAAAAAAGTCGGTATTAGCGACCGCTATATGGAGTATTAGCGACCGCTTTGGCGGCCGCTAATGCTCCCAGAATTTTTTTTTTTAAACTTTTAGCGACCGCCACGACCGAGTCGCAAAAACATTAGCGACCGCCACTAATACTATTAGCGACGAGGTATTCGCGGCGGCGTTTTGGCGGTCGCTGGGCGGTCGCTAAAGAGCATTAGCGACCGCCAGTCCACTTTTAGCACGGCTTTTGGCAACCGCTAAAAGTGACTTTTCTAGTAGTGCTAGAATAACAATGAAAGGAATATTACATGTACGCATAAATAAACAACAAAGACAGTAGAACCAATTTTAGAGACTAACTAAAATCACATGGTGCCCTCTAGGATGAGACATGAGAGTAACAACATTACATAATATTCTATAAGGATCTAGGGATCGACGTAAATAGGTCCCTAATTCTCCGATTATTCAGGGATTTCGGCTAGTTAAAAATGGGGTTTGGGTCCTTATTTAAGCCCCGATAAGTAAACGGGTGCACAGCTGGATCTTTTTTTGGAACTATGACCTAAACAGGTTCGGGTCTGATTTCACCTCGGTCTGAACAATGGGTAAGAATGTGCTCACTGTTAAGACCGACTCCATTGACAATGACCTTGTCAATTTAGTAGTTTGGCCAAACTAGCCATGGAAGTTTGTGGAGAATTCTATATTGCCGGTTCATTTAATCCTTACTTTGATGGGTGATACATGGATAGTTTCGGTAGTTTGTACTAAAAAATCAGTACAACAATAAAGACGCGTTTGTGTAGAGGCAACTTCCATGGAAAAATGAAATTACCACATCAGCAAATTCTATGGTTTTTAAATACCTTAGAAAAAAGGTTTTCTGAGAAAGTTAAAAATTCATGTTTGGTGCAAAAAGTTTTTTCTCGATGAATTGATGCTATTGCTATTTGGTGCAGCTGCGGATTTCTTTGGTGAAAACTACCGTTTAGTGAAAACTACTGGGTGGGTGGGTTGGTATGTGTGTGGGGTGGGTGGGTGAGTGGGTACGTGGGTTGGGTGGGTGGGGGGAGGGGGAAGAAAGAGGGTAGCTGGGTAGAGTGGAGTGGGACTAAGGAAATGGGGGGTCGCCCCCCCCCCCCCCCCCCTAAGCATAAGAAGTCTATTTCCATGCCAAGGAAGGAAAAGGCTGACATGGCGAAAAAGCAGTTCCGCGGAAAACTGCAACACCAAACACATGAAAACGGAGTTTTCTATAGAAAACCACATCTTTTTCAGCGGAAATGGGCTACACAAAGGTGCCCTAAAAATTTGGAGTCAATATCCAATATGGAAATCAAATTGACGGCGATGGATGGAGCCTGAACAAACATTGTGTCTCGATTGCACAAGATGAGTTTTTCTTTTATGTATTAGGGCTTTTCTTTAAATTAAAATCTTCTATATACTAGTTAGAAGCCAAACATGAATTGAGACTAGTGGTAATGGGCCAGTATTTTACCCTAGGGACGTTGCTAATAATATTTATATTAATTTATTAATTATTTACTGTGCAAAATTTAGTTTTTTCCAAAACTTTCATAATATTCAAAGAAAATCTTGATTTAAAAACATCTCAATATTTTCGGAACATAATCTCTTAAACCTTTGTGAGCACAATTGAAATATTAAAATACTAGGGCTCACCATAATGAACCAAAACTTCTCAAATTAAAAGTTTTCTCCGTACTTTTGAATTGAGAATGGGTTCTCGCTCCAATCCAAATAAGAATCAGGTTTGTCTGATCGTACACAAATTGCTTCATCCCAAATTAAATAATGAAAATGAGTTGATTGGTTTGTTTTGGTTGTTTCACCCCACAAAAGTAAATCCACCTAAATGCAACAAATTAATGAGCAGTCTACATTTCTCATCATTTAGTGCAGCACGACCCATCTATTTTTTTACAATTTTTTCTCCTGATAGAGGAAAATGGCGTATGAGCCCTCCCATCTCGAATTTTTATCCCTTTTCTGTAGCGTTACACAAACAACCCTAAAATTAGGTGCACAAGTAGGTAAAAGAATTTTTTTCACTCTTGCTGAATTCTCTTTTTGAATGTGCCTTCATATTTGAAATGTGCGGAGTGATCTTCTCCTTCATTTGTTATTTAATCTTCTCTCACTCCAAAGCACCATTGGTTTAGTATTTGAAAATGTCAATCACAATGCATTTTTTTGTAGGAATTTGAAGGTTTAAAGAATATTTGGATAGATATTTCTCAGATGGTTTTTCTTAACAAAACAATGTGAAGGATAATTACGTGATTTCATATTATATCAGCACATCTTCCTCTTCAGAATCTCCTACCAAATATAAAGAATATTAGCAGAAAAAATTCTGATAAACCATGAGAATCCAAATCCTAGAGAACATCTTCTCGAATGGGCGATTAGATTTCCTAATTTGGATGAATCTTGTGAAAAGTCAAAGAATAAATGATGAAAGTGAGTATTTATGCGAGACCATCAAAATATCCATTTCTAGATTTAAATTTAAAGATCTTAACACTCTTAAAAATACTAATTCACCCCAACCGCATACACATGTCACAAACTTACACTACACCAAAAACAGGAAATTGGAACGGATTACCGTTCCTAATCCTTCACGATCCTAATCCGTTAATCCGTTCCAAAAATAGGAAATTGGAACGGATTAACGGATTAGGAACGAAAAGATTAGGAACGGTAATCCGTTCCAATTTCCTGTTTTTAGTGTTGTGTTAAGGGCCTATTTAGTTGAGAGCTTTTTCTTAACATAAATGGAGCATGTACTTGTCTTTGGGAATTTACAATTCTCTACACTTTGGGTTTAGGTGGTTGGAATTTGCTAAGCTCGGCAAGTTAAAAGTCACTTTTGGCTACTTCTAAATTCCAGGATATTTAAGTGTAGGCGATTGAAATTAAGAATGCTATTCTGCCATTAATATTTTAGAATTCTACTTATGGAGAAACAACATTTGCAATTCTTGAAATGCTCCAGATGGCATATTATCAAATGCTTGCAACACAACATGAGGCCCAAAAACATCCTTTGAGTCGCTTATGATTTCATTTATATGGTGAAATCTTTGTTGCAACCACTAATATGCTATCCCTAGTCCTACTCTTATGATCCACTCTATATGATAAGCGCTTATCTAGTACACAAGGTCTGCAGTCCATGCACACCTCACCGTGGGCCCACTTGGGGCTGGGATTGGGGAGAATCTCATCATCTGCTTGGGGCCCATCTGTGCACAAAGTATGAGCCCTATTTGTACATCCTAACCACTTCATCAATAGCCAACAAGTTTCACCCCCTTAGAAAATGACCCTTCGATCCAATATTGCAGTCAATTTGGATGGGTGTAAAAAAAGGGACCAATGTACTTCAGTAGGTACCTGTGTGTGGTCCATTAGGATGGGTCATCCAGTGGGCCCCATTATGAAGGTGCACCGAAACAGTTCTGCATATATGGTCATAACAAATCTACAGCCAGAAGTGATAACTTAGTAACGAGGCATTTTAATGGCTTGAATACTGACCAACGTAAGTCCAAAACTGAAAAATCTTTGTCCCAGTTAGCCTACTAAGGGTCTAACACAGCATTTATCTTGAAGATAAAGCTTAAGTTTTTTAAGCGCAGGTCCAACAGATTTCTTGGGCTCACTGTGGAATTGTTAACCAATTAATCTAATGTTGGCGCAACTCCCATTTAAACAAAATTTGATTGGGCCTATGTAAGAGGGAGACATCTATTCTAAGTCTATGATTTAAATTTTTGATGGGTGGGTCCCACTTAAGAGCAATTTCTTGTGAGTTCAAGCAAATAGAGAATTAGCTTTGCCTTAATTTATGCTGGCAATTCCAATTTCCAAAAATATCACTCGATTTCACTGGTTACAAGACAACTGTTTCTTTGTAATAAATGGTCAAAAACAGAGGCCCTCTGTTTCTGTGATGACTCATCTATCTCTAACTTCCATGGATTAAAGAAAAAACTTAAAAAAAAAAAAAAAAACTTATTTTTATTCCAAAGCACATCCATTCTACATCGTTGCGGCCCCACTGAAACTCTGCATGATGCCTACAGTAACAACATGACTACAGCACAAAAAGAGAAGAAAAAAGAACCAACATAAATACAACATAACGGAAATAACAGATCCATCCTAAGCCTCGGTATTCCGAATGTCCCCTTTGGAGTTGGAATTTGTTTCTTCTGAGGAAGTACCCACGAAAATGGGCACGAACCGTGGATGATTTGAAGGGCACTTTGTTTGAATTGATAGGCTGCATTGACAGTACTGTGGCAGAAATCCCAGAAAGGGTCCAAGGAAATGTCAGTGCAAAAGAGATACAAATTCAGTAGTAGATCATAGAGCGGGTGAATGCACGAGAGATAAGGCAGCCACCAAAGCTTGGTGGGAACAGCTGCAGAGAGTGGGGCAGCAATAACCAAGATGGCAAAGAGAAGTGAGAATCTGAAAGAGTTTGTACAGGGGAGGGGTTTACCGCTTGTAAGCGAGATGAGGGACAAGGACGCATACAGAGATACTGTCTTCTTCAGCAAATGGAAGTGAGATTCTACTGCCAAAACGCCTCCACCGTCACTTCCACCTTGGTATATCAGTTGAAGGATGCTAAAAATGGCACCTAGGATTACTCCGTACCAGGTTGGATCCATTGGATTCCGATCCATTGGTTGCATCATGGGTGGCATCTTCAGTTATCAATCTCTAATAAATGGCAGACCACCATTTTCCTCTTCCTTTTATTTAGATTTCTTGTGCGTGGAACGACTGACCGGAGGTGAATTCTTACCGACACGAGGGACCTTGATGTGGACGTTGAGCCTAGGGCAAAGTCCCCTTGTGGTTCTTACGGACAGGAGGGACCTTGGTGTGGGCGTTGAGCCTATGGCAAAGTCCCCTTGTGGTTCTTACCGACAGGAGGGACCTTGATGTGGACGTTGAGCCTATGGCAAAGTCCCCTTGTGGTTCTTACTGCGTAGTGATGTCAAATGGGCCGGGCCGGGCCGAACCAGCCCGCCAGTCAATGGGCCGTGGCCCGGCCCGGCCTGGTCAACGGCATGGCCCGTGGCTGAGTAGGCTGGGCCCGTTGGCCCGGGCCCTCCAGGCCCGCCTGGCACGTGGGCTACCCCTGTGGCCCACCAAGCCCGTTAGAATGGGCCCGCCAGGCTCACCTGGCCTGCCCAAAAGTGACTTTTTTTAAAAAAAGTGTCCATTTTAACCCCCCTCCCATGCGAACATTCCCATAGGATAAAATTTTACTAAACCACATACACCAAATACTTGCAATTGGCCAACAGGAAATTCTTTTTTTTTTTGATGAAAATAGTAGGAAAGGCCTATTGGCAAAGAAACATTTGGGTGTGACTTCCTTATTACATTGACATGCCCCATCCCCCAGCAATGATATGACCATTTTTGGACTGGCACTTGCATTTCCAGAGGTTGGGTTGGACCCCATTTGCATCCCCCTGTAGCTAGGATGATACTTTTATTAATTAGTTTAATTTGATGACCTTTGAATTTTGTGTATATATTGCAAATTCTATATCATTACTATCATAATGGGGTTATCTTTGCTTAATTCAGTTCCTTCCCATCTACCAGCTAGGCCTTGAATTGAAATTGATCCTTTTCTCTTTTCATTTTTTTTTTTTTTTTTTGACTTTAGTTGACTTATGATTTTATTGTGATAAATTTGCATGATGTTCAAATATCATTAAACACTGAGGATTGGTAATTAAAGACTAAGATTATTTGATTGGCTTGATATTGTCCATTCCACTCATTCACATTCAAGTAGGATTTTCATTGTCATTCCTTACTTGATTATCATGCGCTTATGTGGGCTTTATTGGGTCTTTTTTTACTCCTCATGAGTTGGAGCCCAAAAATCACCTTATTTGGGCTTTGTATCTTCATAGGGTTGGCCCATTAGTTGGTTGGGCTTCCTTGGCAAGCAAGTTTTTCATGCATGGGTGTGATGAAGGCACTTTTTAAATAGGTGATGTATTATTTGCCTTCTTCATTGTTGTTGTCCACCATGGAGGTTGGTGATGCCTATATTAGTGTGATGACAACAATATGTGTACAATGAAAAAATGAAAAAAAAAAAAAAAAAGAGGCCCGCTCCAGCCCACCCCATGGCGGGCCGTGCCAGGGTATTTCCCTGGTGGGCCGTGCCGGCCCGGCCTGCTAGCTGGGGCGGGCCAAGGCTGGAGCGGGCCGTGCCGGCCCGGCCCGTTTGACATCTCTAGCTCTACTGACAGGAGGGACCTTGATGTGGAAGGGCCATTTTTCCACAAGCCCAAAGTCCACATCAAGGTCCTGAGCAAGTTACGTTCACATCACATCAAGGTCCCTGCTGTCAAAAGTGGGAAGAATTCACTTACAATCAGCAATTCCTCGCACAAGAATGATACAGAACTGGTCCGTTTGGTAATTTTATCAGAAAAATAAAGATAAAATACAGCTTAAATAAAATTATAATAAAATATAAGTGAGTTATAATGTTATTTTATTTTTAATTATTTTTATAGAAAAGTAGAGTTTTTTGTCTTTTAGTGGAGAAATGAGATTTTTTTTTTACTTTTCTTTTAAAGAATGAGGAAATTTTAAAAAAGTGTATTTTTGATGTTACATCTTTTTTGAAAAATTGAGGCTTTACTTGACTTTTACTAAACTCGTAAAGTGCCAAACAGGCTCAAAGCAAAGGGCTGAGGTAAAAGGTTGTCATGTATCATGGTTCAACTAAAATTATAGCCTCTACAAAAACATATAATAAAAATAAATTATTTTAAACAATAAAAGAGCCAGTTTATACACATATTATCAATTAAGAGGCCAAATTTGTTAGAGACCAAATTATTTCAAGAGAAAGTTAAAGAAAAAATCACCTTAGATGTTCACTGTACAAAAAAAGGCCCCAATAGGTTTTATGTAACATAGAAGCAGCTTGACCATAGGGCAAGAAAAACCATTGCTTTGGGCCCCGGAAAAATTAAGGCCCCTCGTTGTATCAAATCTTATTAAAGTCCTTTTTTCACATTTAAAAAAAACATGAAAGCAACTGCCGTCCTTTTATTTTCCCAAAAAAGTAAGGCCCATAATATTTTTTAGTGTCACATCTCACTAAAGTTATCTTTTCATATTACAAAAAGATATTAAACCAACTATCATCCTCCATTTTCTCTGCACAGTATCTTCTTAAATCTCAACCTCCCGCCACATCACCAGTGATACTTTTTAAATGAACGTTAAATTAGCAAGTCATATTAATTCAATCGTTTCTCACATAAGCATCTAACCGGTTTTTATTTATTTATTATTTCTTTAAGAATTCACTGATCTGGTTATGTCTTTTTTTTATAATATATGTGGGTGTTTTTTATAATATATGTTAATCATAATTCACTAACTCAAATATAATCTTGTTTTTTCATATTGAAGAATTTCTATTAAATTCAAAACTGATCCACATCTACAATCCTTGTGGCCAACAATGATAAATCACTAAATCAGGTTCTATTGTTCTATGCTTTCAGGATTTTTTTAATTCCAAACTCGTATTGAATGTTTATTATAGTTAGTGTTCATTTTATTTGTAAATATTATTAGTTATAATTTATAAATAATAAATATGAATTTAGATACTCAAAACTTAAAAAAATAAATAAAAGAATTGATAATTTGAGGCCTCATTTAGGATTGTCTCTTTAGGCCTCAATTTTTCTTGAGTCAGACCCTGATGTAACAAAAACAGTCCTCCCGCCAAATTTTTTTTTTTTCACCTTTTTCAATGAGCGACGATATCATTGCCCAACAAACTTTATAGATAAGCAAATGTTTATGTCAGGTGACCATATCATCACCCACTGTACTACTTGTAGAATATAAACATTTTCATCAGGCAACGATATTATTGCTCACTTCAATGTTTTCATGTAACTATTGTTGTTGTCTGGCGACAAAAAATAACTCTATAGTGATGGTCATGTAATTTTGTTCAATAAATGCAAATATCATAAAAACATTTCATTTACAACATCCTTCATTAATTTACATCTTTCATGCAAGTGTACGTCAATTTCTATGGAAACAAATGCAAACATTATAAAAATCATCTGTTTATAACACCTCCGTTCACAACATCCTCCATTTACATACTTTATGCAAATATTAGTAAATTTCTCTCGCAACAAATGTCAACATTATAAAAATCATCCATGTCCAAGATCCTTGATGCACATTCTCCATACAAACATTGATAATATCACAAAATGCAAACGTTATGAACATAAGAATACAAAGTCCTCTATCTACATTCTTGCAGGTTCTACAACAAGAAATGATAACTATTTACAAACATATTTCTTCCATTTAAGAAAAAAAAGTTACAACAACTTATTTACTTTCAAGTTCACCCATTTATAACCATTACTTAGAACTTTATAGCATATCTAAATTTAACTTATATGCATTTAATTCTCAACTCCTCTTGAATATTTCTTACTAAGCTAGTCGACCTGCAAAACAACAACAGAAAATATGGAGTCGAATGTGTAATGCCCCAATTCCGAATATCGATAAAGTCGTTCGAATACCCGAAGTTGGCACGCTACTTCCCGGAAAATCCGAGAACTTCAAAGATCGTAGGCCAGCAGTGAGGTCAAATTTTAAACTTTTGAACAATATAAACTCAATGGTTAACTTGCGGAAGCATAATAAACAAAGCGAAAGTAATTTGGTATCGATATATATGTAAAGTGTGAGCAGAACTACAGTCTAGTTTAAAAGTATCAGTTGTTAATCAAAAGTTAATACATTTTTGTTAACTACCCGGCTCACCTACAAAATTCTCTCAAAATCCAAAATAAGTAAGTGCCCTCAAAACCCGGGTAACTGCTCTCCACCCTCCGGCTCGACATTCGGGTCGGCCGGGCCCCATCCGAACTCTCCAACGACATGCGCCTCTACTAGCGCAAGCGTATCCTCTGCGATCTTTGGGTCAAGACCTAAGCACCAAAGATGGGTCAGATCTAAAAGATCTGGCAAGTCATAATATACCAATAACATATGACATATATATCAAATGAATAGAGACAAGTAAATAAATTAAAGAATAACAAGGTAAATGAACTAGGCAGTTGAGCAATATAAGCATAAGGAATCAGGATAAATGTACAACATCTAATCTACTACGAAATGGCACATTCACACGAGCTGGAATACCGCAGGATATTATGCCGTGGCCCTCCCATATTGAACACAGTTGCGACGGGGAAATCTCACCAGTGCTGGGAATTACTAATCCCGCAAATCACTCATCATCTCATCATACTCATCACTTGAAGATCGGACACGGTATCACACCGTCCGTCTTAACCACTCAGCTCATCATGATAGCTCCTCAACACTCATAATAGCTCCTACCGGGGATGATCAGTCCACAGGCCGAGCTTAAATCAACCAAGTGAATGTCTATGCCGACTCAAGAATACTTTAAGGGTCTGTGTCTACCTAGGCTTTGCCTTGCATGAGCAATGTCCTAACCAAGCCTTTAAGAGGTTTATACATCAAATCAGTTTATGGATTATATTCCAAGTCCAAGCCCACTCGTTGGATCCATACCAAGGCCCATCAACACATGGCCTGGTCTAAAACAGTCCAAACGAGGCAACATGTCCATTTATACTGATAAACAGTTCCTTCTAATCCATCAAGACTTAAAATCCAAATATAAGCTACCTCTTCAAACTAAAAGTACACATCTCCATACTTGGGCCCAATAAGGGTCCGCCTAGCCATAGACACAGGTCAGTGATCTCCAAATCATACCAACAGGTCACCTCTAAGATATCCTAGGTTTAGGTCCTCCAATTATATTTAATTTAACAGTTAACAGCTACACTAAAGATCTAAGAATGACAGCAATAACAAGGTGAAGTGTGAACTTCAACATGAGAATCAATAGGGAAATACAACGGTCCAATCCTAGGTAATGGACCACCTTTAGGTTCAGGTCTATCTTCGGTAATTTGATCTCTAAATGAAGTCACTGATGCCATATGATACTGTGTTTGGTGCTCCTGAGGTTACGGGCATCATTGACAACTCTTAGGGGTCAAATCATCTTAGATTAACAACAAAGACCCCAATCAGTGGTCCCCGCGAGTCAAGGTTGAGCCACACCGTTGACTCGGGCTTAGAACATTGATAAATGTCCATTTGGATGGTCAATGGGCCCCACATATGATCACAACTCCTAAATGTTGAAAACTGGAAAATCAGGGTTTCCGAGTGTGCTGGGTCGACCTGGCACACTGGGGGTTGACCCCCCAGGTGGACCTGATGTGTAGTGTGCTCGGTTGACCTCCTGGCCTGGTGGGTCAATCGAGTGCACTGGAAATCTAGATTAGGCCTCCTGGAAGACTTATTTCGTTTCTAAGGGTTCCCAGCGTGTCCGGTTAACCTCCTGGCCTGGGTGATTGACCACATACACCAAAAACCCTAAAAAGAGTGATGTTCCATCTTTCAGACATTGTCTACTGCATATCCTAGGTACTAGGTCGGCCTAAACATAGAGTGTCTGAGTTTCAGGTGAAAAACCAACTTTCAGTCATCTCCTGCAGAATCAGTGTTTACCGGGTCGACCTGGGCAGGGCCAGGTCGACCTAGCTAACTGAAATGGATCTCTACAGGAAAAATTAACTGAGAGCAGGTTTTTCCCAAAATTCAGTGTTCCCGGTCGACCTGGGCAGGGCCAGGTCGACCTGGTACACTAAAAATCATCCCTGCAGAATTTTCCCAATTGGGGCCTAAATTTCCCAAAATGTAGTGTGCCCGGTCGACCTAGGTAGGGCCAGGTCGACCTGGCACACTGAAAACATCACTCTGTAGAGCATTAAACTGGAACATGCATTTTTAAAAATCCTAGTGTCCCTGATCGACCTAGGCAGGGCCAGGTCGACCTGGCACACTTGAAATCAGGGCCTGCAGAATTTTTAGCTGGGACTTCATTTTTCCAAAAACATAGTGTTCCCTGTCGACCTGCCTGCACAGGGGGTGTACCTCCTAGGTCGACCTGGTGCACGGGAACTGGGGAAAATCCAGTTTCAGGGCTTTTCCATTTTTAATCCATTTCTCCTCCAAATCACCTCCATTCACACCCAAACTTCATCCAATTAATGAGAATCACAAAAGACTACAATGCATCACAAATCAACCCATTTTGGCCCATTGATCTTCCAAATGGGGGTGAAACCCCATCCATCAATGTCCAACCATCCATCTATCACACTAAGCTCCAGGTAGTTCTAATCATATGAAATTTACTGAGCTATAAATTAAATGAATAAAGTAAAACAGAACATACACCCTAAGTTAAAGGTATAATGCACTTGCTTTTGCTTGGAAGAGAAGGTTTTGTAGAGAGAGGTAGAGAAATAGAGAACCAAATCCAAGCTAATCCAAGAAGAAGATGAAGATGAAGATGACCCAGCTCCTAGAGTAATTCCTCCAGCATAACAGCAGCTTAAGAAGAGAAATGAGAGAGGAAGAAGAGAGGAAGAAAGAAGGGAGGAATAGTAGTAGGGTTTGCCTTGGGAATTGTGCTGATTTATAGATTTGAGGGAAGTGGCTAATGATAGGAATAACCTTTGGGGTTGCATAGGATTAGGGTTAGGGCTAGGGGCATTAGAGTCTTTAGGTTTGAAGGTTCTAGAGGATGCTTTTGCCAAAACCCCCCTATAGTTCACTCAAAACCCTAGTAAGGGTCTCCCTACACTAATAAACCCTAGAATTACCCAAAACACCCTACTAACCCAATTACTAACTTAACTAAGCTAGTCTAACTATAACTTAGGGAAAATCTATCTAATTACCCTGATTAACCCCTAATTAGCACAATTAGCTAGTAATTAGCAATAATTAATAATAATTAGCCAATAATTAGCAATAATTAGTATTAATTAGCATTCAAAACACAATTAGAAGGCCCACAAGGGGTGGGGCCTCACATCATACCCTCCTCTAAAACATTTGGTCCCCAGATGTAAAAACAAAGTTAGAACGTACCTGAGGTAGAAGATGTGGGTAGTCCTTCTCCACTTGGTCGCGTAGCTCCCACGTAGCCTCTTCCGGAGTGTGATGCTCCCACTGAACCTTCACCCAATGAATGGTTCGGGTCCGGAGCACCTGCTCCTTGGTGTCAATGATCGCAACTGGCCTGGCGACGTACGAAGCGTCTAGCTGGATGTTGAGTGGATGGTAATGAAGAATGTGTGTAGGGTCCTCCACGTACTTCTTCAACATAGAGACGTGGAACACATCGTGCACTCCTGAAAGCTCTAGGGGTAGCTGAAGCTTGTAAGCAACATCTCCAACTCTCGATCTGATCTCGAACGGTCCGACATATCTCCGTGTTAGCTTACCCTTCTCGCCAAACCTAAGGGTACCTCTGGCTGGGGAAACCTTCAAGAAAACTCTATCTCCCTTCTGAAACTCGAGAGGTCTGCGCCGATTATCTACATAGCTCTTTTGCCGGGTGCGGCTGACCTTCAGGTTCTCAACTATCTACAGAACCTTGTCGCTGGTGTCGCTGACTATGGAGGGTCCATGGAAACTCTTAACACCAACTTCTTCCCAACAGACTGGGGTCTTGCATCTCCTCCCGTACAGAGCCTCGAACGGTGCCATCTTGATGCTCGCATGGTAGCTGTTGTTGTAGGCAAACTCGCAAAGCGGCAAGGAATCCTCCTAATTCTCCTTGAAGTCCAGGACACAGGCTCTCAACATGTCCTCTAGTGTTTGGTTGGTACGCTCGGTCTGCCCGTCTGTCTGAGGATGATAAGCTGTGCTGAAACTCAACTTAGTGCCCAAGGCCTGCTGTAGACTCTCCCAGAAATGAGAAGTAAAACGCGGGTCTCTGTCCGAAACAATCGAAGCTGGAACTCCGTGCAATGAGACGATCTTGTCCACATACAACTTAGCAAGGACGTCGAGTCCTGCCTTCATCAAAACTGGCAAAAAGTGGGGTGACTTAGTCAGCCGATCCACAATCACCCAAATGCCATCGTGCCGTCTCCTGGTAGCTGGGAATTGGGTCCCGTTGTCCGAGACCAAAGCTCTTGGAATACCGAACCTCGTGATGATATTCTTCCACATGAAATTCTTGGAATCTTGTTCTGTGATGGAAGACAACGGTTCCACCTTGATCCATTTGGTGAAATAGTTGGTGGCTACAATCAACCACCTCCTATTCCTTAGAGCTCAGTGAAGTGGTCCCACAATCTCCAGTCCCCATTGGGCGAATGGCCAAGGGCTGGAGAATGGACTTAGATCTTGTGCTGGCTGATGAGGGAATGAGAGAATTTTTGACACTTCTCATATTTCTAACGTATACCTGCGCGTCCTTTTGCATATATGGCCACCAGTAGCCTTGACTGATAGCTTGGTATGCCAGTGATCTACCTCCAATATGGCTTCCGCAGATCCCTTCGTGTATTTCATAGAGGAAGTCCTTGACCCTGCTTGGATGAACACACTGGAGGTATGGGCCTCTGAATGACTTTCTGTATAGCCTGCCTTCGGGAGATAACCAGAACCGGGCTGCTTTGAGTCTGATTCGGTGAGCCTCACTTCTGTCCTCGGGAAGCTAGTCGTCCTTCAAGTAAGATATGATCGGGTCCATCCAGCTCGGGCCGAGATTGAGGCATAGGACTTCCCGAGGTGGATGGAGCTCTATACCGGGCATCGCCAACGATCCTACTTCAATGTTTCTTCTCCTTCCTGCTTCGACAGCAGAGGCTAAGTTAGCAAGGGCGTCGGCGTGAGAATTTCACTCTCTCCCTATCTGCCTGATCTCGGTTGTCTGGAACTGAAAGAGCATCTTTTTTGCAAGGGCTAGATAGGTGGTCATCCTGTCGTCGCGAGCTTGGTAGTCTCCAGTTAGCTGGTTCGCCACCAGCTGTGAATCACTGAAGACCACTAGTTGTTGAGCTCCGAGGATCTTGGCGCTGTTTAGTCATGCTAGTAGGGCTTCATACTCAACTTCATAGTTTGACGCCTTAAAATCCAGGGTCAGAGCCTGCTCGATGACCAGTCCTTCTGGTGACTGGAAGACAACTCCGGTGCTAGCTCTTCTTGAAGTTGAGGATCCGTCAACAAAGACTCTCCAGGCCGAGGCAAGGCATTGATTCTGAGATGAGCCATCAGTCTCCGTGACTGCTTCCTCATGCCCTATGCCCCCCAGTTCAGTGCTGAGCTGGGTTAGCGCCGAACTCGAAGAGAACTCCACAATGAAATCTGCTAATACTTGGGCCTTGATCACTGTCCTGGGCTGATACTGAATATCATATTGTCTCAGTTCGACGGCCCACCTGGAGATTCTTCCTGAAAAGTCAGCATTTTTGAAAACAGATTTAAGTGGGTGTTCCGTAAAAACCACTATAGTGTGAGTTTGAAAATAGTGGGAGAGCTTGCGCGAGGCTTCTCTAAAGGTAAATATCTGGTCTCGGCATTAAAGAGGGTTTTGCTCGTATAATAAATTGGATTTTGCATCTTGTCTTCCTCTCTGACGAGGACCGAGCTCACTGCATGATCTGAGACCGCTAAATACAAGTACAATGTTTCTCCATGTTTTGGAGTTGAGAGTAGGGGTGAAGAGAGATAGGCCTTGAGCTCCTATAAGGCCCGGTCACATTCCAGAGTCCATTGAAATTTTAAGTTTTTTCTAAGAAGCTGAAAGAAAGGCCGGTACTTATCTGAGGATCTGCTGATAAAGCGATTCAGTGCGGCAGTCATGCCAGTAAGCTTCTAGACTTCTTTCGCAGTGGTTGAACTCTACACTCTGAGGATAGCTGATATCTGATCTGGATTCGCCTCAATCCCTTTGCGCGTAACCAAGTTTCGGAACCGACACCGAAGGCTTACTTAGAAGCATTGAGTTTGAGCTTGAACCTCTTCAGGGTGTCGAAAACTTGAGCCAAGTCTTTCAAATGATCATGTGCCTATTTGGGCTTGACGACCATGTCGTCGATGTAGACTTCGATGGTCTTGCCGAGCTGTGCCTAGAACATCTTGGTGACGAGCCGTTGATAAGTCGCTCCCGCGTTCTTCAACCCAAACGGCATTACTTTATAGCAGTAGGTGCCTCTGAGTGTTATGAATGCGGTCTTCTCTTCATCTGGCCCATACATTGGTATCGATGATAGCCGCAGTAGGCGTCGGGGAAGCTCATTCTGTCATGTCCAGTGGTGGCGTCGATTATCTAATCAATCTTCGGGAGAGGGAAGCTGTCCTTGGGGTAGGCTTTGTTGAGGTTAGTGAAGTCGACGCATACTCTCCATTTGCCCGTTTTCTTCTTGACCACCACCATGTTAGCTAGCCAGACCGGGTACTGAACTTCTCAGATCACCTCGGCTTCCAGCAGCTTGTCCACCTCCTTGATCACGACCTCTGTCTGTGGTACCCCAGCTCAGTGAGCTCTTTGCATTATTGGCTTGTGGCTAGGGTCCACATTCAACTTGTGGCATATGACCTCGGGGTCGACGCCAGGCATCTCGTAGGGCATCCAGGTGAAGACTTCTCTGTTCTGCATCAAGAAATCGACCAATCCTAACCTATATGGCTCAGTAAACTGGCTTCCGAGCAGAAAGAATTGTTCCGGATCGTTTGGGTCGATTCTGATCTCGATCAAATCTTTCACGCTCTTCGTCTCCGGGTCTCAGCCGCCCTCATCCAACTCCTTCTCCATCTAGGCCATGTTGACCTGCTTGGGCTCTCTCTCCCCGAACACTACAGCCATCAGGCACCGCTTGGCCGTCTGCTGGTCTCCTTTGACCGTAACTATCTCTTCCTTGCCATTTCTTCCTTCCAATGAGATTACTTCCATGCTATGGAGCCATGTCCTGCCCATTATAGCGTTGTAGGGCAATGGCGCGTCAACCACCAAAAAATCTGCCATCACGGAAGTTCCACCAACTTGGACTCTGAGGATCACTCTCCCTTTGGGGTACACCAACTTGGCGCTAAAGCCTATCAGAGGAGCCCGAGCCTCTTGTAGGTCCTTTTCTGAAAGGCCCATCCTCTTGAAGCAATCAAAATAGAGGACCTCGGATGAACTGCCAGGGTCGACGAGGATCCTCTGTACTGTGCAATCCTTCAGCTTCAGGGTGACAATGAGCGGGTCGTTATGAGGGAGCTGGACCCCTTCTAAATCTTTATCTAACAACCAGATCTTGGACCGCTCTCACTTGGCCCTTTGGGGGCCGATTCGAGTTCGGCCGCCATCACTCTTCGGTTCTGCTTGTGATATGCACAGAACCTGCTCTGATCTCGGGCAGACGGGTCTCCCCTCATGGGTTGTGGCCAGCTGAAGAACGGCTTCGACTTGATCTTATTCATGATCTTGTAAATGGGCACCTTGAAAATGGTGTTGACAACTCTGTAGGGGTCGGCGGACAGCCTAGGCTTCTTGCTGCCTGTCGAGGTGGATGCTGGGGCCTTCGCCGAACTGGCGGGCACCCAGCGTTTGTCCGGCTCGTCCCTTCGGAACGATCCCTTGTCCTTCTTCGAGGATTTTCCATCTTGGTCTCTCTCCGCGACTTCGAAGCTTTCCCGAGCTCGGATCTGGTCGTCCTCCTAGGCAATGTAGCGGTTCACTTTGGCCATCAGTGCTGCCATGGATGTCACAAGGTTTTTGGCCAGGTCTTTGCTAAGATCATTGTCTGGCAGCAAAGCATTCTGAAAGGCGAAGATTGCTACTTCGTCTTTGGAGTTTTCAATCTCGCTGTAGATTGTCCAGAATCTCTTGGAGAACCGGGTGATGTTCTCCTCTCGCTTCATCTTCAGGGCCATTATGCCTGCATCTGTCTTTGGCATGACTCTGTAGGCCTGAAACTTCTTCATGAAGGACTACTGGAGTTGTTGCCAACTTGAGATAGACCCCTCTGGGAGTGAACAGAACCACTTTAGGGGGAGGTCAACCAAACTGGAGGAGAAGACTCAACAGCTCAAATGACCTTCGTCCCCCCAAACAGACATCCTTTGGGAGTAGTGTCGAAGGTGCGCGGCTGGATCTGAGGTCCCGTCGTTAGTAACGAACCTCGGAATAGTGAACTTCCTTGGAAGGGGATAACTCCTGATGTCGTCAGAAAAAGGGGACGCGCCGAGATCAACAGACTCGCAGGCATCCCGCTGGTCTCGGGTGAGACCGGCCACCTCCAAGTTATGCTGGACTGTCTGCCCGATGCACTCGTCGAGCCACTTAGGGTTGTCATATCTGTCCTCTGGAATGGTTTTTGACGCCCTCCTTGAATGGCCACGACTGGTGCTTGAGCCTTCATCGCGAGCTCAATCAAGCCTCTTCTCGTTCAGATGAGTTCTCAGATCCCTCTCGGGAGGAGCAGTCTGCCTGCTACGAGAAACCTTCTCCTCGCCGCGTCGCCGTGAGTGCTAACTGGACGAACCCACTGCTCTCTCCAGTTGCTGCTGGAGCTGAAAGATCAAAGCGCCTTTCTCCCGGATGGTGTCATTCTGTGCTCGAATCCCCTCAAGGGTAGGATCAAAGTCTTTATCAAGGTTATGATCTTCACTTCCATTGTCCTCATGATGATCGGAGAGAACTGGCATGTAAACTACTGGGGAGTTACTCCGTGGTGGAACTTGATCCAGCAGAGGAGCCTGGTCCAGCAGAGGATCTCTCTAGACTGCTGTCGAGGGTCTCCTCGCCGGAGAGACGCTGTTATTACCCTCGAAATTGACTCCGAGCGAAGATTATACTCCTGGACGTTGATTAGGATGAAACGACATTCATCGTAGTCGTCTGCAACATTTTTCTTCTCAACCCTCTTCTTGGCAGGAAGGATGACAGAGGACGGTCCTGTTCGTCGCGTTTTGGATGTTTCTTCGCCTTTCGTGGCTCTCTTAGTCATGGTGTCAGGAAAGGCTTTGATCTTCGCTTTCCCACAGACGGCGCCAATTGTAAATGCAGAAAATATAACTCACAAGATTAAGGGGAGCCTTTGAGGACTTATCCAATCGACTATGGAGAACTATCCGCTTCAAAGACCTGAAAGGGAAGAAAGAACAGTCAAAGGACCCTGGCTGTGGGCAGTGCAGGGCTCTCCGATGCCTAAGTTAGTGCAGGGACAAAGGTCGGAGAAGAAGAAAGGCAGAGTAACGACTAGGAAATTGCATGCAAGTGTGCGTACCTAGTTTTTTGGTGGTATACCCTCTTATAAGAGAAAAGTCCTAGATGCCTGTTAGTAAGCCTAATGATTTGACTGCTAGGGTCTCATTAACCCATAGAGTAATTAATGAGGATCCATCATAGTCCACATTGAATTAAATGATGGTCCGATCAACCCATACTGCATTAAATGCTAGTCACATTGGGCCTGATCTCGCCTTGACCTGTTGGCAGCTAAGGTCCCATCGAATCCTTACTTGGGCCCTGTCCTGATATGGCTGCAGCCACTGGATGTGGCTATTAAAGATTTGATGATGATGGACGGCTAGATGGTGTCGCTGTCCCATCAGCGCGTGCCTGCATCCTACCACGTGTCCTTAGATGAGACGTGGCTGTTAGTGCCTGTCTGGTTAGCAGCCTGCCACCTCGGCCGCAGCAGAGATGCGTGACTCGACGAGGCACGTGGCCGAGATCGTGACGATCAGTGCTGGTCTCAGCAAGCGTACCAGTATTCGTACCGAGACGCGCATAACCGAGATGGAGCACATGAGCTGGCGTTGTTGCTGGCCTTAGCGTAACTTGCACATTAAGGATTGCCCCACACACTATGTGTATATACTTTTGTTTTGACAAAATGATTGTACAAGGTTATCATATTATGTCATCAAATAAGGTTGAATCAAATCTAAACGTGGGGTTCCACCTTTCAAACATTAATTCCCAAAGTTTTGGCCCCACCATATTTATCTAAGGCACACTCTAGCTCTTCCCAAAGCCAAATTAATCATTGGATATGGAAAAAATGTTCATAAAACTTATTATTATTATTATATTATTATTATTATTTTGCTAGGTTGGCCTACTGGAAAGGAGCCGGGAATACTATTAATTTGAAGGCTCGGGGATCAAGCCCTTGGCATGTGTGTGATACTAAGCTGCCAATACCACTCAATCATGATCTTGACAATACAAATTAAATTTTGTGTACACAACAGGACTCTTCTTTTAGTAATCTATATTATCCATTACATGTGCACTTTCCTTCCCCAAAGCCTTTGAGATTTGAGTCTATAAGAATTATATTCACAGATTGGTTCTAAAATAAAAACAAGATTTAGTGATGCTTTTCACATCTGTGCAATTCAATGGTTAATATTATTCCCAATGACATATATTTTGGTCAGATAACATGGATCCAAACCATTAGTTATGAATAAACTGACGGACTGAATCCATGTTATGTTGACTCTCTTATATAATGAATAGGGCTGAACAGAACCGGACCGCAGACCGGACCGGACCACAAAACCAGACCGGACCGGACCGGATTTGTGCTCCGGACCGGATTTGTGGTCTTTCCAGCACAAATCCGGTCCGGTCCGGACCAGATTTGAAAAACCGGTTAAATCCGGTCCGGTCCGGTCCAGACCTTTTAAAAACCAGTCCAGACCGGACCGGACCGGATTAATAATAATTTCTTTTTCTAATTTTTTTAATACAAAACTTTAAGTATATAAAATTCCTAAGTCAAATACCCTAGTGAAATCAAAGATCTAGCTTCTTACATCTATAAAAAGAGGTAGGAAATGGGCTGAAAATGAAAAAATAAAATAAAAAGTTAGGGAAAAAAAAAACAAACGAAACCGGTCCGGACCACTTAAGTGGTCCAGACCGGACCGTTTTGGACCGGTCCGGTCCTCTCATTTAAGCCAGACCGGAAATCCGGTCCGACCGGAAATCCGGTCCGACCGGATATGCGGTTGTGCAGCCCTAATAATGAAGATTTTGCTAAATATGTGGTTGAGCCATATTTTTTTTTTTTGAAAAAGTCGAAACAAAACGATACTTGATGCCGTGAATCATGAACCCACAATGGCAAACACTGGTGGACACATATTTTCAATGGTTTGGATCCTCACAAAGTGGACCAAACATGAAAGAATTTGATTGATGTATAAGATTGCGCCAACAATGTCATCTGTCATGTGATCACTTTTATGTTGGGACCAACTCTTATTGAAATATATTTGAGGATATGTAATTGGAGTGGAGACATTCATTTTTTATGGTTCAAATCATGAATAGATGGTCCCATGGTGGAGTTCCACACATTCCACCGAGGACAAGCGTGTGGGAGACGCTCATGGGATTTGGACTCAACCGAAGGTCATTCCCGCATAGTGCGGATCTTGCCATCTTACGCACTGAACTTTGAGTCGAATGAGTGAAACTCCACATTGGAGCCTACCTAGTGAGAATCTAAGTTGGTCAAAATGAGTGAGCCCATACATTTTATAGAAAATTCCCAAATTATACATAAACATGAGTTAGACCAGCCATAAGATTAATCACATCATTGTACGTGTGGTCAATCCTACGGTGGAACCAATTCTTATTGGAGTAACATCCAGAAACATCCCATTTACATTACGGATGATCATTTTAGCAAATTTAGATTTTCGATAGGAGAGTGCCATTGTAGAGTTGCACTCCTTTAACTCAGGAATTCTTAAGTTGTGGACTGTGAGGAATCCTCTCAAGGCCGTTTGTATCACCGCCTTTTTGTGGAAACATCACAAAAATCGTGCTTTTTTAAAAAAGTTTTTCATAATTTGGAGTCAATGCTTTCCCATGAGGTAAAACATAAAAACCAATGTAATTTTTCTTGATGCAATGAAAATCAAATAGTCAATCTTACAGTGAGACTAACTCTTATTGCAATAAAATTAATTTGTAAATAAACCATATAGCGTGAAGGCCTTTCTGTCGAGCAATTTGAATTTCCAATAAGTTGGTCCTACAATGGAGTTCCACTCCTTTAACTCGCAATTTCAATTTGAGCACTTCAATTTTTTTTTCCAACCATAACATGGGGTTGCCCAATTAGTTGGCAACCTTGGGCGTCACCTATCTACCCAGTGACCAATCCTTGGGTGTGTCATTCTTCTCACATTTATTGGCTCCTCTTCCTACATGTTTGGCCTACCTCCACTCATGTGAGCTCATCTTCCCACGTGTGTGGGCCTCCTTGAGTCCCAGCACCGGTGCATACCAGTTGTTGGTTCCAAATGGGACCCAACAGATCATGGGACATGGAGGATAGAAGATCCAAGAAGCTAGGCCATTCAAGATATAAGATTTTACGTCAATCTATTTTCTTTAATCTCTTCGTCTGTAGTTGACAAGTTTTAACAGTTTGATATAAAAAAATAAAAATTAAGCCTCAAATTCCCATAGTTTTGCGGCTTCTGCTTGTGCTATCAGCAACACTGATACGGCAAATGCATATCGAGTTTTAAGAATTGTCATATCCCGGTCATACGGCAAATGCCTAGGGTAATCCTCGAGGTGTGGCACACATACTTCAGAATGTTGTACCTGTTTCTAGCCAAATACAACACACGAAGGAGAGAAAAATCGACTATTCCACATGCGAGTCTAGCTCACTAACACAAACGAATGACATTTAAATATAGCGGAAGTCGTAATTCATTTATAGAAGGTATCATTTCCCATTCAGTTCAGTGAAACATTTAAGTTTGATACAAAAGAAGTATAAACATTAGGTTACAAAAGAGGGATCAATGAAAGAACCCTATACATCTACAACAAAAGTATATTCAAAAGAATTACGTATGACCACACAAAAAGGAGCTAGTCACACGGACTATGATATCTTCAAAATGTAGCACGCACTCCGAGGGAGTAGAATCTAAGATTGCCCTTGTTCTAGCCACTCTTCTAATCCTATAGGTACCTCCTTGGTAACCTCCTTTCTCTCCGGGACATCTTTAGGACCGAGAGCTGCATCTGCGTCTGTGACACCAAATGTAGTATCTCAATACGACGATTTAGCAAGTGTAAGCAAAATAAGAGATCACATAATGTTACAAATTGAATTTAAGACAATTGAATCAGTAGATATCAATGATAAGTATCAACTACGCAAATTGTGCAAAAATTGAATAATTATGCTGGTGAAACAATTAATAAGAAAACATACTAATTTGGCTACTATTTTAAGCTCATCCTCTCAAAGAGAGCAAATCTAGTTGGGATGTCATCAGCTGCCTGCCAAAGGCTAACTGGCTACCTGATTTTGGAGTTACAATACTCCAGACGACTTACTGCAGTAGTCTCTAATAAATTAAACCAAGTTCAAACCCCATCGGGTATCACAAGGTTGAAGTTAAGTAGTGCCGACTCAATCGAATCAAAATAATAGAAATAATAAGTGGATTCGAGTGAGTTTGTATTTCAAACTGTCTATGATCAAAATCAATGCAATTCATATATCACAGTATACTTACTCAATCCACATTTTCAATAAATACTGAATCGATATACAATACTTGAAGAATTATGGAAGAAATGGAGTAATTAGACCTCGAAGGATATTGATGATACAATAAATCTATTAATTATGATTGATATACAAAATGAAAGTGTAATTCAATATGAAGTGCAATAATTTAAGGAATCAAGGAATTTACTAGCCAATCTAGTCTAATCCTCTATTGTTTCCTCACCATCCAATTCGACGTACATTTAAGGAACTTTTACTTAGTGTCACATTTTAATAAAAGGTTCATTAAATTAATATCCATGGCATGGTGATAAAAACCTGACTTTTAGGGCTACTCAAGTTCCTAGGGTTTCAATTTGGCAACTAAGAGGTTAGGGTATCAATTCATGGCTCTAAGAGGGCTTTTGAAATAAATAAAAAAAATTAGAAATTTTGGGAGGCCGGTCAGCTGGCGGTGGCCTGGCAGTTAGCCGACTGTTCTGGTAACCGCCTGGTGACCACAGTTTCCTGACAGAAATGTCAGTTACTGGAAATGCAACCGTGGAGTTCGGCTAGCCGCCAGGGGTCAAGCGGCTAACCGCCTGGTGACCGCTTGTCCTGCGGCACTGCTTCTGAATTGTGCATTTTGCCAAATCTGAAGCTCTCTCTCTCTCTCTTCCCTCCATTTCCACACTTCTTCTCACATTAAACCTATAAAAATTGGGCCTCCTTGCTCCCATTTCCAACATATAATCATTCCATAAATTTAAATACATAAGGAGAGCCCAACCTTACATTTGTTAAACACTAAGAGTAATGGAGTAAAAGTTTCATTGAATCAATGGAAATAATAAGATGTAAACCCATATTATGCTTATACTTGCCTCAATGTAGCTTTCCAACACCTCTTCTACACTCTTTGCTTAAGAACCCTAAACTCCTAAATATTCAAACCCTAGACACAAATACCCATCAAAACACTAATCAATGTCCATACATGTTTATAAGATGGTCTTTTGACTCTAATGCAACTAAAAAATTCAAAGGAAAAAGTGTTGACTCATACCTCAACAAGGAAATCCGAATTGAAGAAAATGGAAGATGATGGGGGTATTTCCTTGCTAACAAAAAAGAGAGGAAGATGAAGAAGATGAAGTTGAGTCCTTTCCAAGCCTCCAATGCAAATGCCAAGATCTCTTGATGATTAAAGGAAGGAAGAGAAGAAATGGAGAAGAAGAATAATAATAGAGAAAAGAGAGTGAATGAATGAAAAGAAAAGGGTAAAGTAACTTATTAAGGGTTAAGGATGTCCCTTTTTGCAAGAAAACCCACTAAAATTTCATATTTCTAATTTGAGTCAAATGGAGGTCCACTAGTTCAATGGTTGGTCAGTGTAACGCCCCAATTCCGGATACCGATAAAATCGTTCGGATACCCGAAGTTGGCGTGCTACTTCCCGGAAAATCCGAGAACTTCCAAGATCGTAGGCCCGCAGTGAGGTCCAATTTAAAACTTTTTGAACAATATACTATCAATGGTTAAGTTTGCGGAAGCATGACAATTAAAGCGGAAGCAATTGGTATCAATATATGTATTAAGTAAGAGTGGAACAGTGGTCAAGTTAAATGTATCAGTTGTTAATTAAAAGTTAATACATATTGGTTAGCTACCCGGCTCACCTACAAAATTTCTCTCAAAACCCAAAATAAAGAGAACTCTCAAAACCTTGGTAACTTGTCTCCGCCCTCCGGCTCGACATCTGGGTCGGCCGGGCCCCATCCGTAATCTCCAACGGTCGGCGCCTCTACCAGCGCTACTGCATCCTCAGGGATCTCTGGGTCAAAGCCTAAGCACCAAAGAAAGGTCAGATCTAAAAGATCTGGCAAGTCACAGCATACTACTAACATAGAACATATATATCAAATGAATAGAGACAAGTAAATAAATTAAAGAATGACAAGGTAAAGAACTAGGCAGTTGAGCAGTATAATCATAAGGAATCAGGATAAAATAAAACATCTAACTTACAACAAAATGACACATTCACACGAGCTGGAATACCGCGGGATATTATGCCGCGGCCCTCCCATACTGAACACAGTTGCGGCGGGGAAATCTCACCAGTGCTGGGAATAACTAATCCCGCAAATCACTCATCATCTCATCACACTCATCACTCAAGACCGGACACGGTAATACACCATCCGTCTTAACCACACAGCTCATCATGATAGCTTCTCAACACTCAACTAGCTCCTACCGGGGATGATCAGTCCACAGGCTGAGCTTAAATCAACCAAGTGAATGTTTATGCCGACTCGAGAATACTTCTAAGGGTCTGTGTCTGTCTAGGCTTTGCCTTGCTTGAACAAGGTCCTATCCAAGTCTCTAAGAAGTCTGTACATCAATCAGTCTATGGATTATATTCTAAGTCCAAGCCCACTCGTTGGATCCATACCAAGGCCCATCAAATCCGTAGCCTGGTCTAAAACCATCCAAACGAGGCATCAAATCCATTTACTACTGATAAACAGTTCATTCTAATCCATTATGATTTAAAAGCCCAATATAAACTACCGCTTCTAACTAAAAGTACACTTCCCACACTTAGGCCCAATAAGGGCCCGCTTAGACACAAACACGGGTCAGCGATCTCCAAATCATACTAACGGGTCACCTCTAAGATATCCTACGTTCAGGTCCTCCATTTATATTTAATTAACAGTTAACAGCTATATTGAGGATATAAGAGTGGCAGTAAGTAATAGCAGTGAAGCATGAACTTCAATAAGAGAATCAACAGGGAAATACAACAGTCCAATCCTAGGTAATAGGTCACGTTTAGGTTCAGGTCTATCTCTGGTAATTTGATCTCTAAACGAAGTCATTGATGCCATATGATATTGTGTTTGGTGCTTAGGAAATTACGGGCAGCATTGACAACTCTTAGGGGTCAAATCATCTTAGATTAAACGACCAAAAACCCTAATCGGTGGCCCCCACGAGTCAAGGTCGAGCCACACCATTGACTCGTGCTTGGCACATTGATGGAAATTCATTTGGATGGTCAATGGGCCCCACAATCGATCAATCATAAAACAAATGCTAAACTCACATCTTAGTGTTCACAGTGTGGCAGGTCGACCTGGCAAGGGTCGAGTCGATCTGCTCCACTAGAATCAAAGTTGGGACTTGGTTTGGATTCTGAAATTTTCAGTGTACCCGATTGACCAGGTGGCCAGCCGGTCGATCTGGTACACAGGTGTACCTGAGTCAACAGATTTCAGGCCAAATTTCAACTTTTACACTAAAGTCTGGGTCTGATGGAAAAATCCAAGTCATATACAAACTATTCAAATTGGGTTCATAAAATACTCAGGGTTAACCAAATTATAAAATCTAATGAAATTTCTAAAAGTATAAATCTAAAGGGTCCAAACTAATTTAAATTAATTAAAGACTAAGGGGTCTTTTATTTCTAATTCCTAAAATTAATAGGGTTTCATAAAGGCTAAGGGTCCTACTTTTCTAATTTTCTAAAACTAATGGGTCCCATTGTACACATTAGAAACTAAATATTTTATTTAATTAATAAAACTAATGGGTTATGGATTAGTGGGCCCCACTGGGCCCAGCTCCAATTTGGTTCAATAAAACTGAAGGGGTTTATATTTCCAATTTATGAAAATTAATGGTGCTAATAAAAAACTAAAGAATTAATTTTAATTAATATAACTAATGGCTATTGGATCAGTGGGCCCCACTGGGCCCAGGAGAAAATCCTTCCATCCAAGACCTATCAGGCCACCCCCTTTTTAATATTTCCATTCATGTAGGCTCCCAGGTCATCATAGTTTTTAATTAGCACAATTAATGGTTATTGGATCAGTGGGCCCCCAGGTCATCAAGACTTTAATTTTTCTCCCATGAGTCTTCTTATTCCCATGCACCTGTGGACTACCCTTTTCCCCACTCATCACTTACCTCACTCAAAACGCAACAGGTTCTGCAACATTCTGTTGCAGAACGTTGCAGTAGAAAAGAGCTTCCCCTGGTGCATAAAGAGAGCAACGATCGTGGGCCCCACTGATCAAGGGCCCATGATAAGACCTCATCATCTGGGTCGCTCAAGGTGGCCCTACACGATGTGGGGTCCGGATCTCCAAAGGTGGCCCACCTGGGCCCACTGATCTCAATGCCAAAAACCAAAAAAACTCACTGTTCTGTTTACAGGGACCTGCAACAGTCACCCTCTTCCATCCAATTTCTAATCAATTGTTTCTATACAATTCCACAAATCATAGCATATAAAAAAATAGATTTCTCTCATCCATCAAAGGCCAATAGTCCATCTATTCTAAGCTCAAAGGTAAATCTACAGATCCACATTAACTGAATGGAAATGACTGAATCAATGAAAACAGAAATATACATTCTATGTTAAGAGTTTAGTGCACTTGCCTTAGCTTGGAAGAGAAGGTAGAGAGAGGTAGAGAAAAATAGAAGAGAGAATCAGAATCCCAGCCCAAAGGAGAAGAAGAAGAAGATACAGCAATTGCAACTCCTAGAGGAAATCCCAGCAGTAACAGTAGCTTGGAAAGAGAGAGAAATGAGAGAGAAAGAGGATGAAGTAGTAACAACTGCAGCTCTATGAGGAAATCCCAGCACCACAGTAACAATAGCTGTAGCTTGGAAAGAGAGGAATGAGGGAGGAAGAAGAGAGGAAATGGGAAGGGAATAGTAGCTTAGGGTTTTTCTTGGGATTAGTGTAGTATTTATAGATTTGGGGAAATGGTTGATGACTGGAATGCCCTTTTGGGTTACATATAATTAGGGTTAGGGTTAGGGGTATTCTAGTCTTTAGGTAGGAAGGTTCTAGAGAAGCACCTTTTTAAAAAAAAAAAAACCCTATAGTATACTAGAAACCAGCTAAGGACCTCCTAGCACTATTAAACCCTAGGATTAACAAAAACACCATACTAACCACAATACTAACTCAACTAAGCTAGTCTACTATAACTTAGAAAAATTTAACTAATCACCCTGATTAACCCCTAATTAGCACAATTAACTAATAATTAGCAATAATTAGTAATAATTAGTAATAATTAGTATTTAAAATAGCAATTAGAGGGCCCACAAAAGGTGGGGCCTCACAGTCAGAGGTAGAGTTCAATACAGAAATTAACGTGGTCGTCAAAATACACGCGTTAACACTAAAATGACGTGAAAATGATGCAAAATGTGAAAAATCTATAATTACAAAAAAGTCCTTGACTCTA
This sequence comes from Cinnamomum chago, assembly GCA_038049695.1. NCBI lineage: Eukaryota > Viridiplantae > Streptophyta > Magnoliopsida > Laurales > Lauraceae > Cinnamomum > Cinnamomum chago. The sequence continues at coordinate 123,864,634 of CP142451.1, forward strand.
CCTAAGCGAGTCAATTCGGTTCTAACTCACCTATCCAAGGCTCAAGACTCAACTAACTCAATCTACAAAGACTAATGAGTACTAATTTCGATGATTAACAACTACGCACAATTATTTAAACTAAATCCTCATTAATTAGCACTAATTAAGATTAACTTGAGTTTGGGTGTAACAAGAATCGACGTACGATAGCCGTACAAATACATTTCTTAAAGCCCTGGTAGTGATTCCCTATCATATTTGTATTTGAATGTTGGAAACTATGAAGGACAAAATAACTTTAAAATCATTTTAATTAAAACTATTTACTAAAGTTCAATGTCAGTTTTTCTATAACCAAACATCCCCCATTAGTTAAAGAGAAAAATTAGATCAAAATAGGCTAATGTAATCCAACAAGGCACATTTGTGTAAGGAAAGCGATCCATAATCGAAAAGAAAATTGCTCCATTTTCCAATAGGCTCACTTTTTGAAATGTTTTGTGGAACACTTTTCTTCCCTTGAAAAATTATCTAAGATCCAATGACCTATGGTCCCTAGGCTCCATAATCCATTTTGGCATGCTCATGAATAGACAGGCCTATACTCACTTATCCATCAAGCCCCACTCTAATATCCATGTCTTGAACCACATGGGATATCATACCCACATGATGTCTTATGATTTTCATGAGTTCATGCTCATCAAATTTAACTCCATGTCTAATTTCTACAAGCTTAATCATTTGTCAGGTTCGGAACTGGTCTGGTTAGAACCTTTTTAAAGGTTTTATTTCATTTCGAAGTCTACTAAGCCTAAGTAGTAATTAACTTGTGTGTGAAGCCTAAATATGTAAATGCTTGTACGCCTAAAATAATGAAAATAACTTGATTACTAACCTGTGCTTGGATTTTGAGCATAGCTACAGCAGAACTTATTCACTCGTTTAGGCCAGATAATTCACTAAAATATGTGAAGTCTATCCTAGGCTTGAAATTGGGCATCCAAACTTGACGCGAATTGGCCTACAACAAGGTTGTTACTTGTTACACCTGGTCATAGGAAGAATAAATGGAGACGCAAAAGAACGGTCAAAGGAGCTGTACGACTTTAGAAGCAGCTTGTAATTTGGGTAGTGATTTCGAGGTATTGCACTTGACTTGAAGTCTCGTGCGTTTCGAGGAAGCTTCTCTTTATATCTTCGTCGGTGGACACCTGCCATAATTAAAAGAAATTTTGGGACATTATTAAAAGAAGACAATTATTTCCGATAATAATCATCAAAACAATATATGGATACATAAATTTTTTTTTCTCCATTTTAATATATCTCAAGTCAGGTATTAAGAAAAGTTACACTTCTTTAAATCAATTTTACTATATCTAATAGTTTGGATTGTGGCAACATTTTACGCTGACTTTCAACCTACGTCGTGCAACTCTCCTCCTTTGTCTTAGATGAAGACCAATAGTAAAATTGATGAAATTAATTAGTTTCTAGTATATATATTAAATTGTAATACCTTTAGAACTTCAGCCAAGGATCTTTAATTTCTGCTTTCTTTCTTGGTAGAGCATCCAAATTAATTTTAAGTGGTAATGTGGTTTATCCGGTTGTGTTTTCAACTCACCACTTTCAAGCTTTCCTGCATTGCCATTTGGGCAAAGTCTCTCAACGTTGATATGCTAGTGAAAATGAAGAGATGGATGATCATTGGGTTGGTGAGCTTTTATCACGTGCAAGACTCCTGAACTTGTGTGGTTCAATATTTATTTTATTTTATTTTATTTTCTTTATCATTGTGCAATTAAATTTGTGAGCATGAAAGGTGAAGATTGAAAAATCCACTCACCATCCACATAGGAAAGAAACTCCGGACTAGTGTGCCCCCAAGTGGAATGCCATGTGGTGGTTCACATGGCATGTTAGCATATTTTTATTTTAGAAATAGGCCACTATGTTTTAGTATTTAGTGATATGTCATGCTTTTGCGTTTTAATATATTCTATATCTCAAAATCAGTAATCTTATGCTATTTAAGCATTGTCGAAAAAAAATAAATTGAGCAAGTGCATGAGGTTCACGCGCCTAAATCCAGAGTTTGGATGAGATGGTTGTGATTGCGTCGGTTGACAGGTGGGCCCTTTATTAGTAGGGGATCTGCTGTCAAAATGTTTATAGAGAAGCAGCAAAGCCAAGAATGAGTGGAACTATTCATTTTTTCTTAGACTTTTAATAGATGGCTATAGGGTCAAAATTTCACTCCTCCAATTTAACGCTTGGTTGCTAATAATAATAGGTGAGAAATATACAGCTTCCTAGATTCTCATTATCCTTTGACATCGGCTGCTAGGAAGTCACAATTCTCAAACATCGATTTTCCACGGGGTGAGTGTTTTTAGCCGAACGTAACACTCCGAACCAAAACCGAATTCCTTGCAGAAAAACAGGGAGAACGGATGCAGCAACCTTAGTCGACGGTCGCCGCCCCCGCTACCTCACCAACGCCCGGTTCCAGCGAGTTCCTGGTGGAGGCTCCACCAAAACAGGTGGCTCTAGGTAATTGGATATTTAGCAATCAGAACTCATATGAGATTCCATTCCCGTTCTCTTGCAAGTTCTATGCTCTAGGTAATTGGATATTTGGGTGCCCGTTTGTAATCCTATTTACAATGATTGTATGTATATGGGAGAACTCTCAAAGGAGCCATCTCGTGGGCTCTATCGGTTGGCACCCATTTTTTCCAAGCACATGAGTGGCCATTCATTGGAGTTAGTGAATTTGGGGGAATTGGATTGATCCTGAAGGGTCCCATCTGATAGTAAAAATGTAGTCTCTCATGATAGACCTCACATGGCCACTCTCTTTCACATCTTGTGGAACAAAAAATTCTAAGGCCATTGTAGGCACTTGGATGCATGTCAATCATGTGTTTGAGCTTTGTTCTGGTGTGAACAATTTGCATAACTTGCTGTTGGGCCCCACTTGGGCTAATGTCAATTATAAGAACCAGTTGTATAGGCTTTCCTTTTCTTTTCTTTTTTTTTTGTGTGTGTGAGGGGAGGGTGGGTTTTAAAAAACCGATGGTATCTTTTTCTTTTTTTTTTGTAACCTAGCCAAGGGGGTTGGGACCCAAGTTAGTGTTAGTCCGAGTACAACTACTTCATCATTTTAGGAGAGCAATTTATATTAAAATGAAATAAAACAGTACTCTGTTTGAATGTAAAATGAACTTACTGTTTGAAGGCAGAAAAACAGTACTCTGTTGTTGTAGTTAGTAGATCAGAGATTCGTAGTTGATCAAGGCTAGTGTTTAACACTATGTCCTTAAGACAAAATTCGCCCCCGCAACGGTGCTAACGGGCTTCAATGGCGTTTGTCTCCCAAGATACAATGATCGATCCACACAGTAGCAGCACTACAAACTGAGTGACAGGCGAACCAACAGTGCAGCAGACTCTCTCTAGACACAGATGATGACTTGAAATGCAATGCAGCAGTAGTGATTGAATGATCCAAAAGTCATGGACAAGATGCATATTTATAGCCCACTTCATGTCTATTCATGGGGTTGCACCTCTTAGGCTAGGGACATACCCTTTCATATATGAAAGGGCACACACCTCTTAGGACTAGGGACACATCCTTTCATATATGAATGGACACACACCTCTTGGAACACACATCTTGGGACTAGGGACACACCCTTTCATATATGAAAGGGCACACACCTCTTGAGTAGTGGACCAAGCCAAGCCCAATTCAAGTGAAGCCCAAGCCCAAGCCCAAGCCCAAACCCAAGCCCGGTTTAGTTCGAGGTGTTTAGAAGGCAATTTCTCATTCACTCCTAAATGGATTAGAGCAACTCAATATATGCCCATAATCTACTCATGGAGTAGATTACATTCCCATGTATTCCCACCCAAAATGATAAGTGGGTCACACTTAGTTTTTGGCTCAAAGTTGACAAAAAACTAGTGTAGCTCTTAGCCATTTTTCCAACAGTTAGAACCTACACACATACCAGAAGACAACCCATCAAAGTGAGAAAAGAGTCTATTCACATGGGAAGAAAGCCCACACAAGTAGAAAGGGTGCCTGCATACCCAGGAAGATGTGGCATACTCAGTGTTCAAACCCTTGACAGCGAGGTAATAATTGTCACTCTTTACCACTCTGGTAAGGAGCCATTCTCTCGGATTGTATAGTTATCTTCATTGAAATGACTTGGATTTAATGGATTTTTCCCTTAATTTCATCCAAATGAAGCAAGATCTAAAGTAATACTGCTTAGTTACGAGAAAATACAGTGGATGGTTGACCAATCAAAACAGTTGATTGACTGGGTTTTCTTAGTACCGAAGGGTTAATATACACGGTCACAGCTAGTCTCATGTTTATGGGAGATTGGGAGTGCATTTGTTTGCACCGAGAGGAAGCCCTTCTTTCGGTTGTCTAGTGCGACACATTTCTTCTGTGGAAAGGCGAGCAAATGAGTAGAATTTTCTTGATGGAGAGGATTTTGATTTCCTATAAAAAGAGTAGGAATGTAAGATTCTTTTTTATTGCAGAAATTAGGATTTACACCTAACTAGAATAACCACGAAAGAAGAATTACATGTACACATAAAGAAACAACAGAGGCAATAGAACCGATTTCAGAGACTAACTAAAATCACATAATGCCTACCAACATAAGATAGCATGTAAAAAGAAGCTAGCATATAGCATGTAAAGAATTGAATGTCCTCCAAGCCAAATTTTACTTAATAAGTGGAGTTCTCATAATTGTATCGGATCACTGTAACAGTGAGCCTAATTGAAATGAAATTTGTTGGGCCTACCTAAGAGAGATATTTGCACTGGTCTACATATGCTCTTTGTAGATTGTTTGTATTCATTTTGAAATCTTTTTTTACTCATCCCCCATCCCAAAAAAGTGGGTGAAATGGACATTTATGCTGTGGTTTCAATTTTTGATCATAGGGTCTGCCCAGAAGCCTCACAAATTTCTTCGGACTCCAAGCGTCAAAGAGTCAAGGATTCGCCTTTATGCTGATAATTCCAATTTCCAAAACGATTGCTCGATTTTTGTGGTTACAAAACAACTGTTCTTTGTAATGAAAGGTTAAAAACAGAGGTCCTCTGTTTCTGTTTCTGTGAGGACTCGATCTATCTTTACCTTTCATAAATTAAAAATAAAAGCTAAAATAAAAAAAATTAATTCTAAAACACATCTATCTATTATACATCGTTATGGCTCGATTGATCCACTGCAAAAGAGAAATCATTGGGGAGCCCACTTTTGAAATTAAATAACTCAAACATTAGGGTCCATGCGCATAGAACTGGCAGCATATAATTTTCTCTGTCCTCTGATAGTGTAGGAAGTGAACTCACATACTAGAAATAGATCATCACGGAAGGGCAATTCAAACTCACAGGTGGCAAAATGTTTAAAACAAAAAATAAAAATAAAAACATCAACATGACAATTAACCAACTCAGAGACCAATTAAACTCACTTGATTATTAAAAAAAAAAAGACCTCACATGACGACAAAGTAACAACATATATCCAGGCACGCGCGCCCACTGAGAGAGAGAGAGAGAATAGCATAATCTTTAAGCATCGGCATTCCCCATGACCTCTTCCGAGTTCGAATTTTCTTGTGCCGGCTGCGTAGTAGCCATGTTATTGGGCCTGAAGTATTGGATGAATTGGTGGGCCCTTAGTTTGAATTGACTCTGGACGAATTCCCAGACTGGGTGTAAGGGCAGGTGAGGGCAGGAGAGATACAAGTGTCGCAGTAAATCAAAGAGCGGACGAATACACGAGAGATAAGGCACCCACCATAGTTTGGAAGGAACAGCTGCAGAGAAGGGTGCAGCAACGGCCAAGATAGCAAAGCCAAGGGAGATTTTGTGGGATTTGTGAGTGGGGAGGGGCTCACAACTTGTAAGTGTGATGAGGGACATGGATGCATACAGAGACACTGTTTTTTTCAGCCAATCGAAGTGAGATTCTACACTTCCACCTTGGTATATGAGTTGAAGGATGCTCAAAATGGCACCTAGGATTACCCCGTACCAGGTTGGATCAATTGGATTCGGATCCATTGGTTGCATCACGAGCGGCATCTTGAGTCTTCAATCTCTAGTAAATGGCAGACTTCCCATTTCCATTTATACAGAATTTTGGGCTGGGATATCTGCCTGGAAGTGACGGCAGCTGTTTGGCAATGGAGAATCCCAATCAGTCCAATCAGCTGAATCAGCTCCTGATCAGTTGACTGATTGGGACTCTCCATTCCTGATCAGTTGACTGATTGGGACTCTCCATTCCTGATCAGTTGACTGATTGGGACTCTCCATTCCTGATCAGTTGACTGATTGGGACTCTCCATTCCCAAACAGCTGCCGTCACTTCCAGGCAGATATATTTGACCTTTGCCGCAACAATTTCTCAATTGAGAGCCTATTTGGACGAATCCCTGCACACCACATGGCACACCACATGGCAAGTTGGCCACCTCAGCTATGACCTTGTCATTGAATGAATAAAAATAAAATAACAGGATTTTCCTGCAAATAAAAGAAATTTATACGAAACAACAAACCCATTTGTCTCCTCCATCCCTCTTTTGGCAAGCACCTCCTCCATACAACTAGTCTGCCAAACAGCCCAACAATGTCGAAAGAAATCCTAAAATTTGTACAATAGTTCATCAATTACATGGATACTATTTATCGGTTAAGATTTCATTGGATACTAATTCAATTGATTTGTGTTGGTCTCACGTCCTCTTAAACAAACCAAGGAGCCAAGTTCACCAGAAGATGCATCGGCTACCCACCAACCCCTGCCAATGAATTAAACTCATGTTGGAGATTATCACTTTGCAGAGATTGCTAGGATGTTAGTGATATTAGTAGGTTATCTTTATCTTCAGGATCATATTAGTTAGTATTTGTTTATAAAAGTAAGTACTTTCATTTAATGAAAGTTACGGTAAAATTATGGAAAAGAAGTGATTCTCGAAACTCTTTATGGTATCAGAGCTGGGCTCAATGATGATCTTACGATCAAGCTAGGGCATGATCCTATCTTCCGCAATAATCACCGTCAATTTGTCTATTTCAATCAAGAAATGATCATCTTCTCCTACCCACCCATTCATTTAAGCCCTACGATCTCATCATTTTCATAATTTCAAAGCTTCTGGAAGAAATCGCGACAGATCGGATCCAGTGGGCCACCAGCACCGACGGACTCAGAAATGAGTGGGTTGTAACAATAATAGATCCACAGACAAACAGTGATCGCCAAGAAAACATAAAGATCGTTTCTATTAAAACATTTTATCATCTATTTTTAGAGATTAAAGGGTTCTCTTTTTTTTTTTTCATGTTTACAAATACAGATACTTTCTTTGAAATTACCATGTGATTGAAGGGGAATGTTGGAGATTATCACTTTGCAGAGTTTTTTAGGATGTTAGTGATATTAGTAGGTTATCATTATCATCAGGATAAGACTAGTTAGTATTTGTTTATAAATGTAGTATTTTCATTTAATGAAAGTTACGGGGAAATTATGGAAAATAAGTGATTCTCGAAACTCTTTAACTCAAAACTTGGCAATGGCAGTTATTGGTAACCATCAGCATCATTTTTGTTCTAGCAAATCTGTTGGTACTCTTCTTTGAGATTCTACTTTTACAAAGGTGGACCAGCAAATGGGTGGCAACACTAGTCCAATCTGCAGCCCAACAACCTTCCTTGACCACCCTTTCCTTCATCTACATCTTCATTGGATTGGCAGTTTTTGGTGCCAGCATTATGTACTCATATGGGCTTTTGTACCCACCTGTCTCAACCTATTCAAAATTTTAATTTAGGGTTTCTCGTTTGAAGCAAGGTGTTGGTGTATATGGTGGTGGCGGTGGAGGCGAAGGTGCCTAGATAAGGTCGCATTGCCTCTTGCAGCAGAGGTAGTTAGGGCAGAGAGTTCCCCCTACATCCATTCCACGCTACTGTCTAGAGGACGTGCTATGGTGTTGTCCAGGAGGATAGAAGTGGATGCGGGGGAGGTGCTGGTCGGAGGAGGAGAGGGTTGAGGACGAGGCGGAGGAGGTGCTGGCCAAAGAGGAGAGGAATGGTTCTTCTTTTATTTACGGTTTCTTGTTTGATATAAAATTTTCATATTTGCAAGAAAAACCCTGTCCATTTAATTTATTCATTCAAAAAGATAATCATAGCTGAGGTGGCAAACTTGCCACGTGGCGAGCAGGAATTCGTGCAAACAGGCCCCCCCTGTTCCAACGAAACAGGGGATCCGGACTACTGGCAATTATATTTGATAGTAAGCAGCGAAGGTATTGGATCAACAATGTCCCAATTAGCTATAGTTACCTCCTGACAAATATATATATTTGATTGTGATTCGGATAATAACAGTACAATAGGTCTTAAATCCGAAAATTGTCCTAGAACTGCTGGAAAAAATGAAATGCGTGCAGAGCTATACGTACTCAATTCGATGAAAGTGGTCATTTTACCCTTATTCGTGACCCTAGGATATCGCTACGTGCGATATCCTACGATCATAGGATATCACATTTTGCACCTGAGTTTAAATCTCTGGATTTAAGTTATGCCTGAGAACCTCCCATTGCCCGAACACACAAGCAATGTTGTCAAGGCTTTAGAGAATGTGGAATCAGACAATGGGACAACTTCATCACCCGTTGTAATTGTAGACTATGGTCAGATAATAGAGGACTGATATCATGAAATGCTGGATATTGTAATCAAAGCACTGAAGTGGAGAGGGTTATTATTAATGTAAACTTATGTAACAAGAGAATTATTAATGTACACTTATGTAAGATCCCATAACAGCCCACAAAAGGTTGAAATGAAGAAGGTAAAATAGAGTTTTGAATTCATGGTGAAAATGTGCTTTGCATTTGGGCGGGGAGGGGTAATCATGCAATATCCTATAGTCAAGGGATATCACATAATTTGATATCCAACATCCCTACGATATCGCAATGTGAGATATCCTACAACCATAGGTTATCATACAATTAAGGGTAAAATCGTCACTTTTACACCATCCTTTTCTGTACAAATAGTTTTGCGGTAATTAGAATTATTTTGACAATTCTGCGGCGATTGTCAACTTTAAGACCTGTTGTACGGTCATTATCCCTATTTGATTTCCTTTGCCACAACAATGTCTCTGTTAGTATTTTATTGGCTAATTCATGGGTTGGACAAAACTCTGGGTCCATTGAGTTGTATTTTTTAATTTATTTTAGAATGGACTGTGGTTGTGTCGCGGAAGAGCTGGAGAGAAAAAAAAAAGAGAAGACGACGAACACTGCCAGGCCCGATCGATCAGAGCCTCAGACCGATCGATCGGTCAGAAAAAACATCCAGTTATTTGGATGGTCCGATCGATCGGATGCACAGTCCGATCGATCGAACAAGGTGCGCCAATTTCGAGAAAGTCTCTAGTTTCTATACGAACTTGTTTCCTTTTGAGACACTGTTTCCCAGTTTGAGTCCTACTTGTGCACTAAGTCTAAGGCACTAATTTGGGGCTATTTATAGGGTGTTACTTTCAACCCTAAAGGTAGGTGTGCATATTGAAGAACACACACACAACTCTCATTAATCTGAGTCAGAGATATCTTTGAGAGAGTTTATTCTCTAGAGCAATTAAGAGACTATTCTGAAGGGCTGCTCTAGAAGGTTGTTGCTGTTTCTACTTTTCTTGTAGAAGATTGATCATCTTGGTTGACAAGGTGCGAGGAGATCAAGTAAGGAGAACGGGGCGAGGTGGATGTCGTGTCAGTGGATTCTTTGCAAGAATAACTACAGTCCTTAGGTCGAGGTACAGACTGAGGTAAATGAACTTGTGAGTATATCTTGTAATTGTTCGTGAACTCTTGATTTCTGGTTCGTGATTTTTCTCCCTGGAAAGGGTTTCCACGCTAATTATTGTGTCTACCTTCTTGTGGTGTGTGATTGGTAGATAGCTAGTTCTATATTGTCTGATTGGTTTATTTTCGTTGCATTGATTGGTTAAATTAGAACTAGTAATCCATTCTGGTAGCCCCTCATAAAATTTCAATTGGTATCAGAGCAGGTTGCACTATTTTATTATGTAGATCCAAATATTGCTAGAATGGATGTCTACCGAGAAGGCACTTCAACCAATAAGCCTCCTCTGCTGGATGGTTCTAATTATGCTTATTGGAAAGCCAGAATGGTTGCCTTTGTAAAAGCCATAGATCTGAAAGTATGTAAATCTATTGAGAAAGGCTATTCCTTGCCCACTGTCACTACTAATGGGATAACCAGTTTTAAATCTAAAGAACAGTGGACAAAGGATGAAGGATTGGCAGCCACTTGCAACTCTAGTGCTTTGAATGCTATTTATAATGGAGTTAGCATATCTGAGTTTCGTAGTATTTCTACATGCACTACTGCAAAAGAAGTTTGGGATATTCTGCAGACTGTGCATGAAGGGACTGACACCGTCAAACAGTCGAAACTTCAGAAATTGTATACAGCCTTTGAAACCATAAAGATAGAAGATGATGAAACTTTTGATGAGTTTAATTCAAAGCTGAATACAATTGTGAATGATACATTTACTTTGGGAGAGCCAATTCATGAAAATAGAATTGTGAAAAAGATTCTGCAGTCTCTTCTAGTAATGTTTGATGCAAAGGTTGTGGCCATATAAGAGAATAAAAATCTGAATATTCTCAAAGCTGAGGAATTAGTTGGCAACCTTCAGACTTTTGAAGCAAACCTAAGGACCAATGGAAAATCAAAATCCAAAGGTATTGCTTTGAGAGCCTCCAAAGAATTAATCATTCAAGAAAATTGCTAGTGATTCTGATTCTGATTATGAGGAGATTGATCCCCAAGTTGCTGTTGAGTTTATGAAACAATTTCAAGCTTTTATGAAGGGGAAGAAAAGTGATTTGAAAGTCCCTAAAAATTTTGTAAAGAAGAAATTTTCTAAAGGGATTCAATGTTTTGAGTGTCATGGTTATGGATACATTGCTAGTGATGTGCTAACAAAAAGTAAAAAAAGAAGGCTTTCAATCTGACTTGGGATGATGATACTTCTGAGGAAGATGATAAAAAATCTGAGTCTGAGAAGCCTAATGCTACCAAAGAAAAATTCATGGCATTGATGGCAACTTCTGTTTCTGCTACTCCATTAGTTTCTGATGAAGGGACTGGTCAAGGTGCTGGTGAGTTAGAGACAGAACATGATTGGCAAGCTGAATATCATATATTGTTTGCAAAGACCATGAAGATGCTTAAGATGAATGAAAAAGTGGCTACAAGCTGGAAAGAATCTGAAGAACAGAATACTTCTTTACAAGTTGAATTGTCTGAAGCTCTTACAAAAGTGAGTCACTTAGAGGCTGAAAATAACAAATTGGCAGATATATTGACTACTGAAGCACAAAAGTGTGTTTTGATTAATCATGATATGGAGACCTTGAAAGCTAAAAATACCGACTTGCAAGGAAGACTCAAGATTGTTATTTATGAGTTGGATATAAGCAAGGCTTCACTAAACAGGATGAATGTTGGGTCTACAAAACTTGATGACATCCTGAGCAGTCAAAAGGCAAAGAATAACATGCATGACATTGACTACACTGACAGGGCATCTACATCAAAAGCCAAAGGTATTAACTGTTTTGTTCAAAATTCAGCTGTTACTAATCATGTTGTTCATGTTACAGCTGCCAAGAAGAAGAATGTGTCACGTCCTGAACGTATACCCACTTGTCATCACTGTGAAATTAAAGAACACATTCGACCCCATTGCAATAAGCTGTGAAAGTCTCCAAACCAAAAGCAATGGAAAAGGCAGAAGGAAGAGTCACATTTGAAAACCAAAGCTGTTTGGGTCAAGAAAGAAGACATTCCATCTGTCTTGGTACACACTATGCTGAACTATCTGAAAATGCAAGTGTGTGTGTCAAAACTTCATCACCCCTGATCTACAAGATCAAGCCCCCACCCCAGTGTTGATATGAAGATCATCTTGAGGGGGAGTCTATTTAGGGGGAGCTGCAGGATCCAGATTGACAGAAGCGGCTTGAACAAAATTGTTTGTCAATTGTGGACAAAAAGGGGGAGAATATTGAAGCCAGGGGGAGAAACAAGCAAAGATCTATAGATGCTGATTTTTTTTTGGTTGAAAACTCAATGTATTTTGAGTTTTTCTCTTGGGTAGATCATTTGTATTGTTCTAGGGAGTTTTGTCCATGAGTTTCCAAAGGGGGAGATTGTTAGTATTTTATTGGCTAATTCATGGGTTGGACAAAACTCTGGGTCCATTGAGTTGTATTTTCTAATTTATTTTATAATGGACTGTGGTTGTGTGGCGGAAGAGCTGAAAAGAAACAAAAAGAGAAGATAGCGAACATTGCAAGGCCTGATCAATTGGAGCCTCAGACCGATCGATCAGTCAGAAAAAGCATACAGTTATTTGGATGGTCCGATCGATCGGATGCACAGTCCGATCGATCGGACAAGGTGCGCAGATTTCGGGAAAGTCTTCAGTTTCTATACGAACTTGTTTCCTTTTGAGACATTGTTTCCCAGTTTGAGTCCTACTTGTGCACTAAGTCTAAGGCACGAATTTGGGGCTATTTATTGGGTGTTACTCTCAACCCTAAAGGTAGGTGTGCATATTGAAGAACACACACACAACTCTCATTAATATGAGTCAGAGATATCTTTGAGAGAGTTTATTCTCTAGAGCCATTGAAAGACTATTCTGAAGGGCTGCTCTAGAAGGTTGTTGCTGCTTTTACTTTTCTTGTAAAAGATTGATCATCTTGGTTGACAAGGTGCGCGGAGATCAAGTAAGGAGAACGAGGCGCGGTGGATGTCGTGTCAGTGGATTCTTTGCAAGAATAACTACAGTCCTTGGGTCGAGGTACAGACTAAGGTAAAGGAGCTTGTGAGTATATCTTGTAACTGTTCGTGAACTCTTGATTTCTGGTTCGTGGTTTTTCTACCTGGAAAGGGTTTCCACGCTAATTATTGTGTCTGCCTTCTTGTGGTGTGTGATTGGTAGATAGCTAGTTCTATATTGTCTAATTGGTTTATTTTCGCTACATTGATTGGTTAAATTAGAACTAGTAATCTATTATGGTAGCCCCTCATAAAATTTCAGTCTCAATTAGCTAGAGTCATTTCCTAGCAACAATCCCAGCCCAAGAATTCTAAATACCGAAAGCAAAGCACCGAGGTAAAAGGTTGTCATGAATCATGGTTCAACGAAGATTATAGCCCAAAAAAATAGATTGCAAAAATAAATCATTTCTATTTAATAAATTACTTTTCAAAGCAAAAAGTCAGTTTATGCACATGTTCTCAATAAGATAACAAATTTAATGGCCCAGCTTAGTTAGAGACCAAATTACTATAAATACTTATAAAAACAAAAAGTGATCTTATGCGTATATTGTCTAGTAAAGGACACAAGATAAGGAAATTCCATCCCTACTCTTTTCCGCCTTTGTTTTACCTTTTTTTTCTTTTTTTTTGTTTTCCCTGCAATTCACTTCTTTTCCTCTTTCTCAATTTCGTCTTGTTAAATAAAAGTGCACCCACGATTATAAGTGGTGATTATAAGTGGTGCTCATCAATTATGAGCAATTGCCCTTAGTTTACATGCCCACTTTGATTAATTTATCTTTTTAGGCAAATTGTTCTACACACTAATCAGTAATCCCGCTTGAATTGGCACCATTTCTAATTTCATACTATATCAAACATTAGTGATTGTTAGATTTTATCCCAACCAATCGGTACAATGTATATGCAATAAACTTTGTAGACCAAAAACTAAGTGCTAGGATTATTCCATATACCTACTATCTTGCGTTTCTGTAATCTATATATGTCTAGTTTTTTTCATCCATGAATTCAAGTAAATGACACCTTTTAAGATAAAATACCTACGTGTTTTTTTAGGATCCCTAGTATGTGTATACTCTTGGTTTGAGGGAATGATTGTACAAGGTTATCAAATTATGTCGTTAAATAAAGTTGAATCAAATCTAAACAAAGGGCTACCCCTTTCAAAGATCAATACCCAAAGTCTTGGCCCCACCATATTCATAAGAGAAGTCCCATAAAAGAGAAGATTCTATGTTGGAAACCTCCACCGGCAGGAGTCTTAAAGCTTATTGTGGATGGTGCAATGTTGTTAAAAAAGCTTTAAAAAGCGGCAGTTATGGTATTCTTAGATATAAGAAGGGCAATGTGGTTATGGGCCTTGTGGCGATATGGTGGTGTGGTGGCACTCAACTCTAGACCTAGTAAAGCAATATGTATTTGTTGATGTTATAGTGGCCTCTTTATAATATTCAAATTAATTTTTTCTATGTATAGATATATAAAAAAAAAAAAAAAAAAACATACTCCAGCTCTTCTCAAAGTGGGATTAATCATTGAATATGAAAAAAATGGTCATAAAGCTTAATATTATTATTATTATTTTGCTAGGTTGGCATACTAGCTGGGAGCTAGGGATACTCTATATCAACCTGAAGGCTCAGGGATCCAACCCCGGCATCTGCGTAATATTGAGGTGACAACACCACATTATCATGATTTTGGTCTTTTATGTACATAGTAGTTGTTGAAATTTGAGCATATGAGAATTATATTCATAGATTGGTTCTAAAACAAAACAAAGATTTAGAGACACTTTTCACATCAACGTAATTCAATGGTTAATTCAATGGTCAATATTATTCCCATTAACATATAGTTTGGGTCATATAATAATGCATATCCGTTTCAAAAAAATATATATAACAATGCATGGAATTATGAATAAATTGACGGTTTGGATCCATGTTATGTTGACCCTATTATAAATGAAACTTTTGATAAATATGTGATTGAACCATAATTTTTTTGAAAATTTCGAAACAAAACGATGCTTGCGGGCTTGAATCGCGTGGACTTATAGTGGCAAACATGGGTGGACACATAGTTTGAACAATCTGGATCCTCACAAAATGGACCAAACATGTAAGAATTTGATTGATGTATAAGATTGTGCACTTGATTGATGTATAAGAGTACGCATGATGTCATCTGTCATGTGATCACTCTTATATTGGGACCAACTCTTATTCAAATAAATCTAAGCCCCATTTGGCATCACTAATTTTTGCCTCTATTTCTCTAAATCTCTAAAGCGAATAAAGATTTTGAGAATAGAGGCGTTTGACAACGTATTTCACCCACTAAATAGTGTAGAGAAGTAGAGGGAATGCCTCTTTTTTCCATAGCCCACCATTGGTTGCATGTAGAAAGTATAAGGAAAAAAATAAAAGCAGGTGAACAATGAATCTAGCCTAACAACGCCCAGTCCGATTTTTTTATTTTTTCCAAAATCTAAGAGTGTAAATCAAGATCCAAACCATTGGAGATGTTCACAAGATCAAAGACGGCCATGACACCAAATTCCAGTCGTTAGATCATCATCAATATCAAGATATGTTCAAAAAAATGTGATCCATTGGACGCAATTTTCTGGAGTCTGGGCGTCAAACACAAGATCCAAACCGTTAGATATCTTTGGATGGATGAAAACAACTATGCAGTCAATTTTCAAGGCTTGAAACCTTGTGGATCTCGAGATATTTGCAAGGAAATATCAACCAAGAAAATATCAACCATTGATGTATCATGCTCCATGTTCGATTTATCCATGAGTGGTAACGTTTTTCTAATCTTTTTTATTATATATGAGATAGTAAATCAAGATCTAAACCGTTAAAATTGTTCTTAAGATCAAGCCCAACAATGAGACCAAATTTTAGCTGTTGGACAATTGTCAATCTCGAGATATGAGCAAAAAAAGTAAGTCATTTGATAGCATTTTATGGATTATGTGGGCCTCAAACATAAGACCCAAACCGTTAGATCTCTTTGGAAGGCTGAAAACGGCCATGGGGTCAATTTTCAAAGCATGATACCTTGTGGATGTTGAGAAATTTGTGAAAAACTTTCAACTATTAATATAAAAAAGTCTACTAAACATATATCCTAGCATTACCAAACACTCCTCTTGATTTTAGCCTTGTTTTCTGATGGCTCTTTTTTTCTTAATGGGTATATCCAGAATAGAGTAGAGATACCAAAGAAGCAATAAGGATATGTAATTGGAGTGGTGATATTCATTTTGGACGGTTCAAATCATGAATAGATGGTCCATGGTGATATTCATTTTTATGGGATTTGGACCGGACATTCCCACATAGTGCGGATCTTGCCATCTTACATCTGAGTCTTTGAGTCAAAGGAGTTGAACTCTGCATTGGGGCCTACCTATTGAGAATCTCAGCTAGTCAAAATGAGAGCCCTTACATCTTACGGCTACAACATGTTTTAGACCTGCCATAAGATCATGTTGATGACATCATCCTTCAAATGGTCAATCCCATGATGAAACCAATTCTTATTAGAGTAGCATTCGGGAACATCCCATTTACAATGAGGGATGATCATTTTAAGCAGCTTATATTTTAAATAGATTAGTCCCATTGTAGAGTTTCACTCCTTCAATTTATGAATTCTTAAGTCATAGACTTCTAGGAATCCTCTTGGGGCTATTTGTATCACTGCCTTTTATGTGGAAACGTCACAAAAATCTTGCTTTTTATGAAAACGTTTTTGATAATTTGGTGTCAACACTTTTCCATGAAATAAGACATTAAGGGCACGTTTGTGTACACACCCTTTTCGCGGAAAGAGGAAATTACTACGTCAGCAAATTCCATAGAAATGAAAACCTCGGAAAATGATTTCCATAGAATTTAAAAATTCATGTTTGGTGTAAAAAGAGTTTCCTCATTGAATTGGTGCAGATGTTGTTTGGTGCGACTGTGGATTCCTTATAGAAAATCAAAATTTCCTATTTGGTGATATAATTTTTTGAAGAAAATAACATAACATGTATATTATTTATTTAACATTAAATAATAATTTATATAAAGAAATAAAAAATGAAAGAGTTATAGGGTTTTTGGGTTGAAATGGACAAGAGTGAGAAAAAAAGGGAGAAGTTTTTCGAGGAAAACCATTTCCCATACCCCCATGGGAAACTCATTTCCACAATTATCAAGGAAAATGCTGACCAGCCAGGAAAACATTTCCGCGGAATTGTTCGGCACCAAACGCCGGAAAAATGGGTTTTCCGCTGAAAATCGTAAACTTTTCCACAGAAAAGTGTGACACAAACATGCCCTAAAACCAATGCAATCTTCCATGATTCTATGAAAATCAAATGGTCAATCTTATAGTAGGACTAACTCTTATTACAATAAATTTAATTTGAAAATAAACCATATAGTGTGAAGGCCTTTTATTTCAAGCATCTTGAATTTTCAATAAGTAGATGCTACTATGGAGCTCTACACCTTCAACTCAGATCAGGATTTCTCTAAACCAAATATGTAGATGATCCAGTCACAATTTTATCAAATACCACATAAAATCAAAAGTCAGTGCCACATATAAGTAGCACACATCTTTGTCAAAAATTATCAACTATTGAAAATGGTTATGAAAGACAAGTTAATCTTCAAATCGCAAAGATAAATTATGGATACAAATGATCCTATACAGAAGGTATGTACCTTCTTAAGGTACTACCACGTAGTGGGGCCACCTAGTGGTCCATCTAAATGGACCACACACACACCATCTGATAGCCACCGATCCCATGGATTTGAATGGGTCCAGATGGACTGAACCATTGGTTAAAGGCTTTAAAATAAGCTGTTCAAAGACAGAATATATGGTTTATAACTTTAATGGGCATATAGAAAGGGTTGAATTGTAAGAATTGAAGACCATGAAATACCACAAATTATTCTTTATGCTACCTGGGTTTTATAATTAGTGAGGATGGAGGGATTGATGAAGATGTTGAACATAAGATTAAAGCGAGATGGTTGAAATAGAGACTTACTTCGGGAGTGGTTTGTGACCAACGAATGCCAACAAGATTGAAGGAAAAATTTTATAGGACAACGATTAGACCAGGTATGACCTATGGAGAAGAATATTGACCAATTAAGGAGCAGCATATTCACAAAATGGATGTAGTAGAACTATAAATGTTGAGGCGGATGTGTGGTAAAATTAGGAATGATATAATTAGAAATGAATGCTTTCGAGAGCATTTAGGTATATCAACAATATGAGATAAAATTAGAAAAACTCGTTTGAGATGATTTGGACATGTCCAACGTAGGCCCGTATTAACGACGTCGGTAAGGAGAAGTTTGGCAATGAGGATTGATGGTCTACCAAGGAGAAGGGGTGGGCCAAAGAGAATGTGGATGAAGGTAATAAAAACAGATATGAAAAAACATAACTTATCTAAGGACTTTGCTCAAGATAGATTGAAATGGAGAAACAGAATTCGTATAGCCAACCCCAACATAGTTGGGACTGGACTTTGATAATGATAATGAAATAAAATCATTAAATTTGTGGGCCATGGATAAAGGAGTTAGACCTATTAAATTGACTTTAAATTTGACATCTAGGTAATCCCACTTGGATATTTCAATTCTCCTTCCCCCTTGCCCATGATCTGTGGGGTCACAAGTGGGCCCTAATAGCTGGTATGTACTATAAAGATGTATGGTAAGTATGTACACGATCATCTCTCGCAATTGTATGTATATATATATATATATAAATTGTATATATTGTCAAGTTAACTGCACCGGGACAAATTTTTTCTCTAAATAGTAAAAGTAATTATATGTTGGTTATGGGACACAGGACCCCAAAATTCCACCATGACCTTTGCAAGCTTTGCCTTACCAACGCGGCCAAATTCTATCGCACTTTATTCTTTTATACCCCCACTTTCTTTTCCTCTCCCTTCTGTGCCCATCGCTTTATTTTTGCCCAGCAGCATCCTTTCCACACCCATCGCCAGCCCATCAGCATCCTTTCCATTGATCATGGTGACTTTTTATTTTTATTTTTATCCCTCTTTCACAAGCGCTTCGTAAATTTCCTTTTTTTCCACTACAACATGGGTTGCCGAGTTGGTTGGCAACTTGGATGTCACCTAGCTATCCAATGGCCAATTTTTGGGTGTGTGCTCTTGTCACATTTATCAGCTCTTCTTCCTACATGTTTGGAGTTTGGACCATACCTTCCCACTTGTGGGGGCTCATCTTCCCACATGTGTGGACTTCCTTGGTTCCCAGTCCCCCTATATACTAGTTGTTGAGTCCACTTAGGACCCTAGAAATCACGAGATATGGGGGAATGAAAGATCTAAGTAGACCGTCCTAGATATCAAATCTTTAAGTCAGTTTAATGCCTTTAATCCCTTCATCCGTAGTTCATAAGGTTAATGGGTTTATACAGAAAGGTGAAAATTGAGCCAGTCCATTCGGATTCATACAAACCCATAGATTGGTGGCTGTCAAGGGGTTCTATGTGTGGTCCATTTGGATAGATCACAAGGTAGCCCCGACAGCTGGTATGGACCATAAGGATGTAAGGATTGTCCTTATATACTCATTTACCTTTAAAACAGATTCCCGGTGCATATCTGATACAGCCAATGCATATTGAGTTTTGCAAGAATCATATACGGTGGCCAAATATGTTTCTAAAAGCCATGGTCGTGATTCCCTATCATATTTGTATTTGAAAGCTGGAAACTATGAAGGAAAACACAATTTTAAAATCATTTTAATTAAATCCAGCGATAACTTCAGGATTATCCGCAATTGAATTGAAAGAAGGGAAAGAAAGCGGAAAATTTACAAGTGTAAGTATTTGATGATGTGAGACAAGGGCTCACAATCCCTATTTATAAACTTTCATACTGAATTACATTTGAAATGTATTTGAAATCCGCAATGGGATAAGATGTATACGTCATTTGTACTGTATCACTGTCGCATATAATATGCATTACTGTTGCTGCTGCATGAGTGAGATGACTTTATTGCTGACTGACGTTATTGAATTTGCTGCTGCATGCGTCTGACAGTCGGCGGAGAAATTATCGCTGTATTTGCGGCAGGGGGCAGGATATACTGTATGCTCAGCTGACGCGGCGGAGACTGCAGGCACTTGAGACTGAATTGTTGACTTTAAATTACTTAATACTTTATTTGAAATAGTAGTCTATGGAATACTTTAATAAGAATAGTAATCCATAGCTCACAAATGTGGACTTTTGGAATTTTTTATACTTTTTTCAAATGAAAGTATTCGAAAGAACTTTATATGAGTGAGGCACATGAAAATGACATGTGTTGTTTATAAAAGCATGATGGTGACAAGAATTTAAAGCTTGACTTCATGGAGGCTACGCATGGATGAATGAGATAATGAAGCTTCATTATTTGCAGGACACATGGCAGCATGGGGAGAGCTGTGCTGACTTTGGGGACTGCATTGAAAATTGCATTCGGACATCTGTATAGCTGAATTAATTCTGCATGGAGGTGGATGAAGGCTGTATTCGATGGCGAGATCTGCATTGAAATTTGCATGATATTGCTGCATGTGCTGGATTTTAATCATTTATGAGGTAGTAATCTGGTGGTTGTGGACTGGGGGTCCATACTCCATAATCATTTTCTCTTTGGAAGAGCTTGATAAGCTGTCTCTTTGTTCTTTCAGTAATATGAAGAGACGATGCATTTTGAAATGTTTCTAGAATTTCATCAAGAACTGTATGGCCAGCTCGAAAGGGATCATAATAAACAAATGTATCTTCTGCAAGATCTTCATCAATGCAGACGACGCGACGACCATCGCTCCAGATTCCCTTAAAAGTACGAGCAAATTCGAAATGTCTTTTGAGATTGATGAATCTTTGATTTTGATCAGCTTGAATATTGTAGAATTGTAGACGCTCCAGGCTGTAACTGAGATCTGCAGCATCTGAGGATTCAAATTGTTCTGCTTGATTCCAATTGCGATCAGGAAGATGTTCATAATCATTGATTGGAAGGCTGTATTTTTGACAGAATAAATCGCCGTCTTCATAATTCATAAGGATCCATAATTGATATGGTTGATAAAACCGGAATTCATCTCTTTCTCCAAGAGTGGAAGAGATTGTCATGAGAAGATTGCGCTTGGTGATGCCAAGGCAACTGAGAGCATATTTGACAATTGCAGGCAACTGTCGATGAATTGCTAAATTGTCTCTGTCGAGAATGAATCGATGAACTAGACCTTGTTCAATATAAGAAATATCAAATTCATCAGCGGGCAGGAACATCTTTGGAAAACCAGTGGCCCAGCTGAGATAGGATGCTTGATTTATTAGTCGCTCCATGATCTGACAAGAGAGAGTTTCCTCTCTAATTCTTGCAGATAAATCGTCCGGAAGAAGAGTATTAACCCTTTCCAGGATTTGGTTTCTGTATTCAATTGGAGGGAGGGGTGACGATGCACATTGCTGTTCAAGCATTTGAATTTTTGATTCTAAATATTTGATATGATTTGACAAATCAGAGAGGTGCTTTCGCATTAGAAAATTACGTTGGCCAGTAAGGCATGCACTCCAAATGTTATCAATAAGGGTTTGAGAAGCAGCAGAGGGTGCTGGATAGAAGGATGGAAAAGGTATTTGAAAGGGTAGTTCTTCATGAACAGGAACAGAGGCTTTATCTGAATCTATTGGTTGTTTGCCCTTATCTTTGGAAGACATGATTGGTTTCCTATGGGGAGAGGAAATGAAATTAGTAATAAAAATTCTTTATTGATGCAATAAAACTGTATTTTGGAAATATGAAGATGTATGCAATTAAATATTAATTCCATTTATTCTACCAAGCCTTGGGCTTTCTATGAATTCAAATTTGATAGGCTTATCATCAATTGATGTATGAATTCCATCGGTATTTACAGAAAATGGCTGAATTTTTAATAAGAAGGGTGTTCCTAAGATGACATCATTTGTTAATGTTTTTGTTACAGCAAAGGAAGTTTGAATGCATTTTCCATTTTTACATATATGAGCATTTGGAATCTTATAATTGACTATTATATTCTTTCCATTTGCTGTGCCAATGGTGTAATTTTTTATTTTCTCAAAATACTTTGTTGGAATTAATCCTTCACGGATGCAATTTACATCTGCTCCACTGTCAATTAAACAGTCAACAGATAAATTAAATTCTTTGATTTTTAGAGTGACAGTTGTATACCATTTATGGTAATGATATTTGGTAATGGAATTTACGAATTCTTGAATTTCTTCATCAAATTCTTTTTCGAGATTAGAATCTTCTTGATTATTTGAGCTGAATTCTTTACCTAATTCAAGGATTTCAATTCTTGTTTTTAATTTAGCAATTTCCTGGGTTGCTTCTTCTTTTAATTTTGCAATTTCATGTTTTGTTTCATTAACTTCATTATGGAGATCTTGAAGGGTTAAAGGTTTTGAAGAGCTTGGTTTTTGGGAAAGAATATCTTTCATTGAAAGTGATTGAAAATCTTTATGTTTCTTAGAGGTTTTGTCAGTAGATTTATCTTCAAGCATTTTTCTATAGTATTTTCTCTTTTCTTCTTCAGAGGAAATATTTTCTATTAATTCCAGAAGTAATTCATCTTGAGCATTTAAAACATTAATGGAGAAATAAGAAGATGAGGAGGAAGAATCATAAGAACTATCTTCGCTTTCGCAACATAGACATATATCTTTTTTATTTTCGGAATTATGAGAATGATAATCTAATTCATTGATTTTCTTTTTTGAATCTTTATTAAAACAGTTATTTGCAAAATGTCCTTCTTTGCCGCATTTATAGCATGTGTAATCAGATTTTTTGTGATTTTTATAGGATCGATATGATTTTTCATGATATCGTTTCTTTTTAGACCGATGTTTAGGTTGATAAATTCGATTGGATGGATTTTGTAGGGGTTCATAGCCAAATTGATAGCAAAAATCCCCTAATTCTTGTTTACCAATTTTCTTTTGTTTATGTAAATCGGCTTTAATTTTCATATCACTGCAAATAGACATACCAACTCGAGAAATTTTTTGAATTAAATCACCATATGTATAGTTAGCATAATTTAATCTTCCATTATTTTGTTCTCGTAGAACATTTTTTACTTTTTCTGCAAAATGAGTTGGAAGGCCAGAAATAAATTTTTCTTTCCAGAAATCTTCATTAGAATTGAATAATTGAAAAACAAGGGATAAAAAGACATCTTTATACCATCTGAAATCAGATAAAGTTCGACATCGAAGATTGATTAATTGTTCTCTGTATTTTTCTATTTGATCACTAACATTTCCAGAGAAATTGATTAAAATATTATGAATTAGTGTTTCAACAGCATTAGAAATTGGCTGATTATTGGTATTAATAATGGGTTTACCTTCTTCAGTTAGTTTGACTGAATTTAGGATACTAGTTTTTTGGATTGAGGTTAGATAATATTCCCACCAGCCATGAAGTTGGCCAGTAAATCCAATTATTATTGATTTAATGATTTCAGCTTGTGTATTGCCATAGATCATGCCTGCATTTGTATATAGTATCATATTGCGCAGAATATTAAGAATTCCATATTCAGTAAGTCCATCAATATTCCATTCGACTAATGAACTACCATCATATTTACAATTTGCTATATCAGGAATTTCTTCAAATTGGAGATTCATTGGAGTGGGTCTACTGTAATAATTTTTTGTTTTTGATGTATGAGTTTTAGGATTGAAAATTCTATTAATTTCAGGGATACATTGATCGTCAGGGTCATCTGTTGAAGTGTCAGTATTAGTGTCTGAAGACATTTGAATTGATGTTCCTTCAATGACTGCATTAATTGAGGAGCCTTCATTTATTGATTTACCTTTGTCTAAAGGATTGATTCTTAAAGAAATGTCATTTTGAAAGTCAGCAGGGAGTTTTAATGGCCTTTTGTCTAAAGTCAATTTTGTAATAAATTCTGAACATAATGAAGGGACATCTCTGGATATTTTATACGGAGCTGAAGAAGTTGATTCGTGTTGAGATATAGTATTTTCAATTCTTTGAGTTTGTGAACCAATAGTCTGTAAATAGAGATTTGTAAAGTTACTTTGTTCAACTAGATGAGATATATGTTCAACAGTAAGGAGTTTAGAAGTTGGCAGAGCATTTTTAAATGGAGTGGCAGTGATTTCTTTATGCCTTATAGTTTCTAAAGGAGGGTGAACCGATTCAACTTTACCTTTCTCGGTTTCCCATGTTTGTGTGGATTTATTAATTGTCATCATTATAGTTCCTTTTTTATTTATTTTGGACGAAAGCCAATCAAAGAAAGGGATATTTCGCCGTTCTTGATTCATTTGTTCATACCATAATTCTTTTACTTGAGATCTCTCAAATTTAGAGAATTTGGTAAAAAACCATTTTGTCTTTGGATGTTTTAATAAATCTTGTTGAAGGAATTGTTTATCAATTTTGAAATCATGTATTACTTCATTAGATTCATGAATTAAGGAAATTGTATTAATTGATGCATTAAAATCGGATTCAGTTAATTTTACTGATTGTATATCTTCATCTTTTGCGTCTGAATAAACAGGGAAAGCTATGCCTGTAGGATGTATTGGGGGTGATGTGGGAATAGATGTTTGATGAAAATTAGAAGAGGCTGATTTATAAGATCCAGCGTCTGAAGGGATTGATCTTTTTGTGGATGAAAAGTGTGATCTTGGTGTATTGGCAAAATTTATTGTTACTTTTCCAGATGGATGTTCTGTAATAGATTCAACATCTTCATTAATTAAAGGTGTGATTTGTTGAGCTTCATCAAGCTCCCATTTTCCAGAAAGATTTACATCTTCCCATGTGATGAGTTTGGGGGTGGTGACTTTATTTCGAAAATTTGTAAGGAATAAGGTGGTTACTCCTTTGATTTGAGATGAATATGCTATTTCAGGGACAATTGTATTCATTGCTTTATAATAAATTCTGTATACTATTGCAACATTTTGTGATTGGGGTTTCATATTGAATCCTTTTGTATGTATTCCGAGAGTGATGGCTTCATGAGCACCGGGATCACTGAGTGATACGGTGTAATTGGGGAAACAATTAAAAAAGGCAGGGCCGTCATGAAGACTGGCTTCTACCATCCCTATTAGGGAATCTCTGAATGAATTATGTCTTCTATCTCGAACATATGCGAGACAGGATGTATTCAAACCAAGTCTGGTTAATGGCTTTATTGCAACTTGAACAAGTGCTATATGCATGTATTTGTATTTTGATTTATGGATTTCAATTTTTTCTGCAGGAATGACCTGTAGATTTTCTTCATTTTGCTGTATTGAGAGGGTTTCTTCAACCGTCTTTATTACATAATTTGATTTTTGTATGAAAGATCCTTCTTTATAAATTTCTTTTAAAGAGACTTTAGGTATTGTCCAATCTTGGATTGATTTTTCTAAATCATCAAAACTTATTTCTTCAAGATTTTTAATTGAAATTTTATTTATTATTGGCATGATGGATGATGATGCAGAAGAAGAAGTAGAAGCTGTGTTAGAAGATGAATTTCTTCCGAATGATCTAAAAATTCCAGACATCATTAATTAATTATAATCACTAATCAGAATGATTGGTGGCCTGTCAACGATTTACGCCACAAAGCCCTAAACGCTCTCCTGGCTAACGGGCAACAAAGGCGACGCGACAAGGGGGCCTCGGACCCAAATCACTCCTTTTAGCAACAACAACCAATTAACTCTATCTAGTCAAGTTAGATCAAAATTCAGAAATGCAGCTACCTAACATAGATTCGATTCTACTATGCAAACAACAAACAAATAACCAAAGAAGGAAAGAGACATGATGCATGCAAAATTTTGCAAATAAATTGAAATAATTGAAAGCTTAAAGAGCTATCAAAATGGATAAAGGAATTGATACTTCATTGATAAAATATTTCTTACAATAAGAGAAGACTGGGATGGCTCTGATACCAATTTGACGATGAACCCCTACAAAATCCATCCAATCGAATTTATCAACCTAAACATCGGTCTAAAAAGAAACGATATCATGAAAAATCAATTGATATATAGTATTTTCTCTTTTCTTCTTCAGAGGAAATATTTTCTATTAATTCCAGAAGTAATTCATCTTGAGCATTTAAAACATTAATGGAGAAATAAGAAGATGAGGAGGAAGAATCATAAGAACTATCTTCGCTTTCGCAACATAGACATATATCTTTTTTATTTTCGGAATTATGAGAATGATAATCTAATTCATTGATTTTCTTTTTTGAATCTTTATTAAAACAGTTATTTGCAAAATGTCCTTCTTTGCCGCATTTATAGCATGTGTAATCAGATTTATTAGTTTTATGGTTTGGGGAAGAGCTGGATTTTCTCCTCTTTGAATTGTGTTTTTCATGTTTTCCTTTTGTATATTTTTTGTGATTTTTATAGGATCGATATGATTTTTCATGATATCGTTTCTTTTTAGACCGATGTTTAGGTTGATAAATTCGATTGGATGGATTTTGTAGGGGTTCATAGCCAAATTGATAGCAAAAATCCCCTAATTCTTGTTTACCAATTTTCTTTTGTTTATGTAAATCGGCTTTAATTTTCATATCACTGCAAATAGACATACCAACTCGAGAAATTTTTTGAATTAAATCACCATATGTATAGTTAGCATAATTTAATCTTCCATTATTTTGTTCTCGTAGAACATTTTTTACTTTTTCTGCAAAATGAGTTGGAAGGCCAGAAATAAATTTTTCTTTCCAGAAATCTTCATTAGAATTGAATAATTGAAAAACAAGGGATAAAAAGACATCTTTATACCATCTGAAATCAGATAAAGTTCGACATCGAAGATTGATTAATTGTTCTCTGTATTTTTCTATTTGATCACTAACATTTCCAGAGAAATTGATTAAAATATTATGAATTAGTGTTTCAACAGCATTAGAAATTGGCTGATTATTGGTATTAATAATGGGTTTACCTTCTTCAGTTAGTTTGACTGAATTTAGGATACTAGTTTTTTGGATTGAGGTTAGATAATATTCCCACCAGCCATGAAGTTGGCCAGTAAATCCAATTATTATTGATTTAATGATTTCAGCTTGTGTATTGCCATAGATCATGCCTGCATTTGTATATAGTATCATATTGCGCAGAATATTAAGAATTCCATATTCAGTAAGTCCATCAATATTCCATTCGACTAATGAACTACCATCATATTTACAATTTGCTATATCAGGAATTTCTTCAAATTGGAGATTCATTGGAGTGGGTCTACTGTAATAATTTTTTGTTTTTGATGTATGAGTTTTAGGATTGAAAATTCTATTAATTTCAGGGATACATTGATCGTCAGGGTCATCTGTTGAAGTGTCAGTATTAGTGTCTGAAGACATTTGAATTGATGTTCCTTCAATGACTGCATTAATTGAGGAGCCTTCATTTATTGATTTACCTTTGTCTAAAGGATTGATTCTTAAAGAAATGTCATTTTGAAAGTCAGCAGGGAGTTTTAATGGCCTTTTGTCTAAAGTCAATTTTGTAATAAATTCTGAACATAATGAAGGGACATCTCTGGATATTTTATACGGAGCTGAAGAAGTTGATTCGTGTTGAGATATAGTATTTTCAATTCTTTGAGTTTGTGAACCAATAGTCTGTAAATAGAGATTTGTAAAGTTACTTTGTTCAACTAGATGAGATATATGTTCAACAGTAAGGAGTTTAGAAGTTGGCAGAGCATTTTTAAATGGAGTGGCAGTGATTTCTTTATGCCTTATAGTTTCTAAAGGAGGGTGAACCGATTCAACTTTACCTTTCTCGGTTTCCCATGTTTGTGTGGATTTATTAATAGTCATCATTATAGTTCCTTTTTTATTTATTTTTGACGAAAGCCAATCAAAGAAAGGGATATTTCGCCGTTCTTGATTCATTTGTTCATACCATAATTCTTTTACTTGAGATCTCTCAAATTTAGAGAATTTGGTAAAAAACCATTTTGTCTTTGGATGTTTTAATAAATCTTGTTGAAGGAATTGTTTATCAATTTTGAAATCATGTATTACTTTATTAGATTCATGAATTAAGGAAATTGTATTAATTGATGCATTAAAATCGGATTCAGTTAATTTTACTGATTGTATATCTTCATCTTTTGCGTCTGAATAAACAGGGAAAGCTATGCCTGTAGGATGTATTGGGGGTGATGTGGGAATAGATGTTTGATGAAAATTAGAAGAGGCTGATTTATAAGATCCAGCGTCTGAAGGGATTGATCTTTTTGTGGATGAAAAGTGTGATCTTGGTGTATTGGCAAAATTTATTGTTACTTTTCCAGATGGATGTTCTGTAATAGATTCAACATCTTCATTGATTAAAGGTGTGATTTGTTGAGCTTCATCAAGCTCCCATTTTCCAGAAAGATTTACATCTTCCCATGTGATGAGTTTGGGGGTGGTGACTTTATTTCGAAAATTTGTAAGGAATAAGGTGGTTACTCCTTTGATTTGAGATGAATATGCTATTTCAGGGACAATTGTATTCATTGCTTTATAATAAATTCTGTATACTATTGCAACATTTTGTGATTGAGGTTTCATATTGAATCCTTTTGTATGTATTCCTAGAGTGATGGCTTCATGAGCACCGGGATCACTGAGTGATACGGTGTAATTGGGGAAACAATTAAAAAAGGCAGGGCCGTCATGAAGACTGGCTTCTACCATCCCTATTAGGGAATCTCTGAATGAATTATGTCTTCTATCTCGAACATACGCGAGACAGGATGTATTCAAACCAAGTCTGGTTAATGGCTTTATTGCAACTTGAACAAGTGCTATATGCATGTATTTGTATTTTGATTTATGGATTTCAATTTTTTCTGCAGGAATGACCTGTAGATTTTCTTCATTTTGCTGTATTGAGAGGGTTTCTTCAACCGTCTTTATTACATAATTTGATTTTTGTATGAAAGATCCTTCTTTATAAATTTCTTTTAAAGAGACTTTAGGTATTGTCCAATCTTGGATTGATTTTTCTAAATCATCAAAACTTATTTCTTCAAGATTTTTAATTGAAATTTTATTTATTATTGGCATGATGGATGATGATGCAGAAGAAGAATTAGAAGCTGTGTTAGAAGATGAATTTCTTCCGAATGAACTAAAGATTCCAGACATCATTAATTAATTATAATCACTAATCAGAATGATTGGTGGCCTGTCAACGATTTACGCCACAAAGCCCTAAACGCTCTCCTGGCTAACGGGCAACAAAGGCGACGCGACAAGGGGGCCTCGGACCCAAATCACTCCTTTTAGCAACAACAACCAATTAACTCTATCTAGTCAAGTTAGATCAAAATTCAGAAATGCAGCTACCTAACATAGATTCGATTCTACTATGCAAACAACAAACAAATAACCAAAGAAGGAAAGAGACATGATGCATGCAAAATTTTGCAAATAAATTGAAATAATTGAAAGCTTAAAGAGCTATCAAAATGGATAAAGGAATTGATACTTCATTGATAAAATATTTCTTACAATAAGAGAAGACTGGGATGGCTCTGATACCAATTGGACGAGACCGGGACCGAACCAGTAAACTCTAAGTAAGACTGAATTGAAAGAAGGGAAAGAAAGCGGAAAATTTACAAGTGTAAGTATTTGATGATGTGAGACAAGGGCTCACAATCCCTATTTATAAACTTTCATACTGAATTACATTTGAAATGTATTTGAAATCCGCAATGGGATAAGATGTATACGTCATTTGTACTGTATCACTGTCGCATATAATATGCATTACTGTTGCTGCTGCATGAGTGAGATGACTTTATTGCTGACTGACGTTATTGAATTTGCTGCTGCATGCGTCTGACAGTCGGCGGAGAAATTATCGCTGTATTTGCTGCAGGGGGCAGGATATACTGTATGCTCAGCTGACGCGGCGGAGACTGCAGGCACTTGAGACTGAATTGTTGACTTTAAATTACTTAATACTTTATTTGAAATAGTAGTCTATGGAATACTTTAATAAGAATAGTAATCCATAGCTCACAAATGTGGACTTTTGGAATTTTTTATACTTTTTTCAAATGAAAGTATTCGAAAGAACTTTATATGAGTGAGGCACATGAAAATGACATGTGTTGTTTATAAAAGCATGATGGTGACAAGAATTTAAAGCTTGACTTCATGGAGGCTACGCATGGATGAATGAGATAATGAAGCTTCATTATTTGCAGGACACATGGCAGCATGGGGAGAGCTGTGCTGACTTTGGGGACTGCATTGAAAATTGCATTCGGACATCTGTATAGCTGAATTAATTCTGCATGGAGGTGGATGAAGGCTGTATTCGATGGCGAGATCTGCATTGAAATTTGCATGATATTGCTGCATGTGCTGGATTTTAATCATTTATGAGGTAGTAATCTGGTGGTTGTGGACTGGGGGTCCATACTCCATAATCATTTTCTCTTTGGAAGAGCTTGATAAGCTGTCTCTTTGTTCTTTCAGTAATATGAAGAGACGATGCATTTTGAAATGTTTCTAGAATTTCATCAAGAACTGTATGGCCAGCTCGAAAGGGATCATAATAAACAAATGTATCTTCTGCAAGATCTTCATCAATGCAGACGACGCGACGACCATCGCTCCAGATTCCCTTAAAAGTACGAGCAAATTCGAAATGTCTTTTGAGATTGATGAATCTTTGATTTTGATCAGCTTGAATATTGTAGAATTGTAGACGCTCCAGGCTGTAACTGAGATCTGCAGCATCTGAGGATTCAAATTGTTCTGCTTGATTCCAATTGCGATCAGGAAGATGTTCATAATCATTGATTGGAAGGCTGTATTTTTGACAGAATAAATCGCCGTCTTCATAATTCATAAGGATCCATAATTGATATGGTTGATAAAACCGGAATTCATCTCTTTCTCCAAGAGTGGAAGAGATTGTCATGAGAAGATTGCGCTTGGTGATGCCAAGGCAACTGAGAGCATATTTGACAATTGCAGGCAACTGTCGATGAATTGCTAAATTGTCTCTGTCGAGAATGAATCGATGAACTAGACCTTGTTCAATATAAGAAATATCAAATTCATCAGCGGGCAGGAACATCTTTGGAAAACCAGTGGCCCAGCTGAGATAGGATGCTTGATTTATTAGTCGCTCCATGATCTGACAAGAGAGAGTTTCCTCTCTAATTCTTGCAGATAAATCGTCCGGAAGAAGAGTATTAACCCTTTCCAGGATTTGGTTTCTGTATTCAATTGGAGGGAGGGGTGACGATGCACATTGCTGTTCAAGCATTTGAATTTTTGATTCTAAATATTTGATATGATTTGACAAATCAGAGAGGTGCTTTCGCATTAGAAAATTACGTTGGCCAGTAAGGCATGCACTCCAAATGTTATCAATAAGGGTTTGAGAAGCAGCAGAGGGTGCTGGATAGAAGGATGGAAAAGGTATTTGAAAGGGTAGTTCTTCATGAACAGGAACAGAGGCTTTATCTGAATCTATTGGTTGTTTGCCCTTATCTTTGGAAGACATGATTGGTTTCCTATGGGGAGAGGAAATGAAATTAGTAATAAAAATTCTTTATTGATGCAATAAAACTGTATTTTGGAAATATGAAGATGTATGCAA
Source organism: Cinnamomum chago (assembly GCA_038049695.1). Lineage (NCBI taxonomy): Eukaryota > Viridiplantae > Streptophyta > Magnoliopsida > Laurales > Lauraceae > Cinnamomum > Cinnamomum chago. Next base: position 123,896,379 of record CP142451.1, read on the forward strand.
TTAAATATTAATTCCATTTATTCTACCAAGCCTTGGGCTTTCTATTAATTCCATTTATCACTACAAATTTCTTATATTTTTCTTTATTAGATATAAGTAGATTTATTTGATTGATTTTTCCAATATTTGAAAGTATAGAAACAGGTTGAAAATTAAGATTAGAAATTTTTTTAAAAGAGTTTTCTTCAATAAATTGTTTGAGAGTAATAGCATTAATGATGAATTTGTCTTGAGCACTTAATACATTTATTGAGGAATACGAAGGATGTAATTCATTATGTTCTTCTTGATCAGAGATGTTTTCTTCGAGATGAGTTTGTAAAATTGATGTTTTCGAGGTAGAGTCTGTAGAGAAGGATTTGTTTATAGAAGTCGTATTTAATGTATTTAATGTAGTAGTTGACTCTTTAGGAACTAGATCGTGAGTAGGTTGCGGGAAACTAGTTTTTAAAGAATTATTTATTTCTTTATGTTTTATAGTTTCTAAAGGGGGTTGAACCGATTCAACTTTACCTTTCTCGGTTTCCCATGTTTGTGTGGATTTATTAATTGTCATCATTATAGTTCCTTTTTTATTTATTTTGGACGAAAGCCAATCAAAGAAAGGGATATTTCGCCGTTCTTGATTCATTTGTTCATACCATAATTCTTTTACTTGAGATCTCTCAAATTTAGAGAATTTGGTAAAAAACCATTTTGTCTTTGGATGTTTTAATAAATCTTGTTGAAGGAATTGTTTATCAATTTTGAAATCATGTATTACTTCATTAGATTCATGAATTAAGGAAATTGTATTAATTGATGCATTAAAATCGGATTCAGTTAATTTTACTGATTGTATATCTTCATCTTTTGCGTCTGAATAAACAGGGAAAGCTATGCCTGTAGGATGTATTGGGGGTGATGTGGGAATAGATGTTTGATGAAAATTAGAAGAGGCTGATTTATAAGATCCAGCGTCTGAAGGGATTGATCTTTTTGTGGATGAAAAGTGTGATCTTGGTGTATTGGCAAAATTTATTGTTACTTTTCCAGATGGATGTTCTGTAATAGATTCAACATCTTCATTAATTAAAGGTGTGATTTGTTGAGCTTCATCAAGCTCCCATTTTCCAGAAAGATTTACATCTTCCCATGTGATGAGTTTGGGGGTAGTGACTTTATTTCGAAAATTTGTAAGGAATAAGGTGGTTACTCCTTTGATTTGAGATGAATATGCTATTTCAGGGACAATTGTATTCATTGCTTTATAATAAATTCTGTATACTATTGCAACATTTTGTGATTGAGGTTTCATATTGAATCCTTTTGTATGTATTCCTAGAGTGATGGCTTCATGAGCACCGGGATCACTGAGTGATACGGTGTAATTGGGGAAACAATTAAAAAAGGCAGGGCCGTCATGAAGACTGGCTTCTACCATCCCTATTAGGGAATCTCTGAATGAATTATGTCTTCTATCTCGAACATATGCGAGACAGGATGTATTCAAACCAAGTCTGGTTAATGGCTTTATTGCAACTTGAACAAGTGCTATATGCATGTATTTGTATTTTGATTTATGGATTTCAATTTTTTCTGCAGGAATGACCTGTAGATTTTCTTCATTTTGCTGTATTGAGAGGGTTTCTTCAACCGTCTTTATTACATAATTTGATTTTTGTATGAAAGATCCTTCTTTATAAATTTCTTTTAAAGAGACTTTAGGTATTGTCCAATCTTGGATTGATTTTTCTAAATCATCAAAACTTATTTCTTCAAGATTTTTAATTGAAATTTTATTTATTATTGGCATGATGGATGATGATGCAGAAGAAGAATTAGAAGCTGTGTTAGAAGATGAATTTCTTCCGAATGAACTAAAGATTCCAGACATCATTAATTAATTATAATCACTAATCAGAATGATTGGTGGCCTGTCAACGATTTACGCCACAAAGCCCTAAACGCTCTCCTGGCTAACGGGCAACAAAGGCGACGCGACAAGGGGGCCTCGGACCCAAATCACTCCTTTTAGCAACAACAACCAAGTAACTCTATCTAGTCAAGTTAGATCAAAATTCAGAAATGCAGCTACCTAACATAGATTCGATTCTACTATGCAAACAACAAACAAATAACCAAAGAAGGAAAGAGACATGATGCATGCAAAATTTTGCAAATAAATTGAAATAATTGAAAGCTTAAAGAGCTATCAAAATGGATAAAAGCTATCAAAATGGATAAAGGAATTGATACTTCATTGATAAAATATTTCTTACAATAAGAGAAGACTGGGATGGCTCTGATACCAATTGGACGAGACCGGGACCGAACCAGTAAACTCTAAGTAAGACTGAATTGAAAGAAGGGAAAGAAAGCGGAAAATTTACAAGTGTAAGTATTTGATGATGTGAGACAAGGGCTCACAATCCCTATTTATAAACTTTCATACTGAATTACATTTGAAATGTATTTGAAATCCGCAATGGGATAAGATGTATACGTCATTTGTACTGTATCACTGTCGCATATAATATGCATTACTGTTGCTGCTGCATGAGTGAGATGACTTTATTGCTGACTGACGTTATTGAATTTGCTGCTGCATGCGTCTGACAGTCGGCGGAGAAATTATCGCTGTATTTGCTGCAGGGGGCAGGATATACTGTATGCTCAGCTGACGCGGCGGAGACTGCAGGCACTTGAGAATGAATTGTTGACTTTAAATTACTTAATACTTTATTTGAAATAGTAGTCTATGGAATACTTTAATAAGAATAGTAATCCATAGCTCACAAATGTGGACTTTTGGAATTTTTTATACTTTTTTCAAATGAAAGTATTCGAAAGAACTTTATATGAGTGAGGCACATGAAAATGACATGTGTTGTTTATAAAAGCATGATGGTGACAAGAATTTAAAGCTTGACTTCATGGAGGCTACGCATGGATGAATGAGATAATGAAGCTTCATTATTTGCAGGACACATGGCAGCATGGGGAGAGCTGTGCTGACTTTGGGGACTGCATTGAAAATTGCATTCGGACATCTGTATAGCTGAATTAATTCTGCATGGAGGTGGATGAAGGCTGTATTCGATGGCGAGATCTGCATTGAAATTTGCATGATATTGCTGCATGTGCTGGATTTTAATCATTTATGAGGTAGTAATCCGGTGGTTGTGGACTGGGGGTCCATACTCCATAATCATTTTCTCTTTGGAAGAGCTTGATAAGCTGTCTCTTTGTTCTTTCAGTAATATGAAGAGACGATGCATTTTGAAATGTTTCTAGAATTTCATCAAGAACTATGCAAAATTCTTTTGCAAATATTTCTTGAGTGGGTATGTCTATTTGCAGTGATATGAAAATTAAAGCCGATTTACATAAACAAAAGAAAATTGGTAAACAAGAATTAGGGGATTTTTGCTATCAATTTGGCTATGAACCCCTACAAAATCCGTCCAATTGGTATCAGAGCCATCCCAGTCTTTCATACAAAAATCAAATTATGTAATAAAGACGGTTGAAGAAACCCTCTCAATACAGCAAAATGAAGAAAATCTACAGGTCATTCCTGCAGAAAATAGTAGATGAATTTCTTCCGAATTGGCTATGAAATTCCTTTATCCAAAAATCAAAATCCGTCCAATTGGTATCAGAGCCATCCCAGTCTCGAGTGGGTGATTTAATTCAAAAAATTTCTCGAGTTGGTATGTCTATTTGCAGTGATATGAAAATTAAAGCCGATTTACATAAACAAAAGAAAATTGGTAAACAAGAATTAGGGGATTTTTGCTATCAATTTGGCTATGAACCCCTACAAAATCCGTCCAATTGGTATCAGAGCCATCCCAGTCTTCTCTTATTGTAAGAAATATTTTATCAATGAAGTATCAATTCCTTTATCCATTTTGATAGCTCTTTAAGCTTTCAATTATTTCAATTTATTTGCAAAATTTTGCATGCATCATGTCTCTTTCCTTCTTTGGTTATTTGTTTGTTGTTTGCATAGTAGAATCGAATCTATGTTAGGTAGCTGCATTTCTGAATTTTGATCTAACTTGACTAGATAGAGTTACTTGGTTGTTGTTGCTAAAAGGAGTGATTTGGGTCCGAGGCCCCCTTGTCGCGTCGCCTTTGTTGCCCGTTAGCCAGGAGAGCGTTTAGGGCTTTGTGGCGTAAATCGTTGACAGGCCACCAATCATTCTGATTAGTGATTATAATTAATTAATGATGTCTGGAATCTTTAGTTCATTCGGAAGAAATTCATCTTCTAACACAGCTTCTAATTCTTCTTCTGCATCATCATCCATCATGCCAATAATAAATAAAATTTCAATTAAAAATCTTGAAGAAATAAGTTTTGATGATTTAGAAAAATCAATCCAAGATTGGACAATACCTAAAGTCTCTTTAAAAGAAATTTATAAAGAAGGATCTTTCATACAAAAATCAAATTATGTAATAAAGACGGTTGAAGAAACCCTCTCAATACAGCAAAATGAAGAAAATCTACAGGTCATTCCTGCAGAAAAAATTGAAATCCATAAATCAAAATACAAATACATGCATATAGCACTTGTTCAAGTTGCAATAAAGCCATTAACCAGACTTGGTTTGAATACATCCTGTCTCGCGTATGTTCGAGATAGAAGACATAATTCATTCAGAGATTCCCTAATAGGGATGGTAGAAGCCAGTCTTCATGACGGCCCTGCCTTTTTTAATTGTTTCCCCAATTACACCGTATCACTCAGTGATCCCGGTGCTCATGAAGCCATCACTCTAGGAATACATACAAAAGGATTCAATATGAAACCTCAATCACAAAATGTTGCAATAGTATACAGAATTTATTATAAAGCAATGAATACAATTGTCCCTGAAATAGCATATTCATCTCAAATCAAAGGAGTAACCACCTTATTCCTTACAAATTTTCGAAATAAAGTCACCACCCCCAAACTCATCACATGGGAAGATGTAAATCTTTCTGGAAAATGGGAGCTTGATGAAGCTCAACAAATCACACCTTTAATTAATGAAGATGTTGAATCTATTACAGAACATCCATCTGGAAAAGTAACAATAAATTTTGCCAATACACCAAGATCACACTTTTCATCCACAAAAAGATCAATCCCTTCAGACGCTGGATCTTATAAATCAGCCTCTTCTAATTTTCATCAAACATCTATTCCCACATCACCCCCAATACATCCTACAGGCATAGCTTTCCCTGTTTATTCAGACGCAAAAGATGAAGATATACAATCAGTAAAATTAACTGAATCCGATTTTAATGCATCAATTAATACAATTTCCTTAATTCATGAATCTAATAAAGTAATACATGATTTCAAAATTGATAAACAATTCCTTCAACAAGATTTATTAAAACATCCAAAGACAAAATGGTTTTTTACCAAATTCTCTAAATTTGAGAGATCTCAAGTAAAAGAATTATGGTATGAACAAATGAATCAAGAACGGCGAAATATCCCTTTCTTTGATTGGCTTTCGTCCAAAATAAATAAAAAAGGAACTATAATGATGACAATTAATAAATCCACACAAACATGGGAAACCGAGAAAGGTAAAGTTGAATCGGTTCACCCTCCTTTAGAAACTATAAGGCATAAAGAAATCACTGCCACTCCATTTAAAAATGCTCTGCCAACTTCTAAACTCCTTACTGTTGAACATATATCTCATCTAGTTGAACAAAGTAACTTTACAAATCTCTATTTACAGACTATTGGTTCACAAACTCAAAGAATTGAAAATACTATATCTCAACACGAATCAACTTCTTCAGCTCCGTATAAAATATCCAGAGATGTCCCTTCATTATGTTCAGAATTTATTACAAAATTGACTTTAGACAAAAGGCCATTAAAACTCCCTGCTGACTTTCAAAATGACATTTCTTTAAGAATCAATCCTTTAGACAAAGGTAAATCAATAAATGAAGGCTCCTCAATTAATGCAGTCATTGAAGGAACATCAATTCAAATGTCTTCAGACACTAATACTGACACTTCAACAGATGACCCTGACGATCAATGTATCCCTGAAATTAATAGAATTTTCAATCCTAAAACTCATACATCAAAAACAAAAAATTATTACAGTAGACCCACTCCAATGAATCTCCAATTTGAAGAAATTCCTGATATAGCAAATTGTAAATATGATGGTAGTTCATTAGTCGAATGGAATATTGATGGACTTACTGAATATGGAATTCTTAATATTCTGCGCAATATGATACTATATACAAATGCAGGCATGATCTATGGCAATACACAAGCTGAAATCATTAAATCAATAATAATTGGATTTACTGGCCAACTTCATGGCTGGTGGGAATATTATCTAACCTCAATCCAAAAAACTAGTATCCTAAATTCAGTCAAACTAACTGAAGAAGGTAAACCCATTATTAATACCAATAATCAGCCAATTTCTAATGCTGTTGAAACACTAATTCATAATATTTTAATCAATTTCTCTGGAAATGTTAGTGATCAAATAGAAAAATACAGAGAACAATTAATCAATCTTCGATGTCGAACTTTATCTGATTTCAGATGGTATAAAGATGTCTTTTTATCCCTTGTTTTTCAATTATTCAATTCTAATGAAGATTTCTAGAAAGAAAAATTTATTTCTGGCCTTCCAACTCATTTTGCAGAAAAAGTAAAAAATGTTCTACGAGAACAAAATAATGGAAGATTAAATTATGCTAACTATACATATGGTGATTTAATTCAAAAAATTTCTCGAGTTGGTATGTCTATTTGCAGTGATATGAAAATTAAAGCCGATTTACATAAACAAAAGAAAATTGGTAAACAAGAATTAGGGGATTTTTGCTATCAATTTGGCTATGAACCCCTACAAAATCCATCCAATCGAATTTATCAACCTAAACATCGGTCTAAAAAGAAACGATATCATGAAAAATCATATCGATCCTATAAAAATCACAAAAAATATACAAAAGGAAAACATGAAAAACACAATTCAAAGAGGAGAAAATCCAGCTCTTCCCCAAACCATAAAACTAATAAATCTGATTACACATGCTATAAATGCGGCAAAGAAGGACATTTTGCAAATAACTGTTTTAATAAAGATTCAAAAAAGAAAATCAATGAATTAGATTATCATTCTCATAATTCCGAAAATAAAAAAGATATATGTCTATGTTGCGAAAGCGAAGATAGTTCTTATGATTCTTCCTCCTCATCTTCTTATTTCTCCATTAATGTTTTAAATGCTCAAGATGAATTACTTCTGGAATTAATAGAAAATATTTCCTCTGAAGAAGAAAAGAGAAAATACTATAGAAAAATGCTTGAAGATAAATCTACTGACAAAACCTCTAAGAAACATAAAGATTTTCAATCACTTTCAATGAAAGATATTCTTTCCCAAAAACCAAGCTCTTCAAAACCTTTAACCCTTCAAGATCTCCATAATGAAGTTAATGAAACAAAACATGAAATTGCAAAATTAAAAGAAGAAGCAACCCAGGAAATTGCTAAATTAAAAACAAGAATTGAAATCCTTGAATTAGGTAAAGAATTCAGCTCAAATAATCAAGAAGATTCTAATCTCGAAAAAGAATTTGATGAAGAAATTCAAGAATTCGTAAATTCCATTACCAAATATCATTACCATAAATGGTATACAACTGTCACTCTAAAAATCAAAGAATTTAATTTATCTGTTGACTGTTTAATTGACAGTGGAGCAGATGTAAATTGCATCCGTGAAGGATTAATTCCAACAAAGTATTTTGAGAAAATAAAAAATTACACCATTGGCACAGCAAATGGAAAGAATATAATAGTCAATTATAAGATTCCAAATGCTCATATCTGTAAAAATGGAAAATGCATTCAAACTTCCTTTGCTGTAACAAAAACATTAACAAATGATGTCATCTTAGGAACACCCTTCTTATTAAAAATTCAGCCATTTTCTGTAAATACCGATGGAATTCATACATCAATTGATGATAAGCCTATCAAATTTGAATTCATAGAAAGCCCAAGGCTTGGTAGAATAAATGGAATTAATATTTAATTGCATACATCTTCATATTTCCAAAATACAGTTTTATTGCATCAATAAAGAATTTTTATTACTAATTTCATTTCCTCTCCCCATAGGAAACCAATCATGTCTTCCAAAGATAAGGGCAAACAACCAATAGATTCAGATAAAGCCTCTGTTCCTGTTCATGAAGAACTACCCTTTCAAATACCTTTTCCATCCTTCTATCCAGCACCCTCTGCTGCTTCTCAAACCCTTATTGATAACATTTGGAGTGCATGCCTTACTGGCCAACGTAATTTTCTAATGCGAAAGCACCTCTCTGATTTGTCAAATCATATCAAATATTTAGAATCAAAAATTCAAATGCTTGAACAGCAATGTGCATCGTCACCCCTCCCTCCAATTGAATACAGAAACCAAATCCTGGAAAGGGTTAATACTCTTCTTCCGGACGATTTATCTGCAAGAATTAGAGAGGAAACTCTCTCTTGTCAGATCATGGAGCGACTAATAAATCAAGCATCCTATCTCAGCTGGGCCACTGGTTTTCCAAAGATGTTCCTGCCCGCTGATGAATTTGATATTTCTTATATTGAACAAGGTCTAGTTCATCGATTCATTCTCGACAGAGACAATTTAGCAATTCATCGACAGTTGCCTGCAATTGTCAAATATGCTCTCAGTTGCCTTGGCATCACCAAGCGCAATCTTCTCATGACAATCTCTTCCACTCTTGGAGAAAGAGATGAATTCCGGTTTTATCAACCATATCAATTATGGATCCTTATGAATTATGAAGACGGCGATTTATTCTGTCAAAAATACAGCCTTCCAATCAATGATTATGAACATCTTCCTGATCGCAATTGGAATCAAGCAGAACAATTTGAATCCTCAGATGCTGCAGATCTCAGTTACAGCCTGGAGCGTCTACAATTCTGCAATATTCAAGCTGATCAAAATCAAAGATTCATCAATCTCAAAAGACATTTCGAATTTGCTCGTACTTTTAAGGGAATCTGGAGCGATGGTCGTCGCGTCGTCTGCATTGATGAAGATCTTGCAGAAGATACATTTGTTTATTATGATCCCTTTCGAGCTGGCCATACAGTTCTTGATGAAATTCTAGAAACATTTCAAAATGCATCGTCTCTTCATATTACTGAAAGAACAAAGAGACAGCTTATCAAGCTCTTCCAAAGAGAAAATGATTATGGAGTATGGACCCCCAGTCCACAACCACCAGATTACTACCTCATAAATGATTAAAATCCAGCACATGCAGCAATATCATGTAAATTTCAATGCAGATCTCGCCATCGAATACAGCCTTCATCCACCTCCATGCAGAATTAATTCAGCTATACAGATGTCCGAATGCAATTTTCAATGCAGTCCCCAAAGTCAGCACAGCTCTCCCCATGCTGCCATGTGTCCTGCAAATAATGAAGCTTCATTATCTCATTCATCCATGCGTAGCCTCCATGAAGTCAAGCTTTAAATTCTTGTCACCATCATGCTTTTATAAACAACACATGTCATTTTCATGTGCCTCACTCATATAAAGTTCTTTCGAATACTTTCATTTGAAAAAAGTATAAAAAATTCCAAAAGTCCACATTTGTGAGCTATGGATTACTATTCTTATTAAAGTATTCCATAGACTACTATTTCAAATAAAGTATTAAGTAATTTAAAGTCAACAATTCAGTCTCAAGTGCCTGCAGTCTCCGCCGCGTCAGCTGAGCATACAGTATATCCTGCCCCCTGCAGCAAATACAGCGATAATTTCTCCGCCGACTGTCAGACGCATGCAGCAGCAAATTCAATAACGTCAGTCAGCAATAAAGTCATCTCACTCATGCAGCAGCAACAGTAATGCATATTATATGCGACAGTGATACAGTACAAATGACGTATACATCTTATCCCATTGCGGATTTCAAATACATTTCAAATGTAATTCAGTATGAAAGTTTATAAATAGGGATTGTGAGCCCTTGTCTCACATCATCAAATACTTACACTTGTAAATTTTCCGCTTTCTTTCCCTTCTTTCAATTCAGTCTTACTTAGAGTTTACTGGTTCGGTCCCGGTCTCGTCCAATTGGTATCAGAGCATTTTTAAATGGAGTGGCAGTGATTTCTTTATGCCTTATAGTTTCTAAAGGAGGGTGAACCGATTCAACTTTACCTTTCTCGGTTTCCCATGTTTGTGTGGATTTATTAATTGTCATCATTATAGTTCCTTTTTTATTTATTTTGGACGAAAGCCAATCAAAGAAAGGGATATTTCGCCGTTCTTGATTCATTTGTTCATACCATAATTCTTTTACTTGAGATCTCTCAAATTTAGAGAATTTGGTAAAAAACCATTTTGTCTTTGGATGTTTTAATAAATCTTGTTGAAGGAATTGTTTATCAATTTTGAAATCATGTATTACTTTATTAGATTCATGAATTAAGGAAATTGTATTAATTGATGCATTAAAATCGGATTCAGTTAATTTTACTGATTGTATATCTTCATCTTTTGCGTCTGAATAAACAGGGAAAGCTATGCCTGTAGGATGTATTGGGGGTGATGTGGGAATAGATGTTTGATGAAAATTAGAAGAGGCTGATTTATAAGATCCAGCGTCTGAAGGGATTGATCTTTTTGTGGATGAAAAGTGTGATCTTGGTGTATTGGCAAAATTTATTGTTACTTTTCCAGATGGATGTTCTGTAATAGATTCAACATCTTCATTGATTAAAGGTGTGATTTGTTGAGCTTCATCAAGCTCCCATTTTCCAGAAAGATTTACATCTTCCCATGTGATGAGTTTGGGGGTGGTGACTTTATTTCGAAAATTTGTAAGGAATAAGGTGGTTACTCCTTTGATTTGAGATGAATATGCTATTTCAGGGACAATTGTATTCATTGCTTTATAATAAATTCTGTATACTATTGCAACATTTTGTGATTGAGGTTTCATATTGAATCCTTTTGTATGTATTCCTAGAGTGATGGCTTCATGAGCACCGGGATCACTGAGTGATACGGTGTAATTGGGGAAACAATTAAAAAAGGCAGGGCCGTCATGAAGACTGGCTTCTACCATCCCTATTAGGGAATCTCTGAATGAATTATGTCTTCTATCTCGAACATACGCGAGACAGGATGTATTCAAACCAAGTCTGGTTAATGGCTTTATTGCAACTTGAACAAGTGCTATATGCATGTATTTGTATTTTGATTTATGGATTTCAATTTTTTCTGCAGGAATGACCTGTAGATTTTCTTCATTTTGCTGTATTGAGAGGGTTTCTTCAACCGTCTTTATTACATAATTTGATTTTTGTATGAAAGATCCTTCTTTATAAATTTCTTTTAAAGAGACTTTAGGTATTGTCCAATCTTGGATTGATTTTTCTAAATCATCAAAACTTATTTCTTCAAGATTTTTAATTGAAATTTTATTTATTATTGGCATGATGGATGATGATGCAGAAGAAGAATTAGAAGCTGTGTTAGAAGATGAATTTCTTCCGAATGAACTAAAGATTCCAGACATCATTAATAATTATAATCACTAATCAGAATGATTGGTGGCCTGTCAACGATTTACGCCACAAAGCCCTAAACGCTCTCCTGGCTAACGGGCAACAAAGGCGACGCGACAAGGGGGCCTCGGACCCAAATCACTCCTTTTAGCAACAACAACCAAGTAACTCTATCTAGTCAAGTTAGATCAAAATTCAGAAATGCAGCTACCTAACATAGATTCGATTCTACTATGCAAACAACAAACAAATAACCAAAGAAGGAAAGAGACATGATGCATGCAAAATTTTGCAAATAAATTGAAATAATTGAAAGCTTAAAGAGCTATCAAAATGGATAAAAGAATTGATACTTCATTGATAAAATCTATGTTAGGTAGCTGCATTTAATTTTGATATGTCCCCGTAACTCAGTGATCCCGGTGCTCATGAAGCCATCACTCTAGGAATACATACAAAAGGATTCAATATGAAACCTCAATCACAAAATGTTGCAATAGTATACAGAATTTATTATAAAGCAATGAATACAATTGTCCCTGAAATAGCATATTCATCTCAAATCAAAGGAGTAACCACCTTATTCCTTACAAATTTTCGAAATAAAGTCACCACCCCCAAACTCATCACATGGGAAGATGTAAATCTTTCTGGAAAATGGGAGCTTGATGAAGCTCAACAAATCACACCTTTAATCAATGAAGATGTTGAATCTATTACAGAACATCCATCTGGAAAAGTAACAATAAATTTTGCCAATACACCAAGATCACACTTTTCATCCACAAAAAGATCAATCCCTTCAGACGCTGGATCTTATAAATCAGCCTCTTCTAATTTTCATCAAACATCTATTCCCACATCACCCCCAATACATCCTACAGGCATAGCTTTCCCTGTTTATTCAGACGCAAAAGATGAAGATATACAATCAGTAAAATTAATTGAATCCGATTTTAATGCATCAATTAATACAATTTCCTTAATTCATGAATCTAATGAAGTAATACATGATTTCAAAATTGATAAACAATTCCTTCAACAAGATTTATTAAAACATCCAAAGACAAAATGGTTTTTTACCAAATTCTCTAAATTTGAGAGATCTCAAGTAAAAGAATTATGGTATGAACAAATGAATCAAGAACGGCGAAATATCCCTTTCTTTGATTGGCTTTCGTCCAAAATAAATAAAAAAGGAACTATAATGATGACAATTAATAAATCCACACAAACATGGGAAACCGAGAAAGGTAAAGTTGAATCGGTTCACCCTCCTTTAGAAACTATAAGGCATAAAGAAATCATTGCCACTCCATTTAAAAATGCTCTGCCAACTTCTAAACTCCTTACTGTTGAACATATATCTCATCTAGTTGAACAAAGTAACTTTACAAATCTCTATTTACAGACTATTGGTTCACAAACTCAAAGAATTGAAAATACTATATCTCAACACGAATCAACTTCTTCAGCTCCGTATAAAATATCCAGAGATGTCCCTTCATTATGTTCAGAATTTATTACAAAATTGACTTTAGACAAAAGGCCATTAAAACTCCCTGCTGACTTTCAAAATGACATTTCTTTAAGAATCAATCCTTTAGACAAAGGTAAATCAATAAATGAAGGCTCCTCAATTAATGCAGTCATTGAAGGAACATCAATTCAAATGTCTTCAGACACTAATACTGACACTTCAACAGATGACTCTGACGATCAATGTATCCCTGAAATTAATAGAATTTTCAATCCTAAAACTCATACATCAAAAACAAAAAATTATTACAGTAGACCCACTCCAATGAATCTCCAATTTGAAGAAATTCCTGATATAGCAAATTGTAAATATGATGGTAGTTCATTAGTCGAATGGAATATTGATGGACTTACTGAATATGGAATTCTTAATATTCTGCGCAATATGATACTATATACAAATGCAGGCATGATCTATGGCAATACACAAGCTGAAATCATTAAATCAATAATAATTGGATTTACTGGCCAACTTCATGGCTGGTGGGAATATTATCTAACCTCAATCCAAAAAACTAGTATCCTAAATTCAGTCAAACTAACTGAAGAAGGTAAACCCATTATTAATACCAATAATCAGCCAATTTCTAATGCTGTTGAAACACTAATTCATAATATTTTAATCAATTTCTCTGGAAATGTTAGTGATCAAATAGAAAAATACAGAGAACAATTAATCAATCTTCGATGTCGAACTTTATCTGATTTCAGATGGTATAAAGATGTCTTTTTATCCCTTGTTTTTCAATTATTCAATTCTAATGAAGATTTCTGGAAAGAAAAATTTATTTCTGGCCTTCCAACTCATTTTGCAGAAAAAGTAAAAAATGTTCTACGAGAACAAAATAATGGAAGATTAAATTATGCTAACTATACATATGGTGATTTAATTCAAAAAATTTCTCGAGTTGGTATGTCTATTTGCAGTGATATGAAAATTAAAGCCGATTTACATAAACAAAAGAAAATTGGTAAACAAGAATTAGGGGATTTTTGCTATCAATTTGGCTATGAACCCCTACAAAATCCATCCAATCGAATTTATCAACCTAAACATCGGTCTAAAAAGAAACGATATCATGAAAAATCATATCGATCCTATAAAAATCACAAAAAATATACAAAAGGAAAACATGAAAAACACAATTCAAAGAGGAGAAAATCCAGCTCTTCCCCAAACCATAAAACTAATAAATCTGATTACACATGCTATAAATGCGGCAAAGAAGGACATTTTGCAAATAACTGTTTTAATAAAGATTCAAAAAAGAAAATCAATGAATTAGATTATCATTCTCATAATTCCGAAAATAAAAAAGATATATGTCTATGTTGCGAAAGCGAAGATAGTTCTTATGATTCTTCCTCCTCATCTTCTTATTTCTCCATTAATGTTTTAAATGCTCAAGATGAATTACTTCTGGAATTAATAGAAAATATTTCCTCTGAAGAAGAAAAGAGAAAATACTATAGAAAAATGCTTGAAGATAAATCTACTGACAAAACCTCTAAGAAACATAAAGATTTTCAATCACTTTCAATGAAAGATATTCTTTCCCAAAAACCAAGCTCTTCAAAACCTTTAACCCTTCAAGATCTCCATAATGAAGTTAATGAAACAAAACATGAAATTGCAAAATTAAAAGAAGAAGCAACCCAGGAAATTGCTAAATTAAAAACAAGAATTGAAATCCTTGAATTAGGTAAAGAATTCAGCTCAAATAATCAAGAAGATTCTAATCTCGAAAAAGAATTTGATGAAGAAATTCAAGAATTCGTAAATTCCATTACCAAATATCATTACCATAAATGGTATACAACTGTCACTCTAAAAATCAAAGAATTTAATTTATCTGTTGACTGTTTAATTGACAGTGGAGCAGATGTAAATTGCATCCGTGAAGGATTAATTCCAACAAAGTATTTTGAGAAAATAAAAAATTACACCATTGGCACAGCAAATGGAAAGAATATAATAGTCAATTATAAGATTCCAAATGCTCATATCTGTAAAAATGGAAAATGCATTCAAACTTCCTTTGATGTAACAAAAACATTAACAAATGATGTCATCTTAGGAACACCCTTCTTATTAAAAATTCAGCCATTTTCTGTAAATACCGATGGAATTCATACATCAATTGATGATAAGCCTATCAAATTTGAATTCATAGAAAGCCCAAGGCTTGGTAGAATAAATGGAATTAATATTTAATTGCATACATCTTCATATTTCCAAAATACAGTTTTATTGCATCAATAAAGAATTTTTATTACTAATTTCATTTCCTCTCCCCATAGGAAACCAATCATGTCTTCCAAAGATAAGGGCAAACAACCAATAGATTCAGATAAAGCCTCTGTTCCTGTTCATGAAGAACTACCCTTTCAAATACCTTTTCCATCCTTCTATCCAGCACCCTCTGCTGCTTCTCAAACCCTTATTGATAACATTTGGAGTGCATGCCTTACTGGCCAACGTAATTTTCTAATGCGAAAGCACCTCTCTGATTTGTCAAATCATATCAAATATTTAGAATCAAAAATTCAAATGCTTGAACAGCAATGTGCATCGTCACCCCTCCCTCCAATTGAATACAGAAACCAAATCCTGGAAAGGGTTAATACTCTTCTTCCGGACGATTTATCTGCAAGAATTAGAGAGGAAACTCTCTCTTGTCAGATCATGGAGCGACTAATAAATCAAGCATCCTATCTCAGCTGGGCCACTGGTTTTCCAAAGATGTTCCTGCCCGCTGATGAATTTGATATTTCTTATATTGAACAAGGTCTAGTTCATCGATTCATTCTCGACAGAGACAATTTAGCAATTCATCGACAGTTGCCTGCAATTGTCAAATATGCTCTCAGTTGCCTTGGCATCACCAAGCGCAATCTTCTCATGACAATCTCTTCCACTCTTGGAGAAAGAGATGAATTCCGATTTTATCAACCATATCAATTATGGATCCTTATGAATTATGAAGACGGCGATTTATTCTGTCAAAAATACAGCCTTCCAATCAATGATTATGAACATCTTCCTGATCGCAATTGGAATCAAGCAGAACAATTTGAATCCTCAGATGCTGCAGATCTCAGTTACAGCCTGGAGCGTCTACAATTCTGCAATATTCAAGCTGATCAAAATCAAAGATTCATCAATCTCAAAAGACATTTCGAATTTGCTCGTACTTTTAAGGGAATCTGGAGCGATGGTCGTCGCGTCGTCTGCATTGATGAAGATCTTGCAGAAGATACATTTGTTTATTATGATCCCTTTCGAGCTGGCCATACAGTTCTTGATGAAATTCTAGAAACATTTCAAAATGCATCGTCTCTTCATATTACTGAAAGAACAAAGAGACAGCTTATCAAGCTCTTCCAAAGAGAAAATGATTATGGAGTATGGACCCCCAGTCCACAACCACCAGATTACTACCTCATAAATGATTAAAATCCAGCACATGCAGCAATATCATGCAAATTTCAATGCAGATCTCGCCATCGAATACAGCCTTCATCCACCTCCATGCAGAATTAATTCAGCTATACAGATGTCCGAATGCAATTTTCAATGCAGTCCCCAAAGTCAGCACAGCTCTCCCCATGCTGCCATGTGTCCTGCAAATAATGAAGCTTCATTATCTCATTCATCCATGCGTAGCCTCCATGAAGTCAAGCTTTAAATTCTTGTCACCATCATGCTTTTATAAACAACACATGTCATTTTCATGTGCCTCACTCATATAAAGTTCTTTCGAATACTTTCATTTGAAAAAAGTATAAAAAATTCCAAAAGTCCACATTTGTGAGCTATGGATTACTATTCTTATTAAAGTATTCCATAGACTACTATTTCAAATAAAGTATTAAGTAATTTAAAGTCAACAATTCAGTCTCAAGTGCCTGCAGTCTCCGCCGCGTCAGCTGAGCATACAGTATATCCTGCCCCCTGCAGCAAATACAGCGATAATTTCTCCGCCGACTGTCAGACGCATGCAGCAGCAAATTCAATAACGTCAGTCAGCAATAAAGTCATCTCACTCATGCAGCAGCAACAGTAATGCATATTATATGCGACAGTGATACAGTACAAATGACGTATACATCTTATCCCATTGCGGATTTCAAATACATTTCAAATGTAATTCAGTATGAAAGTTTATAAATAGGGATTGTGAGCCCTTGTCTCAAATCATCAAATACTTACACTTGTAAATTTTATGCTCATGAAGCCATCACTCTAGGAATACATACAAAAGGATTCAATATGAAACCTCAATCACAAAATGTTGCAATAGTATACAGAATTTATTATAAAGCAATGAATACAATTGTCCCTGAAATAGCATATTCATCTCAAATCAAAGGAGTAACCACCTTATTCCTTACAAATTTTCGAAATAAAGTCACCACCCCCAAACTCATCACATGGGAAGATGTAAATCTTTCTGGAAAATGGGAGCTTGATGAAGCTCAACAAATCACACCTTTAATTAATGAAGATGTTGAATCTATTACAGAACATCCATCTGGAAAAGTAACAATAAATTTTGCCAATACACCAAGATCACACTTTTCATCCACAAAAAGATCAATCCCTTCAGACGCTGGATCTTATAAATCAGCCTCTTCTAATTTTCATCAAACATCTATTCCCACATCACCCCCAATACATCCTACAGGCATAGCTTTCCCTGTTTATTCAGACGCAAAAGATGAAGATATACAATCAGTAAAATTAACTGAATCCGATTTTAATGCATCAATTAATACAATTTCCTTAATTCATGAATCTAATGAAGTAATACATGATTTCAAAATTGATAAACAATTCCTTCAACAAGATTTATTAAAACATCCAAAGACAAAATGGTTTTTTACCAAATTCTCTAAATTTGAGAGATCTCAAGTAAAAGAATTATGGTATGAACAAATGAATCAAGAACGGCGAAATATCCCTTTCTTTGATTGGCTTTCGTCCAAAATAAATAAAAAAGGAACTATAATGATGACAATTAATAAATCCACACAAACATGGGAAACCGAGAAAGGTAAAGTTGAATCGGTTCAACCCCCTTTAGAAACTATAAAACATAAAGAAATAAATAATTCTTTAAAAACTAGTTTCCCGCAACCTACTCACGATCTAGTTCCTAAAGAGTCAACTACTACATTAAATACATTAAATACGACTTCTATAAACAAATCCTTCTCTACAGACTCTACCTCGAAAACATCAATTTTACAAACTCATCTCGAAGAAAACATCTCTGATCAAGAAGAACATAATGAATTACATCCTTCGTATTCCTCAATAAATGTATTAAGTGCTCAAGACAAATTCATCATTAATGCTATTACTCTCAAACAATTTATTGAAGAAAACTCTTTTGAAAAAATTTCTAATCTTAATTTTCAACCTGTTTCTATACTTTCAAATATTGGAAAAATCAATCAAATAAATCTACTTATATCTAATAAAGAAAAATATATTGAAAATCTTAAAAATGACATTTTTCTCTGTCGAATTGAAGATCAATTAAAATCAAATTCATCTGATAATAAAATTAATAATTTTCAAACCTCTCTAATAAATGAATGTTGTTCTGAAATACCTTCTGCCTTTTGGCATAGAAAAAAGCATCTAGTATCTTTACCATATATTTCTACTTTTAATGAAAGAGATATTCCTACTAAAGCAAGACCATCTCAAATGAGTCCTAGACTCTTAGACTTATGTGATAAAGAAATTAAAGATTTACTTCAAAAGAAATTAATCCGCAAATCACATTCTCCTTGGAGTTGTGCAGCCTTTTATGTTGAAAATGCTCCTGAAAAAGAAAGAGGAGCTCCTCGCCTCGTCATCAATTATAAACCATTAAATAAAGTCCTTCAATCAATTAGATATCCAATTCCTAATAAACAAGATCTTATTACTCGTTTATATGAAGCTTTTATATTTTCAAAATTTGATCTCAAATCAGGATTTTGGCAAATACAGGTCGAAGAAAATGATCGTTATAAAACCGCCTTTACTGTCCCTTTTGGCCATTATGAATGGAACGTCATGCCTTTTGGGCTAAAAAATGCTCCTTCAGCCTTCCAAGAAATGATGAATGAAATCTTTCACCCTTATAAAAATTTCTCAATTGTTTACATTGATGATATTTTAATCTTTTCTAAATCTATTGATGATCACTGGAAACATTTAAAGACTTTCAAATGGATCATAAAGAAAAATGGCTTAGTCCTTTCTCAAAGAAAAATAAAACTTTTTCAAACAGAAATACAATTTCTTGGCTATAAAATATCAAACAAAATGATAACTCCTGTTGAAAGAGTAATCAAATTTGCTGACAATTTCCCTGATGAAATCACCGATAAAAAACAATTACAAAGATTTTTAGGGTGTTTAAATTATGTCTCTGATTTTTATCAAAACCTCTCTAAAGAAAGAAATCTTTTACAAAAATGTTTAAAAAATTCGGCAGAACAATGGACTCCTCAACATACAGAAGCAATACAAAAAATAAAACAAAAAGTAAAATCTTTACCATGCTTAAATATTTCAAATCCAGATTTATTTAAAATAATCCAAACAGATGCTTCAGAAATAGGATTTGGAGGAATCCTACTTCAAAGAACCGCACAATCAAAGGAACAAATTATTAGATTTTATTCAGGCACTTGGAATACTACTCAACAAAATTACTCTACAATAAAGAAAGAAGTCCTTGCCATAGTCTCATGCATACTCAAATTTCAAAGTGATATTTTGAATCAAAAATTCCTCTTACGAATTGATTGCAAATCTGCAAAAGAAGTTTTGGAAAATGATGTCAAAAACC
The DNA here is from genome assembly GCA_038049695.1 of Cinnamomum chago. NCBI lineage: Eukaryota > Viridiplantae > Streptophyta > Magnoliopsida > Laurales > Lauraceae > Cinnamomum > Cinnamomum chago. The sequence continues at coordinate 123,916,373 of CP142451.1, forward strand.
TTGCATCAAAACAAATTTTTGCTCGTTGGCAAGCTTTACTTGCTATTTTTTATTTTGACATTGAATATATAAAAGGTTCTTCAAATTCTCTTCCCGATTTTCTATCTCGTGAATTTTTACAGGGTAGAAACAAGGTGAAGAAAGATGCATCCAAGAGGAAAAGGAAAAAATCCAGTCATTGATACAATAAATATTCTTTCCAACAATAAATTCAATGCCTTAAATCCTTCTCCCATGCTGCAAGCACCCTATCGTTCCAATCCTTTCAAAAAATCTCAATACATAAAGATCTTTGAATATGCCCTTTTCTTCCTTGATGATAAAATCCATGCCAACCTTACAATTGATCAAATTCTCTCAAAACTCTACAGAAAAAATTGCCATTTTGTTCCAAAAGCCCCCAATATTTCTCACAAGTACTATGAAGCTATTCTAATTCAGTCAAAAAGTGCTATCATCACTCATGAAGATAGAGATGGAGAACATGCCTTTTCAAAAATAAAGATTATGCATATTCATACAATCACTGATTGGGCCGACAATCTATTCTCACCAAAAACTGTCACCAATCCCAATGGGAGTTCTTGGCCCTATGACTACTATGACTATATGAATGCTTGGGAATATACTTTATTATATCAAAATTCAAAACGATCTCATTCTTGGTACCTTAGCTTTTCATCCAAATGCAATCAAAATATTCCTTGTTGGTTCTGGCATAATTGGTGGCTCCGTTTTGGCGCACAATCCTGCATCCTTCCAGAAGCTTTATTAAGCTATTATCAAGCATTTGAATCTCAATCCAGTTTTGAAATTGCTGAACCTTCATATTCCTTCTTAAAATTTATTTTTTCATCCACTATTCCATGGATTTTCCGATGGGAATATGGTAAATCCCAAGAAATGAAGCCATCATGTTTTGTTCGTATTTCTTATATTAAATGGTGGGATAAATTTGACGTTTCTCAATTTCTCAATAAATCTCATCATTCCTCTCCTCAAGCTTCTCTTATTATACAACCCAATACCGCTATTCCTCAAATCAAGAAGCAGATCACTCCTAATCCAAAATTATCAAAGAGCTTCAAAGATGCTGTTCATGGTACAACCTCATCTCCTGCAACTCCAATCAATACTCAGCAGCATATGGATCTTCTCAAAGAAATTCAGCGTATGCAGAATGAAATTTTATTTCTCAGAAATCCCCTTATGAATAAATACAGCGGATTCGTTCAAGAAGTATCTTCTTCTCATGGTTCCGTCAATAAAGATGATTCTGATGCAACACTGCCACCGTCTGGAGCAGCAGATGAATTCTAAAATAAAGAAATATCTGTCTACATACAGCTCTATCAAATGCATCTCATGCAAATTCCAATGCAGATCTCGCTATCGAATACAGCCTTCATCCACCTCCATGCAGAATTAATTCAGCAATACAGATGTCCGAATGCAATTTTCAATGCAGTCCCCAAAGTCAGCACAGCTCTCCCCATGCAGCCATGTGTCCTGCAAATAATGAAGCTTCATTATCTCATTCATCAATTCCTAGCCTCCATGAAGTCAAGCCATAATTTCTAGTCACCATCATGCTTTTATAAACAACACATGTCATTTTCATGTGCCTCACTCATATAAAGTTCTTTCGAATGCTTTCATTTGAAAAAAGTATAAAAAATTCCAAAAGTCCACATTTGTGAGCTATGGATTACTATTCTTATTAAAGTATTCCATAGACTACTATTTCAAATAAAGTATTAAAGAATTTAAAGTCAACAATTCAGTCTCAAATGCCTGCAGTCTCCGCCGCGTCAGCTGAGCATACAGTATATCCTGCCCCCTGCAGCAAATACAGCGATAATTTCTCCGCCGACTGTCAGACGCATGCAGCAGCAAATTCAATAACGTCAGTCAGCAATAAAGTCATCTCACTCATGCAGCAGCAATAGTAATGCATATTATATGCGACAGTGATACAGTACAAATGACGTATACATCTTATCACAGTAATGCATATTATATGCGACAGTGATACAGTACAAATGACGTATACATCTTATCCCATTGCGGATTTCAAATACATTTCAAATGTAATTCAGTATGAAGGTCTATAAATAGGGTTTGTGAGCCCTTGTCTCACATCATCAAATACTTACACTTGTAAATTTTCCGCTTTCTTTCCCTTCTTTCAATTCAGTCTTACTTAGAGTTTACTGGTTCGGTCCCGGTCTCGTCCAATTGGTATCAGAGACATCCCAGTCTTCTCTTATTGTAAGAAATATTTTATCAATGAAGTATCAATTCCTTTATCCATTTTGATAGCTCTTTAAGCTTTCAATTATTTCAATTTATTTGCAAAATTTTGCATGCATCATGTCTCTTTCCTTCTTTGGTTATTTGTTTGTTGTTTGCATAGTAGAATCGAATCTATGTTAGGTAGCTGCATTTCTGAATTTTGATCTAACTTGACTCGATAGAGTTAATTGGTTGTTGTTGCTAAAAGGAGTGATTTGGGTCCGAGGCCCCCTTGTCGCGTCGCCTTTGTTGCCCGTTAGCCAGGAGAGCGTTTAGGGCTTTGTGGCGTAAACCGTTGACAGGCCACCAATCATTCTGATTAGTAATTATAATTAATTAATGATGTCTGGAATCTTTAGTTCATTCGGAAGAAATTCATCTTCTAACACAGCTTCTAATTCTTCTTCTGCATCATCATCCATCATGCCAATAATAAATAAAATTTCAATTAAAAATCTTGAAGAAATAAGTTTTGATGATTTAGAAAAATCAATCCAAGATTGGACAATACCTAAAGTCTCTTTAAAAGAAATTTATAAAGAAGGATCTTTCATACAAAAATCAAATTATGTAATAAAGACGGTTGAAGAAACCCTCTCAATACAGCAAAATGAAGAAAATCTACAGGTCATTCCTGCAGAAAAAATTGAAATCCATAAATCAAAATACAAATACATGCATATAGCACTTGTTCAAGTTGCAATAAAGCCATTAACCAGACTTGGTTTGAATACATCCTGTCTCGCATATGTTCGAGATAGAAGACATAATTCATTCAGAGATTCCCTAATAGGGATGGTAGAAGCCAGTCTTCATGACGGCCCTGCCTTTTTTAATTGTTTCCCCAATTACACCGTATCACTCAGTGATCCCGGTGCTCATGAAGCCATCACTCTAGGAATACATACAAAACAAGGTGAAGAAAGATGCATCCAAGAGGAAAAGGAAAGAATATTTATTGTATCAATGACTGGATTTTTTCCGCTTGAATTGGCACTGAGTGATATTTAAGCTATCAAATTTGAATTCATAGAAAGCCCAAGGCTTGGTAGAATAAATGGAATTAATATTTAATTGCATACATCTTCATATTTCCAAAATACAGTTTTATTGCATCAATAAAGAATTTTTATTACTAATTTCATTTCCTCTCCCCATAGGAAACCAATCATGTCTTCCAAAGATAAGGGCAAACAACCAATAGATTCAGATAAAGCCTCTGTTCCTGTTCATGAAGAACTACCCTTTCAAATACCTTTTCCATCCTTCTATCCAGCACCCTCTGCTGCTTCTCAAACCCTTATTGATAACATTTGGAGTGCATGCCTTACTGGCCAACGTAATTTTCTAATGCGAAAGCACCTCTCTGATTTGTCAAATCATATCAAATATTTAGAATCAAAAATTCAAATGCTTGAACAGCAATGTGCATCGTCACCCCTCCCTCCAATTGAATACAGAAACCAAATCCTGGAAAGGGTTAATACTCTTCTTCCGGACGATTTATCTGCAAGAATTAGAGAGGAAACTCTCTCTTGTCAGATCATGGAGCGACTAATAAATCAAGCATCCTATCTCAGCTGGGCCACTGGTTTTCCAAAGATGTTCCTGCCCGCTGATGAATTTGATATTTCTTATATTGAACAAGGTCTAGTTCATCGATTCATTCTCGACAGAGACAATTTAGCAATTCATCGACAGTTGCCTGCAATTGTCAAATATGCTCTCAGTTGCCTTGGCATCACCAAGCGCAATCTTCTCATGACAATCTCTTCCACTCTTGGAGAAAGAGATGAATTCCGGTTTTATCAACCATATCAATTATGGATCCTTATGAATTATGAAGACGGCGATTTATTCTGTCAAAAATACAGCCTTCCAATCAATGATTATGAACATCTTCCTGATCGCAATTGGAATCAAGCAGAACAATTTGAATCCTCAGATGCTGCAGATCTCAGTTACAGCCTGGAGCGTCTACAATTCTGCAATATTCAAGCTGATCAAAATCAAAGATTCATCAATCTCAAAAGACATTTCGAATTTGCTCGTACTTTTAAGGGAATCTGGAGCGATGGTCGTCGCGTCGTCTGCATTGATGAAGATCTTGCAGAAGATACATTTGTTTATTATGATCCCTTTCGAGCTGGCCATACAGTTCTTGATGAAATTCTAGAAACATTTCAAAATGCATCGTCTCTTCATATTACTGAAAGAACAAAGAGACAGCTTATCAAGCTCTTCCAAAGAGAAAATGATTATGGAGTATGGACCCCCAGTCCACAACCACCAGATTACTACCTCATAAATGATTAAAATCCAGCACATGCAGCAATATCATGCAAATTTCAATGCAGATCTCGCCATCGAATACAGCCTTCATCCACCTCCATGCAGAATTAATTCAGCTATACAGATGTCCGAATGCAATTTTCAATGCAGTCCCCAAAGTCAGCACAGCTCTCCCCATGCTGCCATGTGTCCTGCAAATAATGAAGCTTCATTATCTCATTCATCCATGCGTAGCCTCCATGAAGTCAAGCTTTAAATTCTTGTCACCATCATGCTTTTATAAACAACACATGTCATTTTCATGTGCCTCACTCATATAAAGTTCTTTCGAATACTTTCATTTGAAAAAAGTATAAAAAATTCCAAAAGTCCACATTTGTGAGCTATGGATTACTATTCTTATTAAAGTATTCCATAGACTACTATTTCAAATAAAGTATTAAGTAATTTAAAGTCAACAATTCAGTCTCAAGTGCCTGCAGTCTCCGCCGCGTCAGCTGAGCATACAGTATATCCTGCCCCCTGCAGCAAATACAGCGATAATTTCTCCGCCGATTGTCAAACGCATGCAGCAGCAAATTCAATAACGTCAGTCAGCAATAAAGTCATCTCACTCATGCAGCAGCAACAGTAATGCATATTATATGCGACAGTGATACAGTACAAATGACGTATACATCTTATCCCATTGCGGATTTCAAATACATTTCAAATGTAATTCAGTATGAAAGTTTATAAATAGGGATTGTGAGCCCTTGTCTCACATCATCAAATACTTACACTTGTAAATTTTCCGCTTTCTTTTCCCTTCTTTCAATTCAGTCTTACTTAGAGTTTACTGGTTCGGTCCCGGTCTCGTCAATTTGGTATCAGAGCCATCCCAGTCTTCTCTTATTGTAAGAAATATTTTATCAATGAAGTATCAATTCCTTTATCCATTTTGATAGCTCTTTAAGCTTTCAATTATTTCAATTTATTTGCAAAATTTTGCATGCATCATGTCTCTTTCCTTCTTTGGTTATTTGTTTGTTGTTTGCATAGTAGAATCGAATCTATGTTAGGTAGCTGCATTTCTGAATTTTGATCTAACTTGACTAGATAGAGTTAATTGGTTGTTGTTGCTAAAAGGAGTGATTTGGGTCCGAGGCCCCCTTGTCGCGTCGCCTTTGTTGCCCGTTAGCCAGGAGAGCGTTTAGGGCTTTGTGGCGTAAATCGTTGACAGGCCACCAATCATTCTGATTAGTGATTATAATTAATTAATGATGTCTGGAATTTTTAGATCATTCGGAAGAAATTCATCTTCTAACACAGCTTCTACTTCTTCTTCTGCATCATCATCCATCATGCCAATAATAAATAAAATTTCAATTAAAAATCTTGAAGAAATAAGTTTTGATGATTTAGAAAAATCAATCCAAGATTGGACAATACCTAAAGTCTCTTTAAAAGAAATTTATAAAGAAGGATCTTTCATACAAAAATCAAATTATGTAATAAAGACGGTTGAAGAAACCCTCTCAATACAGCAAAATGAAGAAAATCTACAGGTCATTCCTGCAGAAAAAATTGAAATCCATAAATCAAAATACAAATACATGCATATAGCACTTGTTCAAGTTGCAATAAAGCCATTAACCAGACTTGGTTTGAATACATCCTGTCTCGCATATGTTCGAGATAGAAGACATAATTCATTCAGAGATTCCCTAATAGGGATGGTAGAAGCCAGTCTTCATGACGGCCCTGCCTTTTTTAATTGTTTCCCCAATTACACCGTATCACTCAGTGATCCCGGTGCTCATGAAGCCATCACTCTCGGAATACATACAAAAGGATTCAATATGAAACCCCAATCACAAAATGTTGCAATAGTATACAGAATTTATTATAAAGCAATGAATACAATTGTCCCTGAAATAGCATATTCATCTCAAATCAAAGGAGTAACCACCTTATTCCTTACAAATTTTCGAAATAAAGTCACCACCCCCAAACTCATCACATGGGAAGATGTAAATCTTTCTGGAAAATGGGAGCTTGATGAAGCTCAACAAATCACACCTTTAATTAATGAAGATGTTGAATCTATTACAGAACATCCATCTGGAAAAGTAACAATAAATTTTGCCAATACACCAAGATCACACTTTTCATCCACAAAAAGATCAATCCCTTCAGACGCTGGATCTTATAAATCAGCCTCTTCTAATTTTCATCAAACATCTATTCCCACATCACCCCCAATACATCCTACAGGCATAGCTTTCCCTGTTTATTCAGACGCAAAAGATGAAGATATACAATCAGTAAAATTAACTGAATCCGATTTTAATGCATCAATTAATACAATTTCCTTAATTCATGAATCTAATAAAGTAATACATGATTTCAAAATTGATAAACAATTCCTTCAACAAGATTTATTAAAACATCCAAAGACAAAATGGTTTTTTACCAAATTCTCTAAATTTGAGAGATCTCAAGTAAAAGAATTATGGTATGAACAAATGAATCAAGAACGGCGAAATATCCCTTTCTTTGATTGGCTTTCGTCCAAAATAAATAAAAAAGGAACTATAATGATGACAATTAATAAATCCACACAAACATGGGAAACCGAGAAAGGTAAAGTTGAATCGGTTCACCCTCCTTTAGAAACTATAAGGCATAAAGAAATCACTGCCACTCCATTTAAAAATGCTCTGCCAACTTCTAAACTCCTTACTGTTGAACATATATCTCATCTAGTTGAACAAAGTAACTTTACAAATCTCTATTTACAGACTATTGGTTCACAAACTCAAAGAATTGAAAATACTATATCTCAACACGAATCAACTTCTTCAGCTCCGTATAAAATATCCAGAGATGTCCCTTCATTATGTTCAGAATTTATTACAAAATTGACTTTAGACAAAAGGCCATTAAAACTCCCTGCTGACTTTCAAAATGACATTTCTTTAAGAATCAATCCTTTAGACAAAGGTAAATCAATAAATGAAGGCTCCTCAATTAATGCAGTCATTGAAGGAACATCAATTCAAATGTCTTCAGACACTAATACTGACACTTCAACAGATGACCCTGACGATCAATGTATCCCTGAAATTAATAGAATTTTCAATCCTAAAACTCATACATCAAAAACAAAAAATTATTACAGTAGACCCACTCCAATGAATCTCCAATTTGAAGAAATTCCTGATATAGCAAATTGTAAATATGATGGTAGTTCATTAGTCGAATGGAATATTGATGGACTTACTGAATATGGAATTCTTAATATTCTGCGCAATATGATACTATATACAAATGCAGGCATGATCTATGGCAATACACAAGCTGAAATCATTAAATCAATAATAATTGGATTTACTGGCCAACTTCATGGCTGGTGGGAATATTATCTAACCTCAATCCAAAAAACTAGTATCCTAAATTCAGTCAAACTAACTGAAGAAGGTAAACCCATTATTAATACCAATAATCAGCCAATTTCTAATGCTGTTGAAACACTAATTCATAATATTTTAATCAATTTCTCTGGAAATGTTAGTGATCAAATAGAAAAATACAGAGAACAATTAATCAATCTTCGATGTCGAACTTTATCTGATTTCAGATGGTATAAAGATGTCTTTTTATCCCTTGTTTTTCAATTATTCAATTCTAATGAAGATTTCTGGAAAGAAAAATTTATTTCTGGCCTTCCAACTCATTTTGCAGAAAAAGTAAAAAATGTTCTACGAGAACAAAATAATGGAAGATTAAATTATGCTAACTATACATATGGTGATTTAATTCAAAAAATTTCTCGAGTTGGTATGTCTATTTGCAGTGATATGAAAATTAAAGCCGATTTACATAAACAAAAGAAAATTGGTGACCCTAAACGTCTGATTACACTAATCAGTAATCCCGCTTGAATTGGCACCATTTCTAATTTCATACTATATCAAACATTAGTGATTGTTAGATTTTATCCCAACCAATCGGTACAATGTATATGCAATAAACTTTGTAGACCAAAAACTAAGTGCTAGGATTATTCCATATACCTACTATCTTGCGTTTCTGTAATCTATATATGTCTAGTTTTTTTCATCCATGAATTCAAGTAAATGACACCTTTTAAGATAAAATACCTACGTGTTTTTTTAGGATCCCTAGTATGTGTATACTCTTGGTTTGAGGGAATGATTGTACAAGGTTATCAAATTATGTCGTTAAATAAAGTTGAATCAAATCTAAACAAAGGGCTACCCCTTTCAAAGATCAATACCCAAAGTCTTGGCCCCACCATATTCATAAGAGAAGTCCCATAAAAGAGAAGATTCTATGTTGGAAACCTCCACCGGCAGGAGTCTTAAAGCTTATTGTGGATGGTGCAATGTTGTTAAAAAAGCTTTAAAAAGCGGCAGTTATGGTATTCTTAGATATAAGAAGGGCAATGTGGTTATGGGCCTTGTGGCGATATGGTGGTGTGGTGGCACTCAACTCTAGACCTAGTAAAGCAATATGTATTTGTTGATGTTATAGTGGCCTCTTTATAATATTCAAATTAATTTTTTCTATGTATAGATATATAAAAAAAAAAAAAAAAAAAACATACTCCAGCTCTTCTCAAAGTGGGATTAATCATTGAATATGAAAAAAATGGTCATAAAGCTTAATATTATTATTATTATTTTGCTAGGTTGGCATACTAGCTGGGAGCTAGGGATACTCTATATCAACCTGAAGGCTCAGGGATCCAACCCCGGCATCTGCGTAATATTGAGGTGACAACACCACATTATCATGATTTTGGCCTTTTATGTACATAGTAGTTGTTGAAATTTGAGCATATGAGAATTATATTCATAGATTGGTTCTAAAACAAAACAAAGATTTAGAGACACTTTTCACATCAACGTAATTCAATGGTTAATTCAATGGTCAATATTATTCCCATTAACATATAGTTTGGGTCATATAATAATGCATATCCGTTTCAAAAAAATATATATAACAATGCATGGAATTATGAATAAATTGACGGTTTGGATCCATGTTATGTTGACCCTATTATAAATGAAACTTTTGATAAATATGTGATTGAACCATAATTTTTTTGAAAATTTCGAAACAAAACGATGCTTGCGGGCTTGAATCGCGTGGACTTATAGTGGCAAACATGGGTGGACACATAGTTTGAACAATCTGGATCCTCACAAAATGGACCAAACATGTAAGAATTTGATTGATGTATAAGATTGTGCACTTGATTGATGTATAAGAGTACGCATGATGTCATCTGTCATGTGATCACTCTTATATTGGGACCAACTCTTATTCAAATAAATCTAAGCCCCATTTGGCATCACTAATTTTTGCCTCTATTTCTCTAAATCTCTAAAGCGAATAAAGATTTTGAGAATAGAGGCGTTTGACAACGTATTTCACCCACTAAATAGTGTAGAGAAGTAGAGGGAATGCCTCTTTTTTCCATAGCCCACCATTGGTTGCATGTAGAAAGTATAAGGAAAAAAATAAAAGCAGGTGAACAATGAATCTAGCCTAACAACGCCCAGTCCGATTTTTTTATTTTTTCCAAAATCTAAGAGTGTAAATCAAGATCCAAACCATTGGAGATGTTCACAAGATCAAAGACGGCCATGACACCAAATTCCAGTCGTTAGATCATCATCAATATCAAGATATGTTCAAAAAAATGTGATCCATTGGACGCAATTTTCTGGAGTCTGGGCGTCAAACACAAGATCCAAACCGTTAGATATCTTTGGATGGATGAAAACAACTATGCAGTCAATTTTCAAGGCTTGAAACCTTGTGGATCTCGAGATATTTGCAAGGAAATATCAACCAAGAAAATATCAACCATTGATGTATCATGCTCCATGTTCGATTTATCCATGAGTGGTAACGTTTTTCTAATCTTTTTTATTATATATGAGATAGTAAATCAAGATCTAAACCGTTAAAATTGTTCTTAAGATCAAGCCCAACAATGAGACCAAATTTTAGCTGTTGGACAATTGTCAATCTCGAGATATGAGCAAAAAAAGTAAGTCATTTGATAGCATTTTATGGATTATGTGGGCCTCAAACATAAGACCCAAACCGTTAGATCTCTTTGGAAGGCTGAAAACGGCCATGGGGTCAATTTTCAAAGCATGATACCTTGTGGATGTTGAGAAATTTGTGAAAAACTTTCAACTATTAATATAAAAAAGTCTACTAAACATATATCCTAGCATTACCAAACACTCCTCTTGATTTTAGCCTTGTTTTCTGATGGCTCTTTTTTTCTTAATGGGTATATCCAGAATAGAGTAGAGATACCAAAGAAGCAATAAGGATATGTAATTGGAGTGGTGATATTCATTTTGGACGGTTCAAATCATGAATAGATGGTCCATGGTGATATTCATTTTTATGGGATTTGGACCGGACATTCCCACATAGTGCGGATCTTGCCATCTTACATCTGAGTCTTTGAGTCAAAGGAGTTGAACTCTGCATTGGGGCCTACCTATTGAGAATCTCAGCTAGTCAAAATGAGAGCCCTTACATCTTACGGCTACAACATGTTTTAGACCTGCCATAAGATCATGTTGATGACATCATCCTTCAAATGGTCAATCCCATGATGAAACCAATTCTTATTAGAGTAGCATTCGGGAACATCCCATTTACAATGAGGGATGATCATTTTAAGCAGCTTATATTTTAAATAGATTAGTCCCATTGTAGAGTTTCACTCCTTCAATTTATGAATTCTTAAGTCATAGACTTCTAGGAATCCTCTTGGGGCTATTTGTATCACTGCCTTTTATGTGGAAACGTCACAAAAATCTTGCTTTTTATGAAAACGTTTTTGATAATTTGGTGTCAACACTTTTCCATGAAATAAGACATTAAGGGCACGTTTGTGTACACACCCTTTTCGCGGAAAGAGGAAATTACTACGTCAGCAAATTCCATAGAAATGAAAACCTCGGAAAATGATTTCCATAGAATTTAAAAATTCATGTTTGGTGTAAAAAGAGTTTCCTCATTGAATTGGTGCAGATGTTGTTTGGTGCGACTGTGGATTCCTTATAGAAAATCAAAATTTCCTATTTGGTGATATAATTTTTTGAAGAAAATAACATAACATGTATATTATTTATTTAACATTAAATAATAATTTATATAAAGAAATAAAAAATGAAAGAGTTATAGGGTTTTTGGGTTGAAATGGACAAGAGTGAGAAAAAAAGGGAGAAGTTTTTCGAGGAAAACCATTTCCCATACCCCCATGGGAAACTCATTTCCACAATTATCAAGGAAAATGCTGACCAGCCAGGAAAACATTTCCGCGGAATTGTTCGGCACCAAACGCCGGAAAAATGGGTTTTCCGCTGAAAATCGTAAACTTTTCCACAGAAAAGTGTGACACAAACATGCCCTAAAACCAATGCAATCTTCCATGATTCTATGAAAATCAAATGGTCAATCTTATAGTAGGACTAACTCTTATTACAATAAATTTAATTTGAAAATAAACCATATAGTGTGAAGGCCTTTTATTTCAAGCATCTTGAATTTTCAATAAGTAGATGCTACTATGGAGCTCTACACCTTCAACTCAGATCAGGATTTCTCTAAACCAAATATGTAGATGATCCAGTCACAATTTTATCAAATACCACATAAAATCAAAAGTCAGTGCCACATATAAGTAGCACACATCTTTGTCAAAAATTATCAACTATTGAAAATGGTTATGAAAGACAAGTTAATCTTCAAATCGCAAAGATAAATTATGGATACAAATGATCCTATACAGAAGGTATGTACCTTCTTAAGGTACTACCACGTAGTGGGGCCACCTAGTGGTCCATCTAAATGGACCACACACACACCATCTGATAGCCACCGATCCCATGGATTTGAATGGGTCCAGATGGACTGAACCATTGGTTAAAGGCTTTAAAATAAGCTGTTCAAAGACAGAATATATGGTTTATAACTTTAATGGGCATATAGAAAGGGTTGAATTGTAAGAATTGAAGACCATGAAATACCACAAATTATTCTTTATGCTACCTGGGTTTTATAATTAGTGAGGATGGAGGGATTGATGAAGATGTTGAACATAAGATTAAAGCGAGATGGTTGAAATAGAGACTTACTTCGGGAGTGGTTTGTGACCAACGAATGCCAACAAGATTGAAGGAAAAATTTTATAGGACAACGATTAGACCAGGTATGACCTATGGAGAAGAATATTGACCAATTAAGGAGCAGCATATTCACAAAATGGATGTAGTAGAACTATAAATGTTGAGGCGGATGTGTGGTAAAATTAGGAATGATATAATTAGAAATGAATGCTTTCGAGAGCATTTAGGTATATCAACAATATGAGATAAAATTAGAAAAACTCGTTTGAGATGATTTGGACATGTCCAACGTAGGCCCGTATTAACGACGTCGGTAAGGAGAAGTTTGGCAATGAGGATTGATGGTCTACCAAGGAGAAGGGGTGGGCCAAAGAGAATGTGGATGAAGGTAATAAAAACAGATATGAAAAAACATAACTTATCTAAGGACTTTGCTCAAGATAGATTGAAATGGAGAAACAGAATTCGTATAGCCAACCCCAACATAGTTGGGACTGGACTTTGATAATGATAATGAAATAAAATCATTAAATTTGTGGGCCATGGATAAAGGAGTTAGACCTATTAAATTGACTTTAAATTTGACATCTAGGTAATCCCACTTGGATATTTCAATTCTCCTTCCCCCTTGCCCATGATCTGTGGGGTCACAAGTGGGCCCTAATAGCTGGTATGTACTATAAAGATGTATGGTAAGTATGTACACGATCATCTCTCGCAATTGTATGTATATATATATATATATATATAAATTGTATATATTGTCAAGTTAACTGCACCGGGACAAATTTTTTCTCTAAATAGTAAAAGTAATTATATGTTGGTTATGGGACACAGGACCCCAAAATTCCACCATGACCTTTGCAAGCTTTGCCTTACCAACGCGGCCAAATTCTATCGCACTTTATTCTTTTATACCCCCACTTTCTTTTCCTCTCCCTTCTGTGCCCATCGCTTTATTTTTGCCCAGCAGCATCCTTTCCACACCCATCGCCAGCCCATCAGCATCCTTTCCATTGATCATGGTGACTTTTTATTTTTATTTTTATCCCTCTTTCACAAGCGCTTCGTAAATTTCCTTTTTTTCCACTACAACATGGGTTGCCGAGTTGGTTGGCAACTTGGATGTCACCTAGCTATCCAATGGCCAATTTTTGGGTGTGTGCTCTTGTCACATTTATCAGCTCTTCTTCCTACATGTTTGGAGTTTGGACCATACCTTCCCACTTGTGGGGGCTCATCTTCCCACATGTGTGGACTTCCTTGGTTCCCAGTCCCCCTATATACTAGTTGTTGAGTCCACTTAGGACCCTAGAAATCACGAGATATGGGGGAATGAAAGATCTAAGTAGACCGTCCTAGATATCAAATCTTTAAGTCAGTTTAATGCCTTTAATCCCTTCATCCGTAGTTCATAAGGTTAATGGGTTTATACAGAAAGGTGAAAATTGAGCCAGTCCATTCGGATTCATACAAACCCATAGATTGGTGGCTGTCAAGGGGTTCTATGTGTGGTCCATTTGGATAGATCACAAGGTAGCCCCGACAGCTGGTATGGACCATAAGGATGTAAGGATTGTCCTTATATACTCATTTACCTTTAAAACAGATTCCCGGTGCATATCTGATACAGCCAATGCATATTGAGTTTTGCAAGAATCATATACGGTGGCCAAATATGTTTCTAAAAGCCATGGTCGTGATTCCCTATCATATTTGTATTTGAAAGCTGGAAACTATGAAGGAAAACACAATTTTAAAATCATTTTAATTAAAACTATTTACTAAAGTTCAATGTTAGTTTTTCTATGACCAAACATCCCCCTTTAGTTAAAGAGAAAAATTAGATCAAAATAGGCAAATGTAATCCATCAAGGCACATTTGTGTAACGAAAGGGATCCATAATCAAAAAGAAAGTTGCTCCATTTTCCAATAGGCTCACTTTGTCAAATGTTTTGTATAACACTTTTCTTCGCTTATAAAAGAACTAAAATCCAATGACCAGTGGAGCCTAGGCTCCATAATCCATTTTGGCATGCTCATGAATAGACAGGCCTAAACTCACTTATCCATCATGTCTTGAACCACATGGGAAATCATACCCCCATGATGTCTTATGATCTTCATGAGTTTATGCTCATCAGTCGTCAAACTTAACTCCATGGCTATTTTATACGACCTTAATTATTTTTCAGGTTCAGTCCTGGTCTGGATAGAACTTTTTTAAAGGTTTTACCTCATTTCTAATTCTACTAATTAAGCCAAGGTAGTAACTTGAGTGTGAACCTTTAATAGCATGGGCCTAAATATGTAAATGCTTGTACGCCTAAAACAATGAAACTAACCTGATTACTAACCTGTGCTTGGACTTTGAGCATAGCTGCAGCAGAACTGATTCACTAATTTTGGCCAGTTAATACGCTAAAATATGTTAAGTCTATCCTAGGCTTGAAACTGGGCCTAAAATCTTGACGTGAATGGGCCTACCGCAAGGTTCTTGCACCTGGCCATAGTAAGCATAAATGGAGACACTTTTTTTTTTTTTTTTTTTTGGGAAAACAAATGGCGACACGTAGGAGCGGCCAAAGGAACAATATGACTTTAGAAGAAGCTTTTAAATTGGGTAGTTTTTTCGAGGTATTGCACTAATGCACTTGACTTGAAGTCTCGTACGCGGAAGCTTCTCTATGCAATTTCGCGAAAGCTTCTTTCTATATCTTGGTAGGTTCCACCCACCCACCACCTGAGTTATTAAAAGAATTTTGGGACGTTTCGTAGGTCGACCTTGATGGAATGTCAATAGATGAAAACTCGAATCTATATACAAACATTACATCAAGGACTCCAAGGATGACATTACATTAAATTACATCAAGGACTCCTCTCTCCATCTCCCTTATTTTGCCCAAAAAAATAAGGCCCATAATAGTATTTAGTGTTACATCTCACTAAAGTCATCTTTTCATATTCCAAAAAAGCATTAATTAAACCAACTGTTATCCTTCATTTTCTCTGCTCAGTATCTTCTCGAATCTCAACCTCCCGCCACATCACCAGTGATTCAATCGTTTCTCACATAAACATTTCACCGTTTTTTTTTTTTTTTTTTTTTTATTTCTATAAGGATTTACTGATGTGGTTATGTCTTTATATATATATATATAATATGTGGGTGTTTTTATAATATATTTTTGATAATATATGTTAATCATAATTCACTAACTCAAATGTAATATGTTTTTTTTTTTTTTCCATATTGAAGAAGTTGCATTACATTCAAAACTCATCCACATCTACAACCTTGATGACTAACAATGATAAATTATTAAATCAGGTTCTATTGTGCTATGCTTTTAGGATTTTTTTAATTCCAAGCTAGTATTGTATGTTTATTATAGTTAGTGTTCATTCTATTTGTAAATATTATTAGTTATAATTTATAAATAATAAATATTTAGACTAGAAAATATGAATTTAGATACTCAACTTAAAGAATTGATAATTTGAGGCCTCATTTAGAATTGTCTCTTTAGGCCTTAATTTTTCTCGAGCCAACCCTGATGTAACAGAAGTAGTCCTCCTACCAATTTTTTTTATTTATATATCTTTACCTTTTTTAATGAGCGACGATATCATCGCCCAACAAACCTTATAGATAAGAAAATATTTCTGTTGGGTGACCATATCATCGCCGGTTGTATTATTTGTAGGATATAATTATTTCTGTCATGCGACGATATCATTGCCCACTTTAATGTTTTCAAGTAACTGTTGGTGTCTGGCGACAAAAAATAACTCTATAATGATGTGGTCCTGTAATTATGTACAATAAATGCAAACATTAGTAAAACATTTCATTTACAACTTCCTTCATTTACATCTTTCACGCAAGTGTACGTCAATTTCGATGGAAACAATGCAAACATTTAAAAAAATTATCCTTTTATAACATCCTCCATTTACATACCTTATGCAAATATTAGTAAATTTCTCCTACAGCAAATGTCAACATTATAACAATCATCCATTTACAACATCCTTTATGCACATTCTCCATGCAAACATTGATAATATCACAAAATGTATTTATTATAAGCATAAAAGTACAAAGTCCTCTATCTACATCCTTGTAGGTCCTACGTACAAGAAATCATAACTATTTAGAAAACATATTTCCTTTATTTAATAAAAAAAAGTTACGACAACTTATTTACTTTCAAGTTCACCCATTTATAACCATTACTTAGAGCTTTAGAGCATATCTAAATCCAACTTATGTGCATTTAATTCTCAACTACTCTTGAATATTTCTTACTAAGCCAATTGACTTGCTAAACAACAACAGAAAATAAGGAGTTGAATTGACAGAGAATTTTACGTTGGCTTTTGACCTATGTAATGCAACTCTCCTCCTTTGTGTGAGCTGGGACCGATAGTAAAATTGACAGAGTTAATTAGTTTCTACTAAATATATTAAATTGTAATGCCTTTAATTAGAACTTCAGCTAGGGGTCTTCAAATTCTTCTTTCTTTTAGTCATTCTTTCCTGGTAGAGCATCCAAATTACTTTTAAGTGGTAATAGTGGTTTCTCCAACTGGGTTTTCAACTCACCACTATTGCAAGCTTTCCTGCTTTGCCATTTGGGCGAAGTCCCTCGATCCTGATTTGCTAGTGAAAATGAAGAGATTGACGATTGGGCTGGTGAGCTTTTATCACCTGCTAGACTCCTGAACTTATATGGTACAATATTTTTAATTTTTTATAATTTTGCAATCAGACTTGTGAGCATGAAAGGTGGAGATCGAAGAATCCACTCATCATCTACATATGAATGAAACCGGGACTAGTGTGCCCCGAAGTGGGACGCCCTGTGGTGGTTCACAGAACAGGTCGCATATTTTTATTGTGGATCAACAAATTCACCTCGTGGGAATGATATGTTGTTCTTGTTATACTATGTTTAAATTGGCATAGAGCTTGAGCATCGCCCTAACCATGGTGGGAAGGAAGAAAAAGACCAATGCTTTATAAGCAATGGCGGATCCAGTACTTTTATTTAATTGGGGCAAGTGGATGATGTAAATTGAAAAAGTTATCTTGAATAATTGTGGTAAATGAATTGTGACTATTATTATTACTATTTGCAACCACTTTCTGTACAGTTTCGTATAGACAACCAATCATGAGCTCAATCAGATGGTGGGCTCCCATTATATTGTTATCAAATTCTAGCATATATCCCTAATGGTATGGGATTTATCTTGAATGGTCCTCCTAATATGGAGTTAATCATATTTTCATCATGCTCTCAATCAAATGGTGGAATCTCCTCTATTGAGATGAAGTTTTAGGACATTGGAGGGGTTATCATTCATTTTAAACGGTTCAGATTATCATATTATAGAGGCCCCATGATAGATTCTCGAAAACCTGTAAGTTCACAATATTATATATATAAAGACAGCAGCCTTTTTGCAATAGTGCGACATGTGGCGTATCCTCAATTTTTTTTATTTTTCAAGGGCGCCATGTGGGCATCCCAAAAAAATGGCACGTGGCATCACAAATAAAAGTTCTAAATCTTCTCCAACTCCGCTAAAATTCTTCTCATTCAATTTTAAACTTTCTAACATCACCTCTAATTTTACTACTTCCGAACTCACCTCTCTCTAATCTATTCCATTTATTTCCCCTAAAATCTCTCTTTATGCCTCTCCAATCAATTTCATTTACTTCTCCTGGGGTCTCTCTTTCTACAAACATTTTCTCTTAATTAATCCCCAAAAATTCTCCCTCTACCCCTAAAATCTCTACCTTATCACATGATTTCTCTCCTTATACACACGTTACATTCAATGGGTCTCACAGATTACTAAACAAACAAAAAGAGAAAAAAGAAGAAGAAATGTTATTTGGCTTTGATAGTGGGCCCTACAAATTGATGAGAAATATAGAGATCAAGTTGGTAATGACTTTTATGATAGGTGAATATGGATGTATTAAATTTTAATGTAGATCAATTTGGGGGACCCTCATACCAGATCCGAATTATAAAGATCTGAGGCTCACTTATAGATCATAGTCGACTTCATCTTTATTGTTTTTATTAATCTGTGGTGCCCACTGTCAAAGCCAACTTTTATTTTTTTTTATTTTTTTTCAAAGTTTGAATAATTTATGGGTCTCATTGTGAAAGCTAGATTTTCTTCCTTTCCAAACTAACAATTAACGGGGCCACTTTCATAAGTTGTAATTACTACATTTTTCTCCTAATTTTCATTTCAATATCGGTATGATTAATATATGGGGCCCATTATGGAAGCCTATGGATTTCAAAATCCACATTTAATATTGCCACTCAATTCATGTCTAAGCACAAATATAATCAAATCAAGCTTCTAAAATATCTACAATTTACTTGATATTCCCCTAAAATCTCACGAGTTTTCATCTTTATCAGAATTTTCATAATTATATTTACTAAATTAACTAAATAAATCTAAGGGCCTTATTGCGAAACCCGATTTTTCTCTTTCCAAAATCACAATTGAAGGGGGCCACTTTCATGGTCTATATTTATTTTTTTTTCTCTTTATTCTCCTTTCAATATTCGGTATGAGTAATTTTTGGGGGCCATTATGGAAGCCGATTGGTTTCAAAATTCACATTTAGGTTATTTTTAATACTTATAAATATTTTTAATTAATTAAAACTTTAATTATTTTTTTATCCCAACGCAGGCCAGCTGCACTAGTATGATATAATAGCTAAGGACCCATATTCATCACCATAGAATTGAAACTCAATTCTCTCATTACCCCCATCATCTCCTCTCCCCTCTTCCTCTCACTCATCTCATCTGTGGTCATGATTACCACATGTAGACCCCACATGCACATAAGAAATCCCCAACCCACCTCCCTTTTTCTCTTTCTGAAAAAATTCTAGATCCCCTTTTCTTTTCATTTTCCCCCTTCTCGTTTCTTCATCCCTCTGTTTTCTGTCTTCTCTTTTCTTCTTCTTTTCTTTTTCTCTCGATTCTCTCTCTTTGTTCACCTTTTTTCCCCTCTGCCGCACCATCTTAGGGTGGATTAGGACCCATTTTGAAGGTGGGGTGTCGCCATATGGCCAATAACCCATTATGAGAGGTTCCCAAATCTCACGGGTGAGACCGCAACCGCAACCACATGCCACATTGGATGCCACAATGTGGGTTCACCCATGTTTATAAGTAACCATGGTATAAAGAACAACTTTGGACTTGTACTTTAAGCAATTTACCCGTCCTATCCAGACCCTAATCTATTTATTGCCTCATTTAATTAGCTTTGCCATTTCCTTCCATTCAGTTTTCATAATCTACTTAATAAAAATATAATAATTTTTGTATATACCCTCTAGGACCCATTTGGGTAAAGCCTCCATTTGGCAAACAAGAGGTTACATTAAAAGTACACACATTCAAAAGTTCCTCGTTGTTTAAAAAAAAGTAAAAAAGCAACATCCTTTCTCTCCTACATGAGAAAAAAAACTCACTTTGTACACAAAATTTAAAAAGATTCCCTACTAATCCACGAAAGATAAAATATCATCATAACCCCCTTATATTGTATTCTCTCTTAATTTGTTGGTTTTAGGAGTTAGAAAATAGGCCACTATGTTTTAGTATTTAGTGATACAGCCGTGCTACATAGCCCGACTGGAGGACCGAATTCGGGCCTGGTCCCCAGTCGGGCTATATGGACTTTCCCTTAGTGGCATGCCATGCTATTGCATTTAATATATTTTCTATCTCAAAATCAATAATCTTGATGGTATTAAGCATTTTAGTAAAAAAAGAAGAAAAAGTCTTGAGCAAGTGCATGAGGTATATGCCGAATTCCGCAGTTTGGATCTGATGATTGTGGTTGCGTCGGTTGACAGGTGGGCTGCTTGTTTGAAGGGGATCTGTTGTCAAATGTTTGTAAAGAAGCATCAAAGCCAAGAATGAGTGTAATTATTGAAAATCTATTTTATCTTAGATTTTTAATAAATGAGTTCTAATGTCAAGTTTCACTCCTCCCAATTCGAAGCTTGTTTGGTAATAGGTGAGAAACCCACACCCGTGGAGATTCCCATTGTCCTTAGAATAATATTTCTTCACCAAAGATTTGTATACACTGTAGTTGAGGATTTGAGATTGACATTGGCTGTAGGAAGTCACAATTACCAAACATGGATTTTCCAAGAACAGAGGAGTTGACTTAAAATATTATGTTAAATAAACAACGCCAGATTATACAACAAATGTGTAAAGTCTATACCTAAGCTTGAAATGGGCCTGAAATCTTGAACTGAATGGGCCTATGATAAGGTTGTTACTCCTGAAGTCATTCCAAACTATGCTTGATCCAAGAACATGAGAAATGTTCACTTACGAGCAGACTCCCTACTATTTATATGCAATCCAACTCGTGGGCCCACTTAGACTTATGTCTCTGCGTGAAAGAAGGGCAGACGGAAAAGTCTCCTTATGGAAAAGGGTTGGCTGAAAATCAGCCTCATCAGATTATCCAACCCCTTGTTTTAATAACATTAAATTTTAATGTGATTTCAACTAGATTTCTTTTGAAATTCAAACCAACAGTGAGTGATGTTTGGTGGGAGTCAAATTGGGCCTCGTGCCATGGGCTGCTTTGATTGAAAGGTGGGCCCAAGTGGCAGCATTGTGCCTCGTCGGAGAACATTTTTCCTAAGAACATGTTATTCATACTGACCACAAAAAACAGAAAAAAGAAAAGAGAACAGGTTATTCATGGGCATTATCCTGGTTGAGGCTTAATTAATGGTTTGGCCCAAGTTATGTTTTGTAATGACGATGAGATCTAGGTTTGCGCTTGGACAAGAACAAACAGGGACGGGTTAATCTAGCCTTGTATTGTCCAAGGCTTGATCCAATAATGCAGTCATGGATCAGGATTCTGAGGTTAAGAAGTTTAATACAGGAACTAGCAAAAAAAAAACCCGTGCTAATCAAGGGCATGCATGAAGAGAGAAGATTTTGTGTATGCTAGAAAGGGGGAAGATGGGAGTCCATAAATAGGGGAAAGTATATTAGTGGGAAGTAGAGCAGAGTATAGGTGAAGTATATTAGTGGAAAATGGAGAAGAGTATGTTAGCAATTGTAGAAACCAAAAATAACTTTTACTCAAAATTAAAAAGTAAAGCCAAAATTAGATCCAAAACCTTCTGTCTTAATATATTATATAATTGGGCCTTTTGTAGAAATGGTCCAAAAGTAACTTCGCTCTCGCTTTATGTTCGACTACTGAACTGTATGTATAGAGTGATTCTATACTCATAAGAGGCTTAATCTGCTGATAAAAAAAGTGGCCTATTAGTGGTTGTAGAAATGCTAGCTGGGATCCAACGGTCCTCATGGGACCGGGCCATGGTCCGGTCCCCATGTTCGGTCCAAATATACTTTTCCTTAGTGGTTTAACTTCTCATAGATCTCAACTCAGGGAAAATGCTAAGATACAGCGTGCAAACAATTAAATGTCCTGCACGTGTATGGCCTCAGGTCAAATTTCACCATTAGAGGAGTACGGTTCACCATTAAATTGACTACGTATAAACCAAAGAGAATCTTCCATATCATGATACCCATGGATCCAACTCTATTGAAATTTTGGACAGGCCCAAACAAGAGAGTGACATTTACGGTGTTTAGAGTTGCAAGACCCATTGGAGTTGGGGAGGCTTACAAAGTTCTGATGAATATAAGCCACAGAGAATAGGAATTTGTCTTCATTTTAGCAATTCCAAATTTTGTAAATTTGAAAAACATGAGACACCAGGGATCCATGCTTGGGCGGATTGGTTATATCCCAATATTACAAAATTGGGTGGATTATTAGTATTACACTTTGATCTAAATAACTTATCTTAATAAAAACTCTAACTAGAGTATCCCCATAAAATGGAAAAAAAATATAATATATGATAGACATATAATGAAATGATGATTTTGAACGGTTTCGATGTTATGCAGTGAGCTCATTATCAGTCTTTGAAAAATTACATGGGACGTATCCTTGGAATTAACACATGGGCCCTACTTTAGAAATTGTTATATGCGAGGCTTATGTTCAGAAATTATAGTGTGGGATGCACATTTAAAAATGACAACAGGAGACTCATCTTTAAGAATTATGACATAAGGCTCACATTTACAGTAATCAGAATGTTTAACACCCTTTGTGAAGTGAAACAATTAAAAATACTAACATGGGCCCACATTTAGGAATTTTAATTTGGCTTAAGCTTTTAGGAATTTCATAGATGGGACCCACCTTTATATCATAAGTTAAGACATTCCAAGGGTAATATTGTAAATGGTTTTGCTAAGAAATGAACTAGGGCAATTTTGAAATAAAAAAAAAAAAAAGATATAGTTAAGACATTCCAAGGGTAATATTATAAATGGTTTGGCCAAGAAATGAACAAACAATTTTGAAATAAAAAATAGATATAGTTAAGACATTCTAAGGGTAATATTGTAAATGATTTTGCTAAAAAAACGAACAAGGGCAATCTTGCAGGGTCTCTGTAGGAAGACCGACCCTTATCTTCCAAAAAAAAAAAAAAAAGGATAGAGAGGAATACATACACTTTTCTATGGTTTATATTTTTGATAATCGGGTCTGCCACCGTGCCTCGCTAATTTCTTCTGAGATTGTTGCGGCTCTACTGATATGGTTGAAATTAATTGAGGCTGGATCTTTGTCTTATAGAAACAGGGAGATAATGTTTTATCCAATCCTAGATTGCCAAGGTGTGAAAAAAGGAGGAAGAAATCATACCCAGTTTGCAATTTAGGAGTGCATGAATCGTATCTCATTGTTTCCGCCGGACTCTAATTGGGTCCAAGTGCATCTTGCCGCATCATTAGACAGAAAGGAACTCATTTACTAGGAATAAATCACCACAGAAGGAATAAACGACATGAGGATTCAGAGACCGATCAAACTCACGTGATTATTTACCAAAGAAAACTCACATGATGCCTACGGCAACAACATAGCACAGACATGCAGACTCCAGCAAAATAGAGAAACATAACGACGCAATATAACCCAATTATATTGGGAATTTGACATATTAATTCTTCTTAAACCCTATTCTTCTAATTTTATGATTAAAAACCTATTACAGTCAACAGAGTCGTATGACTCTAGTCCACAATTTTAATTTTTATATTTTATTTTCTACCCTGAATCCCTTGATATTATGGAAGTTTAAAAACCCATGATATCAGGGAATTTAGGTCCACATAAGAAGACGATCTAGGCTTTTTAATGTACGTGCTTTTCAACTTATAACATTTGGATCTCATGATATTATGGGTTTTTAAACTTACATGATATCATGGGATCAAGGAAAAAAAAAAAGGTGGACGGGAGTCGTTTGACTCTAGTGACATTCATAGATTTTCAATACTGAAATTGGGAATGCAATGTTTAAGGGATATTGACACGTCAAATCCCCAATATTATTTCCCACCTCGGTAGTCAGCATGGTCCCTTTCGAGCTGGAATTTGCTTGTGCTGGCGATGAAGCGTCCTCGTTAATGGGCACGAAACATTGGATGAATTGGTGAGTCATTAGTTTGAATTGATATGCAGCACTTCCAATGCTGTTGCAGAATTCCCAGAAAGGGTCTAACGGCATGTCAGTGAAGAGATACAACTCTCGAAGGAGATCAAAGAGCGGCCGAATACACGAGAGATAAGGCACCCACCACAGAAAGCAGAGAACAGCGGCAGAGAGGAGGGCAGTAAGAGCCAAGATAGCAAAGAAAAGTGAGAGATTTTGAGGCGTTTAGGAGCGGGGAGAGGCTTATAGCTTGTAAGAGATATGAGGGATATGGACACAGAGAGACTGTGTTCTTCAGCAGATGGAAGTGGGAGTCTACTCCTTCCAGATCTATACCAAGGCTTCCACCTTTATATATCAATTGAAGGATGCTAAAAATGGCTGCTAGGATTATAGGATTACTGATTCAGATATCCATTAGGCCCCTGATTCAGATATCCATTAGGCCCTTGGGTCATTTTACCTTTAAAAACGACTCAATCATAAAGAAATTATGTCCGGATCTCCACACGCTTTCATGGAGTGCAATGAGTGGAACCTATGTCTGGCCTACCTAATGAAGTATTCGACCCATTAAAAATGAACGCACCCAAGTGTTTTTAAGACATCCTCAAGCTTTACTTAAAAATGAGTTCATCCCACTGCAAGATTGAACCTAACCAATTTTCAGTAATTCAAATCATCAATAGGTGGGCCTCCTGGCTCGTGAGAAGAGTTTGAGAGACACTCAGGAGAGTCCGACTCTTCTCTCTAAAAGAACAAAAACCTAAGTATGAGGTGAGAGGTTAGAGATCGAGAAGAGCATG
This sequence comes from Cinnamomum chago, assembly GCA_038049695.1. NCBI lineage: Eukaryota > Viridiplantae > Streptophyta > Magnoliopsida > Laurales > Lauraceae > Cinnamomum > Cinnamomum chago. Next base: position 123,941,576 of record CP142451.1, read on the forward strand.
CTCAATCAAACGGTAGGAGTAGCACCTGAGAGTCTAGATCTCCTAGGTGTCTCCACACGATTTTCATCAAATGGATGTGTGGAACTATTCCGTGGGGCCTACCTATTGATTATACAAACCGTTAATCAAAATGAATGTTATTCCTTCCAATGATATACCCTCAAATTTTAATTCAATAAATATATTGGTCTCAATTATAATATATTAAAGTGGAAGGGTCTAGATCGAATTTTGACCATACTTTCTATTTTGACTGCAAGTTACTTTCAGTTTTATATAATTGTAGTATTTTTTCTCTCATGAACTCCCTTACTCATACAACAAACCATGTATCCCACCACTTCTAACAAACATGAAACCCACTCACGTACCACTTCCTCCTCTTTCATCAACCACATAGTATTCACTCCCTCCTATTTCATTAACCATATATGGTATTCACTTCCTCCAGTTTCATCAACCATATGTGATTCATAAAGACCAAATGAATTTTTGGTTTACAGTATATCTGATTTACAATATATTTGATTTTAGATTATCTTGAACATTATAATTGTATCTTTCACATATGGTATTCATGAGTTTGAGTGTATGATATTCATTCCCCCTCTCCCATATTTAGTCTCTTTCATATTTAAGACTTTATTATGATGTTCATGTTAAACTTCTTCATCATTTGCATTTTTATGAATTTATGAATGCTTGATTTGCAATATAGATTGTTTTTTTAATCTATTGTTGTTTAATTTGAATTGAACAAGCATACCTGTGTTTAGCATAGATTTTTGTGCTAGTGTAAGATTAAGCACACAACTAATAGCATGATTAACACAATCTTATTCATTGTTAATTATATGCATTAAATCCGTTATCATTTATATGTCCAATTTTATGGTGGTACCCATCTCTATTGAAGTCAAACTTGAGGTTTCAATTGCGGGCAAGTTCTTAGCTTTCAATTGTCATGAGGTTCCTCACTTACATTTATAAGAGAGAGTAGGGGTATATTTTGGGTGGGGGATGGGGTGTCTAGATGGGGTGTGGACTGGTCCGACGTGTGGGCAAGTGGCATGTCTAATAATGATAGAGCTCCACTTCAAGCTAATTGATTTATTATAAGCCTTTCTGTTGAGTTTTGATTTGAATAAATCTAAGCTAATTAAATTCACTTTTAGAAAGCAAATCCATTAAGACTCTTGTTTAGCTAACTAATGAGGAAACTAAGAAAACTGTCATTTAATAAGATTTCTCTAATGAGAAAAACTTTCTAGAGTTATCTATAAAAGTGATTTTTCGGTCTTCTCTTAACTTTCTGGACTACTTGGGTTAAAGGTAAGACAGTAAGTAACAATGCTGACATTTTTAAATATTTTGTCATTCGCTTATGAAAATTGAGTTTACGAAATAATAATATGTAAAAATTAGAATGTTTAAACTTGTCATTATGCTAGTATTTCCTAATTTCAAAGTGCTTACCTGATTTAACTACAGCCACTAAACCACTCTTCTTTAAAAACTTTCAAGAATCACTATTTTCCATAATTTCACCGTAACTTTCATTAAATGAAAATACCTACATTTATAAGCAAATACTAACTAATATTATCCTGAGGATATGGATAACCTACTAATATCACTAACATTCTAACATTCTAGCAAACTCTGCAAAGTAATAATCTCCAACATTCCCCCTCAATCACTTGGTACTTTCAGAAAGTATCTGTGATTGTAAACATTAAAAATAAGAATCCTTTAATCTCTAAACATAGATTGATAGAATGTTTTAATAGAAATGATCTTCATGTCTTTTTTGTGATCACCGTCTGTCTATGGATCCATCGCTGTGGCAATCCGTTCTTTTCTGAGCCTATCGGTGCTGATGGCCCACTGGATTTGATTTGTCGCGATTTCTTCCATATGCTTCAATCGTGCAATTTTGATGAAGACGGTGAGATAGTAGGGATTAGATGAATGGGTGGGTAGGAGAAGTTAATCATTTCTTTATTAAAATAGAAAAATTGATGGTGATTATTGTGGAAGATAGGACAATACCCATTTTGATCGTAAGATCATCACTGGGCCCAGCTCTAGTACCATAAAAATTTCAAGAATCACTATTTTCCATAATTTCACCTAACTTTCATTAAATGAAAATACCTATATTTATAAGTAAATACTAACTAATCTTATTCTAAGGATAAGGATAACCTACTAATACCACTGACATCCTAACAAACTTTTACCGGGATGAAGTGTTAAAAACAAAGGTCCTCTGTTTCTTGACAAAGCATTTATGTCTAACTTCAAAAATGCGGAAATAAAAAACAAAGATAAAATTATTCTTTTTTCCTAGGAATACATGTATTACTCTGATATCAAATTCACTTAAAATTGATGTCCCCGTGAGTAGGACTGATGTATCTCTGATATGTTGGATCCGGATTGCGGATAGTATCTTATACAGAGTTTATTTAACTGCTTTCCATCGAAACCAACTTCCCCATGAGATGCAACTTACATACCAGAATACATACATCAACTACAAATGTCCAATGTCCATGCATCCAAAAAGACAAAAAAAAAAAAAAGGAATGATATGACAAACTAACACAACATACTGTAAGATAACTAAGATATCTCCGAAGCATCCGTATTCAGCATGACCTCCTCTGAGTTTGAATTTGCTGGTGCTGATGATGAAGTACGGAGATTATAGGGCACTAAGTGATGGATGATTTGCTGGGCCCTTTGCTTGCATTAAACTGCCGCATTTTCAATCTGCCCAAGAATCCCCAAAAATGGTCAAAGGGCTTGTTAGTGCAGAAGAGATATAAGTCCCACAGTAGCTCAAAGAGCAGACGAATACACGAGAGATACGGCACCCACCGCAGCTTATAGGGAACAGCTGCAGAAAGGAGCGAAGCGTATGCCAAGATAATAAATAAAAGTACGATTTTGTCGGCGGAGAGGGGAGAGGCTTACAGTTTTTAAGTGTAATGAGTGACATGGATGCAAACAGAGAAGGAAACGGATGGCCTGTTTCGTCCAAACAGGGGCAACATGCAAGGGGGCGGAGGAAAGAGACCCGGATCCATACAGAGAAATAAACCTTGGGTGAGGTGAGGGGGCCCTTAGTGACGGAAGTAGACCTTTGTTGAGGACCTCCCTCCCTCTCACCACTAATGTAGAGGCATTCTTTGGCTGCCGCAAAGTTAGGAGAAATAGTCGTTGAATTTTATTATGGATTGGGATGAAGTGAAGTTTCCAGAAAATTTTTTTTTCTTCTTCTTATCCTGGGTTTGTAAAGGACATGGATTGCTTCCGCTACTTTCATGGAAAGAAGCTCAGACCAGGCAAAGATCCGTGTACATAACCTTTGGAGAAAATATCAGATATTGGGTGTGGTCCTAGCCCATTTGATACCGGGAACGAAATTTATGACCTGGCTAATGGAGCAATACGGGTGGAAAGGACTACTTCCTAGTAATTTAAGGTATTTATAAGGTGGAAACTCAACAGATAAATCAAGATGCAACACCCTCTGATATCAAAAAAATATATATATATATATATATATATATATTATTCTAATATAAACAAATGGTCCCTTCTAGTCTTCTACTGCTGAACCTGCTGTGTGAGACGAATAACGATGCATTTAAACCTTTATAAGGTCACATATGAGAACTTTATCCTTAATTTCTTTTTTCCAAACTTCAATTTAAAATACCTTATATTATTGCCTGGCTACTATTCTCGGCCCAATTAGAAATTATTTGAAGGTTAGATTTCATTTTGTATGCTGCTAGGCCGAACCAGTAGAAACTTCGAGTGTGAAACTATGACATCTTCATCATCATTATCACCATCATTATCAAAGCCTTGCATCAACTATGTTGGGTCAGCTACATGAATTTAATTTTTTAATTCCGATATTTCGTGAGACAAATCCTCAAATAAGTTAAGACCTTTAATGTGAACCTGAATATATGAATTATTGTACATGTAAAATAATGAATTACTAACCTTTGTTTTGTTTTGACCGAAGCTGCAGGGGAATTGACTTCTTATCACAAACTTAGGTAAGACAATGCAACAAATGTGACAAGTCATTTCCTAGGCTTGAAACTGGACCTGAAATCTTAAGCTGATTGAGCAGACAACAAGGTTGTTGAACCTGAGAACATCTGCATCTTTACTTGGATGAGGCTAGAAAAATGCTGTACATTGGGATGGTCCTGGTTTAGGGCTGAATTTGTAACCATTGGTTGGACCCTATGGAAACCAATCCACAAGATATGATCTCCAAGTTAGCACTAATCAATGAAGATCATCACAGCACATAGTCTATATCCAGACCATACCCTATTCCTAAATGAATAGAATCTATATCATGTCTATTATAAAAATACGTGTGCTATAATCATGTGCATATTCATGTACTACAACCTGGAAAGATTTTGTAATACACTCAATATAAATACAATAGGAAACCACCCAATGATGTAAGGTGGAATTTCTCTCAATAAATTATATGGTATCAGAGACAACCGGTCATGGGTTCGAATCCTAAAAGGAACGACTCGGTACGAAAAAAAAAAGAATGTCGCCAAAAGTGCGCCGGCTGGGTTTCACCTAAAGTAGAGTATTGAGGAGTGGGCTCCAACTGAGGAATAATATTGAAAAGTATTTCCACTGCCTCTATTAACGCCATGAGGTTTTGGTAGCAATTATGTAAGGTGGGATTTCTCTCAATAAATTATAGTCCCAACTTATATCTTTAGATAACAAAGCGATGTAGCTTGGTGCATGGACAAGAACGAACAGGGGTAGGGTCAATCTAGCAACGAATAGTCTCAGGCTAGAACCTTCAATACTAGCCATGGGTCCAAATTTTGAGGATTAAATTTTGTTACCGATTTAAAAAAATAAATGAATTTGAGGATGAGTTTCTACCAGAACTGGGTCTAGACCTTAATTGTAGATATATAGTCCTAAAATGACTTGGGTCTGGTTTTAGCCTTTTTTTCAGTGACTCCAGGTCTATAAAACAAGTGAACTTTTCATAATATTATATCCACGTGTTTAATATGTGATCAATTCCGCAGCAGGCCCAATCTCCAATTCAAATGAAATTTAGTTGGGTTCATAGAAAGGGAGTCCCAGTGAGAATCCTCACAAATTCCTGGGAACTCCAAGCAACAGAGAAGCAGGATTGGCCTTTATGCTAGCAATTCTAATTTTCAAAGTGATTACTCGATTTAACTAGTTAAAAAGCTACTCCTCTTAATTGTAATAAATGGATGGTTAAAAACAGAGGTACTTTGTTTATGTGCAGTAACTAACATACCAGAAATAAATCAGCCACAAATGAAGAACTTCACATCACAGCAAATAACGGATCTCTATAAAACTTCGTCATTCTCCATTACCCCATTTCCTGGGGATGAAGCGCGGACCTCATCAATGGGCAAGAATAGTTGGATGATTTCCTGGACCTTTCGTTAGTAGAATTCTAAAAAATGGTAGTGGTGCAAGTCCATTGCAGAGGAGATAAAAGTGTCGCAGTAGATCAAAGAGCGGGCGGATACATGAGAGGTAGGGATGCCATCACAGCTTACATGGAACAGTTGCAGAGAAGGGTGCGGCACAAGCCAAAATTGCAAAAAAGAGTGGGACTTTTAGTTGGTTAGGACAGGGAATGGCTTGAAGCTTGTGAGTGTGATGAGAGACATGGACGCACCCTAGGGTGGACTTTTAGTTTGGTCCTGGGGATTGATCATGCAGGGTGGACCAAACGGTGTGGTCAAGTAAGGTGGAATCAAATCTAAATATTTGGCTTCATTTTACACCCTTCAATCCAAGATCTCCAGCAGTGGCGGACCCAGGATTTTGACTTGGGGGGGGGGGCTTAAGATAGTCACTTGAAAAGGCCAATTGCTATTTCTTAACTTTAACTTTCGCAAAAGAGAAAATGTCTTGCATTTACAAACCTTTACATGTTAACCAAAGTCAGAACCTTCATATATCAGCAAAGAGAATATTCGGGCCGGGGTCTCTCCAAAATAGATTTTCTAATTTTAAAAAAGGATCTCAACCGCAAAAACCACTTTGAAAGCAAAATTCAACAGCCACTTTTTTCTTGATAGGAATTAGGAACAAACTCACATAAAAAATCAAGCCCATTGCCATTGGGCCCATTCCACATCATCATCTTCATCAAAATATAACAACGTCATAATCACCATTTAAAGCCTACGTGAGGTTTTATTAACATATGGAATAATGGGAACAAAAATAAAAGTATAAAAACTTGAAGTGGGAAAAGGTGACACCCTTTTGTCCTAGTATGTGCTGACCACCACAGGTAGCATCACTCCACTAGTTTGGAGAGTTCCAATGGCATGCCTGTTTGGATCAAGGAATCACAAACCAACATGCTCCAAGGAAAAACAAACATTGTTTTTCAAGAGAACAAACATCTTTTCATTGTCTTCTTTTACCTAATGAGAGAGAGAGAATAAAATAGATAGGAGTACCTGCCCTGCTGCCTGCCGGAGTGAGAGATGGCTTCATGCCGATGTCGGTAGCCACTAACCAGGGGTTTACTGTTTAGGTTAAAGTGGAAAGGGAAGGGAACGTGGGGGGACTGGGGACTTGGGGTATTTTTAAGTGGGGGCTGGGCTTAAGGGCCCTTAGGGCCCTTATAGGCTTTTTCCCAATTTGGAGGGGGCTTCAGCCCCCAGCACATACAATGTGCGTCCGCCAATGATCTCCAGGTCCATCGCAACATAATTGTGGCTCAGTGCCGCGCTGCAGAAACATGCGATCAGTCATATAAGGGTGCCATGATAATTAGTCATTAAATTCTAATTAATCCATTTATTTATTAAATAAATGTCGAAAATTAATTAAGAACTGCTCAATCTTGATTTTAACCACTAATAAACTAAATAGTCAAATGCTAATATTTGTGTATAAATATTGTCCTAAAATAACTTTCCGAGATTTTTCCTAAATGGTCCCAATGTCAATTCTCCTTTGGCAAAAGAAAACGCCACTATTTCTGGATCTTTACTTCCCTTCTGATACTCGGCACACGAGATACCATCAGGGGAGCGCCATTTTTTTAAATTAAATTACACAAACACTAGGGTTTAAATTGTATAGGACTGGCATCATAGAATTTTTGTATCTAACATGCTGTAAGTGCGAAAAATGCAACTCACAAGATTAGGGGGAGCCTTATAGGACTTATCCAAATGACTGTGGAAAGCCAGCCGGTTCAGGGACCTGAAAGGGGAGAAGGAACAGTCAGAAGACCCTGACTGTGGGCAGCGCTAGGCTCTCCGATGCCTAAGTTAGTGCAGGGACTGAACTGAGGTTGAAGAAGAAGAGAGGCAGAGTAACGACCAATGAGAGTGTACGCATGCGTACCTGGGTTGGACAAGTATTCTATTTATAAGAGAAGGGTCTCTAGATATTTGATAGTGGGCCTAATGATTTGACTACTAAGTTCTCATCAGCCCACAAAGTAATTAATGAGAATCCATCGTAGCCCACATTGCATTAAATGATGGTCCGATCAACTCATATTGCATTAAATGTCAGTCACAATGGGCCTGATTTTGTCTTCGACTTGTTGGCGGCAAAGGTTCCATCGGATCCTTTATTGGGCTCTGCCCTGATATGGCTATAGCCGCTGGATGCCGTTTTGTCAGGGATTTGATAAGAATTCTGGACGGCTGGGATGATGTATCTATCCCATCAGCGCGTGCTTGTATCCTGCCACATGTTCGAAGGTGGGACATGGCTGTCAGTGCTTGTCTCGGTTGGCAGTTCGTTATACAGCTATAGTCGAGATGCGAAACTGAGGCCAAGGCACACGGCCGAGATCGTGACGACCTTAGGTCGGGGCTAACTGAGGCGGTAATGTTGGTCTCGGCTATTGCATCAACATCCGAGCCAAAACGCATGTAGTCGAAATGAATATTAGAGCTGGCATTATTGCTGGAGTAAATCATAACTTTAGCATCTTAAGAATTGCCCCACACACATGCTTAGTGCTGCAAGAACTCGCATTCGCATATATACTAGAAATGGATCACCACAAATGGGCAATTTACATAATCACAAATAGATCAAATTAACTCACACGATGCCTATAGTGACCACATTACAAAACGGAAGTATTAACTATTAAGCCTCGTTATTCCGCATGACCCCTTTCGAGTATGAATTTGCTTGTGCTGACCGAGTGCCTACGTTAATGGGCACGAAGCGTTGGATGATTTGAAGGGCACTTAGTTTGAATTGATATGCTGCATTTCCAATTCTGTGGCAGAATTCCCTGAAAGGGTCCAAGGGCATGTCAGTGAAGAAGAGATACAGGTCTCGCAGTAAATCAAAGAGTGGGCGTATACACGAGAGATAAGGCACCCACCACAGCTTATAGCCAACAACCTTAGAGAGGAGCGCAGCAAGAGCCAAGATAACAAAGAGGAGTGAGATTTTGAGGGACGGAGGAGTGGGGAGGGGCCTACAGCTTGTAAGTGTGATGAGGGACATACATGCTAAGAGAGATATTGTCCTCTTCAGCAAATGGAAGTGAAATTCTACTCCTTTCACTACTCCACCTTGGTATATCACTTGAAGGATGCTAAAAATGGCAGCTAGGCTGACTCCGTACTAGGTTGGATCAATCGAAGCCATTGGCTGCGCGCGGCATCGCGTGTTTTCAATCTCTCATAGATGGCGCGGTGTCTCTTGCGGGTCTCCAGTTTTCTTGTGAGTGCCTGCCATGCTAAACTCATAGAAGAATTCTTGCACTAAGAATATCACAGAAACTGTTACAGATTAAGATTTTCTGGATATATATGCTTCTTTTCCACCAGCACATCCCGCAAGGGACAATGATCCCATCCTGTAGCCACACAGAGTTTCTTCATTTGCGTGAATGCCTCTCATTGAGGAAACATATTTGATAGAATATTTCTTCAGTTCTTCTCGGGGAAACATAGTAGTCTCCTTTTAGTCAATTGCACTTGTCAACCCTTGTCCTACATTCAAGACCCGACACCAATAGCGGATCCACTTTGGTAGTATATAACCACTGGGTTCATAGATACGAAGGGAGAAACTACATGTGAGATCATCAACTCATATCGGATGCAATCGATAACGGATTCAAGAAGTGAGCTTAATTAATCTATAGATGGCATCTATTTGCATAGGCTTGAATATGGAGTTGGGGGATAAATTAGGGCAAACACACAATCAATCACCACACATACACATGAGATTTCAGAATACAAGAATTACATGGTCTAGCAAACTTACCTACCTCCACTGTGCTAGGAGAATTTCACTACTCAGGAGCTCAGACGATGATGATAAATTTGGTAACAAAAAGTCTATGGAGCCTGATTATGCAGCCCGAATATGACCCCGATCCGAGCTGGAGTCTGGCTGGACCTCACGTTTAAAGAAAGCAAGAAAGAGCCCGCCCTCTGTTTGGATATTTTTCCCTTTTCCCTCTCTCTTTAACCTAATTGTTTAGAAAAAGGCTTGGATGGAGCTATATCCTCTGCCTTTCCTCATTCTCTCCTTCCGTCCATAGTGCGCCGCCCATCTTCCACCTCCTTCGCCCTTTCCGTCTTCTCCACTCTCACTTTGTCGATCTGCTCTCTCCCTCTCTCATTGCGCCGCCCATCGTCCCCTTCTCCAATGCGAGTGCTCTACACCCAGCCCAACCCAAGAGATGATAGATGGGCTCCCTAAAGATTGGTTCTCTCCCAATTGTTTTTCTCCCGGTCCTTGCCAAGCAGATTCGGGAATGGGTCTTCACTGCTCCTAGCTCCCCTGCTCTTATTTCCATTTCCCATTTGAATTGTATTATGAGAAGAAAGTTCTTTATTCACCCCATGTCTCAGCATGTGTTTGTTAAAATTAAATCCAATCAAGATTTGGAGATCAGATGGTGGGATTCTATATATAAGAAAGGATTACGTTTTTTATTGATTCATTAAAGTTCTAGAGTACCTATCTCAGATGCTCCTCTAATTAGATCGAACACTGCAATTGTTCTACACCCATGATATAATCATCCAATCAGTAGCTTTCAACACGACATTAAGCTCAAGAAAGCACGAGATACACAACTCTCCAGTAAAACTGGTTGAACCAAATCTTGAGTCTATTTTTATAAGATTTTTTTTTGAATCGTTATTTTTATAAGAAATTAGCAATTTGCCTACCTTGTTTTGCCATAAGAAAAGGTTACAGGTGTTGGCTTAAGCGAAAACTTGCAATCGAACCCACACACAACACAAGACAGTAAAGCCAATCAAGCACACACGCAAGCGAAAATGGCTATGCCATCTGAAAGAGAGCCCTATAATTAAGGGTATGATCAGAAGGAATAGATCAGAAAGCATATTGTGCAATCTGGTCAATTTCAGCAAGCTGCTACTGATAAAGGCATTACACAGTCCCCTCAGCAGTTTTGAGCGGACCAATTTTCCTAAGTAGACTGGCTTGGACAATTTTGAACAGTTTTTCTCGGTCTGAAGCCCCCAATTTAGTCGACACCTGAATAGGTCCAAGCAGTCAGTCTATATTATAAGACTGCATTGTTTTTCCTTGGGTAGAAACATCTGGAGTTTGATGTTATAAGACTGCATTAAGCAATATAAAACTGTCCTGTTAAACAGTCTAAAGGAATGAAAAAAGTTGGCCTTGTTACCATAACAATAGTTTGAGTTTGGTAGATCGTCTATCTATCTTGAAAGATCAGTCTGACTAAATGTTCTTTATAAGCTTCCAATCAAGGCAATGATCTGAATGTTCTTTATAAGCTTCCAATCAAGGCAATGATTTTAAAAACTCTTCACTGCTTCTCAACTTCCACTTTAATGGAGAGTGATGTGGCTCATTTTGTAAAGGGGTTCAGATTCCAATTACATTAAAACTAACACAGCAAAATCCTCAAAAATATCCTGTTACTATAAACTTTCTCTATCAGTGTAAATCCTTTTTACATATACCCTATTTGGAATCACGCCAAGATACAAAAAAATAAAAAACCAAACACTTTATATTTCAATGTTCACACATTGCAAACCAACCAAGCTATGGAAATGAATAAGCTTTACATCTTTTTCTTATTCTCTCTCCTCTTCCGTCAAAACCCATCTTGTGAGGCAGATCTCATACATATGCAAGAAATTCTTATCAGTAAACAGCAACATCGGCTACAAATTCTGCATGGTAGCCTTCTAATCCAACCCAGAAGCAGAACGACAAATCTTGAAGGACTTGAGACCATCTCAATACAACTGACCATGGCCCTGGTGAAAAAAAACAGAGGCCCGGATAAAATGGTTGATGGAATCAGGACGGTTCGATGGTTATGCAGGGACTGCTTGGATGTGTGTTTGGAACTGTACACGTATTTAAAATAGAGATACCCTCAAAGCATTGGAGGAGAAAGGCAAACGCGATGCCAATGTATGGGTTAGTGCTGTTATGGATGTTGCTGGCACATGCGAAGAAGGGTTCAGGGAGAGGGGTTGTAACGCCCCAATTCCGGATACCGATATAATCGTTCGAATACCCGAAGTTGGCGCGCTACTTCCCAGAAAATCCGAGAACTTCCAAGATCGTAGGCCGCAGTGAGGTCCAATTTAAAACTTTTTGACCCATATAATACTCAATGGTTATATATGCGGAAGCGTAACAATTAAACAAAGCGAAAGCAATAGGTATCGATATATATCAGTGTGAGCAGAACAGTGGTCTAGTTACAATGTATCAGTTGTTAATCAAAGTTAATACATATTGGATTCTACCCAACTCACTACAAAATTTTCGCTCAAACCCAAAATAAAGATGAGCTCTCAAATCCCTGGTAAATAATCTTCGCCCTCCGGCTCGACCTCCGGGTCGGCCGGGCCCCACGCATACTCTCCAGCGATCGGCGCCTCTACCAGCGCTAGTGCGTCCTCTGGGATCTCTGGGTCAAGGCCTAAGCACCAATGAAGGGTCAGATCTAAAAGATCTGGCAAGTTACAGCATACTACTAACATAAAACATATATATCAAAGGAATAGAGACAGGTAAATAAATTAAATGAATAGCAAGGTAAAGAACTAAGCAGTTGTGCATTTTAATCATAAGGAATCAGGTAAATATAAACATCTAAACTACTACAACAAAGTGGCACATTCACACGAGCTGGAATACCGCGGGATATTATGCCGCGGCCCTCCCATACTGAACACAGTTGCGGCGGGGAAATCTCACCAGTGTTGGGAATTACTAATCCCGCAAATCACTCATCATCTCATCATCTCATCACTCAAGACCGGACACGGTATCACACCGTCCGTCTTAACCACACAGCTCATCATGATAGCTCCACAACACTCACCTAGCTCCTACCGGGGATGATCAGTCCACAGGCTGAGCTTAAATCAACCGAGTGAATGTTCATGCCGACTCAGGAATACTCTAAGGGTATGTGTCTGTCTAGGCTTTGCCTTGCGTGAACAAGGTCCTAACCAAGTCTCCAAGAGGTCTACAAATACCAATTCGGTCTATGGATTTCATTCAAGGTCCAAGCCCACTCGTTGGATCCATACCGAGGCCCATCAACACATGGCCTGGTCTAAATCTGTCCAAACGAGGCAACTAATCCATTTACTACTGATAAACCATCTATTTTAATCCATTAAGACTTAACAGTCCAATAAAAACTACCTCTCCAACTAGGGGTACACATCTCCACACTTAGGCCCAATAAGGGCCCGCCTAGACACAGACACGGGTCAATGTTCTCCCAAATCACACTATTGGGTCACCTCTAAGATATCCTAGATTTAGGTCCTCCATTTATATTAATTAACGGTTCACAGCTACTCTAAAAATCTAAGAACGACAGTATTAAAATAATAGTGAAGTATGAACTTCAATAAGGGAATCAACGGGGAAAAGCAACGGTCCAATCCTAGGTAATGGGCCACATTAGGTTCAGGTCTATCTCCGGTAATTCGATCTCTAAACGAAGTCATTAATGCCATAAAATACTGTGTTTGGTGCTTAGGTGGTTACGGGCATCTTTGACAACTCTTAGAGGTCGAATCATCTTAGATTATCAACCAAAACACTAATCAGTGGTCCCCGCGAGTCAAGGTTGAGCCGCACCGTTGACTCGGGCTTAGAACATTGATAAACACTCATTTGGATGGACAATGGGCCCCACAACTGATCACAACTTCTAAATGTTGAAAACTGGAAAATCAGGGTTTCCCAGGTGAACCTGATGTGTAGTGAGCTCAGTTGACCTCCTGGCCTGGTGGATCAACCGAGTGCACTAAATATCCTGAATCAGGCCTCCTGAAAGACTTGATTCGTTTCTAAAGGTTTCCAGCGTGTCCGGTCAAACACCTGGCCTAGGTGATTGACCGCATACTCTAAGAACCTTAAAAAGATTGATGTCCCAGTTTTAAACACTTTCTAAATGTAAATCCTAAATATCAGGTCAATCCGGGTGTAAAGAGTCTGAGTTTCGGGTGAAAAACCAACTTTCAGTCACTTCTTGCACAAACAGTGTGTACCAGGTCAACCGGTGCAAGACCAGGTCAACCTGGCTATTTGTAATGGAATTTCTGCAAGAAAATGGCTGAGGGCCAGTTTTTCACAAATTTTCAGTGAGGCCGGTCGACCAGGGTGGAGCCCGGTTAACCGGCCTAACAGAACTCAGCCTGCAGGAACTTCTAACTGGGAGCAGAATTTTCTCATTTTTCAGTGTGGCCGGTCGACGGGCCTGCTACCCGGTCGACCGGGTACACTGCCGATTGACCCTGCAGGAAAAATAACTGGGAGCAGATTTTTCTCATTTTTCAGTGTGGCCGGTCGACCGGCCTGCTACCCGGTCGACCGGGTACACTGCCGGTTAACCACCCTGGTTAACCGGGTACACAAAAACTGGAAAAATTTCAGTTTCTGCAGTTCCTCCGTTTTAGCTCCTTTTTCACCCAATCCACTTCCAAACCTTTCCAAACTCCACGTAATCATCTCCAAACACTAATTAACACAAATGCCCATTAATTAGCCACCTTGGGACCCATTGATCTTCCAAATGGGGGGTGAAACCCCCATCCATCAATGCCCTTTACATCCAAACAACAACAGAAGCTCCAGGTAGAATTCTAAGACTTAATCAAACACAAATATGAAATGAAACTACAGCAATCCAAGGAAAAGCATACACATCCTAAGTTAATAGTAGAAGCACTTGCCTTTTGTGAATTAAGAGGTGATTTGTAGAGAAAGAGAGCAATAGAAAATCCCAGAATCCCAGCTGAACAGAGAAAGTGAAGAAGAAGAGGATACAGCAGAGTAGCAGCAGCTCTTAGAGAAATATCTCAGCACTGAAATGGTCCCAGCTCAGCAAGGAAGAAGGAGAAGTGGCTGCTGCTCCCAGCTGAAATGAAGAAGAAGAAGAAGACACAGCAGCAGTAGTAGTAGCTGCAACTCCTTAATGCAAATCCAGCAGCAACAGAACCTCCCAGGTGATGAAAAGAGAGAGGAAGAAGAATAGTGGAGTAGCAGCTCTCAAGGAAAAATCCAGCACAACAGAGGAGGAGGAGAAGTAGTAGCAGCAGAGCTCTTAGGGAAAAATCCCAGTAGAGTAATGGTCCCAGCACTCAGTAACAGTCGTTTGGGGTATGAGAAATGAGGAAGAAAGAAGAGAGGAAATGGGAAGGGAAAAAGAGAGAGATGAAGAAGCAGCTGCTGTAGCTCAAAGGGGAAGGATCCCAGCAACAGTTGCAATTCTCAGCTCAACCGTAGGAAAGAAAATGAGGGAGAGGAGAAGAGAGGCAATTGCAATGAACAGTAGTTGGGCTGGTTTAGGGTTCTTGGGATAAGAGCCTTTTATAGTTTAGGGGAAGGGATTAAGGACAAGATTAGCCCTTAGGGTTTCATGCAATTAGGGTTAGGGTTAGGGTTAGTTTAGTCCTTTGGTAGGAATGTTTTAGAGATCCCCAATTGCAAAGACCCCCCTCTAATTAACTACAATCTATACTAAGGCCTACCCACACTAATTAGCCTAGGATTAACACAATTACCCAACTAACCCCAATTCTAACTAAACCAAGCTAGTCTAACTATAACTTAGGAAATCTAATTAATTCCCCCTGATTAACCCCTAATTAGCACAATTAGATAGCAATTAGCAATAATTAGCAACAATTAACAAGAATTAGTATAAATTAGTATAGATTAGTATAAATTAGCCTATAAAATAGCAATTAGAGGCCCCACAAAGGGTGGTTTAAACTAGCTGAGAACCAATCTTTAGGGATCCTTTAACGAGCACATGGAAGCTAGTTGAGAACCAATTTTTAGGGGAGCCCCATCGTCTCTTGGGCTGGGTTGGGTGCAGAGCACTCGCAATGGAGAAGGGGACGAATGGGCGGCACAGTGAGAGAGGGAGAGAGCATATCGAGAGAGGGAGAGTAGAGAAGACAAAAATGGCGAAGGAGGGGGAAGATGGGCGACGCACTATGGACGGAAGGAGAGGATGAGGGAAGGTAGAGGATATAGCTCCATCCAAGCCTGTTTCTAATCGATTAGGTTAAAGAGAGGGAAAGGGAAAAAATATCCAAACAGAGGGCGGGCTCTTTCTTACTTTCTTTAAACGTGAGGTCCAGCTGGACCTCCAGCTCGGATCGGGGTAATATTCGGGCAGCATAATCAGGCTCCTTAGACTTTTTGATTTGGTAATACATCGGCTGCTGTCAGTATCATGTGATATGTGGGCGATATATGGGCCGTCTTCAAAATATCATGTCATGCCCGGTGACTCTTAGTAGCTGTTTTACTTTCGCGTCTTTGCTGTGAATTGCTCTTTGTAGTCGAACTATTTCTGGCATTTAAGGTATTGCACATGTATAGAATTTTTTTTTTTTTTTATTATTATTACTATTATTTATTTTATTTTATTTTTTGAGTTGTTAAAGTGATAGAAAGGAGTTACAATCTGGACTCTATGATCCGGATACAGCTTATCAGAAAGAACTCTGATTGTTTCATTCTCTTGAGTTTCAACCTTTCCAATCCGGGCTTGATCAGGAAGAAGTTCTTTTAATGGGCCATCTTGGATTTCGATTCGGGTTAGCAAACGGGCTGGGACTATATATGGCATAGTCTGATATTATTTTCAAGGGTATTTTCGTGGATTTCCTTCAGTCCGTTTGCCTGGCTGGTTTCAAGAAATAGTAGGCTATGGAAATGATTCAACTGGGGCCGCACCCAAGAAATTATCCCTGGGGGAGCCACTACGTACACCAAAAAAAAACAACTGCCCCTTGGTTTCCCGGTGTAGCTGAACAGTTGAACTTGGAATGGGCCAGTTGGTACAGCTCATGAGTTGTTGATAGACCTCCTTTCCATAGAAATAACCCAAAGGTTAATCTGAGACTGTAGCATTGATGGTGAGGGGGACTTCGAATGGATCCAGACTAGATATGTTTGTTTGCGTGAGGGGAGGATTGAAGTAAAATAGAGGAGGAGTGGAGTAAAATAAATGTTCCCGTGAATAGGACTGATGTATCTCTGACTTGAGATGTTGTAACTTTGTATATTTAACTGCTTTCTATCAAAACCAACTTCCCCATGAGAAGCAACTTACATGCCAAGATACATCTACTACAAAATAATCCAATGCACGTACACCCAAAAAATAAAAATGACTTGACAAAGTAACACAGCATAACACAACATATTGTAAGATACTAAGATTTCTCTAAAGCCTCGGTATTCAGTATGACTTCATCTGAGTTCGAATTTGCTGGTGCTGATGATGAATGACCCACATAATTGGGCACGAAGCGATGTATGAGTTTCTGGGCACTTTGCTTGCATCGAGCTGCTGCATTTTGAATCTGGCCCCAGAATCCCCAAAAATGGTGAAAGGGCTTGTTAGTGCCGAAGAGATAGAAGTCCCACAGTAGCTCAAAGAGAGGGCGAATACATGAGAGATATGGTAGCCACCACAGCTTGGTGGGAGCCGCTGCAGAGAGGAGCGAAGCGTATGCCAAGATGATAAAGAGAAGTGCATTTTTGTGGGCGGTAGAAGAGGGAAGAGGCATACAGTTTGTAAGTGAGATGAGTGAGATGGATGCATACAGAGATATTGCCTTGAGCAAATGAAAGTGAGATTCTACTAGTTTGAGGCCTCCGCCTCCACCTGCACCTCCACCATGATATATGAATTGCAGAATGCCTATAGTGGCAGCTATAATGACTCCATCCCAACTTCGATCAATTGAACCCATTTGTTGCTGCTTCAAGGGTGGAATGGCGGGGGTTTTCTGAGCTTCCAATCCTTAGTTTTTAGTTTTATAGAAGAAAAACATACGTCATAGCAGAGACAATTGGTATTTACAAGTCAAAGTCATCGTCAAAGCTACTCTGGATCCTGAGTGTTTCACCCAGAGACAGCCTGTGAGGTCCCACCCTCGTGGACCCTCACTTTTATTTGAATTGAGTTAATTATAGAATATGTTTTCTAATTATACTAATTAGTAGGGATTAGTAAAAATAGTATGATATTTTCCTAGGATTTTAGCATATTTTTAGGAATTAGTCTATTTTTCTATTTCCTAGAATCTATAGGGTGTTTATTATACTTTTAGGAGGTTATTAGTTTGTTAGAGGCACTTACTAGTAATTAAAAATAATAGGATTTATTTCCACATAAGAATACTCTAAACTCACCTAAAAAGACCAAATAGCTGATGTACTTATCTCAATTTTCAATTAACTTAGTGGATCCACCTTAATTAAATAACATTACTTATATATCATGATTTAAATTTAATCTTATATTTCTTTTTTAAATAGATGGGTCTTACCATGATTATTAACACATGTGATTACTAATTAGTGGGCCAAACACCATAAGTGACACAATATAATAATATGATACTATTTTATTCTATAATAATGAAATCTTACAATATTTAAACTTGTTGATATTATATTATACAATTATGCAAACACCCCCTAATCTGTAACAAAACCTACTGATATGTGAGGCACTAGTTTAGCGAATTTATATTAAAAAAATATCTTGATCCAAAAGTCCAATCCATTTTGATGTGTGTAAGCCTTGAACTTTTTAAACGAAGGTAGTTATTTTTCAATAAAAAAAACACTATATACCATTTATAAAATGCAGTAAGATTTTTGTAAAAACTTCAACTAGGCGTCTTTAGTTTCTTTCTGTGTTTGGACTGCTTGGCCATTTTCTTATTAGAAGGTTATCCATGTTAATACATTAGAAGACTGTATACTCTATATCGAAGCCCCTATTAGTGGGGACTCTTATAATATTTAAGTTATTGGTATTAAATATTGATGTGAGAGTCCGACCTACTTTCTCATAATAAGGTGAGAACATCTTCCATATATAAGCAGCAGGTCTCATTCTTAGAAAGCCCCAGGCTTATGACCGTTTCCCCAATCGAACGTGTAGTAGCTGATGCGCGTGGAGAGAAAGTACAGTCATAAATAGGTCAAAAAACTGAAAAAGTTATTCATGGTTTGACCCAGCCTATCAAGATGGTTATAAGGTAAGCTAGTCATGGGTCAAAAAATCGTATGAAATTGCCACAAAGTCATCCCATGTATGGGATTTGACCTATTGATCTTAGATTATTTTTATTATCTGGGCTCATAGGCAAAATAATCTTTCTGGACCTGCCATCACATTATCATCTGTAAAAACATTTGATTTTTTTATAATAGATTATTTAAATGCTTTAAAAGTCATCAATGATTATAGAAATATTGTAGATTCCTAACCTAAACATTATATATGCTACCACTAATATTATATTTATTCTTTTTCCATATTATATATATAAAAACAGGATGTGGAGAGCGACAGGTGGGATTCTAAGGATCTCTCCCGCTAATACTCTCAAGAAGTCAGGAGATTTTCAAAATTTAAAAGGCTTATCCCTTGAACGTTTCATCACTAATCAAACATGTAGTAGCTGGTGGGCGTGGAGAGAAGGTACAGTTAGAAATTAGTCCTCATAAAAAAAGCCATTCATGGTTTGGCCCACCTTAATAGATAGTAAGGTGAGCTGGTTGTGGGGCTAAAATTTGTATGAACTGGCCACAAACTCATCCGATATATGGTATTTGACATGTTTATCTTGCATTATTTTTATTATTTGGGCTCACAGTCAAAATAATCTATCTGGACCTGCCATCTGATTATCATTTGTAAGAACATTTGATTTTTTAATAATAGTTTACTTAAATGCTTTAAAAGCCATCAATGATTATAGAAATATTGCAGATTTCTAACCTAAGCATTATATATTCTACAACTAATATTATATTTATTCTTTTTTTTATATAATAACAAATCAACTCTGGACATTGAGCCCACTTGGGATTTGGAGCACGAGTCCAAATGCTATTGCTAAAAAATCTCAAATGCTTCCTAAAATATCTCAAAATAACATTCCCACGGTCTTTTTTTAGTGCCATAATACCTACTTTATCTCTCTCATTATGTCAATCTAATCACGCCTTTTTATTTGAAAGTATCTCTCAAATCTCATTCCCTAATTAGTTTAAAAAATCCCTACAATATCTCTCTCATTAGAGACATATTCCCTTCAGTCTGTCTCCCTTAGTCAGTCAATTTTGAATTATCTATTGCATACTCCCATTGACCCATCAGTTGGCCACCCCTAAAACCTACTCTATCTCATCCCTAAATCTCTTTGTCGGTTTTAAGATTGCTTTTGGAAGAAAGAACAATGGATTATGTTTTATAACAACCATGATAATCATCAGCACTAGATGAGCATTCTCCTGTTTTTCAATGGGTCCATTTATGTTGCAATACATGATCATAGATAGCTCTACTTGATATCCACCATCAGATAGTAATCATGATATCCGATTTCAAGAGTATTAGTCGATTAAAGAAATTCTTTATAGCATTGATTGATAAGCACCAATTTGTTTATGTCAAAATGACTATTTTTTTATGGGAACCATCATATTCTCATCATATTATCATATAAAAAACATGTTTACTTGGCTTTATTTATTATTATTTTTTAACATTATAATTAATACTTCAATTTTAAAAAATATAAAATTTCCTTTAAAATTTTCCAATAATAAAAGTTTTAACTCCCTCCGTATCATTTCTTCTACTTCAACTCCATCCTTATTATTATCACTAGTGCAGCAGGCCTGCGTGATAAAAAACAATTAAAGTTTTAATTAATTAAAAATATTTATAAGTATTTAAAATGACATGAAATGTTCTCAATTTTTAAAAAGCTGAAAGATTTTAGGGAAATAATAATTAAATAGTAGATATTCTAGGATATTGATTTTATTTTATTTGTGCTTAAGCATAAATTGATTGTCGCTTTCAAAACTAAATGTGAATTTTGAAACCAAACGACTTCCGTGATGGGCCCTACAAATTACTCATACCGAATATTGAAAGGAGAATAAGGAGAAAAAAAGTAGTAAATATAGACTATGAAAGTGACCCCCTTTAATTGTGAGTTTGGAAAGAGAAAAATCGGCTTTCGCAATAGGGCCCTTAGATTTATTTAGTTAATTTAGTAAATATAATTATGATAACAAAAAAATTCTGATAAAGATAGAAACTTGTGAGGTTTTAGGGGAATATCAAGTAAATAGTAGATATTTTAGAAGCTTGATTTGATTATATTTGTGCTTAGGCATTGAGGGTCAATATTAAATGTGGATTTTGAAATCCATTGGCTTCCATAATGGGCCCCATATATTAATCATACCTATATTGAAACGGAAATAAGGAGAAAAATGTAGTAATTACAACTTATTAAAGTGGCCACGTTAATTGTTAGTTTAGAAACGAAGAAAATCTAGCTTTCACAATGGGACCCATATATTATTCAAACTTTGAAAAAAGAAAGAAAATAAAAAATTGGCTTTGACAGTGGGCACCACAGATTAATAAAAAACAATAAAGATGAAGTCGACTATAATCTATAAGTGGGCCTTCGATCTTTATAATTTGGATATGGTATGAGGGTTCCCCAAATTGATCTATATTAAACTTTAATGCATACACATCCACCTATCATAAAAGTCATTACCAACTTGATCTCTATATTTCCCATCAATTTGTAGGGCCCACTATCAAAGCCAAATAACCTTTCTTCTTCTTTTTTCTCTTTTTGTAAAAAGAGAAATCATGTGATAAGGTAGCTAGAGATTTTAGGAGTAGAGGGAGAATTTTTGGGGATTAGTTAAGAAAAATCGTGTGTAGAAAGAGAGATTCCATAGGAAGTAAATAAAATTGATTAGAGAGGCATAGAGAGAGATTTTAGTGGAAATAAATGGAAAAGATTAGAGAGAGGTAATGTTAGGAGATCATAGAATTAGAGGTGATGTTAGAAAGTTTAAAATTGAGTGGGAGGAATTTTAGGGGAGTTGGAGAAAATTTAGGACTTTTATTTATGATGCTAAGTGTCATTTTTTTGGGATGCCCACATGGCACCCTTGAAAAAAAAATTGAGGATGCGCCATGTGTCGCACTCTTGTGAAAAGGCTGCTGTCTTTATATATATATATATATATATATATATATATATATATAAAATATGATAGCTTGGGTTATAGCATTATATCATTATGTGCCCACACAATCAATCCAAATCTTTATCTTTCCCGTCCTGCGTCCTCTATAAGTCTTTTGTATTGGTAATTCAATATCTAATTTTTTTGTTTGTGTGTTGTTCCATATGCATGGATATTACTTTTATATTAGAATATATATAAATATATATATATATATATATATTAAGGCAATAGGATTCATTTTGCCATGTACGGGTGATGCATCATTGCGGTGCCACATAAGCGCTTTGATTTGTTAAAAAACAACCCTTTTGTAATGCCACATCATTTCTAAGTAGGGCCATATCTAAATAGTTTTGAAACCTTATCACTCCATCTATGCTTTCCTAACTTTTCACTTAATCCAATCTCTTTGATCATCTCTATCCCTAAAATCTCTATGATTTGAGTAATCATCCTGTGGATAGGATTGAAAAATTGAGTAAAATTTTTTTTAATAAAAAAAAAACCCATCTACGCGCCTCTTTTAAATATTTCAACCGTTGGATCGACCTCGAGAATTTTATGGCCCAATGATGGAAGATTGTTCGTTATGCTGATCCAAGCTGTGAGACCATGATTTTGTGTAGTCTACTCTCACAAGAAGGAACAGAGCTATCAAAACAAGAAGCTTTGATTGGATATCAAACTGAGGGGCCCGCCTAGCAATGCTGCGAAATTAGTAATCTTCTACACTCTAAAAGGTGTAGCTCATATTAATATTTATGTACAATCTAAACTATTTAAGTTATGTAACACACCCCCCCCCCCCCCCCCCCCCCCCCCCCCCCCGATGGAGAATGGCTAGAAAAAGAAGGGGAGTTGATGGGCCGGGGGACCAAAATATATCTAAGGCTAAGCCTGGTTAATTTAGCTTGCGAAATGTTCATTATAGGCCACTTAATAGGCTTGAAACTGAGGCCTCAGTCCAGCCCATTTACAAACTAAATACCCTCTTTTATATTAAGATGTTGGGTGATGCCAAGCAACCTCCACGCTACCCACATCAACACACACGCAAAGCTATACTGATTAATACAAAAATCCAATAAATGTTTTCCACTACATATTCGAACAAAACTTGAATTTATAACTAGAAATTAAGGATCAAATCATTGCAACTAATTATTATATAAGAATAAAAATTCAATACAAGGTGGGTAAAATACAATTGAGATTGTACGTAAGATCTTAGATAATGTTTGTTGGCTTTGTTAGTTTTTATTTTTATTTTCTAAGACATGAAAATCTTATTATTATCCATTATATTGGGTATTTTTATTCCTTTAAATCTTGTTGATTTTATTTTTCAAAGAGATCATGACATGACCACATTTTGTGAATTTCGATGGGGTTTTTTTATACATTATTTTTTTCAAGGAGAGCAAGATTTTATTTTTATTAATTTGTTAGGGTTTTTCCAAATCCACCAGCATATGGTTTTTCTTTCTACCTCTATGGATTCTCCTTTAGAAAAATAATGATATTACTTTAGTGGACTCTGCAATCAAGGCTGATGTCGCTTCTTTGTGTGCCATCCCCATGGTTGGTTTTGAGTATGAATGATTTGGATTGTATGTCCGGATTTGAAATTGTGGACCTGAATCCACAATAGAAGCATGTACACGCCACGGACATGTTGCATCGCCACACCGTGCAGTAACCTTGTAGTTGTTAGTCTTCAGATGCTTCAACACGAAATTCCTGTACATTGCAAATTGTGCAAGAGTTTTTCTAAATGTGTCACGATTTAGAAACACTCACCCTTTCCACAACTCATGCGCAGTACTCTCCAACAACTCGTTGCTGAAATCCTCAATGGGTACAAGAGTGCCTGGCATGTTAGTATCTTTAATAACGTTCGACGATTTCGCATGAGATCCCAAATCATCTTGCATTTTTTCCCCTAATGGATGATCATCATTAACAACCTCTCGCAAAAAATCTTCGGATGACAAGTGATCGGGTGAACAGGAAAAGATGGCTTCAATGTCTTCCTTTGACATCCTGTAGACACTACAAAAAGAAAAAAAGAAAATAAAACCACGTCATAAAAAAAGCAATTGAAGCGCATTATTTCAAAAAATCAGTAATAAAACCATGTCATGTAGACATTAAGCAATCCATAGAGCTAAAAGTTTTTTTTTTTATGACAGTTTTTATATGTATATTTCAATCAATTAGTTACAATGATCCATTAAACTAGTTATCTGAGCTTTCTGCAAGCTCCTTTAACTATGACTTGTGCTTTAGTTGAGAAAGATTAACTAAATTGAAGTTGTTTATTGTTGCAAGAATAAATGAATTATGCAATCCTAAAATGAAACTAATGCAATCCTAAAATATCAAACTCTTAGAATGAATGCAGGAATTTTGAAGTCTGCAAAACTGTGTTATAGGCCCAACTTTTCGAATCTGAACGACCGACCTAATATGACTTAATTCTAAATCCCATGGCTGGATTTGAAACTTCAATGATGAATGAACACAAAAAAGAAAAAAGAAGTGAAAAATCCATACTAACGAAAGAGATATGCATATCTAGAAATGCCTACCTGACTATGTTCTGCTGCAGAAATTCTGCATAGCGTTACTGATTAGCCATGTTTAGGCTATTGGAAACCTAGCTTCCCGAAATTATTCTTAGCCAAAATTCTGGGGTTTCAAAGTAAAACTATCAATGTTTAGATCCCAAAAATTTCAAATGAAAATAACATGTTTTGACTTATCTTGAACCGTGCTACTTTTGTCACAAAACCATGCTGAATATGCTGAAACTATTGCAGATTTCTCTACTGTGCTAATGTCCACCAAGTTGTCGATTTCATCTGTGATTTCACATACTAATGTCTTCTTTTTAAATCCGTGATTTCACATGCTAATGTCTTCTTTTTAAATATGTGATTTCACATGCTAATGTCTTCTTTTTTCTCCTTAAAAAACAATCAAATATCAAATTTCCTATTCAGTAAACCCCCCGTGCACAGAACCTATTCGACAAAAGTGCATAGAGAAGAGGGTTGCAAGTTGTTGTGGTCTAGAAGGGTATTATTCAACAAGAGAAATTTGATAATGGAAACTGAAGAAAAACCAAAAAGAAAATCCGGTGAAAAGAACAAAGCAATAGATTATAGAAGTACATGGATGAAAAACAATCACAAAATAGATGGATGAAAGACAATCACACACTAGAAAATCCAAGATTCAGTGCAACGACGCAAACAGATGAAGAAATATGAATAAAAGATGTAAGGAAACCATGAAAAACTTGCAATCCCTCAAAACCCAAGAAAGCAAAATACATGTTTGCGTTGTTCAACGAAATGAAACCTCTGGCGGAGGTTTCTTACCTTGAGATTCGAGGATTTTGATGCAGAGGA
Source organism: Cinnamomum chago (assembly GCA_038049695.1). Classification (NCBI taxonomy): domain Eukaryota; kingdom Viridiplantae; phylum Streptophyta; class Magnoliopsida; order Laurales; family Lauraceae; genus Cinnamomum; species Cinnamomum chago. The sequence goes on from CP142451.1 coordinate 123,966,673, forward strand.
AAAGAGGGGAACGAGCAGGAGAGATGGTGATGTAGAGTGCGAGATGGGCCTTCTTCTCCTTCCTCTCCTTTCATTGTGATTGGGAGAAAATGTTTAGGACATCGATATCTTTGGCGTCGATCTCCTTCTTCTCCTTCATCTCCTTCCTCTCGTTTCACTGGGCGTCGATCTTCTTCATCTCCTTCTTCTCCTTCATCTCTTTCTTCTCCTCAGCTGTTATTAAACTATTTAAGGGGATTTTTAAAGTAAATGTCCTATATATTATAGGACTTCAATCTCAAACAAATGAACAGGACCTCAACCGCTGAGATAGTCTTTAAGTTTTTTGAATTGCCATCATACACCTTCAGGACCTATTCGGATGCTGGAAAGCATGAGAAGTAAAATAGTGGAAAAACTTTCGCGAATTCGAATTCCAAATAGTTTTTTCCAGTACCATTTCCCCCATTTCTCATAAATTAGATGAACGATTGGGTCGTCATTTGAAGATCTTCACTGACTGGCATCTTAAAGAGGTTTAAAGATTTCTTCTAATTTTATTTCAATCTTTTAATGAAACATGTCCCCAAGATTCAAAAGACAACGGCGTAAATCCACAATAAATCCTGGGATTTTCCTTTTAAGTTTTACCAAACATGAGCAATTCTAGCATAAAAAATTGTTAATTACCCATGTGAATCGAAATCCTACAGGCATATCTTGCCAAGTGGATTTCATAGAGTAGCAAAAGGTTGAAGTAGATAAAGATTAAAGTGGAGTCCTGCATGAGCTCATCCAAAAAGAAGTCTGGATTTGCTGAGGATTTCCTCCACGGTGACCTTGAGTGGATCAATTAAAGTCCGCCATGTCACCATGAACAAACTGCCATGCATATGGACAGGGGCTATCTATGGTGACGTGGTGGACTGTGATTGGTCCACTCACGGCCACCATAGGGGTAACCCTCAAATCATCCTAATTCTCCAAAATAAGTGTGTATGTAGTGAGCTCTCTCAAATGAGCCATCTTGTGAGCACTATCTATTAGCACCTTTTTTTTTTCCGCCACATGAGGGTCAATTCATTGGGGTTAAGTGAATGGGAGGGGATTGGATTGAAATGCAGTCTCTCATGATAGACATCATAAGAGGATTTTCTTACATGGGCGAGGACGTCTTACACAAAGATGTGACGGAGAATTTTCCAAGGCCATTGTAGGCGCTTTGATGCTTGTGGATCATATGTTTGAGCTTTGTTCTGGTGTGAACAATTTGCATAACTGGCCACTGGGCCCAACTTGGACCCATGTCAATTATAAGAACTAGGTTTATAAAAAATACCATCAACCCCATCGTATCATTAACATTTTGATCTATGACCGTCAAGTTTAATTATTTTAGATGACATCATATTTTTTTTCTTTTAAGCCAGTGGTGAGCAATTGTTGGATGGGCGTCAAATTAAGGCTTATGACAACTCATGGGTAAGGTGAGTGTACTAGGATGGGTAACTTGATCGCATGTGGGCCAAGTGGCCCAAAGATAGGGTTACTGCATATAAGAATCATGCAGATGGTCATAACTTGAATATTTTTGTCAATTTGTATGCATAATGCTGCATATTCAACTTTATCAAATCCATTGCCCAGACCAATCAAAGATCAGTGTTGCCATGTTGTTTACAAATCGGTTAGATTAACGAGGGATGTCTGTATGTTGAACCCTGATTTCGGGCGTTTTTAAAACGGGTTACGGGTCTTTTACCAAAAAAAAAAAGGGTTACGGGTCACGTAACCCTAAATCGGTACATGATGTGGGTCAATTGATCCTTCCTGCTTAGTGGAATATTTTTAGGGAAAAACTAAATTGAACACGTTTAATCTTTGATCATAGCCACTAAAAGTTTAGGACTCAGTGGAATATTTTTTGGGAAAAGCCATAGCGTTTTCTACCATTTTTACACTCCTTATACTTTTTTTAATTTTTTTAATAAGAAATGATTATATAAGGTTGAGCAGATGCTGTGGTCAAGTATTTCCAGAAAGATTTTTTATTTTTCTGGTTACAAAACAATTGTTCTTTGTGGTAATAAATGGTTAGAAACAGAGGACCTCTGTTTCTGTGAGCAACCATCAATCTCTACTATCCACTAATTAAAAATAAAAGACTACAAATATCTTTTTTCTTTTTTCCTTTCTCCAGAACACATGGACCCCACTTTTGAAATTAAATTACTCAAACATGGAACTGGCATCCTTGAATTTTCTCTGATGTACCTAGTGTAGAAACTCACGTACTAGAAATAGATCGCCACAAAAAGGGCAATTCACATAATCGCAGGAGCATAAAAAAAGGAAAAAACAACGACATCAGAATTCAGAGACCAATCAAACTCACATGATTATTTACCGAAGAAAACTCACGTGATGCCTACAGCAACAACATACCACAATAGAAATGATAGATCCCTCCTATAACTCATTGGTAATATTCCGCATGGCCCCTTCTGAATTGGAATTTGTTCGTGCTGAGTTATTGCCCAAGTTAATGGGCACTAAGTGTTGGATGAATTGGTGGGCCTTTAGATTGATTTGATATGCTGCATTTCCAATGCTGTGGCAGAGTTCCCAGAAAGGTTCTGAGGGCATGTTAGTGCAGAAGAGATACAAGTCTTGCAGTAGATCAAAGAGCAGCCGAGTACACGAGAGATAGGGGCAGCCACCACAGTTTATAGGGAACAGCTGCAGAGAGGGGTGCAGCAAAAGCCAATATGGCAGAGTAGTGAGATTTTGTGAGAGTTAGGAATGGGGAGGGGCTTGCAGCTTGTAATTGTGATAAGGGACATGGATGCATACAGAGCTACCGTCTTCTTCAGCAAATGGAAGTGAGATTCTATTACGTTAACGCATCCACCTCCACTTCCAGCTTGGTATATCAATTGACCGATGCTAAAAATGGCAGCTAGAATTACCCCGAACCAGGTTGGATCAATTGGAGCCATTGGTTGCATCATGGGCGGCATCATGTGTCTTGAATAATGGCTGGCTGTATTTTATGTTAGGCTACTATCTCCCCACATTTACAGCATTATATCATGACATGCAGAGTACAGTTTGGGCTCCATCCAACGACATCAGGGTGGAGATACCCATATTGACTGCCGATTGAGCCAGGAAGGAGAGGCCATTTTTATTCTATGCCCATTTTTTATGTCCAAACTACCGAAACTATCCCTGTAGTACCATCAAAGTATAGATTAAATGAGCCGGTAATATAGAAGTTTGCACAAACTTCAATGGATATTATAGACAATCTACTAAATTGACAAGGATTGTCAATGGAATCGGTCTGAACAACGGGGATTGCCACCAACATGTTTGATTGAAAGATTGTCCAAACTTTTATTATACTACCGATTCATTAGTCCAAAGCTCCCAACTACCAAAACTATCCATGTAGTACCATCAAAGTATGGACTAGGGTAATATAGAAGTATCCACAAACTTCAATGGATATTTTAGACAATCTACTAAATTGAAAAGGACATTGACAATGGAGTCTATTGAAACGGGCATACTGCTGGTGGAAATCCCCGTGCCCGTTGTTCACACCGACTCAATTGACAATGACCTTGTAAATTTAGTAGTTTGGCCAAACTAGCAATGGATGTTTGTGCAAACTTCTATATTTCTGGTTCATTTAATCCATACTTTGATGGGTGATACATGGATAGTTTCGGTAGTTTGGACTAAAGAATCGGTAGAATAATAAAAGTAAGTTTGGTTTCGGTAACCACATTGACGTCGATCGATGTGCACAAGATGTTTTCTTTTATGTATTGGCGTTGTTTTTTTTTTTTTTTTTTTTTTTTTAAATCTTCCATAAACTAGTTAGAACTTAGAAGCCACCATACACGAATTGAGACTAGTGGAAATGGGCCAGTATTTCCTTCTAGGGGTTGCTGATAATATTTATATTTATTTAGTTTTTATTTATTGTGCAAAATTTAATTTCTTTCCAAAATTTCCATAATATTCAATGAAAATCTTGATTTGAAAAGATCTCAATATTTTCGTAATATAATATCTTAAACCTTAGTGAGCACACTTGAAATATGAAAATACTAGGGCTCACTATAATAAACCAAAAGTTTTCTCCTTGCTTTCGAATTGAGAGTGGACTCTCGCTCCAATCAAAATAAGAGTTAAGTTTGTTTGATCTTAATAAGAGTTAAGTTTGTTTGATCTTATGTAAATTGGTTCGTCCCAAATTAATTAATGAAAATGATTTGATTGGTTTGTTTTGATTGTTTCACCCCACAAAAGTAAATCCACCTATACGCAACAGATGAGCAGCCTACATTTCTCATCATTTTATGCAGCAGGACTCTTCTATTTTTTGTGACAGTTTTTTCTAGTGATAGAGGTAGAAAATGGAGTATGTGGCCTCCCCGCTCGAATTTTTGTCCCTTTCCGTAGCGTTACACAAATAAAACAAGCCCTAAACTACTTTAAAATTAGGTGCACAGGTATGTAAAAGAATTTTTTCACTCTTGCTTAATTCTTTTCTTAACTGTGCCTTCATATTTGAAATGTGGGTAGTTTTCTTCACCTTCATTTCTTATTTTATCTTCTCTCACGTCAAAGCACCATTGGTATAATCTTTGAATATGTCAATGACAATGCATTCTTTTAGAGGACGTTTGTTTTTTTCATTTACATATGTAATTGAATCACATAGGTAGTGGATACACAAAAATCATATTTGTTTGATGTGATTTTGATTCACATGTGTAAAATAGTTCTGTAAATGGTGTGAAAGATGGCCCTTTTTGTGCATTGCATTTTCACACCTCAAGAGGTGTGAAACACTTTCACACTGCATTGTTATCAGGCGGAATGCTACAGTGCCTCACTGAGCAGTCCACCCTTTATTTTATTTTATTTTTTTGGGTCCCACTTGTAACATCCGGACCATTCATTCTCTTAAGAAGCTCAAACACGGCCATGTATCTAATTTTAAACCATTGATGATGCATGGAGGTTGAGATATGATCAACATAATCACAGCCGTTTGATTAATCTATTGTTACTAACATATAGCAGTCCGCCTTTTATGATTTTTTTATTTTTCTGGGACCCAACTGTAAAATCAGGACTGTTCATATTCTTCAGAAGCTCAACCACGGCCATGTGTCCAGTTTTCAACCGTTGATGATGCATGGAGGTGATATCATCAAACAATATACAACCTATTGTTACTAACATACCCAGTCAGCCTTTTATGATTTTTTTAATGTTCTGGGCCCCACCTGTAAAATCAGGACCGTTCGTATTCTTCAGAAGCTCAAACACGGTCATGTGTCCAATTTTCAACCATTGATGTTGCTTGGATGTTGAAATATCATCAAACAATCTACAACTTATTCATAGATTCACATGTGAAATGTTATGCTAGTAACAAACAGTGGAATCTGATCCACATGTGAGTCATTTACATATGCAAATGACTCACATGTGGGTCATTTACACATGTGAATCACTTTCACACAAAACAAACGACCCCTTATAAGAATTTGAAGGTTTAAAGAATGTTTGGATAGATTTTTCTCAGATGTTTTTTCTTAACAAAACATTGTCAAAGATAATGATGTGATTTCATATTATATCACAACATCTTCCTCTTCAGAACGTCCTACCAAATATAAAGAATCTTCGCAGAAAAAATTATGATAAACCATGAGAATCAAAATCCTAGAGAATCAAAACCATGACTCCAAATCCTAGAGAACCAATTATCGAATGGGCCATTAGATTTCCTAATTTGGATGAATCTAGTAAAAGGTCTAAGAATAAAAGATGAAAGTGAGTATTTATGCGAGATCATCAAAATATCCAATTCCAGATTTAAATTTGAAGATCCCAACACTCTTAAAAATACTATTTCACCCTAACCGCACACACATGTTACAAACTTAATGGCCTATTTAGTTGAGAGCATTTTCTTAACATAAATGGAGCATGCAATTGCATTTGGGAATTCACAGCTCTCTACACTTTGGATTTAGGTTGTTGGAATTTGCTAAGCTCAGCAAGTAAGAAGTCACTTATGGTTACTTCTAAATTTCAGGATATTTAAGTTTAGGCGGTCGGAATTAAGATTACTATTTTGTCATTCACATTTTAGAATTCTACTTCTTGAGAAACGACATTTGCCACTTGAAATGTTCCAGATGGCCCGATAACATCCTTCGGGTCGCTTATGATTTCTTTTATGAGCCTTGGTAGTCCGCCCAACTGGGGGACCGACTCATGGCCCGGTCCCCCAGGAGGGCCGTTGGATCCCAGGGAGTGCTGGGATGCAACGGCCCTCCAGCTCCCCAGTTGGCCGTTTAGAATTTCTGTTCTTTTATTTGGAGCAATCTTTGTTGCAACACTAATATGCTATCCCTAGTCCTACTCTCAAGATCCACCTTTTGTAGTATCTAACCAATGACCGATAGATAGGAATGAGAAACCATATATATGTGAGATCATTAACTTATATATGATAAGGGCTTATCTAGTGCACAAGGTCTGCAGTCCATGCACACCTCACTGTGGGGTCCACTTAGGGCTGAGATTGGGGAGAATCTCATCATCGACTTGGGGTCTATCTGTGAATAAAATATGAGCCCTATTGGTACATTTTAACTACTTCATCAATAGCCAACAAGTTTCACCCCTTAAAAAAAAAAAATTGAACCTTGGATCCAATAATGGAGTCAAATCGGATGGGTGTAAAAAAATTAACCAACGCGCTTTAGAAGGTCCCATGTCTGTGGTCCATTACGATGGGTCATCCAGTGGGCCCCCACGTGCACTGAAATACCATGCACACCGTGTGCACTGGATAATTTCTGCATATATGATCACAACAAATCTACAGCCAGACATGATAGCTTACTAACGAGGTTCTTTTATTGGCTTGAATACTGACCAACGCAAGTCCAAAACTGAATTAAACATTTTATCAAATATTCTGAGTAAAAGACAAAACATCTCCAATACCAATTTTTATAAACAATAACCTCTAGTGTTGAACATAATGTGTGAGACAAATAATAACAGTGCATTTCAACCTTTATAAGATCACATTTGGAAACTCTATTTATGCGAAAATCTTAATATCAATGACCTTGTAATTTACCCTAGTTAATGGATACTTTCTGCCTGATTAGATATTATTTGAACGTTAGACCTCATTTACAGTGCCACTAAGCCTAAGTAGTAAATTGAGCTCTAGTCTTTGATGACATGGGCTTGAATATGTGAATGCTATTACAAGCTACATGTAAAATAATGAACCTTACTTGAGTTCTAACCTGCTTTTGGACTTGAAATAAACAAATGTATGAGGTCTCTTCTGAGGCTTGAAACTGTGATTGAAATCTTGAACTGAATGGGCCTACAACCAGGTTGTTAGCAGTGGGACCATCCTTCCATTCCAAACTTTAGTTGAATGGCGTCAAAGAAATAAGGTGGTAGATGGGCATGGTACTGGTAAAGGTTTGAACTTGTAAATAATGATATGACCCGAATCATATCCATCTAGCTAGCAAAATGACTCGGGTTACCGTCTGCTTGATGTTTTTTTGGTCCCAATTAGCCTAGTAAGGGTCTAAACAAAGCAATTATCTTTAAGATAAAGCTTAAGATTTTAAGTGCAGGCCTAACAAATGTGATATAATTAGCAAGAACAATAAGAACAAGCTTTTTACTATACATATGATAGTATATGCTAACTCAAAAGGTTAAGCTGATAGGTGAAAGACCCAAATAGGTATATAAATCCATATTAATTCCAATGCCTTGTGTGATGTGGGACTTTCCCAAACACTATCTACACCTAAAAAAAAACTAGACACCATGTGGAAACATTTAAATGTCCTCCTTTTATATGAGCCAGGCCAAACTTTCACTCAAATGGGAGTTGGGCTCACTGTGAAATTGTTAATAAATAAATCTAACGGTGGCCCAACTCCCATTGAACCAAAACTTGATTGGGCACATACAAGAGGGAGACATCTACTTTGAGTCTGTGATTTAGATTTTTGATGAGTGGGTCCCACGGAAGAGCAATTTCTTATGAGTTCAAGCAATAGAGAATTAGATAGGCCTTCATGCTAGCAATTCCAATTTCCAAAAAGATTGCTCCATTTTAGGGGTTGCAAAACAAGATTTTTTTTTATTTAAATGGTTAAAACAGAGGTCCTCGATCTGTTCAGTTATTGTGTAGAGTACTCATCTATCTCTCTACCTTCCATAGATTAAAATAAAGCTGAAAAAATTTTATTTTTATTTCAAAACACATCCATCCTGCATCGTTGCCGCTATACTGTTACTTTGCAGGATGTCTACAGTAACAACATGGCACAACATGGCTACAGCACAAAATGATAAAAAAAAAAAAAAAAAAAAAAAACATACAACATAACAGAAATAACAGATCCACCCTAAGCCTCGGTATTCTGAATGCCCCCTTCCAAGTTGGAATTTATTTCTTCTGAGGAAGTACCCACGAAAATGGGCACGAACCGTTGGATGATTTGAAGGGCACTTAGTTTGAATTGATAGGCTGCATTTACAGTACTGTTGCAGAAATCCCAGAAAGGGTCCAAGGAAATGTCAGTGCAAAAGAGATACAAGTTCAGTAGTAGATCATAGAGCGGGCGAATGCACGAGAGATAAGGCAGCCGCCAAAGCTTGGTGGGAACAGCTGCGGAGAGTGGGGCAGCAACAACCAAGATGGCAAAGAGAAGTGAGAATCTGAGAGGGTTTGTAGAGGGGAGGGGATTACCGCTTGTAAGCGAGATGAGGGACAAGGACGCATACAGAGATGCTATCTTCTTCAGCAAATGGAAGTGAGATTCTACTGCCAAAATGCCTCCACCGCCACTTCCACCTTGGTAAATGAGTTGAAGGATGCTAAAAATGGCACCTAGGATTACCCCGTACCAGGTTGGATCAATTGGATTCCGATCCATTGGTTGCATCATGGGCGGCATCTTGAGTTTTTTCAATCTCTATAAAGTGGCAGACCTCCAATATCACTTAAATAGAATTCTTGTGCGAGGAATTGAGCTAAAATCAAATGGCAGACCTACACGGGAAGCATAGTCTTCCCATGTAGACTTTAGCAGCGCGATTGGGACATTTAGAACACCCATATACATACACCCATTATATGGGTGTATGTATATGGGTGCGCGATTGGGACATTTAGAGCACCCATATACATACACCCATTATATGGGTGTATGTATATGGGTGTGCGCGATTGGGACATTTAGAACACACATATACACCCATATAATGGGTGTATGTATATGGGTGCGCGATTGGGACATTTAGAGCACCCATATACATACACCCAATTGGGTGTATGTATATGGGTGCTCTAAATGTCCCAATCGCGCTGCTAAAGTCTACATGGGAGCTGCTTACTAAATGTCCCAATCGCTGCTAAAGTCTACATGGAAGACGCGCTGCTAAAGTCTACATGGGAAGACTATGCTTCCCAGCAATTCCTCGGTTAAGTCCAAATCTCATGCGCGTCTTCCACATGCTTGTCCTCAGTGGAATATGTGAAACTCCACCGTGGGGCCATCTATTCATGATTTGATTTAAACCGTATAAAATGAATGTCACCACTCCTATTACATATCCTCATATATATTTCAATAAGAGCTGATCCAACATAAGAGTGATCACATGACAGATGATATTGTTGGCGCAATCTTATACATCAATCAAGTTCTTACATGTTTGATCCACTGTGTGAGGATCCAAACCTTTCAAAATATGCGTCCACCCGTGTTTGCCATTGTAAGTCCACGATTCACGCACCAAGTATCGTTTTGTTTCCAATTTTTCAACAAAATAAGGTTGAATCACATATTTATCAAAATTTAGTTTATAATATGGTCAACATAACATGGATCCAGACCTCAGTTTATTCATAACTCTATGCATTGCTATCTGACCCAAAATATGTCATTGGGAATAATATTAACCATTGAATTGCACAGATGTGAAAAGCATCGCTAAATCTTGTTTTATTTTAGAACCAATCTATGAATATAATTCTTATAGACTCAAATCTCAAAGGCTAAGCGGAAGGAAAGTGCACATGTAACGGATAATATAGATTACCAAAAGATGATTCTTGTCGTGTACACAATTTAATTTGTGTTGCCAAGATCATGGTTGAGAGGTATTGGCAGCTCAGTATCACACACGTGCCTGGGGCTCAATCCCTGAGCCTTCAAATTGACAGTATCCCCGATTCCTTTCCAATAGGCCAACCTAGCAAAATAATAACAATAATAATAATAATAAATTTTATGACCATTTTTCCCATATCCAATGATTAATCTCACTTTGAGAAGAACTGGAGTGTACCTTAAATAAATACAGTGGGGGGCAAAACTTGGGGTATTGATCTTTGAAAGGTGGAAGCCCACATTTAGATTTGATTCGACCTTATTTGATGACATAATTTGATAATCTTGTATAATCATTTCCTCGAAACAAAAGTATACACATAGTTGGGATCCTATAAAACACGATGGTATTTTATCTTTAAAGTTGTCATTTACCGAATTCATGGATGGAAAGAAATAGTCATATAAATTACAAAAATGCAAGAATAGGTTATGGAATAATCCTAGCGCTTGGTTTTAGATCTACAAAGTTTGTTGCTGTATACATCGTATCGATTAATTGGTTGTGATAAAATCTAACGATCACTTATGTTTGATATAGTATGAAATTAGAAATGGTGCCAATTCAAGGGAGATTCCTGATTAGTATGTCAAAGAATTTGCCTAAAAGAATAAAATGAACAGAGTGGGCATGTAAACTAAGGGAAATTGGTGAAGAGGGCCACCTATAATCGTGGGTGCACTTTTATGTAATATAAGATGAGAATGAGAAAGATGAAAACAAGCAAGTTGTAGAGGAAACAAAAATAGATAAAACAAAGGCAGAGAAGAGTAGGGATGAAATTTGCTTGTCATGTGTCCTTTACTAGACAATAGATGCATCCGATCACTTTTTGTTTCTATAAGTATTTAAAATAAGAGGTATTTACGGGGAAAATTACGCTACATGACCCTAGACCAAAACTCTCCTCCAAATTCTCTCTCTCTCTCTCTCTCTCTCTCTCTCTCTCTCTCTCTTCTACGCACCTACTTCCACTCTATCCTCCCCTCCATTTCCGTGCCATTAAACATTTCCTTCTCCAATCACACATGTCTTTCTCTCTCCATCTCTACCCCAGCCTTCTTCCAAACTCAACTTCCACACTATTCCAAACTCACCATCTCTCTTCTCATAAACTCCACCACCACCACCATGATCGACCAAAACCATCTTCCCATTCTAAACCATTGCCTCCCTCAAACCCCTCCAATCCGATCCATATAAAGCTTCTCAAAGTCTAGGGATGAGATAAGGTCTATAATTCTATCGCTGAATTCGTCAACTCGTTCCTAGGTCGAGAAGATACCTTATTCTTATTTGATTTGCGCTTTAGTTTGTGTAGTGTTTTTTGAAATATTATTGTGAAATTGAGTTACTTTGGTATTTACTCACTCATTTTGTGCTTTCAATAATTTCTTTTGCACACAGTTTTCCCCCTTTCTTTATTATGTTCAAATCGAGACTTACCACTTAAAATCTTGAGATTTTTTCATATGCAACTTCTAATGCATACTTTAAGAGTATGAAATGCCTCATATTTTAAATATCTTTCACTATTTACATATTATAGTGTTGTTAACCTCAATTAATATTTAAGGAACATACAATTTGTGAGTATATATTATATTTGTATGCAATACTTTCTCTAATATAGGCATTCGACTCCATATTTTATATTGTTGTTTTACTGGTCAACTGGCTTAGTTAGAAATATTCAAGAGGAGTTGAGAGTTAAATGCACATAAGTTGGATTTAGATATGCTCTAAAACTCTAAGTAATGGTTATAAATGGGTGAACTTAAAAGTAAATAAGTTGTCCTAACTTTTTTTTTCTTAAATGGAAGAGATATGTCTGTAAATACTTGTCATTTCTTGTTGTAGGACCTGCAAGGATGTAGATAGAGGACTTTGTATTTTTGTGTTTATAATATTTTCATTTTGTGATATTATTAATGTTTGTATAGAGAATGTGCATCAAGGATGTTGTAAATGGATGATTTTTCTAATGTTGACATTTGTTGCAAGAAGAATTTACTAATTAATATTTGCATAAAGTATGTAAATGGAGGATGTTGTGAACGGAGGATGTTATAAATGGATGATTTTTATAATGTTTGCATTTGTTTCCATAGAAATTGGCATACACTTGCATGAAAGATGTAAAAGAAGGATGTTGTAAATAAAATGTTTTTATAATATTTGCATTTATTGTAAATAAACATCACTATCGAGTTAATTTCTGTCGCCAGATAAAAACAACGGTTAATTGAAAACATTGAAGTGGGCAATGATTTCGTCACCCGACAGAAATGATTATATATCCTACAAATAATACAATGGGCTACAATAAGGTCACTTGACAAAAACATTTGCTTATCTAGCTATAAGGTTTGTTGGGCGATGATATCGTTGCTCATTGAAAAAGGTAAATAAAAAATTTGGTGAGAGGACTGGTGTTGTTACATCGAGGCTGGCTCAAGAAAAATTGAGGCCTAAAGAGACAATTGTAAATGAGGCCTCAAATTATCAATTCTTTTATTTTTTTAAGTTTTGAGTATCTAAATTCGTATTTTCTAGTAGACATATTTATTATTTATAAATTATAACTAATAATATTTACAAATAAAATGAACACTAACTATAATAAGCATACAATATGAGCTTGGAATTAAAAAAATCCGAAAAGCATGGAACAATAGAACCTGATTTAGTGTTTTGTCATTGTTGGCCACAAAGATAGTAGATGTGGACGAGTTTTGAATTTAATGGAACTTCTTCAATATGAAAAAAAAAAAAAAAGGATTATATTTGAGTTAGTGAATTATGATTAACATATATTATCAAAAATATATTACAAAAAATACCCACATATATTATAAAATTCACACATATTATTAAAAAAAAAAAGACAGAACCATATCAGTAAATCCTTAAAGAAATAATAAAAAAAAAACAGTTAGATGGTTATGTGAGAAACAATTGAATTATTTGTGACTAATTAATCTAACTTTCATTTGAAAAGCTTCACTAGTGATGTAGAATGAGGTTGAGATTTAAGAAGATACTGTGCAGAGAAAATGAAGAATGACAATTGGTGAAAAGATGACTTTAGTGAGATCAACTAAATACTATTATGGGCCTTATTTTTTGGCCCAAAAAGAAAAGGACGGCAGTTGCTTTCATGTTTTTTTTTTTAAATGAGAAAAGATGACTTTAATAAGATATGATACAATGGGACCTTTATCTTTTTTGGGGCGTAAAGCAAGGGCGTTTCTTGCCCTATGTTCGAGCCGCTTCTGTGTTACATAAAAACTATTAGGGCCTTCATTTTATACTGTGAATATCTAAGGTGATTTCTTCTGTAATTTTCTTTTAAAATAATTTGGTCTCTAACAAATTTGGTCACTTAACTAATAATATGTGCATAAATTGACTTTTTTATTTTTCAAAATAATTTGTTATTTATAAAAATAATTTATTTTTATTATTTTTTTTGTGGAGGCTATAATTTTAGTTGAACTATGATACGTGGCGACCTTTTACCTTGGCCCTTTGTTGTGTGGATCTTGTCATCTTACACACTGAATCTTTTAGTCGAAGGAGTGAAACTTTACACTGGAACCTATCTATTGAGAATCTAAGCTAGTCGAACTGAGAGCCCTTAAATGAGAGCCCTTACATTATATAGAAATTTCCCAAATTGTACTCAAACATGAGTTAGACCCGCCGTAAGATTATATTAAGCACATCATTCTTCGTGTGGTCAATCCTATGGTGGAACCAATTCTTATTGGAGTAACATTCGGAAACATCCCATTTACAATAAGGGATGATCATTGTAACCAACTTAGATTTTCAATAGGTTAGTCCCATTATAGAGTTTCACTCCTTCAACTCGGGAATTATTAAGTCATAGACTGCGAGGAATCCTCTCGGGGCCGTTTGTAGCACCACCTTTTTGTGGCAACATCACAAAATCGTGCTTTTTAAAAAAAAAAATTCATAATTTGGTGTTAATGCTTTTCCATGAGGTAAAACATAAAAACCAATGCAATTTTTCATGATGCTTTGAAAATCAAATAGTCAATCTTACAGTGGGATCAACTCTAATTACAGTAAAATTAATTTCAAAATAAATCGTATAACATGAAGGCCTTTATTTCGAAGAGTTTGGGTTTCCACTAAGTTGGTCCTACTATGGAGTTCCACTCCTTTAACTCGCAATTTATGTTAGCCAAATCTGTAGATGATCCAGTCACAATTTTATCAAATACCAGACAGTCAAAAGTCAGGGCCACATATAGTAGCAGACATCTTTCTCAAAAATCATCACCTAGTAAAAATGGTTATGAAAAACAAATTAATTTTCAAATCCTAAAAAGATAATTATGGATGCAAATGTTCCTCTACATAACGTATGTACCTTCTTACATTACATACAACCTAGTGGGGCCCACCTTCTGGCGTGTCTAAATGGACCACACATACATTACCTGATCGTCACCGATCCCATGGATTTAAATGGTTCCAAATGGAATGAATTGTTGGATAGAGCGTCATTTTTATTTTATTTTGTATATACAGCCATTAAACCTCTGGGCCACCATGGATAAAGGGGGTTAGAGATATTCAATTGAGTTTAAATTTGATGTCTAGGGTAATCCCACTTGAATCTTTCAATTCCCCTTCCCCATGATATGTGGGGTCACCCAATAGCTGATATGTACTATAAGGAGGATGTATCGTAATTAGTATGTACATGACCATTTTTCAATTATATATAAAAATTGTACTTATGCACATGTCAACTGCTTCGGGACAAAAAATTCCTCCATATAGTAAAAGTAATTATATAAACAAAAGGTAAGAGTATATGGCAACTAGGTATTGTTAGTTATGGGACCCATGACCCCAAAATTTCGTTTATCGACAGGGTTCCTCCTTCGTTCATTCCTTTCTTTCTGCCCAGCAGCATGATTTCCACACCCACCGCCGGCCCACCAGTCCCTTTCCTTTGAAACTTGGTTACTCTTTCTCTTCACGGGTTTTCACAGTGGGCGTAGGGCGTTTTAGCACTTCCAAGTTTTTTTTCCCAGAAAGTCTATGGAGCCTGACTCTAGAGCCGGAATGGGAGCCCCGAGCTGGAGGTCCAGCTGGACCTCACGTTTAAAGACATTCACCTAAGAGCCCGCCCAGCGTTTCCATAGACCGCCTGAAATTTTCAGAGAAAGGGGAAAATGCAGAAATTTTCGGAGAAAGGGAAAAACGAAGATCCAGCTCTTCCTCTCTGCAAATTTGAGAAATTTTGAGACTCTGCAAGGATTAAAACTGCTCTGAAGACCAGGGCCACGTCACCTTGGGCACTCCCACACTCACAGCCTCCAGCACCGAGTTCCATCCGCAGTGGGTCACGAACCCACCAACGGCAGGATGGTTCAGAATCATCACCTGTGGGGCCCACCCCCTTATGATCAGACCCTTCCCTTTCATCCTCTCCTCAAACCCATCCGGCATCCACTCTTCCTCTGATCCCAACTGGTCCGTGTTCCTCACCACCCAAATAAATGGATGGCCAGATGCTTCCAATGCCAATCCAATCTCCATCAGCTGGGCCCCAATCAGATCACAAATGCTCCCAAAGCAGAAGTAGAGTACTGAGCCGGGTTGTCTCGAACTGAGCCAATCCAAGCACTGGTTCGTGTCGATGAATGCCTTGTTCCCTCTCTCGGCCATGTCTATCTGGTCCCTGTTGCAGAGAGAAACATGGCCTATGTGCCAAGCTCTGTTGCTACCAATCACCTCGTCTCTGTAGTGCTTCGCGTAGTCAGGCTCCAGCTCGTAGAAATTGTTCACGACCACGCCGTAGCTCCTTCTATCAGCCTCATTCACTTTCTGCATTGTCTCTGTAAATGGGGTTCGAGTTTTCACGAAATCCGCCATCTGGGACTTGGTTATCTCGATCGGGTGAGGCAGTTTCGGCACCAGGAAGGGCTCTGTTTCTGTGGACACGCTCTCATGGGGGGAGTATCTTTGCATGCTGTTAGAGACGCAGAGGGAGAAGTAGCTGGTCCCGTGGAAGACTAGCCTGGGTATGTTGAATTTTCCCGTGACTTCGATGGTCCACGGGAAGAACATGTCGGAGACGATGCAGTCCGGGCGGAGGCGTTCGACGAGCTCCTCGAAGGGGTGGAGGAGGAGGTTGATGGCCTTGAAGAAGGCTACGGTCATGTCGGGGGAGGTGACCGAGTCGAGATTCTCGCAGCCTTCGGGGAGGCCGGATTCGGAGATGGGGAGGTGTAGGAGGTGGATGGTGATGTTGTGGTAGCCGGAGAGGTGGGTGGTTCTGTCGATGGTGGACTGGATGCGGGTGGCGTTGAGAGGGGTGGTGACGATGGAGACTTGAACTCCTTGGAGAAGGGCGAAGAGCCTTGCGATGTCTGTCATGGGAATAAGGTGGCCTGGGGCCATTAGAGGGAAGAAGAGTATGTGGAGAGAACTAGTTTCAGAACCCATAAAGGAAGAAGATCAAGAAGATGATGATGAAAATGGGTTAATATCAGAAGATGATGATGATAGGTACTCTTTTTTATATACTATTCTCCTACTTGGAGGACAAGGAATGAAATGAGTGTTTTTAGCCGAACGTAACCCTCCGAACCAAAACCGAATTCATCGCGGGAAAACAGGGAGAACGGATGCAGCAACCTCAGGCGACGGTCGCCGCCCCCGCTACCTCACCAACGCCCGAATCCGGCGAGTTCCCGGTGGAGGCTCCACCAAAACAGGTGGCTCTAGCCATGGACCGCCTCTCGCACGCCGGTCGCCTCATTGCCGACATTCGCCTCGGTGTCGACCGCCTCCTGGAAGCGCTCTTCGTCGCCGCCGATCGCCTTCCCCACCAGTCGGAGAAACCTCTCAATCCCATCCCCAAAGAGGAAGCCTCGATGCGCCAGCACCTTGAAGACCTTCGAACTGTTGGTAAAATCCATCTCTCTCTCTCTCTCTCTCTCTCTCTCCCTTTCCCTTCCTACGGTTAGGGTTTTGGACTCTCAATCTTCCCTCTTTTTTTGTGTTGAAAAAATAAAGATTTTTTTTTCAATGATTTGAACGGAGATCCCCAATTATACGCCTTTTTGGATGATCTTGATCGTCGGAGTGGGCAGCAGTTGTTGCAGTAGGATCGCTGACTGTAAAATTCTAAATTTCTTCGATAAATCGGCTTTTCTGGGTAGAGCAGCTCTCATTTCAATGTAGCAATGTGAGCTTCATTTGTACCGTTGACATGCTGACCAAAGAAATGTTGCTTGTTCTAATTGAGGATCATATAATTTTTCTGTTTGTAGAGGATGTTCTCATCAATTTTAATGCTAAGAGAAACTCGCCACCACAGTTAACACTTGACGTCATGGTTCACGGTCACCCTGTTTATGTTTAATAATATTTTATAGTGGGATCAACTCTTATTGAAATAAAATTAAAGGCACGTTTGGCACAGTGCATGCTATGAAAGGAAGCCTCTGTTTAGAGGATTCCCTTCATCTCCTGGAATTAAAGATATCCTCATACAATATTTGTAGTGAGGAGTTCTAAGTTTGGCATTGAAAGAGGATTCCTACTATTACTAAAATATTAGATAAAATAGTTGTAAGTTTTTTTAAAATAATTCAAGATCCATGAAGAATCAAGACCTTAGATTTTTACTTGAAGTTGTATTTGGCCATCTAGAGTATTTGAACAGTTCGGATCATGCGAAGGGGGCCCACAAAAATTAAATAAAAAAATATTTTAAAATCTGGACGTTTTTGCAAATATCTTGAGATCTAGTGAGAATCAACGACTGAAATTTGGGAACCTAGCCGTTTTCGACCTTATGAAGATGGCTCACGGTTTAGATCATGATTTTAGGCCCCACATAAACCAAAAAATTGAAAACATCACACTGTTTTTTTATGCCCTTTTTGCACTTAGAGAAATCAATAGCCAATAGTTTTCCAAAGCAAATAACTTGAAATCCATGATGAATCAACGGTTGATATTTCATTATATAGCCGTTTTTGAGGGATTAAACATGAGTAACGGTTTGGATCTTGACTATGGGACCTAAAAGATAGGTTTCCAACGTAAAATTCTCTTATGGTCTAAGTTACCGTTTTTACGATTCCGATGCACTGTAGCTTCGACTTTCTTTGGTTCTGCAAATTTCAAGAGTCCGAGGGGGGAGGGTCGGAATGCAGAAATAATTATTTATGCGGATTTCCAACGTCTACCCTCTTAAAATTCGCTGTGAATCAAACGTAACAAATCCACGATCGAGCGGAAAATACACGAGAAATTCACAGCACAGACCGTTGCCAAACGTGACCTGAGGGAAAGCCCATTCAAGAAGAATTCAATTCGGAGCAGCATGGATAATTGATTTTCAACCATCCATGCCTACTACCATAGGCAACGTGGCCCATTAAACAATCACAAGTAACCAACCTACAGATTTTAATTAATTAGTTATAAGTGGTTTGGTTACATGTGATCAATGCAATAAAGGCCCTACTTTGATTAGAGTAAGATACAACTCTCAATCCTAAAATAATGAGTAATAATTATTTTGAACTGTTTGAATTCATTATAGTGGTCTCTATTTTCTTTTTTTAAACTGACCTCTAAGTTTTTGAAAAATTGTGTCCTTTCAAATATTGAGGAATTTTTAAATTTAGGTCTTTATGTTAAATATTAGTAAAAAAACTATGCAAAAATTAATAAATTTATTCTTCAATGATAAAAAAATATATATAAGATCTTAATTCTCCCCTCTAAAATATACCTTGCCTATGCCAATGTTAATTTGACTATCGCTTGCCCCCTCTAGAAGAAAATCTAATAGTTGTCAATTCCGTTTCGTCCGGAATTGGTTGAAACATTCCGGAATTAGCCTTAGGTGGAACGGAATGGCCCCTACAACTTTTCGATCCTAATTCTGGCTCCAATTCCAGATAAATTCCGCTCCTATCGGGTCAAGGTTTCATACTTTCATTCAGGTGAAAACTAGAAAATGGTCAATTATAAAGTGTAGTTTAATTTAAGTGAGGTAAGTACGCATTTTTAGTATTATTTTAGCATCAACTATATATATATATTCCATTGTCAATCGCGTCTTTTCTGAAATGGAATACCGGAATGCAAAACATTCTGCCATAGGTCAAATCGGAACGGTGACCGGAACGAAATTGACAACTACAGAAAATCCTAACTTCATCACTGGTCCTAGATAAACTTGCGAAAAGAACTTCACGTTGTTGTTTATGAGATTTGACACTATGGATGACCCTCATATTGCAGTCAAATTAGTGAGTTCCACTATTTCCATGGTACAACTCATTTTTAGTTGGACATTAAAAAATTTTCCATCACAATAAGAAAACGGTTCTTTTAGTTGTAGGCTATTATGGTAAATGCGACCTAGTTATCTGATATTAGACCAGTGCTGCATTTATTAATACCCCCAAATGAGTACAGCTTTCACAGCATCACAATTCAGTCAAAGTTTTTCTATCCTCTAGATTACATTATCTTAAATTTAATCCCTATTTGATCTTCCACTACTATATATAGCTGTTAGTAAGTACAAACCGAAGCATTTTCTTGCTTAAATCTAAGTCACAAGAAGCAAATAGAATCATTTAATTGTATAAAGGAGACTAATATACTTGGACACATTAAATTGGAAGTTGGAAAATAATTAAACATTTAAAGTGTGTTACTTTTTTAAGGGTAACATTTAAATGCAAGCAATGTCATAGAACGGCAGAAGGGAGCAATTGGGAATCTCTGTATGAGCTATCTACACCTGAAAAAAAGCTAGACACTAACACTACGTGGAAACAATTGAATGTCCTCCTTTTGTATGAGCCAGACCAAACTTTCACTCAAATGGGAGTTGAGCTCATTGTGAAATTGTTAACGAATTAATCTAATGGTGGCCCAACTCCCATTGAACCAAAATTTGATTGGGCCCATACAAGAGGGAGACATCTACTCTGAGTCTGTGATTTAGAATTTTGATGAGTGGGTCCCATGGAAGACCAATTTCTTATGAGTTCAAGCAATAGAGAATTAGATAGGGCTTCATGCTAACAATTCCAATTTCCAAGAAGATCACTCCATTTTATCAGTTGCAAATCAACTGTTTTTTTTTTTTTTTTGGTAATAAATGGTTAAAAACAGAGGTCCTCTGTTTCTGTGTATAGTACTTATTTATCTCTCTACCTTCCATGGATTAAAAATAAAGCTAAAAAAATCTAATTTTTTATTTCAAAACACATCCATCTTGCATCGTTGTGGCTATACCATTACCCTGCATGATGTCTATAGTAACAACATGACTACAGCAAACAAATAGAATGAAAGAAAAAAAAAAAAACCACATAATGCAACATAACAGAAATAACAGATCCATCCTAAGCCAGGAAGTGAATGTGAGACATCTAGGATAAAGTGAACTATGAGATATTGGCTACTTAGGGAAATGGATCCCCTATTTGAACCAATTAGGGGTTGTCCCATGAGGTTTGAATGTCACATCTCATCTCCTCAAAAAACTTCCATCTCTTAAAAAAAAAAAAAAATTTCTTCCCATGTTGCACCCTTGGTCCATACACAAGGGATCCGCATCCGGATCCGGATCCGGATCCGCAATTGGACATCCAAAAACCCATTAACGTCTAACACCCTGACAGGCAAATGATAGTCAGATGTCAGACATTAATGAGAGGCGATTGCCAAAAATGGATTGAAAATTTAATTTATTAAAAGGGATTTTTGGGGGTGCATTGGATTGAAAACTTAATTTATTAAAAGGGATTTTTTGAAGTTTATGGTGGGCCATGGCTCCTACCAATCCCTAGTTCCGCCCCTGCTAGAGAGGTAGCTAGATGCGGCAAGTTGGATGGGCCCTCTGCTTGAGGCTCCAGTTATCTCAGGGCCAAGGGAGAGGAGATCTATATGTGTAAGCTCCATAAATTAAATTTGAGATCAATCCGATACCCATATCCTACTTATCATTGGACCACTAGTTTATCGTTTCTGTTTTTTTTTTTTCTTAATCTGTATCGTTGCTCACTTGTATATCATTGTTTACTGTAGTGCATCACCTTCTTCTCCACTTTCCCTATACCCGTTCAACTCTTAGTTGAACAAGGACTCACCTTATTTTTACTTATTCAATTTAGCAACGTTTTTAGTTTCTTTTTGTATTTGCACTGCTTGGCCATTTTCTGCGATATGAAGGCCATCCTTGTTAATACATATCTTTTTTTTTATAAAGCACGCATTGGAAGACTGTTTGCTCCAGGGCGGACCTACCTTATTTTGACCTGGGCGGTCGCCCCATGTTTAATCCAAGATTCCAACAAAAAAGGAAAAAGTAGTAGGGGTTAAGATGCATTAATGATAAAAGTGGGCCTAAAAATTATCAAGATCTGTTTCTTTTTACCCTACTAGTGGGATAGAAACAATTGAGAATCCGAATACACGCGGGAAGACAGACCACTCAAGTGGAAAAAGAGCTCGCATATGAGAGAAGAAAGCTCATATAAGTGGAAGGGTACCTAGGGTTTGAACTTGAGATACTAGGTGAGAACTATCACTCCTTACCACTCGGGTAAGGTGTCTTTCTCATCAAGATCTTGGTGACCTAATACAATGGGAACATGATAGCCCTATCCATTATATAAACAAGCACTTACAGGGACGGGCCTACATTATGCAGACCCGGGGTGACAAAAAGGGTTAAAAGTTGCATGTGCCAATTCCTGTAAAGCCATCGCCTCACCTCAGGTCTTGAAAAATCCTAATAGTTTCATCCATTTTGATTACAGAACTCATTCTTGTAACTAGGGCATTTGGTTCATATAATGTTATTGGTATTTTTTTTCCTTTTAGTTTTTCCTAATATGATGTTTGTATTAATGGGGTTTGATTTATGACTTATATATTTCTCTGTGTTTTGACTTCTTTGCTCTATGTAATAGATGTTTTGCTATTTATTTATTTTCTCAATGACAATGACCAAATATTTGGATTTTTTTACAAAATTAACAACCTGCTTTGGATTTTGTTTGATTTATTGTTGGGTCTTGAATTTTAGCTACTTTCTTCTTTTTTTTTTCTTGTTAGATTTTCTTGAATCACAATATGATGTTTATGATTATGTTGTTCTTATTTTATTTTTTTTATGTTATTTTCATTTGGATTCATATGATAGAGGAACTCTTAAGTGCTTAAGGAAACAATCAAAGAGGAATTATTTTCTTATGGTAATGATTTTACTTCTTTGGAGTTCTCTATAGTTTTCTTATTATTGTTGTAGTGTGGTTGCTAACTTAGTTTTCATCCCATTGATTGAATAAAAGGATGATTTCTTGAGGAAATGGTTGTAGTTAAAAATATTATGTGAGAATAAAACGTTAGTAGCAGGATATGAGTTCTTTATACTTAATTTGCCAAAAACTAAAAATAAAAAATAATGTCTTTAAACTATGCAATAAGTTGAAATTATTGATAGTTGACGTTGATTTTAACCACTTTAATTGACCATTGCCCACCTGCCCTGTGCAAATGAAAATTCTGATTCCGCCACTTATTTGCTCTATATGCAAGCCCCCATTAATATTATATACGGGTATGTATTTGTGCGTGTATGAGGAAGATGAAAGCATGCTGCACTTCAATGACTACTCAAGTGACTCAAGTTCTCTATCTTAAAGTCAACCGGCATATGATAGGCCCTGTGGCGAATAACGCAAAATATTACAGTTGGATGCGGCAAAGTTAGGAGAAAAAGCTGTTGAATTTATTATGGGTTGGAAAGAGGTTAAGTTTTGCAGATTTTTTTTCTTGGATCCTGGGTCTGAAAAGCACATGGATTGCTTCCGCTACTTTCAGGGAAAGAGGCTCAACAAATTTCACGACATATACTTGCCAGTAATTGACTACCGACGAGGGAAAGATCCATGTACATACCATTTGGAAAAAATATCAGATATTGGTGTGGTTCCAACCCATTTGATAAAGGGATTGAAATCTACGACCAGGCTAATGCGGCCATACGAGTGGAAAGGACTACTTCCTTGTAATTTACGGTATTCAAGAAGGCTGAAACCTCACAAAATAGATCATGATGCAACATGTCAGCCAGCGAGTGATCTGCAGACATGAATGATCTTAATTGCGCCATGGGACCCTTTCAATCAACACTCTTGATTAGAAACGTTCAAGCTGATATGAACATCCAAAATGTGAGATCCATCATCTGCTATGCGTGGTCCACCAATTTCATAGGCTTCTTCCTTTTTCCGTTTTCTGTTCTTCTCTCTTTTTTTTTATGGGGGCCCTAAACTTCATCCAAATGAAGATAGATCTAAAGTAATTCTGCATGCTTTTATGAGAAAATATAGTGGATGGTTGACCAATCAAAACTATTGATTGACTGAGGTTTTTGTAACGCCCCAATTTCAGATACCAAGATAGTCATCAGAACATGGGCGGATCCAGAACTTCTAATCTGAGAGGGCTGCACTCAGTGGTAGATCCATGATTCAAAATCACTGGGGGCACGATTAAGTAGTTGCCCCCGGAAATTTTTTTTGGGTTATTTATATGATTGCAAATGATTTTTTCTTCTTTTTTTCTTCATGCTTGAGAAAAAACAATACACAAAAAAAGTAGTGGACCTTTTACATACACTATCAGTAACTAATACACAGAAAGGTGTATTCAAAGACAGGTAGTTTGTAGATTTCCACTGCATTGCAAATCATGTCTAGCAAGGACAAATAGTGTGCAGATTTACCCCAAACCTTTTATATGGAACAAATATAATATAATAATTTCAAGCAATAAAACAAGACATATTTATTTATCACAACTCTTCTCTACGTGTTTTCATTGGAGGGCCTGGTTCAATGTCACTGGCGGCCTAATTGATTTGAGCCTAACTTAGTATACATAATTTTTTTTTCCAAAAAGTCACTTGGGGCCTAGCCCCCCAGTGACTATGAACTGCATCGGCCATTGCCGGAGATTCTAATGGGTTTGCCGGAGACTCTAATGGGTTTTCTTGTAGCATCACCGCATCACCGGGTTTGTCCCTCAAACCCATTAGAATCTCCGGCTCCAACTCCACAATGCTATTTACGAGAATGCCCTTGGCTTGTTTGAAACGGCTCCCATGGTGCAGAAACCATGTGTAGGCCTGGTTCGACCGGTCTTGAGCCGCATCCACCAGGTCTTCTCTAGAGATGGGTCTGCAACCGGGCAACTTCAACGGTTCAGATGAGAAGTTAGAGTCTACCGTCGGCAAATGGATATCGACAGACAACGACAAGAAGTTACTGGTGTAGAGGAGGTATGGTGGGACCCCAACTTCTCCGGCGACATCGAAAGCATCGATTCCGAAGAGATCGACGACTAGCGCGACGAGGCGGTGGGTGGATGCAAGGTTCTTCAAAACATGGTGAAGGGATGGGATGGAGCACTTGTGTGTGATGGATATGAGGGTTCTTCAAAACTAGTTTTTTTTTTTTTTTTTGGTTGGAAGCTGGGGTGGGCTGCAGCCACCCCAGGCCCCCCCTTAGATCCGCCCCTGCATCAGAATATCCGAAGTTGGCGCTACTTCTCAGAAAATCCGAGAACTTCCAAGATCGTAAGTCCGCAGTGAGGTCAAATTTTAAACTTTTGAGCAATATAATAGTAATAGTTAAATTGCGGAAGCATAAGAAGTAAAATGAAAGCAATAGGTATCATGATATATAAAAAATGAGCGGAACTGTAGTCCAGTTTAAAAGTACCAATTGATAAGAACAAAGATTAATTACATATTTGACAGCTACCCAGCTCACTACAATAATCGCTCAAAACCCAAACAAAGATAAACACTCATAGCCCAGGTACTGGCTCTCCAACCTGCGATTAGACTTCTTGGTCAGCCGGTCCCCAATCGTAATCTCTAGCTATAGGCGCCTCTATGAGCGCATGTAAGGACCCACTCCTAGAAATACCTAGTGGGACCCAATTTGACCAAGTCAACCATAGGTTATCCTATTTAATAGGTGATTAGCATGAAAGTTAGTAATTTTCCATTAATTAAGCCTAGTTTATAGGATTGAGATTCTTGTGAGATTAATAGTGGTCTTCTTAGAATTAATTAACCAATTAGAGACCCTAGTTGTTATCTTAATTATAGATGGGTTTTCCTTAGAGAGTTGTGCAATTGACCTTACAATGACCCAACTACCTATGGCCCAACTCATTAGCCCGTTTATCATATGGGGGTACTTTAGTCTTTATTTCCACACCTTTTTCCTCTTTTTTGGAAATCCCAATACCATAAATGTCCTTAGCTCTTAACTCTCTACCAAGTAAACATAGGCACTTTTGTCATAATATATAGGCTACCTTTATTGCCCTTAAGCTCCTTTATTCACAACCACTCATTTGAAGATACTTTAGTCATTAAATGTGAATACCTAAATTACCCTAGTCCTTATCCTTTATTTCTATTGGCAACCAAGGACCCTTTGGTCATTCTATTTTAGCATCCCCAAATACCCTCATCCTTATCTGAAACTTACTCTAGCAAGGGAGGGCATTTTGGACTATGACCCAACCAACCCCTATAAAATAAACCCCTCTTATCTCTTCCCCTCATTTCACTACAATTCTCTCCCATCTCTCCCTCTCTTTCTAAGCTAGAGATTAGGGTCTCTCATCTCCTAGATCTCTCTTCCCTCTCCAAGTTAAGGTAATCTCCTTCACTATTTCTAATTTCCTTGTAGCATACCTTTTTCCCTTAAAGTTCCCTTTCTTATGCATTTCTCTACATGGGAATGGGTGTAGAGATTGTAGATTCAACCATTGGGGTGATCTTAGAGCTATTGGAGTGGAGCCCAAGCTATTTGAGGAGTTTTCTTCCTAATTAGGTAAGTAGACATGTTTAGATTCTTTAATTAAATTGATTAACATGCTTAGATTGTTAATTACTGTCCTTTATAGTTATTTGGCATGCTTTTTGTATTTAAATGGTTGATTAGATGGTATTATGCATGGATTGTTGTTCTAAACCTTTTCTTATGTGTTATTCGCTATTGATGGATGGGAATCCCCCATTTGGAAGATCAATGGCCCATTTGTGATGAAATCATGATGAGGGAGGTGTGCTCAATGTTTGGAAGTATTTGGTGAAGATCTGGGACCCATTTGATGTAGTTTTGATGAAAAATGGAAGATGGTAGAATCTTGATTTTTAGGGTTTCGTGTGTACCCTATCGACCTGGTCACTTAGGCGGTCGACCGGGCACACAGGGGAATCCCCTTTCAGCTGGGAGCTGAAATGACTCACAGAGTGCCTGACTCAGTGTACCCGGTCGACCGGCCACATTGGGGAACACCCCATCTGCCAACTGTTTGATTTAATGTATGTAGTTCACCCGGTCAACCGGGGGACCCTCCAGGTCGACCGGGGACACTGCAGACTGAGTTTTCTGACTCCTAGTTAGCTGTCCACTTCCACAGTGTAGCAGGTCGACCCGTGTACCCTTGATGTCGACCCGGTACACTGTAAATAGTGATTTTTCATATTTAGTTTCCATTTATGATATGATCATGTGTGGGCCCCGCTGACCTTCCATTTGGACTATTTGGGATACGCGAGACACGAGTCAAGGGCTGGGCTTAACCTCGACCCGTATAACCACCTAAGTAGGGTCTTGGGTTGTAAACGGAACCCGATTCAATGGTTAAGGATGTCTTATGATGCTAAACACCTGTAGGAGCACCAAGAATACTTAATAAGCGTATGAGACCCCGTGATCATTGTCTTAGGTGAAGTGGGACCCTGGACCTGAAGAGAGGAGCAGCGAACATCGATGTATTTGTGATATGTGGTACTTGGTAACGGACACTAAGGCTGGCTGGTAAGTCCGAACCTTGGATTTAGGCCCCGAGATATATATAAATCAGGGCATTGCACTTAAGCTTTGATCCATGATCATTGTCCGTATTGGATGAAATGTCGGGGCATGGCACTTGAAGTCTTGACTTGTAATATTGGGAACTTAACGATAGATATTGATAGACGGACCGTATAATGAGATAATACTAATTAAGCGTATAGAGAAGCAGGGTTATAAGGGTATGCATTATTAGCGGTTGAGGATCATAAGGATTGATTAACTATACCCGAACTCTGTGCCTCGTACCCTTAACTACTATCATCTCATAATAAGGAGAATAAGGCTATCCAGTTCGGAGTACCCCCACCTAGTGATCCGTATGATATATAGATGTACGATTGGTCTGCCGAGGGTTATGATGCCGGCATAGATATTGATATTGAGTGTTGAGTGATTGGGATGTGGTTGAGTACAGTAGGAAACGATGAGTGATTGGGCATTTGGACTGGGTACATGTGGATGGATGTTGATGATGAGCTAGCACGTGAGACTAATGACTGGGACTTGGCCGTGGCTATGGATGAGTGTTAAGGTAGAGCTAGCTCGTAAGACCAATGACTGGGACTTGGCCGTGGCCATCGATGAGTGTTAAGATAGAGCTAGCACGTAAGACCAATGACTGAGACTTGGTAGTGGCTATAGTTATTGATGGACTCTTGTACGTTCCTATTCGATGTGACGGTAGCGATGGGTGGCTATGACCCCCATGGCTAATGTCCATCGACAGTTGTTGGGACAACAACGATGAGCTGGCTCTGACCCCTCACGTCCCTTGTACTCCAACTGTTGACGTACCTTTATATGCTCTTGTGTATGTATATTAGATGTATTATTATTATGTGTTATGATTGTCATTGTTTATTTTCCTTAACTGTCGATATTATTACGATTGGATCTGGATACGATGGTTGCGTATATAGTAAAGTTTTATTCTCAGGTTATCTATGTTATTAGTGACTTTGATGTGCTTATATGATTTATATGATGTCTTGATGATGATGACTTCTTTTATTTACCTGATATGTTGTATCAAACATCTGTTATATAGATATCTTGATTATCGTTTATGCACTACTCCACACTGCTTTACGTTGCACTCAGATATTCTATATTTCTTTTGGTATACTAATCATGCAAGTACAGCTGGGATCAGGTATGGCCTTCTTCTCTGTTTATTACTATAATGTGTTGCCATCTAAACATGCCTATTTGCCTGACTCATCGAGCCTGACCCAATCCTTGGTGTTTTCATGTATCTTCTCTTTTGCTTTCTTTGATTGGTCGAATTACTTGGCGGCTGATCCGTTGCCGCGGGGTTCAGAAAATGATGCAGTTGGTGCATCGAGAGGCGTCCGACACTTAGATCTCTATTCTCTCCTTTTCTTGTAGCTGGCCGTGTCGGCCTAGGATTGGATAGTTAGTGTAATTACGAAAAGTACCTTATAATTATTTAAAGTGAACTAAAATTTTAGGGCTTTGTCCATTTACTTGCTCATATGAGATTTACACTTGATTATATTATTGGATTTTCCGCATCTCTTAGGTACTTTCTTGTGGCATCTCGAGATTCGAGGCGCCCGGATCTTGGGGCGTTACAGCGCAAGCGCATCATCCTCGTACTCGGGGTCAAGACCTAAGCACCAAAAATGGGTCAGATCTAAAAATCTGGCAAGTCACAGTATTCAAGTAACATATGACATATATATCAAAAGAGTAAAGACAGTTACACAGTTGAAGAGTATCAAGATACATGATCTAGGCAGTTGAGCAAGATAAACATATAGAATCAGGACAAATATAACATCTAGTCCAATACAATATGGCACATTCACACGAGCTGGATACCGCGGGATATTATGCCTCGAGCCTCTCATACTGAACACAGTCGCGGTGGGGAATCTCATCAGTGCTGGGGAATGACTAGCTCCGCAAACAGTCACACTCAACAATCTCACCACACTCTTCACTCGGGGAGACTGGACTCGGTATCACACCGTCTGTCTAAAACATAGCTCATCATGATAGCTCACTCAACACTCATAAATAGCTCCTACCAGTGATGATCAGTCCAAAGGCTGAACTTAAATCAACTGAGTAAATGTCTATGCCGACTCGAGGAAACTTTAAAAGTCTGCGTCTGTCTAGGCTTTGCCTTGGGTGAACAAGGTCCTAACAAGGTTTCTAAGAGATTCAAATATCAATCTAGTCCATAGATTATAATCCAAGTCCAAGCTCACTCGTTGGATTCATACCAAAGCCCATCAAACACATGGTCTAGTCTAAAACAGTCCAAACGAGGTAACAAGTCTATATCCAATGATAACCAGCTCATTCTCATCCACAATGAGTTATAAGTCTAATACAATCTACCTCTCCATCCTAAGAGTATAATACATCTATACTTAGGCCATAAAAGGGCCCGCCTAGCCACAGACACGGGTCAGTGTTCACCCAATCACGTCACCAGATCACCTCTAAGTAGTCATAGGTTCAGGTCGTCCATTTCCATTTAATTAACAGTTATAAGCTATGGTACGGACATAAGAGTTACAGTAATAAGACAAGTGAAGTATGAACTTCAAGTATGAGAATCAATAGGGAAATATGAACTTCAAGTATGAGAATCAATAGGGAAATAGCAATAATTCAACCTAGGTAAAGGGCCACATGCAGGTCCAGGTCCATCTCAGGTAATTTGATCCCTAAATGGAGTCTCAGATGCCAATAGATACTGTGTTTGGTGCTCCAGAAGTTACGGGCATCATTGACAATGTTTAAGGGTCAAATCATCGTAAAATAACAACCAAAACCCTACTTGTGGTCCCCATGAGTCAAGGTTGAGCCACACCATTGACTTAGGCTTAGCACATCAATAGAAGTCCATTTGGATGGTCAATGGATCCCACAAACAATCACAACCTCAGAATTTGAAAACTGAAAAATCACTGTACACAGTGGCCTTGATCGACCTGGCACAGGGCTCGGTCGACCGAGTACACTGGCCTATCAGGATGTTGACTCCCAGGTCGACCCTGTGTGAAGTGTGCTCGGTCCACTTCCTAACCTGGTCGATCGACTGAGTACACTGGGAAAATGGGGCCAAGCACCTGGAAGACATGATCTGATCTCAGGGATTCTTTGTATGTCCAGTCAACCTCCTGGCCTAGGCGGTCGACCGCATACATAGGAATCCTGGAAAATGATGTCCCAGCTCTCAAGTATTTCCATTACAGAAACTGTGTGCTCGGTCGACCCGGAGCAGAGCTCGGTCGGCCGAGGACACAGGGTGTCTGGGTCTAAGGGAGAATCCAACTCCTAGTTAATTTCTGCAGAGCCTGTGTGCTCGATCGACCCGGAGTAGAGCTCGGTCGACCGAGGACACTGGGCCTGTGAAACCTGCAGATGCTAACTGGGACTTGACTTTTCTGGGTTTTAGTGCACTCGGTCGACCCGACTACAGGTCGGTCGACCGAGTACATGTATCCTGCAGAAATCCCAAATTTCTGGATTTCATCTCCCTCAATCCAATTTTCCACCAAAACTCCTCCAATCTTACCCAAACATTACCATATCAACATAAGACTTAAAAAGCACTTCAATACTCCACCATCCATCACCAAATGGGCCATTGCTCTTCCAAATGGGAGACCCCATCCATCAATGGCCAAAATCCATCAAAACTAAGCTCAAAGGTAGATCTAACACATTACATTAAATGAATTGAAATTACAGAATCAATGTAAAAGGAAACATACATTCTATGTTAAATATGTATATTGTACTTGCCTTGATTGAAATGTAAGGTTGTAGAGAGAGAAGAGAGAACCAATGTAAGAAAATCCCATCACCTATGGTCTTCCCAATCACAAAACCAGCCCAAAATCTCAAACCTAGAAGAGATCCCTACTCCTATTCCCACATCCACAGAGAACTTCTATAAGGAAGAGGAATCTAGAGAGAAAAGAGGGATTTCTAAAGAATTACACTAGGAAAGGGTTCATACCTTGACTTGATGAGAAAAGAGAGACTAGTAAGATAGAGATGAAGATCCTTATGATAAGTTACTGCTGGAATTGCCTTCTTCTTCTTAGATTTCTAGAGAGAGAAAGAGAGAGAGAATTGGAGGGGATTTGGGGGAAGAAGAGAGAAAGGAGAGGAAATGAGAGAGAGGAATAGTAGCTAATGTATGGCATGGAAAGGGGTAGTATTTATAAGTTGGGGGTTCGGGTTAGGGACTAAAATACCCTTTTAGTTTGCACAGGCTTAGGGTTAGGGTAGAGGGCATTTTGGTCTTTGGGTAAGGTTCTAGAAGATTCTTTATTGGATACCCCCTATAGCAATTACTAATATCTAGCTAGGGCCTCTCTAACTCACTAACTAACCCTAGAAATTGTAAAAGACCCATATTAATTCTATTGCTAACACAACTAGACTAATCTAACTAAAACTTAGGAAAGTACATAACTACCATTACTAACCCATTAATTAGTATAATTAGCTAATATACTCTATTAAATAGTGTTCAAATTCAAATTGAGGGCCCACAAGGGGATGGGGCCTCATAATTTTCCTAGTATTAGAGGTGGTAGATATACACTTTGATGGCTGTTCACGTGTTTATGGGAGATTAGGAATGCCTTTTTGCAACGAGGGCAAGGCCCATTTTAAGTTCTTTTGTCTTCTAGTGCGATGCATTTTTCTCATGGAAAAGGGAATAAATGAGTAAGTTTTCCTTGATGGAGAGATTTTGATTTTCCTTGTGAGGGGTAGGAATCGAAATGCAAGATTCTTTTTTATTGCAGAAATAAAAATTTACAGAGAGCAAAATCCTCTTGTTGCACAAATGCATCCTAGAACAACTATAAAAGGATAATTACATTTACACATAAAGAAACAATAGAACCAGTCTCAGAGACTTAACTAAAATCACAACATTAACAACATTAACATAACAAACTATATAAGGATCCCTCTTGAACATTATCATCTTTCTCCTTGGCCGTTGTGAAATTCTGATTTGGGATGAGGATGAGAGACTGAAATTAATGCCATCAAAGAGGTAGAGATATAGATGGGATCCTAACTTCTTCTTCTTCTTTTTTAATATCTCCTCTTAATTTGTTGACTCCAGGAGAAGGAGGATCATTTCTTCAAAAACAAGCCTCAACCGCTGAAATGGTTTTTGAAATTTTTTGGATTGCCTGCATACTCCTTGAGGGCCTATTCGGATGCACATGAGAAGTATACTTGTGGAAAAAAATTTGAAAATTCTAATTACGAATAGTTTTATTCACCACCATTTCTCATCATTTATATGATGATTGGGTCATCATTTGAAGATTTTCATCATCTGGCATCTTACAGGGGTTTAAAGAAATTCTTTTGCTACAATCCTTCAAATGTTTTAATGAAACACATCCCAAACATTGAAAAGACAATGGTGTAAATCCACAATAAATCGTGGGTTTTCCTTTTAAGGCCCACCTACCGATCATGAGAAATTCTAGCATAAAAAATGATAATTAGACATGTTAATCGAAACCCTACAGGGATAATCTTGACAAGTGGATTTTTCAGACCGGGGATTGTAGCAAAAGGTGGGATCTGAATTGATTCCAACCATAGTTTTAAATCTCGGTCGATAACGGTTTATATTGGCCGATATGAACAGATATCGACTAGAATCGGTCCAATATTTTGGTGTAATACCGGTATTGGTATCAGTCACAAATATATAGCCAAAATATCGGCCTATCTTGGCTGATATTTGAGAATATCAGTTTAGCCAATATATCGGCCAATATTTTGAAAAAATGGGCCGAGTGGCATATACCCTTTTTTATTTTTTGCTTTTCCCATCATTCCCTCATCTCCTTCCTTTCCCTTCATCACCTTAGCAACCCCTCCTCCTTTGCTTTTTGTCTTTCAAGAAATCATTTTATGAAGCATACCTTTTTAACCCATACCGAAGAAATGATGATGATGATATCAAGCTTGGGCGACACTCCACTTGGAATTAGACTATCTCACTCATCAATCTATCTTTCTAGAACCTCATAATTTCAGGTAAATCATAAACATTTTGATGTTCAAGTGCTTTCTGAATTATCTATCTTACTATCATATTTCAAATTTTAATATGTTATCTTTATGGTCGTGAATTTCACAACTTATTTGATGATTTAGTGACTGATAAATAATATGTTATCCTTATTTTCTTATATTTTATATTAATAAATTGATCATGAGTAAAAAAATAATGGTTGCATTATATGAAATACTAGAGAAGACAGCGAGTCAACGACACAGACAAGACTCATGACTTAAGGTGACCAATATTTTGATTTATTGTTGTTACTAATGGAAAAAAATATTGTTTTTCAGCATTTTCTAATTTCTAGATTTATTAAATATTTTTGTTGAATTTTTTTTATTAAGAAAAAACTTCACACCACGGCAACCATAATAGACCAATAACAACGACCGATACCGATACCTTATTGGTTTTTTGTCCCAGCCGATACCGTGATTTTGAACTATGTTTCCAACCTAATCTAAAACAGCCTCGATTTGTTCCGATTTCGACTGGGTCTGTATAAGGGCTTTACTAATCGAGTTGAGTGAAGTGAGGATTATTTTGAAGGAGTAAAATATAAGTGTGTTATGATGGTTTTTTTTTTAGTTATTTATTATGGAATCTTTTTTACTTTTTTATATAAAAAAGTGACGTTTTTGTATTTTTTTAGTGGAAAAATAAAAAAATTTAATTTTTTTATTTTTAATATGATAGAAAATTTAAATTAAAATGCTTTTAATATGACTTTTTTTTCTAAGAAATTGAGACTTTACATGACTCTATTAGTATCACTAATTGCCAAACAAGGGGTGAAATGGCCGGCAAAGTGGTAAATATGTATTCTTTTAAGGGGTGAATTGACTGCCATGTTTTTCTGCGTGCACAAGTTTTGCGCCTCTTTCACGTTCTTTTCAACTTTTTTAGGAAAGTGTCAATGAGTTGGTGGCAACATCAACAGGGCCTTTTTTTTATTGTTGTACAGTGTCATTGTAGAGATTCCTGTCTTGTTTTCCACATCGTTATTTCCTCCATCTATATACAATTTATTATCGCATACCTAGACAAAACGAAGCAGTCTCCCTCCAAGCCGGAAACGGATCTGATTCCAGGTTTCCCGGTTAGACACTATGGATTCATAACCGGACCTCTTTTCATTCCGGGTCTAAACATAGGTGTCGACCCGAACCCTGTTAGCAATCAGAACTCATATGAGATTCCATACCCGTTGTCTTGCAGGTTCTATACTCTATGTAATCAAAAATTTGGGTACCCGTTTGTAATATTATTTACAATGATTGTACGTATATGGGAGAACTCTCAAAAGAGCCATCTCGTGGGCTCTATTGGTTGGCACCCATTTTTTCCAAGCACATGAGTGCCCATTTATTGGGGTTAGTGAATTTGAGGGAATTGGATTGATCACGAAGGATCCCATCTGATAGTAAAATTGTAGTCTCTCGTGATAGACGTCACATGGCCACTCTCTTTCAATGACGTCTTTCACATCTTGTGGAACAAAAAATTCTAAGGCCATTGTAGGCACTTGGATGCATGTCGATCATATGTTTGAGCTTTGTTCTGGTGTGAACAATTTGCAACACTTGCTGTTGGGCCCCACTTAGGCTATTGTCAATTATAAGAACCAGTTGTATAGGCTTTTCTTTTGTGTGTGTGTGTGAGGGGAGAGGGAGGGGATGGGGATGGGGATGGGGATGGGGATGGGGGTGGGGGTGGGTTTTAAAAAAATGGTGCTATTGTTTTTTTTTCTTTTTCTTTTTGGTAACCTAGCCAAGGGGGTTGGGATCCAAGTGAGAGCCTTCGCACATACCAGAAGACAACCCACCAAAGTGAGAAAAGAGCCTGCGCACATGGGAAGAAAGCCCACATAAGTGGAAAGGGAGCCCGCATATCCCGAAAGAGGTGGCATACCAAGTGTTCGAACCCTTTGCAGCGATGTGATAATTGTCACTCTTTACCACTCAAGTAAGGAGCCGTTCTTTCCAGTTGTATAGTTATCTTCATTGAAATGACTTGGATTTAATGGATTTTTCCATTAATTTCATCCAAATGAAGCTAGATCTAAAGTAATTCTGCTTACTTGTACGAGAAAATATAGTGGATGGTTGACCAATCAAAATAGTTGATTGACTGGGGTTTTCTTACTACCGAAGGGTTAATATACACGTTCACAGCTGGTCTCATGTTTATGGGAGATTGGGAGTGCATTTTTTTGCAACGAGAGGAAGCCCTTCTTTCGGTCGTCCAGTGCAACACATTTTTCTCGTGGAAAAGTAAACAACTAAGTAGAGTTTTCTTGATGGAGAGGATTTTAAATCACTATAAGAAGAGTAGGAATGTAAGATTCTTTTTTATTGCAGAAATTAGGATTTGCACCAAACTAGAATAACTGCAAAGAAGAATTACATGTACACATAAAGAAACAACAGGGGCAATAGAACCGATTTCAGAGAACTAACTAAAATCACATAATGCCTACCAACATAGCATGTAAAAAGAAGCTAGGATATAGCATGTAAAGAATTGAATGTCCTCCAAGGCAAATTTTACTTTATAAGTGGACTTCTCATAATTATATCGGATCAATGTAACAATGGGCTTAAATCCCGTTGAAGTGAAATTTGTTGGGCCTATCTAAGAGAGTTATTTACGCTGGTCTCCATATGCTCTTTGTAGATTGTTTGTATTCTTTTTGGAATCTGATATTACTCATCCCCCATCCAAAAAGAAGGGGGTGAAAGGGACATTTATGCTGTGGTTTCAATTTTTGATCGTAGGGTCTGCCCAGGAGCCTCACAAATTTCTTCAGACTCCAAGGGTCAAAGAATCAAGGATTCACCTTTATGTTGATAATTCCAATTTCCAAAACGATTTCTCCATTTTTCTGGTTACAAAACAACTGTTCTTTGTAATAGAAGGTTAAAAACAGAGGTCCTCTGTTTCTGTTTATGTGAGGACTCGATCTATCTTTACCTTTCATAAATTAAAGATAAAAGCTAAAATATATATATAAAAAAATTAATTCTTAAACACATCTATTATGCATCGTTATGGGTCTGTTGATCCGCTGCAAAAGAGCAACCATTCGGGAGCCCACTTTTGAAATTAAATAACTCAAACATTAGGGTCCATGTGTATAGAACTGGCGGCATATAATTTTCTCTGTCCACTGATATTGTAGGAAGTGAACTCACATACTAGAAATAGATCATCACAAAGGGCAATTCAAACTCACAGGAGGCAAAATGTTAAAAAAAAAAAAAAAAAAAAAAGCCAATAGACATGAAAATTAACCAACTCAAGACCAATTGAGCTCACTTGATTTAAAAAAAAAAAAAAAAAAAAACCCTCACATGAAGCCAAAGTAACAACGTAACACAACATGTAAACTGGCACGCACGCACCCACACAGACAGAAAGAAGAGAGAGAAGAGAAAATAGCATAATCTTTAAGCCAAGGCATTCCCCATGACCTCTTCCGAGTTTGAATTTTCTTGTGCCGGCGAAGTAGTAGCCATGTTATTGGGCCTGAAGCATTGGATGAATTGGTGGGCCCTTAGTTTGAATTGATATGCTCTAGTTCTGATGCTCTGGCTGAATTCCCAGACAGGGTGTAAGGGCAGGTGAGTGCAGAAGAGATACAAGTGTTGCAGTAGATCAAAGAGCGGGCGAATACACGAGAGATAAGGCACCCACCACAGCTTGGAAGGAACGGCTGCAGAGAGGGGTGCAGCAACGGCCAAGATCGCAAAGACAAGTGAGATTTTGCGGGACTTGTGAGTGGGGAGGGGCTCAAAACTTGCAAGTGTGATGAGGGAGATGGATGCATACAGAGACATTGTTTTTATCAGCCAATCGAAGTGAGATTCTACACTTCCACCTTGGTATATGAGTTGAAGGATGCTGAAAATGGCACCTAGGATTACCCCGTACCAGGTTAGATCAATTGGATTACGATCCATTTGTTGCATCATGAGCGGCATCTTGAGTATTCAATCTCTAATAAATGGCAGTCTATTTATACAGACTGTTGTGCGGGGGTAGCTGCCAGGAAGTGACGGCAGCTGATTGATTAGTAGAATGGTGGGGACCACCAGAGACACATTGGAATGATTAGTAGATGTCTCTCTACTAATCACCAGAGAGACATCTACTAATCATTCCAATGTGTCTCTGGGGGTCCCATAAGAGAGACATCTACTAATCATTCAAATGTGTCTCTGGTGGTCCCCACCAGAGACATCTATTAATCATTCAAATGTCTTTGGTGGTCCCCACCATTCTACTATCACTTCCCTGGCAAATATATTTGACCTTTGCCACAAAAATTTCTCAATCGTGAGAGCCTGTTTGGACGAATCCCTACGCGCCATGTGGTAAGTTTGCCACCTCAGCTATGACCTTTTCATTGAATGAATAAAATAAAATAACAGGATTTTCTTGCAAATAGAAAAAACTTATATAAAACAAGAAACCCATTCGTCTCCTCCAACCTTTTTCCGGCCAGCACCTCCTCCGGACAACTAGTTTGCCAAACAGCCCAATACAGCCGAAAGAAATCCTAAAA
This sequence comes from Cinnamomum chago, assembly GCA_038049695.1. Taxonomy (NCBI): domain Eukaryota; kingdom Viridiplantae; phylum Streptophyta; class Magnoliopsida; order Laurales; family Lauraceae; genus Cinnamomum; species Cinnamomum chago. The sequence goes on from CP142451.1 coordinate 124,004,558, forward strand.
TGTGTACAATAGTTCATCAATTACATGGATACTATTTATCGGTTAAGATTTCATTGGATACTAATTCAATTGATTTGTGTTGGTCTCACGTCCTCTTAAAGAAACCAAGGAACCAAGTTCACCAGAAGATGCTTCGGCTACCCACCAACCACTGCCAATGAAACTCATGTTGGAGATTATCACTTTGCAGAGTCTGTTAGGATGTTAGTGATATTAGTAGGTTATCATTTATCCTCAGGATAAGACTAGTAAGTATTTGTTTATAAATGTAGTATTTTCATTTAATGAAAGTTACGGTGAAATTATCGAAAAGAAGTGATTCTCGAAACTCTTTATGGTATCAGAGCTGGGCTCATTGATAATCTTACGATCAAGCTAGGGCACGACTCTATCTTCCTCAATATCACCGTCAAATTTTCTATTTCAATAAATAAATGATCATCTTCTCCTACCCACTCATTCATTTAAGCCCTACGATCTCATCATTTTCATCAAAATTGTACGATCGAAGCTTATGGAAGAAATCGCGACAAATCGAATAGAGTGGGCCACCGGCACCGACGGACTCAGAAAGGATTGGGTTGCAACAGTAATGGATCCAAAGACAAATAGTGATCACCAAGAAGACATGAAGATCATTTCTATTAAAACATTTTATCATCTATTTTTAGAGATTAAAGGATTCTTATTTTTCATGTTTACAATCACAGATACTTTCTTTGAAATTACCATGTGATTGAAGGGGAATGCTGGAGATTATCACTTTGCAGAGTTTGTTAGGATGTTAGTGATATTAGTAAGTTATCCTTCAGGATAAGATTAGTTAGTATTTGCTTATAAATATAGTATTTTCATTTAATGATAGTTACGGTGAAATTATGAAAAATAAGTGATTCTTGAAACTCTTTAACTCAAAACGTGGCAATGGCAGCTATTGGTAGCCATCAGCATCATATTTGTTCTAGCAAATCTGTTGGTTCTCTTCTTTGAGATTCTACTTTTATAAAGGTGGACCATCAAATGGGTGGCAACACTAATCCAATCTGCAGCCCAACAAGCTTCCTTGACCACCTTTTCCTTTATCAACATCTTCATTGGATTGGGAGTTTTTGGTGCTAGCATTATGTACTCATATGGGCTTTTGTACCCACCTGTCTCAACCTATTCAAAATTTTGATTTAGGGTTTCTTGTTTGAAACAAGGTGTTGGTGTATATGGCGGCGGCGGAGGCAATGGTGCCTCGATAAGGTCACATTGACTCTGGCAGCAGAGGCAGTTAGGGCAGAGAGCTCCCCCTACATCCATTCCACGCTACTGTCCAAAGAACATGCTAGAAGTGGATGCAGAGGAGGTGCTGGATGGAGGAGGAGAGGGTTAGAGGACGAGGCGGAGGAGGTGTTGGCAAGAAGAGGAAAGGAATGGTTCTTCTTTTATTTACAGTTTCTTGTTTGATATAAATTTTTCATATTTGCAAGAAAAACCCTGTCCATTTAATTTATTCATTCAAAAAGATAATCATAGCTAACGTGGCAAGTTGAGCAGGAATTCGTGCAAACAGGCTCCTCTTGGTTCAAGACTACTTTAAAATGTATTTGATTGTTAGCAGCGAAGGTATTGGATCAACAATATCTTAATCAGCTACAGTTACCACCTGGCAAATATATTTGATTGTGATTCGGATAATAACAGTACAACAGGTCTTAAATCCCGAAATTGTCTTAGAATTGCTGGAAAATATAAAATGCGTGCAAAGTTGTTTGTACTCAATGCGATGAAAATGACCATTTTACCCTTATCGTGACCATAGGATATCACAACGTGCGATATCCTATGATCATAGGAAATCACATCTTGCACCTGAGTTTAAATCTCTAGATTTAAGTTATGCCTGAGAACCTCCCATTGCCCGAACACACGGGCAGTGTTGTCAAGGTTTCAGAGGATGTGGAATCAAACAATGGGACAACTTCATCACCCGTTGTAATTGTAGACTATGGTCAGATAACAGAGGACTGATATCATGAAATGTCGGATATTGTAATCAAAACACTGAAGTGGAGAGGGTTATTATTAATGTAAACTTATGTAACAAGAGAAATATTAATGTACACTTATGTAAGATTCCATAGCAGCCCACAAAAAATCGAAATGAAGAAGGTAAAATAGAGTTTTGAATTCATGGTGAAAATGTGCTTTGCGTTTGGGCTGGAAAGGGTAATCATGCGATATCCTATAGTCATGGGATATCACATAATTTGATATTCTACATCCCTAGGATATCGCAATGTGCAATATCCTACAATCATAGGATATCGCACAATTAAGGGTAAAATCACCACTTTCACACCGTCCTTTCGTGTATGAATAGTTTTGCGGTACTTAGAATTATTCCGACAATTCTGCGACGATTGTCAAGTCTAAGACTTGTTGTAGGGTCATTGTCCCTATTTGATTTCCTTTGCCACAACAATGTCTCGATTAGCTACAGTCATTTCCTGGTTGCAATCACAGCCCAAGAATTCTGAATACTGAAAGCAAAGCGCGGAGGTAAAAGGTCATCATGAATCATGGTTCAACGAAAATTATAGCCTAAAAAAATAAAATTAAAAAAATAAATAATTTCTATTTAATAAATTACTTTTCAAAGCAAAAAGTCTGTTTATGCACATATTATCAATAAGATACCCAATTTAATGGCCCAGCTTAGTTAGAGACCCAAATCATTTTAAATACTTATAAAAACAAAAAGTGATCTTATGCATATATTGTTTAGGAAAGGACACAAGACAAGGAAATTCCATCCCTACTCTTTTCCGCCTTTATTTTACCCTTTTGTTTTGTTTTTTTTTTTTTTTTTGTTTTCCCTGCAACTCACTTCTTTTCCTCTTGCTCAATTTCGCCTTGTTAAATAAAAGTGCACCCGCGATTATAAGTGGCGCTCATCAGTTATGAGCAATTGCCCTTAGTTTACATGCCCACTCTGTTCAATTTATCTTTTTAGGCATATTGTTCTACACACTAATCAATAATCCCCCCCCCCCCCCCCCCCCCCCCCCCCCCCCCCCCCCCCCCCCCCCCGCTTCTTGAATTGGCACCATTTCTAATTTCATACTATATCAAACATTAGTGATTGTTAGATTTTATCCCAACCAATCGGTACAATGTATGTGCAATAAACTTTGTAGACCAAGAACTAAGTGCTAGGATTATTCCATAAGCTACTGTAAGCATTTTTTAGTGTTGGCTAATTCATTGGGTGGACAAAACATGGGAGTTCATGTAATTTGCAATTCTTAGTTGGACCACTTTGTGTTGAAGAAGAATTCCAAATCAGCAAGAAACAGGGAGTTCGCAGCAAAAAGTCAGACCGATCGATCGGACCTACAGGCCGATCGATCGCCCAGAAAAAGGCCTCAGTTAAAAGTCAGGCCGATCGATCGGACCTGCAGGGCCGATCGACCGGACAGCGGCGAAGCCCCAGCTATTTTTTAGCGTCTTCCTTCTTATGCCCTGTTTTCCATTCCTATTCAAACCCAAACTCTCCAATACGAGTCTAAGAGCCTATTTAAGGGTTTAATCCCTTCAGAAACCTTACCTCTCTCTGATCTAAACCCTAGATTATCCTAAGAGAGATTTACTTCCTCCAGAGAATTCTTGTGAGAGATTCATGTGCTGAAGCCTTGATCTTTGGAGAATCCCCATCCATCTTCCAGCCAATTCGCCTTGCTTAAGGCGTGGAGATTGAAGTACTGGAGAAGGTGAACGGCGTGGTCGTCGGCAAGATTCACGGTGGTCCTTAGGTTATGATCAACTGTAAAGGAGAGTGGGTTTATCTTGTAACCTTCGAGTTTATAGTGCTTGATCTTTCTGGACCGGCGCTAGGTCCCGTGGTTTTTTCCCTTCCCAGGGTTTTCCACGTAAAAATCTTGTGTCCATCTTATTGATTGATTGCTTGATTAACTTAGGTTTTTGATTCCATATTCGTATCTGTGCTGGGATTTATTTTACTTTCTGTTAGGTTTAAATTTATCAACCCTCCAGGAATTTTTAGTTACCATCTTGAGTTTCTGTAATCTATGTCTAGTTCTTTCCTTCCATGAATTCAAGTAAATGACACCTTTTAAGATAAAATACCTTCGTGTTTTTTAGGATCCCTAGTATGTGTATACTCTTGGTTTGAGGGAATGATTGTACAAAGCTATCAAATTATGTCGTTAAATAAAGTTGAATCAAATCTAAATAAAGGGCTACCCCTTTCAAAGATCAATACCCAAAGTCTTGGCCCCACCATATTCATAAGAGAAGTCCCAAAAAAGAGAAGATTCTATGCTGGAAACCTCCACCAGCAGGAGTCTTAAAGCTTACTATGGATGGTGCAGTGTTCGATAAGCTTCAAAAAGCGTGAGTTGGTGTATTCTTAGATATAAGAAGGGCAATGTGGTTATGGCCGCGAGCAAGATAGAAAATGGGGGGGGGGGGGGGGGGGGGGTTGTAGCTGATGACATTGAAGCCTTAACAGCATTAAGAGCTCTTCAATTGACATGTTACAATGGGGTAAGCATGATATTATCCTAGAATGTGGATGCGCTAAAGTCTTCCAGCTCAAACCTGTCGCAAGGACCCTATTGAGAGAGATCAAAGATCTATTTAATTGATTTAATAGTTTTGTTATGCACAGTGTTAGATTGTATGACCTCAATTCAGTGGATAATACAGATAAATTGATTTATTTCATTAATTATTTTATATTTTCATGCTTTATTCATGAGATAAATGGTAATTTATTCAATGTTTGCACATGACCAATACAAAATAACATGATGGTTCATGAGATGAACCGGAGCCTACAAGTATATTAGATGTGATCCATGTGTTTGAATGAGATCCACATACAGGAGACATAGATCACAAATCTTATACTTAAATTGATTCACAGTCAGTGCTGAGATTGGGCATCTCATCTGATAAGGTTGCAGCAATATGATCACAATTAAATAGTGTGATATGTCTCGATCATCAGAGTGTAAGACTCTGGATCATTGTGTTGGTACATCGGATGTACTGAATGACCATGAGTAGCACCTTGTAAAAATCTGTTTTTGATTAAAGGATTGCTCTAATAATTCCCAAGCAATAAGCTCTTAATCCTGAGAGATTAATGGACTAAAATTTCTACTATACATTTACTTTGAGTCATCAATGAGTGAGGCCAATTGTAGGTCAACACCTCGATGTCTTGGGCACGTGATAGTGGGGTTGTGGGAACATATAATTCTCAAGATGGAATCTATCCTCATAAATATCCCCTTGTGCCAATTAATGGACTTTATTATTCGTGAGTGCACACCCATCTCAATTAAGAGTTAATTAGATGGTACTGATGATTACTATGATTAATTGGGTCACAAGGATAATAATATATGGATCTAATTTGGTTGGACATATTTATTCCAATAGATCCATGGATATAATTAATGGAGGGGCCTACTTGTAGTAATTGAGAAGTTTAGTTTAGGGACTTCTTGTAATTATTCATGAGATTAGAGCGCAATTGCATTTAATTAGTGAACTTATTTGCAGTTAATTGCGGGTCCGGAGTTCACATGAGATGTGGGGTTCAGATTCCTAGTTGGAGTCATATTCTAAGGAATCCCTAGTGGTCCCCATGCTAGCACTCGTAAAATAATGTTACTAATCTCATTAGAACTCTTAAAGAAAGATGGAGTATGATACTTACTAAGAATGGAAGTGAGACTTCTAATCTTGGTCTAAGAGAAGGTGTGCCATAAATTATAAATAAGAGGTGAGGGTTAGAGATCTCTACACACAATAATATCTCAAGTTCCCCTCTCTCTTCCTCCTCTCTCTCCTCTAGTTTCCTACTAAAGATCTAGGGTTTTCTTCTACTTGGAGATCCCACCATTCTTCTTTAAAAGTTCTCTAAGAGGGTCATAGCGTGGAAGAACACAAAGGCAAAGGAGATCAAAGGTTTGCGAAAAAAGTTTTTTTAGAGATCAAGTTCTCAATTAGAGCACAACCAAGCTCCAAATGTATAGATCTATTATCTATTTGAATTAGTGGATCCAGTTGGTTTTGTTGCTTTGTTCTATCTCCTTGATTGATGTTTGATCTTAATGCATGAGATTACGGTTTTAGATCTTGGGCTTGGATTCTTGGCCTTATGGATATTTGATCTCTACATTGAGTGGGTCAAAAAGTTTTAAATATCTATCCACGAGGCCCACCTACTTCCAACATACAGCATGTGGGAAGAGGGGAATGCAATAGCTCGCAATTTGGCTAGACATGCTCAGCATGTTAGCGATATGGTAGTGTGGTGGCACTCAACTCCAGACCTGGTAAAGCAATATGTATTTGTTGATGTTATAGTGGCCTCTTAATAATATTCAAGTTAGTTTTTTCTATGTATATTAAAAAAAAAAAAAGAAGAAGAAGACATACTCCAGCTCTTCTCAAAGTGAGATTAATCATTGGATATGAAAAAATGGTCATATAGCTTAATATTATTATTATTTTGCTAGGTTGGCATACTAGCGGAGAGCTAGGGATACTATATATCAACCTGAAGCCTCAGGGATCCAACCCCGGCATCTGAGGTGCCAACACCACACAATAATAACTTTGGCATTTTATGTACATAATAGGACTCATCTTTTGGTAATCTATATTATCCATTACATGTGCACTTTCCGTCCCCATAGCAGTTGAAATTTGAGCAGATAAGAATTATATTCACAAATTGGTTCTAAAACAAAACAAAGATTTAGCGACACTTTTCACATCAACATAATTCAATAGTTAATTCAATGGTCAATATTATTCCCATTAACATATAGTTTGGGTCATATAACAATGCATATCCGTTTCAAAAATATATATATATATATATAACAATGCATGGAATTATGAATAAATTGACGGTCTAGATCCATGTTATGTTGACCCTATTATAAATGAAACTTTTGGCAAATATGTGATTGAATCATAATTTTTTTTTTAAATTTCAAAACAAAACGATGCTTGTGGACGTGAATCGTGGACTTATAGTGGCAAACATGGGTGGACACATATTTTGAACAGTTTGGATCCTCACAAAGTGGACCAAACATGTAAGAATTTGATTGATGTATAAGATTGTGCATTTGATTAACGTATAAGATTGCGCTAATGATGTCATCTGTCATGTGATCACTCTTATGTTGGGACTAACTCTTATTCAAATAAATCTAAGCCTTATTTGGCATTACTAATTTTTGCCTCTATTTCTCTAAATCTCTAAAGCGGATAGAGATTTTGAGAATTAAAGCGTTTGGCAACGTATTTCACCCTCTAAATAGTGTAGAGAAGTAGAGGGAATGCCTCTTTTTTCCATAGCCCACCATTGGATGCATGTAGAAAGTAGAGGGAAAAAAATAGAGGCGGGAACAGTGAATCTGGCCTAACAACGCCCAGTCTGATTTTTTTTTTCTTCGAAATCTAAGGGTGTAAATCAAGATCCAAACCGTTGGAGATGTTCGCAAGATCAAACACAGCCATGACACCAAATTTCAGCCGTCAGATCATCATTAATATCAAGATATGTACAAAAAAATGTGATCCATTGGACAAGATTTTCTGGAGTCTGTGGGCGCCAAACACAAGATCCAAACCGTTAGATATCTTTGGAAGGATGAAAACGACTATGTAGTCAATTTTCAAGTACTGATACCTTGTAGATCTCGAGATATTTGCAAGAAAATATCAACCATTACTGTATCATGCTCGATGTTCGATTTATCCATGAGCAGTAACGTTTTTCTAATCTTTTTATTATATCTGAGATAGTAAATCACGATCCGAACCGTTAAAATTGTTCTTAAGATCAAGCCCAACTATGAGACCAAATTTTAGCCGTTGGATCATCACCAATCTCAAGATATGAGCAAAAAAAAGTGAGTCATTTGATAACATTTTATGGATTATGTGGGCCCCAAACATAAGACCCAAACCGTTAGATCTCTTTGGAAGGCTGAAAACGGCTATGGGGTCAATTTTCAAAGCATGATATCTTGTGGATGTTGAGAAATTTGTAAAAAACTTTCAACTATTGATATAAAAAAGTCCACTAAACATATATCCAAGCATTACCAAACACTCGTTTTGATTTTAGCCTCGTTTTCTGATGGCTCTTTTTTTTTTGTGGGTATATCCAGAATAGAGTAAAGATACCAAGGAAGCAATAAGGATATGTAATTGGAGTGGTGATATTCATTTTGGGCGGTTCAAATCATGAATAGATGGTCCATGGTGATATTCATTTTTATGGGATTTGGACCGGACATTCCCACATAGTGCAGATCTTGCCATCTTACAACTGAGTCTTTGAGTCGAAGGAGTGCAACTCCGCATTGGGACCTACCTATTGAGAATCTCAGCTAGTCAAAATGAGAGCCCTTACATCTTACGGCTACAACATGTGTTAGACCGGCCATTAGATCATGTTGATGACATCATTCTTCAAATGGTCAATCCCACGCTGAAACCAATTCTTATTAGAGTAGCATTCGGGAACATCCCATTTACAATGAGGGACGATCATTTTAAGCAGCTTATATTTTCAATAGGTGAGTCTCATTGTAAAGTTTCACTCCTTCAATTCATGAATTATTAAGTCATAGACTTCCAGGAATCCTCTCGGGGCTATTTGTATCACTGCCTTTTATGTGGAAACGTCACAAAAATCTTGCTTTTTATGAAAAAGTTTTTGATAATTTGGTGTCAACACTTTTCCATGAAATAAGACATTAAAACCAATGCAATCTTCCATGATTCTACGAAAATCAAATGATCAATCTGATAGTGGGACTAACTCTTATTACAATAAATTTAATTTGAAAATAAACCATATAGTGTGAAGGCCTTTTATTTCGAGCATCTTGAATTTTCAATAAGTTGATGCTACTATGGAGCTCTACTCCTTCAACTTAGGATTTCTCTAAACCAAATATGTAGATGATCCAGTCACAATTTTATGAAATACCACAGAAAGTCAAAAGTCAGTGCCACAGATAAGTGGCACGCATCTTTGTCAAAAATTATCACCTAGTGAAAATGGTTATGAAAAACAAGTCAATGTTCAAATCGTAAAGATAAATTATGAATACAAATGATCCTATACATAAGGTATGTACCTTCTTAAGGTACGTGCCACGTAGTGGGGCCACCTAGTGGTCCATCTAAATGGACCACATACACACCATCTAATAGCCACCGATCCCATGGATTTGAATGGGTCCAGATGGACTGAACCATTGGTTAAAGGCTTTAAAATAAGCTGTACAAAGACGGAATATATGGTTTATAACTTTAGTGGGCATACAGAAAGAGTTGAATTGTGAGAATTGAAGACCATGGGATACCACAAATTATTCTTTATGCTACCTGGGCTTTATAATTAATAAGGATTGGGAGATTGATGAAGATGTTGAACATAAGATTAAAACGGGATAGTTGAAATGGAGACTTACATCGGAAGTAATTTGTGACTGATGAATGTCAACAAGATTGAAAAAAAATTTTTACAAGACAACGATTAGACCAGGTTGACCTATGGAGAAGAATATTGACCAATTAAGAAGCAGCATATGCACAAAATGGATCTAGTAGAACTGGAAATGTTGAGCCGGATGTGTGGTAAAATTAGGAATGATATAATTAAAAATGAGCGCTTTCGAGAGCATTTAGGGACATCAACAATATGGGATAAAATTAGAAAAACCCGTTTGAGATAGTTTAGACATGTCCAACGTAGGTCAATATTAACGACATCGGTAAGGAGAAGTTTGACCATGAAGGTTAATGGTCCACCAAGGAGAAGAGGTGGGCCAAAGAGATGTGGATGGAGGTAGTAAAAATAGATATGAAAAACGTAATTTATATGAGGACTTGGTTCAAGATATATTGAAATGGAGAAACAGAATGCGTATAACCAACCCCAACATTGTTGGGACAAGGCTTTGATAATGATGATGATATAAAATCATTAAATTTGTGGGCCAGATATAAAAGAGTTAGAGCTATTAAATTGACTTTAAATTTGACATCTAGGTAATCCCACTTGGATATTTTAATTCTCTTTCCCCCTTGCCCATGATCTGTGGGGTCACAAGTGGGCCCCAACAGCTGGTATGTACTATAAAGATGTATGGTAAGTATGTACACGATCATTTCTCTCAATTATGTATATAAATTGTATATATTGTCAAGTTAACTGCATCAGGAAATTTTTTTTCTCCATATAGTAAAAGTAATTATATCAAAAAAAGGTGAGCATATGACAACAAGGTACTGTTGGTTATGGGACCCAGGACCCCAAAATTCCACCATGACCTTTGCAAGGCTTGCCTTAACCAACACGGCCAAATTCTATTGCACTCTATTCTTTTATACCCCACTTTCTTTCCCTCTCCCTTCTGTGCCCATCGCTTTATTTCTGCCCAGCAGCATCCTTTCCACACCTACCGCCAGCCCATTAGCCCCTTTCCATTGATCATGGTGACTTTTTATTTTTATTTTTATCCCTCTTTTCACAGAAGCCGGTTTTGAGCGCTTTGTAAATTTCCTCTTTTTTTCCGCTACAACATGGGTTGCTGAGTTGATTGGCAACTTGGATGTCACCTGGCTATCCAATGGCCAATTTTTGGGTGTGTGCTCGTCACATTTATGAGCTCTTCTTCCTGCATATTTGGAGTTTGGACCATACCTTCCTACTTGTGGGGGCTCATCTTCCTACATGTGTGGGCTTCCTTAGTTCCCAGTTTGTGTAACTACTAGTTGAGTCTACTTAGGACCCTAGAAATCATGAGATATCGGGAATAAAAGATCTAAGTAGACCATCCTAGATATCAAATCTTTAAGTCAATTTAATGCCTTTAACCCCTTCATCTGTAGTCCATAAGGTTAATGGCTTTATACAAAAGGTGAAAAATAAGCCAGTCCATTCGGATTCATACAAACCCATAAATTGGTGGCTATGAAGGGGTTATATATGTGGTCCATTTGGATAGATCACAAGGTAGGCCCCGACAGCTGGTATGTACCATAAGGATGTAAGGATTGTCCTTATATACTCATTTACCTTTAAACAGATTCCCGGTGCATATCTGATACAACCAATGCATATTGAGTTTTGCAAGAATCATAAACGGTGGCCAAATATGTTTCTTAAAGCCATGGTCGTGATTCCCTATCATATTTGTATTTGAAAGCTGGAAACTAGGAAGGAAAACACAATTTAAAATCATTTTAATTAAAACTATTTGACTAAAGTTCAATGTTAGTTTTTCTATAACCAAACATCCCCCATTAGTTAAAGAGAAAAATTAGATCAAAATAGGCAAATGTAATCCATCAAGGCACATTTGTCTAACGAAAGGGATCCATAATTGAAAAGACCTTTCCAATAGGCTCACTTTGTCAAATGTTTTGTGGAACACTTTTCTTCGCTCATAAAAGAACTAAGATCCAATGACCTGTGGAGCCTAGGCTCCATAATCCAGTTTGCCATGCTCATGAATAGACGGGCCTAAACTCAGTTATCCATCAAGCGCCACTCTCAAGTCCATGCATGTCTTGAACCACATGGGAAATCATACCCCCATGATGTCTTGTGATCTTCATGAGTTTATGCTCATCAGTCATCAAACTTAACTCCATGTCTAATTTCTACGAATTTAATTATTTGTCAGTTTCATTCCTGGTCTGGATAGAACCTTTTGAAGGTACTTTTACCTCATTTCTAATTCTACTAAGCCTAGGTAGTAACTTGAGTGTGAACATTTAATAGCATGGGCCTAGATATGAAAATGCTTGTACGCCTATAACAATGAAACTAACCTGATTACTAACCTGTGCTTGGACTTTGAGCATAGCTGCAGCAGAACTGATTCACTAATTTTGGCCAGTTAATACGCTAAAATATGTTAAGTCTATCCTAGGCTTGAAATTGGGCCTAAAATCTTGACGTGAATGGGCCTACAGCAAGGTTCTTACACCTGGCCATAGTAAGCATAAATGGAGACAATTTTATTTTATTTATTTTGGTAAACAAATGGCGATACGTAGGAACGGCCGAAGGAGCTATATGACTTTAGAAGAAGCTTTGTGATTTCGAGGCATTGCACTAATGATGCACTTGACTTGAAGTCTCGTACGCGCTTCTCCGTGCAATTTCCCGGAACCTTCTTTCTATATCTTGGTAGGTTTCACCTACGGATAAGGATCCCCTGTTTGGTCTAAACAGGGGGCGGAGGAGAGAAAAAGTCAATTTCTCTTTCCTCCGCTCCCCTTCCGCCCCCCACGTGAAGGCCCTTGTTTGGTCCAAACAGGGGATCCGGTTCCTTTCACCTACCCACGACCTGATTTATTAAAAAAATTTTAGGACATTATTAAAAAGAAGACAATTATTCCCTATCATAATCATCGACACATACTCTCAATTGTATTGGGATTGGCTACCTGAGTTCTCTCTCCATTCCCGTTTATCTCTAATTAATTTTTAAATAAAATTTAATTTTATTTTTATTATCTCTAAATATTTGAATTATGGCAACATTTTCTGCTGGCTTTTAACCCACATAATGCAACTCTCTTCATTTGCCTGAGTTTGTGAACTGGCGGAGTTAAATTAGTTTCCACTAAATATATTAAATTCTAATACCTTTAGAACTACTGCTAAGGGTCTTCAATTTCTTCTTTCTTTTAATCGTTGTTTCCTAGTGGAGCATCCAAATTACCTTTTTAAGTGGTAATATGCTTTTTCTAACTGGGTTTTCAACTCACCGCTATTGCAAGCTTTCCTGCTTTGGCATTTGGGCAAAGTCTCTCGATGCTGATTTGTTACTTTTTATTTTATTTTATTGGTAATGCTGATTTGTTAGTGAAAATGAAGACATTGATGATTGGGCTGGTGAGCTTTTATCACCTGGAAGACTTCTGAACTTGTATTGTACAATATCTTTAATTTTTCACCAGCTTCCCTTACCAAAAAAAAAGAAATCGCCTGCATGAAAGGTGGAGGATGAAAAGCCTACTCCTCATCCACATATAAAAGAAGCCCGGGACTAGTGTATTGAGGAGTGGGCTCCACCCAAGGAAAAACATTAAAAAGTATTTCCGCTGCCTCCACTAGTACCTCGAGGGGGAGTTTTGAGGAGTGGGCTCCACCCAAACCAAAAGGAGAATATTAAAAAGTATTTTCGCTGTCTCCACTAATACCTTGAGGTTTTGGTAGAAATGCTAAAGAAATATAAGATGGTATGAAAGCGGGTTCTGATCATGTTTCTTATATAGCCCACGTGACAGGCCCGTCTATAAAATCCATTGGACCTACACATGAGGAGGAGTGTTGAGAAGTCTCATATCCCACATCGCTTAAGTAATAAGTTTGACATGTCTTAATATACTCGTATGAGCCTTCCACCTATCAACTTAAGTTTTTGAATTGGTATATGACTCCTCAATATAGCGTGGAGAATGGTATGTTGCTCTTGCTATACTACCAATTCAATTCTCCTCCCGAGAATGATATGTTGCTCTCGTTATACTATGTTTAAATTGGAATAGAGCTTGAGAATGGCCCAAACCACAGTGGAAAGGAAGAAAAATACCAATGCTTTATAAGCAATGGTGGGCCCAGTATTTTCATTTAATTGGACGGGTGGGCGATACTTAAGGGGTCGTTTGTCTTTTATGTGTGGGATATGTAAATACAATTTGCACATGTAAAAGATGAATATTCAAATTTGAAGTATGTAACGTTTACACATGTGTTTCTTTTTACAACGTTTGTTTAATAACATGATTTTCGCATCATTTACACATGTGATTTATTTTTCTATGTTTGTTTCAATGATATGTGTTTATATATTAAACGATTTTGTAAATGATACTTATTAATCATTAAATTATATTCTACTATAATGATATGAACAGTAGACAAAACAAGGCCTGATTTATATCAAAGTTTTCATTTGCATTTTAGATCTTTAAAAAAGAACATGTCTTTCAACATGAGATATACTATTCAAAAATAGATATTTCTATCAATGATCACCTTTAAAAAAATGCATTCCAACATGTTTGGTTAAGGGAATAAGAGTTTATAGTCTGATGGTTAAGTTTAGTTCATATTATCTTAATTCATTATTCAATTTGCATAAAACTTAACTCATGCATCTCATCGGCTTTTTGCTAATATTAATCAATTATAGAAAGTTCTTAAAATGAGTATTTTATTGCTAAGTCCAATTATATTAAAAGTATCACAAATTTATTATGGTTAGATAAAATTGCATTTATACATTATTTTTTAATGATATCATAATGCTGTATAAAATAAATTCTTCCTTTTCTCTTACATTCATTTATACATATTTAAATATTTTTAAAGTAATACAATAATAAATAAATTTAGAAAATCATTGAATTATTGGAAGAAAATCTAAAAGGAGAAGAGAAGATAGATAATCAAATTCTGAAAGAATAAACCTACAGAGTAAATAGGTTTTATAAAGGTTTTTATTTTTTATTTTTTTTATAACAAGGCAAGAGAGAGAAATAGAGAGGTTACCTTCATAAAAGGGGATGAGATGCAGGGATGGTTTTCATTTATAGGTTTCATTGGTTTTGATGTATCTTTTATTATTATTTTGTAAATGCGTTGGAGGGGGTTTTCGAACCCAAAACCTCTTTGATAGAAATGCCTCTTATTATTATTTTTCTAAATGCGTTAGAGGGGGGTTTCGAACCCAAAACCTCTTTGACGGAACTGCCCCAAAACCAAACCGTCCACCTTCAACGGGTATTCTTTGAAATCACACGTGTTTTGATATTCTCTTTTCCCACCTGAACCGGTGTTCAAATATTAGTGTGGAAATAGGCTCATTTTCACACCATTTACACATCTGATTTACACACAAGATGCGCAAATACTTGTAGACAAACATTACTGATGCATAAATATTACGCATATTCATCATTTACATATGGAAATGGGTGTAGACAAACGACCCCTAACTTAAAATGATATTTGGATAGCAGCAGTAAATGAAAAGTGATTTTTTTTTATATATTTTTTTTTGTAACCACTTTTTGTATAACATCATATAGACAACCAATCATGTGCTTTATCGGATGGTTGGCTCTAGGCCTGTCAATTTGGCCCTGAGAAAGGGGACCCGGCTCAGCCCTAAAAAAGCCCTTAAAATGAGGGCTTTTGTTTATACTTTCTAACAAAAAGCCCTAGGCCCGGGCTTGGACAATTTTTTGCACGCCCTAAGATTTGAAGGTCGGGTTTGGACAATAGTGGCCTTGGCCCTGGCCCCCTTATTTTTGTTTCTTTTATATATATTATATACATATATGTAAATATATACTAAAATGCCCTCATCATAGTCACTTTGCAATAATATGGGGGATATGAAGGCAATTTCATATCCACTTATCCATTAAAAAATGTCCTAAAAATCCATACATACATACATACTTCATTCATTTCATTTATATTTAATTATTTAAGTTATGTATTGTATTTAATACATAATCAATAAGTGTTGCACAGTTGCTTGTTGTCACTTTCTTTTAGTTTTATTGCTTTTTATTTAAGTATTTTATATTATTTTTATCAAACATTGTTAGTGCAAAAGGGGGTGTGCTCATTTCTATTAATAATGATACACTTTTTCCTCAATAGAGTTGCTTAGGATATCAACCAATTCATAAAGTTAGTTTGAATGTGTATGCATGGTGAATGTGTATGGAGCTTTAAGGATATGGGGTAATCCAAACATCGTTTTAATTATATAAATCATAACTCTCAATTCTTAAAAGTTTAAACTAACAGTATTTTTTAAATGTATTTGTTTTTGTGATTGAAATCCAATAATGCATAATAGTTAGATCAGTGTCAATTAAAAATAATGTCAATTGATAAAATGTATGTGAGTGTAAATGGCTTAAAACTCTCAAAGATAAGACACTGCTAGAATGATTCCATATGTGGAAATTCATATGAAACTCATATTATAGGTGTGAAATAGATCATACTCTTTAACCATTTTTCTTCTTTATCAAAACAAATAAAATCATATGTCTAGAATTCAACCTAAGTCACCAAAACACGTATGACTTTATCCGATAAAAGAAACTTTTTACAGATGATTTATATTCTCCCAATGCTTTTTTAATGGTTCGTTTGCAATTGACATTAGACAACATAACGGATGTTTTCTTAATGATTTCTTTGCAATTGAGGTTAGACAAGATAGCACTCGACCACACTTAGGTTTTGGTAATAATGTTAAAAAAATGATTTTCTTTTGTTTGAAGCCCTGAGCCCTGCCCCTGGCCCTTGAGGGTAGGATAAGGGCCTTGCTAGTGAATGCCCTCCGAGGGCTTTGGCCAGCTCAGGCCCGGCCCTGCATATATTGACGATAAGGCTAGGACAACCCCAGGCCTAGCCCGACCCTTGGACAACCCTAGTGGGCTCCCATCATATTGTTATCAAATTCTAACATATATCCCGAATGATATGGGATTCATCTTGAATGGTCCTCCTAACATGGAGTCAATCATATTTTCATTATGCACTCAGTGAGGGTTGTCGTTCATTTTGAATTGTTCGGATTAACCCTCATCACCTCCTCTTCCCTCTTCCTCTTCCTCTCACTCATCTCATCTACGGTCGTGATTACCACATATAGACCCTACATGCACACAACAAACCCCCTAACCCACCTCTTTCTCTGTCATGTGGGGCTACACAAGAACAGTACGATCGGAACCCGCTCTGATACCCTATAAGAAATTATATACCCACCCAAAAGCTTTTTGGTTGAAGACCCATATAGGATGTGGATACAAGTATATTAAGACATGTTAAAGTCTATTACTTAGGCGATGTGAAACTTCCCAACACCCTCTCTCTAGTGTCTCTTTTATTATTCTTCTTATTCTTCTCTCTCTATCCATTCTCTCTCCAATATCTCTCTTTCTTTTTTTTTCCCTCCTTTTCTCCTCTGCCTCACTGTCTTAGGGTGGAGCGGGATCCGCTTTGAAGGTGGGGCATGGCCATATGGCCAATAACCCATCATGAGAGGTTCCCAAATCTCACGGGTACAATCGCACCCGCATGCCACAGCGTGGGCCTGCCCCTGTTTATAATTAACCACGTTATAAAGAACAACTTTGGGCTTTGTTTATTAAGCAGTTTATCTGTCCCATCCACACGCTAATCTATTTACTTGCTCACTTAATTAGCTTTCCCATTTCCTTTTATTCAGTTTTCATAATCTACTCAGTACATTGAGCGAGTACCGCAACGTATCCCTCCGAACCAAAAGCAAATCCCTCGCGGGAAAACAGAGAGACCGGATGCAGCAACCTCAGGCGACGGTCGCCGCCCCCGCTACCTCACCAACGCCCGGTTCAGGCGAGTTCCCGGTGGAGGCTCCACCAAAACAGGTGGCTCTAGCCATGGACCGCCTCTCGCACGCCGGACGCCTCATCGCCGATATCCGCCTCGGTGCCGACCGCCTCCTGGAAGCGCTCTTCGTCGCTGCCGATCGCCTCCCCCACCAGTCGGAGAAACCTCTCAATCTCATCCTCAAAGAGGAAGCCTCGATGCGCCAGCACCTTGAAGACCTTCGAACTGTTGGTAAAATCCAACTCTCGACCTTCCTAGGGTTAGGGTTTTGGACTCTCAATCTTCCCTCTTTTTTTTGTGCTGAAAAAAGAAAGATTTTTTTTTTCGATGATTTGAACGGAGATCCCCAATTACAAGCCTTTTTGGATGATCCTGATCGTCGAAGCGGGCAGCGGCTGTTGCAGTCAGATCGCTGACTGTAAAATTCTAAATTTCTTCGTTGAATCGGCTTTTGCTTGGTAGAGCACCTCTCATTTCAATGTAGCAATGTGAGCTTCATTTGTACCATTGACATGCTGAGCAAAGAAATGTTGCTTGTTCTAATTGAGGATCATATGATTTTTCTGTTTTTAGAGGATGTTCTCATCAATTTTAATGCTAAGAGAAATTCGCTACCACAGTTAATACCTGACATCTTGGTTGACAGTCGGCCCACTGAACCCGACTAAAATGAAATGGGAGGGTGATTGCGAATTAGCGATCCATACAAAGCCAAGTTCACCTAGCATTTTTAGTTGTTTTGATATAAGCTGATGGATTTTTAGCTGTGAATGTATTTTTTATTTTTAATTGTCGGATTTGAAGTCGTTAAAAATGTCATTTTTGGTAGATGGCTAATTTACACCCTCTTCTTGTATTTAGTGGGTCAAGTGGACCTTCAGCGGCCGCGATGTATTTCCCTATGTGGCAAGTTTGCTAGCTTGCCTCTTATTATTGCTGTGGTTTCCTCTGCTTTTGATTTGTTAAGGGCTTTCTTTTTTTTTTTTTTGTATGTTTCCAATATAACCAATTTATGGTGGAGTTAGATTTCCATGGTCAAATAGGTTGACATCTTTTTAGTTTTAGTGAAATGTTTAATCTTTAGATTCTTTTTGTTGATAGGAAGGCAACTTGAAGCTTCTGGAGTGCTGAATGGATCTCTTCGGTCACGTGGTAATTCATGGGGTTTGCATATGCCACTTGTTTGCCCGGATGGTGCTGTTGTTGCATATGCTTGGAAGCGTCAACTTGCTGGTCAGGCAGGCGCATCTGCTGTTGACAGGACTAGGTAAGTTGAGATAGTAGTGATAAAATCGAACTACATACATTTATATCATGCGAATATATTTTCATTTGAATAGCAGAAATAAGACTGCGTTTCTTAGAGTTGTAATGTGAAACTCATGACACAAGTTATTGGCAAATTACATCAACGTGCATGGTTTGAAATTTTAGCTGATATGTATCAGTTTTGGTTAGAATGCTGAGATGAGTGTATGGTAAAAGGTAAAATTAGGAAGGATAGGAACAGAAATGAGTGCATCCGGTAGCATAAATCGGTGATAAATTAAGAGAGACTTATTTAAGATAGTTTGGACATTCCAATGTAGGCAAATAATGGTGTCAGTGAGACTTGAGAAAAAGTTACTCTATGCAAGTTGATGGCATGAGGGTTATGCTGAAAAAGACATGGTTGGAAATAGTACCAATAAATCTGAAGAATTGCAAGCTATCCGAGGATTTGGTCTAGGATAGATTGGAATGGCGAAACAAAATTCTTGTAGCTGACCTCAACATAGTTGGGATAAGGTTTTGAAGTTGATAATGATGATGTATAGGTTTTGGGCAGCTGATATGATACCAATGAAATTTGGAAATATATGCTTGATGTCAATTTATAAGGGCTGATAAATATCAGATTTGGGCAACCAACTCCGACACTGGTAATTCAAATAATGTCACACGTTGATATCATGTGAAATTGATTAGGATTGAACAGAAAATTGACACAAGAAAATGGAGTTAAACCATGTCATAGACGCGTCCTTTCTTTAACATTGGGTACCTCTTCTACCTGGCAGGGACGGAGGGAGGGGAGGTCACCCTTCCTCAACTTCTTCCATTCCTTTGAATATATGAGAGAACTTTCAAAACTTTTTAAAGTTATTTTGGTTTAGTGCAATTTTGCCCCTCATGTTTTTTCTTTCATTAAAAGAGTGAATTTAACAGGTCTTTGAGTACTTTTGTCTTTCGGTTGCTTCCAAAAAGTTATCCAATCATTCCCCAAATTTTAAGGAGATTTTTAAGTAAATCAATGCAAACCTCCCCTTTTATCTCCAAAATGGTAGTCTCCATTCTAGAAAGGCTTATCCTTTACAAAAACAATCTATCTCTACAACTAGTTATTTGCACATTTTGGCTATCAATTGAATTTAAATAGTAGTGGTCCCACCGTATTTACATTTAATAATATTTTATAGTGGGACCAACTCCTATTGGAGTAAAATTAGGGGAAAGTCCATTCAAGAAGAGTTCAATTTTGAGCAGCACTGATAATTGATTTTCAACCATCCATGCCTACCATAGGCAATGTGGCCCATTAAACAATCACAAGAAACCAATCAACAGATTTTAATTAATTAGTTATTAGTGGTTTGGTTACATGTGATCAATCCAATAGAGGCCCTACTTTGATTAGAGTGAGATACAACTCTCAATCCTAAAATATGAGTAAAAATTATTTTCAGTGGTTTGGATTATTATAGTGATCTTTATTATTTTTTCTTTTTATATGACCTCAAATTTTTTGAAAAATTATGTCCTTTCAAATATTGAGGAATTTTTAAATTTAGGTCTTTTTGTTAAATATTAGTAAAAAAACTATGCAAAAATAAATAAATTTATGCTGAAATGATAAAAAAAAATATAAGATATTAATTGTCCCCTCTAAAATATAACTTGGCTTTGCCAATGTTAGTTTGAATATTGCTTGCCCCCTCTGGAAGAAAATCTTGTAGTTGTCAATTCCATTCCGTTCCGTCCGAAATTGGCCGGAACGTTCTGGAATTAGCCTTGGGTGGAACGGAATGACCCCCTACAAGGTCCCGATCTCAATTCCGGATCAATTCTGCTCCATTTGGGACAAGGTTTCATACTTCCATTCACATGTAGTGAAAACTAGAAAATGGTCAATTGTAGAGTGCAATTTAATTTAAGTGAGGTAAGTAAGCATTTTTAGTATTATTTTAGCATTCAACTATTTTTTTCGATTTTAGGTATTCTTTTATATATATATATATATTTTCATTGTCAATCGCGTCTTTTCCGAACCGGAATTGACCGGAATGCCGAAACATTCCACCACAGGTCAAATCGGAACGGTGACCGGAATGGAATTGACAACTATGGAACATCGAGGCTTCATCACTGCTACCTGGTCCTGGATAAACTTGCAAAAAGAACTTCACGTTATTGTTTATGAGATTTGACACGATGGATGACCCTCATATTGCAGTCAAATTAGTGAGTTCCAATATTTCCATGGTATAACTCATCTTTAGTTGGACATTAAATTTTCCATCACAATAAGAAAATTGTTCTTTTATTTGTACACTATTATGGTAAATGCGAACTAGTTATCTGATATTAGACCGGTGCTACATTTATTAATACCCCCAAATGAGTACAGCTTTCATAGCATCACAATTCAGTCAAAGTTTTTCTATCCTCTAGATTACATTATCTTAAATTTAATGCATTTTGGGATACATCTGCATACAGCTAATATCATATAATCCCTATTTGATCTTCCCCTACTATAGCTGTTGGTAAGTACAAACTGAAGCATTTTCTTGCTTAAATCTAAGTCACAAGAGGCAAATAGAATCATTTAATTGTATAAAGGAGACTAATATACTTGGACACATTAAATTGGAAGTTGGAAAATAATATAAAAAAAAAAACATTTAAAATGTGTTACTTTTTTTAAGGGTAACATTTAAATGCAAGCAATGTTGTAGAACGGTAGAAGGGAGCAAATGGGCATTTTTATTGAACAGATCAGACATGAAAATCTCACTTTCATCAGAAAACAATCAGACATCTGAATCCCGAGGTGAACATCTCACTTACGTCACAAAGATCGAACTCGTATTATATGCTCATCTACATTTGGTCAACATGATGCACACCCATGACCCTATTACCAACTGCATTTGAATTGTCTGCTTCCTTACTTCTCTGACGAACAAACTTATGTGGACATCGAACCATTTAATGTAGATACATCTACTTTGGCCATCTGTTTCCAATGACCTCGTGACAAATCCAATTAGGATAAACTAAGGTGAGGCTCAAATCAGTTTTGGCCATTGTCAAGTTGTGAACCTTGTGAATATTCGGGAAAAAAAAAAAAAAAGAAAAGACAAGAAAAGTTGTGGACCTTATGAATTTGTATGCACTTTTAAAGAAAAGAATGCTTTTATTTTATATTCTTTGAATGATTGGTGATGTTTGCATTCCCCATTGCATATCCATCCATTGTGGGATCCATCAAATATAGGCTGATCTAGCTAGATCCATTAATTGTGTGCCTAATCCAAGCATTACCATTTGCCACCCTAATGACCATTATACATGTCCTTCGGGCTTCCATTATGTACCCATGGCTTTCTATAGGGTTGAGCGGAAAACTAGAATTCACAAATGTGGCCCAGATGGGATAATGCTTCCTTGATTGTGATTTACCATATCCAAATGGCCCCAAAGGTCACCATTTGGGTTTCAACTAAAGGTAGGGTCCATGTCTCACTTTTGTTTAAGAATGAAACTAATCTTATTATTGGAAACTCCAGAACCTTTTTAATAGTAAAATATCGTGAGTATAAACTAAGTTAGTCTTATAAAAAGCAAACTATAGTTCTCATAGAAGTTGCTATTTTTCAATGCATATTGCACAGGCATAGTTCTTGGAAAAGTAGTAAAATCATGACATTCTGGTCATTTGCCTAGTTAGATTTATGCTTTCATTTGTTGGATAAGTTGCATAATTTTTACATCCTTTACAATATTTTCTATTTTGAAAGAAAATCTTTCTCAGAATCTTTGTCTAATCATCATCGTCGTCATAATTTTCCTCCCATCATCATTGGGAACCTTCAACTTATCATTATTGGGAAAGAGACTCTCTCTGGTTGTGGGTGGGTTTTCTTTCTCTCTTCTTCTTCTTTTTTATTTTTGAATGAGTGAAAGAGTGAAAACTGGACTCAGCTTTGGTGAGAAGGGAAGGAAAGTGAGCATTGGAAGGAGGTAAAGTGCGAGCGTGGCTCTCAGGTCTAGGCCTCAAAACCTTGCACGATTTTTTTCTAATAACCTATGTTAGGTGAAGGTGATGTTGGATTCTGGTGTCCCCCTCCCCACCCCCCCTCCCCCCCCCCCCGCCCCCCCCACCCCACCCCTTCTGGTTGCTGACTCTATGAAAGGCCCTCATTCAGTCCCTCGAAACTAGTCTATCTCGACTTCCTGAAAAGTTATGTTAATTGGCTTGCTATATGTGAATATGAAGTTAAATAAAGTAAGGTCGACTATATCAAGAAGGATCTTGTCAATATCATATAGTTTTTTCTTTTGAATGTACCCAGGTTGGCTCTCAAGGCCTTTACAGACCAAAAGAGACGGTTTTTCCCCCACCTTGAAGATGATCCTTGTGTTGAAGAGCTCGGAGCTGTAAAGAAACAATGCATTTCCCAAGCATCAACACTGAATCAAAGAGATGAACTCAGTGAAGACAGAACTCTGTCTGATGTTCTTATCTGTGTGGAAAAAGAGGCCCCTAACATGAAAATTCTAACTTACCAACGTTTAGATTGGTTGAAAAGAGCTTCATTGTTGTCTTCAGCAAATGAGAATGGTCTAGACCTATTGAAGGAACAGAGTTTTCTCAGTTCAAACAGATTAAGGACGGGGTCGCTGGGTGTTGTGGCTGCAGATCAGATAGCTGTTGTAGAGTTGTTGGTACCTTCGGTTTTCAGAGCTATAATATCATTGCATCCAGCTGGTTCTATAAGCCCTGATGCTGTTGCATTTTTCTCTCCTGATGAGGTACTTGTCAAAATTGTCTTCTTTACAATGCTTTTATCTGTAGCCTGGATATAGACTATACATTGTATGTTTTAGTTTTTCTAAAGATGAGGAAGGTTATGTTAGGTATCTCATTATGGTGGAGCCAGATGGGATTCTTTTCGGCCCACAGCTAATTGCAGGATTGTTTGAGGTTGTTCTAGAAACTGTCTCACTCAAGGTTTTGGGATGAGAGAACAGAAAGTGCCCTTCACATGGTGGAACAACCAAAGTTATTGTTTAGGGGTTTATTCAAATGTATGCAAAGGATCTTTTTTATTTTGTCAGAAACTGAATTTTAGAGTTGCTGCCTATCCGGTCTTAACTCATCATGTTTGGAATTCTGTATTGCTTTCTCTTAATTCTGTGTAAATCATGTGGCCTCTAGTTGTATCCCATTTATTTTATTATACTTATGTGCCATCAACCTTTGAACTACTGTTATCCTTCCATTAAATTCTGAAGGAGAGTCTTTAACCTATCACATTCTTTTACAGGGAGGCAACTATATTCATTCAAGAGGTTTTTCAGTATATCATGTATACAGGCACATCACGGTAACAGCTGCTGCAGCTGACATCATCTTTTTTTTTTAAAAATTTTGCTAGTGGTATAAAACCTAAATTCCATAGATTGTGATATAAAGTTCATATGCCTTTTCAATTTAACTGCAGGAACATGCTAATAAAGCACTGCAGTATTTTATGGGCGTCAAACCTGAGGCGCCACTACACCTTTTACTGGTATTTTCTCATTCTCTCTTCTATAGGATTTTGAGTATGTGTTGTGAGGACAAAAAAATGGACAAGAACGTCTGTGGTCTACACAGCCTCCTTCATGCATCATTAATGATGTGTTGTTTGCACACTGTTCTCAAGCGTCTTGGGAATTTTAGATTTTTTTTTTCTGAGAGCTTGCCAACCTACTGATTTAACTTAATGATTTGGCCAAGTTGATTTGGCTCAGCATGGTAGCCAGTTCAGCTATAAACTCATCAGTACTCAAACTGGGGGAAAATCAAGCTTTGGCCGTGGCCATTTCCTGTGATTTGGCCAAGTCAGTGAGAAAGTCAAGTAATGTAGTTGAGCGTTTAGAGCATCTATAGATAGCATTATTTTCATTCTTCAATGTTTCAAGAGCTACGGTAAATGAAAACCATGGGTTTAATGAGTCACATGGTAGATGGATAATTGCTCTAAAGGTATCACATAAAAACTCTAATCATTTGATTGACAACATGTAGATTGACATAACTATGAATTGAGTTATGGTCCCAATTTAAGGCTGGGAAAATTGATTATTTTATGGTCATTCTTTACAACCTATGTAATAGACGCCATTTCATCGGCTGACCTATCCATAATGTCAATAGTTTGTCACTTTAGATCAGTATATTGTGGCTTTTTCAGTTATTCGTGTGTATGAAGCCCCATAGCCATTGTCTTGAAGTTTGCCTAACAATCATATAATCTTCTCTTAAATAAAAGCCAAATAAATGGTTTTTCTCACTTTTTTCCTTGACCTTCATCTTATCTTACATCTTACCCAAACCATTCACTGATCACTTTTGATACATTGGACCATTACATATT
The DNA here is from genome assembly GCA_038049695.1 of Cinnamomum chago. NCBI lineage: Eukaryota > Viridiplantae > Streptophyta > Magnoliopsida > Laurales > Lauraceae > Cinnamomum > Cinnamomum chago. The sequence goes on from CP142451.1 coordinate 124,029,728, forward strand.
TGATAATGTTTGGCCTTGTGAAGGCATATCTTATGTTCCTCAAAAAAGGTGGATTTAGCATTTTTTTTAATATGGAATACTTAATAACTCTCAAACCAATTTTCTCTCATATGAGAATGTTATTGCTTTGAGTTCCTGAATCGCTGAGATGACCTGGCTTCTTGGCCGGCAAAGACAACTTGTGTCATGAGCTAGGAAACTATGGTTTTGTATGTTTTTCCCAGTTGGTAGCAGTGTTGGCAAACATAGGACTTTCATGTAATAGGAATATAGGGTCCTGCTGATCTGGACCTCTTTCATATATATAGAGGTGAGGTCTTTGTCACTACATGGTTAACACTATCATTGGCAGTGTTCTAAACCACAATGGATGATAATCCAGAAATCTCCCCATTTGAAAGACAGCAATGAATCAGGGGATTCCGCATCTTCTAATCTTTTATTTTGGTGACAGCCTCTCCATCAATGGAGGGGGCTGGCCTGTGAGGCTCTGCACAGCTCACTTTGGGCTGGTTAGACAGGTTTTTGGTCTTGTTGGGTAGGCCAGACTTATATTTCAAATATTGGAAGCATGGGTGGGTGGAGTCACCTAAAGTAACCAATTTTATTTCTTGTATGCATGATAAGTGTCTTGCTGATTAAAAGAAAGAAATGTATAATCTGAACCTCATCTTGTACACCACCCTGTCTAGAGGTTAAGGCCTTTAAATCACTTTTATTGAAGAGCCTAACCACCTATAATTACTAGCCCTAAAAGGGGTGAGACGGAAACTAAAATAAACAAAGATCCACATTAAATGTAAAATTGTAAAACTTAGTTAAAATTGCTGGCCCAGGCTTAACACTACCTCGCAAGGGCTGGCCCAGGTGTAAGTTTCAAGTCCAATTATAAATGGTCTGGACTTGGGATGACCCTGCCAAGCCTAAGGTTAGGCCTTTTTGATAACCCGGCCCGTTTGGTAATTTTACCATAAAATAAAGATAAAGTAAAGCATTAAATCAAGAGAGAATAAAATATAATAGGTTATGATGGTTTTATTTTTAGTTGTTTGGTATGGAATCTTTTTCACTTTTTGTATAGAAAAGTGGAGTTTTTTTGTCTTTTAGTGGAGGAAAGGTGGTTGTTTTTTTTATTTTTATTTTTTTAAAAAGGAGGGAATTTTTAAAAAGTATACTTTTGATGTGACCCCTTGCCTGAAAGATGGTGGCTTTACTTGACTTTTATTAAACTAGTGAAGTGCCAAATGGGCCCTAATGAGACCATGAACTCAACAGTATGGATCATTGTATCATGGGTCCTGCATATAAATAAGGGAGGAGCAATGAACTGTGGTTTATAGTCTGGTTCACTGAAATGTGGACCCTGTAACTTTTCATATATGCATAATTATCTGACATTATGTATATTTTTTGTGCAGCAATGGATCAGCAGCTATCAAACGCTATTTACAAAAGTTTGCAGGTTAGAGGAATTCCCATTTCAGTAATATATATTGATTGAATGAGTGTTCCCTTTTATAAACTTCATATGATGAAGTAAATTCACGTTTGAGTTGGGACAAGCTTTCATGATGATAATGATGATATGATGCAGTAAATGTGATCGCCTTCTGACAATGGATAGACCTTCAGCGTTGCTCTTACCTCCTGTTCATCGTTCCTATCAACAAATTTTGGCCACTAGAACTCCATTGGTCCATTCAGCATTGCCTCTGAAAGACCAAAGTTCAGATGGAAGTACTGCATATCATATTGGCTGTTCTTCTGATGAAGCTTGATGATATCCACATTTCTATTACTAACTTGGCTCAGGTATACACCTGCCAGTGACTGGTTTCGGCTCTTGCGAGTTGCGACTGACAGTGTATTGACCGACTTATAAGTCCTCGAGATCTGTTTCCTCTTCTTGGTTAAACAAAGTCTATGCTTTGTAGATTGTCTTGTCCATATTTCTGCTGAAAAAAATGTTTGTTGAAAAGCAGCGTAGCACAAGGAAATTTTTGAGCTATAATCTTGCTTTAAAGTTGTGCAATCATATAGATCTCTTGTTGTTCTATTTAAGGCAAGCCACTCACTTACTGAGACTTCCCGTTAAGACAGCATATGTATTTGAAATTTTCTACTCCATCAATCAAAACTCAGCTTGCTGGGGTGCACTTTTATAATTCTATCAGTGTGATAATTTTATGTAGTACTCCAGTGGCCAAATTCGTCATCAACGCATCTAATCAAGGCGTACACCCTTTTTTCTTTTCTTTTTTCCTTTTTCCTTTCTCATCAGATCGAGAGAACTCCACATATATGTTTAGTGTTCGAACTTCCAGATCAACATTGCTTGGTTTTTTAAGGCCACTGGATATGATGATGCCTTGAATCTAGATCCACTTGGGACTGAATATTCAAGTCTAGACGATTTCTTTGACATTCTTAATATACTATGGGATGTGTGGGACCCAATGACGGAGTCTTCACACATTCATTATGGATGTTCTATTTGGAGTCATCACCATTGGCAACCGAAGGATTATTTACATGAGGGCAACTCTTGGTTTATGTAATCACAAAAATCAGAAAGATTAAATTTTCATTGAATGCATAAATGAGAGAATATAAAAGATGTTTTTGAGGATCGGATGACAATAACTATTCTAAAAGAGTGGATATAGCTGTACCCATTTGGGCTAGCTGACCATGGATAGGTCCAATAGGCCAATAACGATGGGCAGCCCAATGGGTTAGATCCAATGAACACCCTGTGTGGGCTTGTTCTTGGGCCTGCTTTGATAGACTTAGAGGCCCATGATTAACTTGTGCTGCTTCAGGGATCCATTAGATCTAATTGTAGCCCACTTAATCCAGCTTAGCACAGCTGGACGCAAATCAACTTCCCAACAGATGTCACATCACCCCAACTTGTGCAGGCACGTTGAGAGACATCTGTGGAAAGTGAAAAGGCCTCACAGGAGCGGTGTTAATGAACCTTTCTGGGCCCCTTTGCATGCTTTTGTAATAGCCCTAGATTTTTTAAACTGAGCCCAATGATGACAATTGCTTCATTAAAATAAACTGAAATCAATTATGCATGTTGAGCATTGGCTTGTCATAAGTAAAATTAGTGATATTGCATAGCATATTAAAAGAACAATAATACTAACTTCTGCTGAATGGTTGTGTACTATATTAATATTAATTCTGCTGAATGGTTGTGTACTATATTAATATTAATCCTGTTTGGGGGGTGCATGTAAGAGATGACAACCCTCCACCCACCTCTTTCCCTTGATACTGTCTTAGTTTATCCATATATCATTGTTTATGCTGTCAGTTTGCTTTATTTAAAAATTAACTTTGTGTTGTAATGGGACGTTTCATGATTCATCATACCTACACTAAGTCAACAAAGGCTGCCCTTTATTGACTTGCAAGTAGTAAAGGAAAGCCCACCTCTAAACAATCTAACCTTTTGAGCATGATTCCTGGTGAAATTGATACTCTTCCCTCTCTTCAGAACATAGCTTTGGTCTATTTATGTGGAGAAGCCTAGGTCATGACTTTGTGATTAGTTAAGGCATTTCTTTACTGCATGCTCCACATTCAGTGAGAACTGTTTGCTTGATGAGAAAAAAGAAAAACATTATCATTCAATTGATGGAATGGAGCAGTTGGTTAACAATGAAATCTCTTATGATTCCTTATTGTATGCCCACATACAGTGAGAACTGTTTGTTTGCTGAAAAAAAGGAAAAAATATTACTCAAGTGATGGAAGGAGCTGTTGTTTAACAATGAAATCTTTGTCACCGCTTCTATTGCGTTGGCAATGGCCTTTGTTTTAAGTTTCACCTCTGTTTTCTTACTGTCTCTCTTGAACATAATTCCAATGAGATGGCCATTTCCATAGTCATTATATCTATTCATTGTGGAACTTTAATATAATGTTGTAAAAAATGAGTGAACCTAATGACACTTTTTGTGTATTTTCAATTGGCTAGAATGATCAGTTTTCCATGTATTTTGAGCTTTGGTCATCCGTGATGGTCCCAATAACCCAGTACTTGGATGTGGGCCCTCATATTCCGCCGTGACATCTTTATCATGTGAACTGTCCAATTTTGACTGAGAACTTGTCTGGGAGAGACTCACTTCGCTCCAATTGTTTGCCTGCAAGTGGAAGGTGTGAAACAGACAAGCAATGGTTCTGCCTTTTGACTTGTAGTTGTAGGTTGGATGACTGACCATTTGAGAGATATCCTATACTTGTTAGACCCGAATGTGTCTTCTGACTAGATGTGTCTTATAACAGGGACTCCACTGAATCTGCCTTTCCGGTAATTAAAATTAGTCAAATAGGAAGATTGTAAGAACGGCTACTTACCAATCAGTTCTTACGTGGCAAATTTCGAGTACGTCACTTCTTTCCGTTTGTGTGGGCTTTTTTTTCATTTGAGTGAGTTATCTTTCCGTATGTATGTGGGCTCTCTCTTGGGTCCCGCCCCCTTTGTTTGGGGTACCAACAAAATGAGGAAAGATTGTAGCGATTATATGGCAAGTATTTTTACTTTTTCAAAAATCCCATCAAGATCAAACCGTTCCTGTACTTGATTCTGTTTCAGGCTGCAAAACAAGATGTTTGGTTAATTAGTTTCATCCAAGTTTGAGAACTGAGTGGAATTTAAAGATTCAGATTCCCATGTATTCCCATTGAAAAATTGCTTCCTGAAATGGGAAATTGAGGGATAGCATTATTAAAAAAAAAAAAAAAAAAGTGTTTTGCATGGAAATAGCTAAATAGGCCTTTTGCAGCTCGGTAAGTAAGCTGTATATAAATCTGCAAAACTAAGGATTTCCAAATCTCGAGAGAGGGAGGGAGTTAAGACCTGGAAAACCTTAAAACCGGCCCATATCCTTGGGGATTTACAACTGCCAAACTTGAGTTTCTCACGATTCTATGGAATAATGGTAAGGAATCACCACATATTTGATTACCAAACATGACCTTAGTAGACCCTTGGAATGTAGGTAAGCATCAAAGATCGGTTGGTGGCATTTTATGATGTGGGATTGTATTTATGAAGCGCTTGGATTGATTGGGTCAGGTGGGCCTCCACAAGCCTCTTTGAATATTAAAACTAGAAACAAGCTGGCCTTGGAAAGAATATCAACGACATCCACCAGACGTCTTAATAATCAATTGGGACTTGGGAAGCATGTCTGTCTCAAGTCCTTTTCTTATTAACAAAGACCATCCAGGTAGGTATCGTGTCATAAGTCCATAGAAAATAAATATCCTTTTATATTCATCAGCCAAGCATCTATTTTCTATAGCCTTTGGCTCTTATTTGTATGGATGTATATACTCTCATCCTAATCATTTTCATACAGTTTTGGGGGCCTAACAGAAGGTTCCTTACTCATCTACTTACATGGGTCTCTTTCAATCATGTATGCATCATCTGCTGGATTAATTTGATTTAGGGGTGTACACGGATTGGATTAGTGCGGATTGAACTAAATCTGTCACCAATCCGTTACCTACGGATTGACGGATTTGGAATCCATCACCAATCCGTGGCTGTTAAAATCCGATCTGATCTGATCTTCCTCGTATCGGATCGGATCGGATCGGATTAATCCATTCAATCTAATGTTAAAAGAAAACTATCAAACATGTTGTAAAAAATTTACATTTTGACCCATAATTTTTTTTTCTTATTTTATATTTAGACATCTTAATTTATATTTACACCCCTTATATTTTTTTTCATATTTAATGTCAATGGATCAGATTGGATTGAATCCACGGATTGAGGGTGGAATCCGCCACCGATCCATTGCTAACGGATTATAAAATTCTTAATCCGTCACCAATTCATTTATCTTCGGATTAGATAAAAATCCGCGGATCGGATTTACAAATTAACGGATTTTTTGTACACCCCTAATTTGATTTTTACGTTAGTAGTTTCTTTTCTTAGGAATCATCTCTCCCATTCATGAGAATTTGGATATCTGCAGATGTCTCTATTTTCCATGAAAATGATGCAGAGTATTAATGTGGTATGCGATTCATTAGGTTTTTTAAGATAAAGCTAACACAGGTTTTGACAGTAAAGATTGTCTCTATCCACTGGTTGATACATGCTGTTATTTTATTTTAAAAATTAAAAATGAGATTATATTAATATATCTGATATATCCCAGTTATTTTTACTTTAAAAATCAAATTACATTAATATTATGATATATCTCAATTTTTCGACTGGTCCATTTAACAATCAGATTAAAAAAAAACCCGCCTCATAAAATTGTCAGAGCTCTTGATTTATCAGTCCTAAAACTCAATCAACAGTCAGTCGTTTAATTTACACCCTTGTGGGATTCAATTGAAGACTGTGTATAAGTCAAATAAGTGTCAAATCATGACTAGTGTTAGATCAAGGGACTTTGGATGGGGAAGGGAGATGGGTAAGATTGATCAAAGGTCAGCGTAAAGTGGGTCCCATGTAGCTGGGCTCCACTTGGAGGAGTCTCCATCAGGAGAGAATTACTTTTTCTCTTTCCTTCGCCCCCCTACATATCACCCCCCGTTTGGTCCAAACAGGAACGTTTCCTTTCTGTGGGGATAATGGCTACCGGGCTGGGATAGGACATGGTCGGATTCAGCCCAGGAGAGATCCACCCATTAAAATACCAATCATGGAATTACACACATGTTAGTCCAGTAGCTTTATACAGTGGGGTAGACTCATCAAGATCTAGCTCTATCTGGATTTTAATACTGAAGTCACATTGCGAGAATGGGCTCATTTATTTTCAGTCTAGAAGAACCCAAAGACCAACGAAGTCCGAATGTGTTAAGGAACCACCATTACAACAGTGGGTCAGATTGGTTCTTTGGTGTTTTACCCACTCTCCAAGCCCATGCTAGAGGACATTCTCAAAACACCTCTTTCACATCCATCCTTGTTTCTAAACAGAAGGCCCACCTATGATCAACACTGCAGGCCCACTTATGTTCAACCATATCTATTCAAACACCGTTATCTGTCACAAGATCTAAAATTTAAGAAGATATTAACTTCTAAAGGCTTCAAATCTACATCAAGTATAATTTGATCACATTGACCTACCCACTTGATTGTAATACACCAGGTGGGCCCTCTCCATTGGACTAGAGGGAAAAGAACTAAAGCAGCATTGGGTGTTGCCCTTCATGCTTAAGTTAGTGATATGATATCCCATAATCCCATTACAATGCCTACCCAGAGAGGGAATTGGGTAGTGGGCCTTTGAAAAGAAAGAAAGAAAGAAAGAAAGAAAAAAAAGTGGAAATCTGTTACAAATCGTTAGCGTTTCCTTTCATACTTTTCTTCAATGTACCACACACGTTTCAAAGGCCCACGTGATGCAAGAAAAGCAGTTTCGAAAAGAAGTTAAAAAGAGTAGTTTGTTGCGAACTTGGGAATTTGGAATTTGGAATTTGGATTCAATGAAAAGAGAGTGGGAGAGAGAAACAGAAAGAAAGAAAAAAGAAAAGTAGCTGAGAGCGTCAAAGACGTTTCCATGGCCGTTCCCTTGCGTGCATTCAACACGTGACAAGACCATTCTCATTTATTGAATTTCTCTGCAGTTTGTTTGTCTGATCTCAGGAAGCTTTTTGAATTTGGTAGTGTGTGTGATCCAAACTGTTTTGGTGTGCCCCAATTTGGTGGGGGCAGTGGTCCACCCTAGAAATTTACTCTCTTTTTTTCCTTTGAAGTGGGTGGGTTTTCATTTGCCTCTATACCATGCATTCTAATTTGGCTTAAGTTGACCATTGTGATTCGGAGCTGCACTTTCACCCTCAATTTCCAATTGAAAATCCAAATTATTCAAAATTTATTTCAAGCGTAAGACAAGGCCAAATTTCAAAGTGTAGATAACCATAAGAATATAGCTAAAAAAATTTAAATCACATGTTTTATATACCATCAATCTAACAGTGGCCTACAAATACTGATAGAGTTTTGATTTTAAGGTGATTAGATTCCAGAACTGTGGCCCACTTTTGGATTGATATGGACAACCTCCATTATTGTTAAAAGAGGATCCAGAAATCCAGATTCAATTCACACAAGAAGCCGAGGAGCAAAAGTTCAAATGAGACAAATGCATATTGGAAAAAATGCCATGAGCCACTGTGTACGGGAATGGGTGCATCGTCAAACTGCACAGTGGACACTGCCATTGGTGATGCTGTCAGATTCCCACTATGACGCCCAAATCCACCTCTTGATTTCCTGTTCAAACAGCAAAACTAATTAATGGGGTCCCCTCTCTCTCTCTCTCTCTCTCTCTCTTGCCATCTTTATCACTCTCTCTGTCTCTCCATACATATTTGGGGAAACAAACAGTCTCTGTTCAAGTTTCTTCTTCCATATTCTACTTCCACAAATGGGAGTCTAGTTTTATGACATTTTCAAGCATACAATGCTTCAAATTCAGTCAAACAAGCAACTGAAATATCATTGAAGCGAAGCCCATTTCCCCAAATCTTCTGGTTTTAGCTAGGATCTTGCAGACCATTCAGTATTTCTTCCTTTAATTGCAATGACTAGTCACAGCCATGAGTGTAGGGTCAGTCCTGCTACAACTCCACACACTACCTTTAACTTGCAACCCCTCTCTGTTTCTCCCATTTCCAAGCCAAAGTAATTATGACCCATCTAAGTTGTGTGCATCACTTCATCAGGTTCTATTCTATTTCTACCACATCCGTTATCCCTCAGAAAGGCCTATGGCTTAAGTCATGATGATGGGGTTGGTTCTCATGCTAGCCAGCTCATTCAAGGACCCCAGATCTCCACAGCCAGTTTGTATATTTGTTTTTCAGTCCATTGGTATCTGATATTTTGTTTGGCAAAGGCCTACTTCAGACATTCACTTACTTCTTTTTTTTTTGTTGGAACCTCTTGTTGCCCAATAGTAAAGGACTCATTAGCAGTATCAATTTAATTAAGCTAAGTCCTTTGATTAACAAAGCATAACACCATACAGTGTTTTAAAGAGTTGTCCATCTTTCAAATCGCAATAGCAACCCTTAATAACAGGGTTGAATGATGCTTCCAGACAGGAAATAAAATCATGCATGACGAGTACAGCATATTTGAGGCCATTGATTCTATTCTATCCTATCCTCCCACTGCTGACAACTTAAAGACATTGAAAATGAAAAGTTCAACAAAAGACTACTTCTAAGCAAGATTGAAAATTTACCAAATTCCATTCAGTAGAAAAAAAGTTTAAGATGGTCACTGGAAAAAGATGCTGTGCTGTCTTTATAGACTTTTGCGGCAAATTTATTTTCCAATTGACATGATCTAAACAATGTCCATTCTTTATAATATGATAAACTACCTGGACCCTAGTCAAAAAGGAAAATAGGAGTTTTATCTACTAATGAGGGAAGTTGAACTAATATCTGAAGGTTAAATTGAGATTTGGTTATTAAAGTTGAACTCACCACTCTTGGATGGACAGTTAGTCAAAGATGTAACAAAGGCCGAATTGATATTATACCAAACGTTTTTGGTCACATTCTCATTTAGCTGTCAATATAGTATTTTTCATATCCTACAAACCATGATTCGAGAACTTCTGTGCAACACTGCAATGCATGGTGCAGATTGCGACTGGAACTGATATCAAATATCCATTGTACCATATCTTTGTTTGAGCTTCAGCAATATGCCAAGTTAGATGTAAGTTATTTTAGAAGCTCTGCACTATTTTTCAAGAATGTTTCGGGACAGTCTTATTGTAGAGAGTGACTCTTCCAAGGCCATTGCTTAGGTGTCGAATCGGAAAGTAAATCCATAGAAATTCCAATTCATCTTTAATGACATTCAAGTTTTGTAATTAGCTTAGATCGGCTAACCACATGAAAGATGCGCTTGCCAAACAAGAGATTGATAGGACTTCTCCTTGGGAGTGCATGGTTTTGTAATTTAGGTGTGAAAATGGGTACAATCCTCTTGCACCTTGTTATTTTTTCTTGTTTTTCCTTTATGTATTGTTTTCTCCTTTTAATAAATTAGTTTGTTACCGATAAAAAAAAAATGTAATAATCCATGGTTTATTACAGTAGTTAGTTTACCTAAACAAAAAGAAAGACAGAAAAGTGACACAGTTTTTTTTCAAATTATAAAAATTAATCAATTCCTCTTCCAAAAACTTTGCTTATGAGAAACACCTGATTTAGGAATCTATGATACCTTGGCATCTTTCCTGTTGCCCTTTGTATTCTTGCTAGCAGCTTAATAATCACACTTTTTTTTTTTTTCTTTTTTCGAAGGCTAAAGGATTGATCCTTGGTTGTGTATGATACCAAGGAGACAATACACTCAACCATGACTAGTGTGTTTGGCAAGTAGAATTTATAATTTGGTTTGACAAATTTCTATCGTAACGATTAGGTTAACTATGCCCTTATCTTTATTTGGACTTTGGAATTAAAAGTGCTGGAAAGAAAAAAGCACAACAAGTGCATGTCTGAGAACAGCGCAGACGGCGGAAAGAGATGAGTGATGCCTTCCCTATTTTCCTTGCTCCTCCTGTTGGGTTGGTCCATTGTACCCGGACTGATTATGTATGCTTCTTTGACTGGCCAGTCACTATACCATAACCAGTGTTTTACGTGGCTGTATTAGCCCGACATTCCAAACACTCATTTGAGATTTCTACATCCTATGAAAAATGGAGAAACCTTGTGTTTTAAATTGACCCACCACTGAAAGGAGGTCCCATCAAGGCAAAAGCTAAAGTATCTCCACAATTTTCATCCATAAACTCTGCATTGAGTGGTTGAAGGTTTTTGGTTTTGTATGGAAACCCAATTTTTGAACATTAAACACATGGGTTTTTAGTTAGTAGGACTAGTCCTCTGACTGTCTTTTCAAGGGGGAAAAGGACAATGCTTACAAGGATTTTAGGTGAAAATGGTCACAGACAAACAGGGGAAGTCGGTCATAAAGCGAAAAGGCCCTGATTGAGAGTCCAAATTAACTACTCATGTCTTGTGATTAGACATCACTTAATGAGTCTACAGTCAGTTGATTGATACTGAACATCCAACAAATGGGGAAAATCTTTCAAATGTTGTGCAAAGATTGTAGGTTAAACCATCTCCATCTATCTACTTCTCTGCATAGTACAAATGGAGAATCAGGTCGGTCATCCATGCTCCTAGATCATAAGTAGCACATATGGAAGATATATGTCATCAGGTTAAAGCAGTCTGGGATCATTTTGTATATTAGACTAGTGTCTTCTCAAACTATAACCGGGTCTTATGATCAATTGAAGATTGAGAGGAATACGGGAGTACATGATCCAATATGAAACCAAGCTTGCAATCATCATCAGACCAGCTCTCGGCTACAGAATGGTACCCAGAGTAAGCATTCTATGTGATCTTCCATTTCCAGGATTAAAAAAAAAAAACCATCATCATGTAAGCATATTATCAATCTTGGGTAGGCAATATTAGGCCTTGGTGGAACAGATAAATACCCCACAAAGACGAGACAGACATCCATACACTGTCAAGTACCCATCTCTGTTCTGATAAAAGATCTAAAGATAAGCTTCATAATGGGATGATTCAACATGGGAGGGAAAATAATTTAAACAACAGAATCTTATATAATATTTAAATATGTAGTTTTAGGAAAGTTTCCACCAAAATATTATCTTGTACTGTAGTTACAATACAATTCAACAAATCTCATCATAGCGGACCTTCATAATTCATGTGCATGTAGGCATAACCAATTTTATAAAGAGCATTTCCCTAGGCTCATCCCACAGTCAATTTAAAATGCAACTGAACAGATGCAGCAAATGAACTGAGATCCATTTAATACAAAAGCTTCATTAGTTAAGAAAAGACTGTTTCTAAGCAGAATAACAAAAAGGAAAAAAAAAAGGCCAAAACAAACAAGAATTCATGATTATTGGACCAGAACACTCCTGTTGCTTTGCCTTCTGTGCTGTCTTTTGCTGAAAAAAAAATAATTCTAACTTCTCCCCCTCATGACCTTCGTTCTCCTACTTTCTGTTCTTTTCTTCTTGTTTTTGGGATACCTGTACATGGGCTGTTAATGACCTTCCTTTCCTCTCCATAAACTCAAATAAAGGTTTGATTGTAGACCATATCCTCTCCCTATGTAGTTCCCACTCCAAGGAAATCAATGAAAGGCAAGCCGATATTCTGTCTTCCATGATCACTTTCACCATAAGCATGGAGTTTGTTTGGGTTGTTGGCCACTGATTCAGTTGCTGAGATGTCAGAGTTTGAATCTGAATAGCCTGACTGATCAACAGCCATCATCATCATGGGACCACTATGATGGAAAGCATTGCTAGAACTATCACACTTCTCATAGCATCCATTTGCAGAAGTTGCCATCTTCACATAAGAGCCTGCATTGAACACATTAAGAAAGAAAGAAGTCCATCAGAAATTATTGATCTAACAATGAAAAAGGAAGCAACAAGGCATACCATTTATGATTTAACATGAGGGAAAAAGAACCCATGAAATGATTAAAAAAAAATTTAAATGAAAACAGCAGTCAGCAGCCAGATAGAGAAAAGAAATAAGAAAACCCCATGAAAAATATTCAGTGAATTAGTCCAAGAGAAGAGAAGAAAGGAAATAATACTTAAACAATCTAAACAGAAAAAGAATAAGAAAACCAGCAACGGAACCATTCAAGCAAACAATGCAAATTCACCTTGGGAAAACATAACAGTGAAAAATCCATGAAAACAAGCATAAACAGAGGCTAAAAGGAGGGGGAAAAAATGCAACCTTTACAACATTAGCCAATCCAAAGAAACAAAATAACTTGATGCATCCATCCTAGCAATCATGAAAATGGTACTTTTGCAAGCTAGATCAATGCGTCAAAGTCACAAAAGTGACAAAACCAAGAAAACATACCCTTGATGAATTCATAGGGCTGATGTTGCTCAGGTGGGCTAAATCTGGTGAATGCCCCTGGAAGAACCCTGCCTGAAGAGGAATTGAGCGACAGACCTGATGTTGAGGCAGATTCATCTTTAGTGCTACTAATGGTTGAATCACTACATGCATTGCCAGTGTTCATCATCTCTACCCTCTGGGGAAGAACCTGAGAAGAAGAGGGGGCTTTCCTTCTCCTATAAGCACTTGACTGCTCTCTGTGCTTCCTTGCCATGATCACGTGCCAATGATTCTTCACTGCATTATCAGTCCTTCCAGGAAAGAGCCTAGCAATCATCGCCCATTTGTTTCCATAGAGTCTGTGAGCAGCCAAAAGCCTCTCCTCTTCTTCCTCAGTAAAAGCTCTCCTATTGATCCTTGGATCTAGCTGGTTAAACCATCTTAACCTACAGCTCTTCCCTACAAAATCACAAAATAAATAAATACATAAATAAAAATAAAACCCATCAAACTGAAGAACAGATTCCTTGAATTGAAACTAGTTAGGAAAGAAAATAAGAAACCAACAATCTGATCTTGGATGACTAAAAAAAAAAGATTTATTTTGGTATGTATTTTCATATAGCAAAGGAGATTTAGAAGTTTTTTTGGAAAAAAGCATCTTCCAAATGCAGCATTGATAGCCAGAAGAAAGAAGGTTTACTAAAGACCTCAGACCCAAGAACAGATTCTCAGAGAAAGGTCTTCAAAATCCTCACATGCTCAAATTTGGTGGAAAAAAAAATCTCCTTTAAGGCCTTCCCATATACCAAATGAGATCAAAACATCAGAACAGGATGCTTGAGTTCCAATAAGATTCCAATTAAGCTAGAAAATCAAATAGGAAGAAGAAGATAAGAGCATATTTTACTTTTAACAACATCAACAATGGGATGTATGGTCACTTTCATAGCATATTTAAACCGTGCCGATCAATATTTTTTGAATCAACATTTTATCTTTCATTGTGTATCCTTTTTTTTTTTTTTTTTTTTCTTTTCCACTTTCTATTACCTGATCTTCCTTCCAGCTTCTCAGCAATCAGATTCCAGTTCTGAGGGCCATGTTGAGCAACCAGTTCTCTGAGCTTGGCATCTTCAGCTGGCCTCCAATGGCCTCTTGCACAGAGCTTCGAGCGTCCACTTTCATGGTCTTTCTCTGCTAGCAACTTCTCCTCATCTTCATCCTCACCTTGGCCAAAAGACCCCAAACCTTCCTCATTTTTCTCATTCCCAATAAACCCTCCAGCCCCACCATCACTCCTCTTCTGATCCCTACCCTCAAAGGCCAAATAGCTCCAATCTCTCGTTTGCTCAAGGGATGATGGGGTCAGTACCTGAAAACCCATCTCAGTTCTCTTGATATCTGCATCTCCAGAAGAACCAAAAACTCCTGGAGGGAAAAAGCTCAGCTCTCTGTACCTCCTAAATCCTTCACAATCACCCTCCTGATGGACACTGGATTGAAGCTGTTGTAAACTCATTTCTTCAGAATAAGAACAAGGACACAACTCTATGTGAAAAACAATCCCAGATTAAAAGAAGTGATTTTGATTAGAAAACCTGAGGTTTTAGACCTGAAAAAGAACTGACTATGTTGCAGATCAAGAAAAAAGAATCAGATACAACCAAAAAACCCAAATGGGTATTATGTTTTCTTTTCTATAACATGCTATAGAAGCAGAAAGAAGAGATTTTGATCACGATGAGGACAGAACAAAGGCTTCAGGAGCCTTTTCCCTTGTGGGTTTTTGCTTAGAACACCAAAGGAAGCAGTTTTTACCAACAGAGTAGAGGATTTTGGGTTGTGGGGCTCTGTTTGATAGTGGTTTGGAGAAACAAGATCATCAAGAAGACGAAGAAGATGGATTTGAGAAAAGCAAAGGCAAAACCCAGATTGGAGAAACCCAGACGGTTCTCTCTCTTTCACTCTCTCTGGTCAGAGAGTCCTTACTTTGAGAGTGATTTTAGGGTTATTCTTTCGCTTTTGCGTTGCATGGAGCTTAAAAAGAGAGAAAAAAAGAAACCGCTCGTGTGGTGAGATTGGGGTCTCCTTATAAACTGCTTTTCTTCCTGCCCTGTCCCTCTCCGCCCTCTCAGCCTAGGAAAAAAAATTGATATTTTACTTAACAAACTAGAACTTGCCTTTGTCTGTTTTCATTTTCTAACCTCCTTTGCTTTGTGTGGAGGGATTTTTACTGTAACGCTTCCATTCATCCATTGTAGAAATTTATGTATGTGGAGAAGCAGAAAAGTATTTTTCCAACTTCTTTTTTAGAAAAATTAGTTTAAATCTTTTCGTAAAGAGAGGGTAAATAGCGATAGTATCGGTTTTCACCCTCTACTTATCTAAATGTTTAAAGCACGTGGAGATTTGAAAAATAATAGCTTTTGGCATGTGATTCTACCTTGTGCCCGCTTTAAAAAAGTTCACACAAATCGTGTTTAAATGAAAAACCCAATTTTAGGCTTCTAAAAACAAGAGCCACATGGTCTCAAATAGAGCGGTAGTTTTTTTTTTTTTTTTTTTAAGGTGAAGCACATTTTCTAATTTTAGCCTTTTTTTATGACTCTTAGATCGGAGACACCGAACAAGGGGTTTGGATCCTTTGATGATTTTTCCCACAGTGATTATGAGTGGACCAAGGCGAACCCTGATTGGTCCACTCACGATCACCGTGGGAAAAATCCTCAAGTGATCCCGACTGGAAATGCGTAAGAAAATAACTTTCCCTTTATGTATAATGACTAAAAAAAGTCTGGTAGAGAATGGGTAAGTTGTTGGGTTGTTTATGCTAATTTTGCTTAGGAGTGTTCATGGTCGGTTGGGCCTGTCCATTCGCAAAATATATACAGTCCTTTTGTTCTGAAAAAAATAGGTCATGTTGGGCCTCTAGGCATACAAACAGCACATTCCAGCTACAAGGTTAGGAAGTTAGCCCTGAGTCCAGGCTATAAGCCCAAGAAACACAGAAAAAAGGAGCCCAATAAGCCTAGTTCAGGCAGGGCCACCATGAGTAGCCCTAGTTCTTGTGAACTCACATATCAGACAACAATGTGGGTACCCGTTTATCCAATTTCCTAATGGACCTTTCTCAAAACATTCGGGTATGTTCATGATTCTTGGACCCAATTGCTGATAGGGTCTGGTTTCATGTCCACAATTTGAGATCTTGTGTGGGTTAGGTTGGATTTATGTTCCGATCATAAATGCTCACTGATCTATTTGGTTTGAGTTCAATAAGCCAAATCAGAAAAATAGAGATGGTAAAGGCCCTCGTTTACCTGACTACTTGAAGTCTTGGACTGATAAGAAGTGGTCAGTGTTGCCCTCATTTTGGGTGGGTTTGATAATTGAGTTCTGTTGTGGATCGACAGTTATATAGACTCATTGGGCATTGAATCAAAATTCGTTTAAAACAAACTTAACTAGATTGTGTTTCATCCAATCGCACTTCCCGCCCATTTAGAGGGGATTTTTCTACATACAGACATCTTAATGTGCACCTTTAATTTAGGGGTTCAATTTTTTTTTTACGTATATCCCAACTCTTTGACGGTCCGATTGGGATGTCTGCCACAGGGTTTTATTTTATCACATTTACATGTCTAAGTTAATAGAATTTTCACTTACTAGTAATGAGCTATGAGATAAGGGAATTTCCCATCACAGCCCTTAGTAAGGTGGGACTCGTCCTAATTAAATGCATGGGCTGTGACAAACGCGCCAATCCATTTTTTCCTGCTTCCTGTCTTCTTTAGATAACAAGAGGCCCATAAGTTTTTTTTTTTTTTTTTTTTTAATAGAGGGTATCCCAGCCCTTTGGGCCAGACAAAACCTTGTAGGCGCAAGGGGAGTCGAGTAAATCCCATGTAAGCCAAGAGCTCTCTACGTTTAAAGCCTCTAACATGAACCCTTTCAGAGGCCATATTTGTACAGAGAATTTTATGGGAAATTCACTATTATTCTTTGCCTTTTGGTGTGATATCTTTCGTGTGTGAAAGACACATTTTCTAATGTATGTATTTTAGGATTAAAGGAAATCTAAATATGATTTATGAGAGTGGTAGAGGGGAGATTGCACTTATTAGAAAAACGAATTGCGTACGAAAAAGTAAGGCAATGGGTGCATTCACAAAAAAGGAGTTTTCTATGGTAAGATCAGCGCCTCTATTAAAGATTTTTATAACTCATTCAAGAGAGAAAAAACAAACCTTGCATTCGCCAACAAGTCTTCCTCGTGTTCTAATATCATTTGGCAATCAAATTCTTGGGATTTCTGGCCAGCTTTTCATATAGTCCTAAAAGATTTATATTTAAAATTGTATTATCCAAGGATTTGTGCTAGTGAAAATTCTCATATTTGGGATTTTTAAAGTCCAACCTGCTTGAATAGGATTTGAAAAACTTCATTTTTGCAGATTTATACAATGATATCAATCTTTCTTATATATACACATTGAGATGCATCAATATCAATGTAAAATCCTTCGCTATACAAGTCATCACTGAGGACTCCTTGTTCTAGGGGCAATTAAGAATCCTCAAATTTATGAATTCCTAACACATTTCTCACTTGTTATCAAATGTGTCCTTTGTGCAATCCTAACTATATTGTTTTAGTTGGAACCCTTCCCACTGCTAATGGTCTTAGTTTAGGTTTTCAAACCTACAGTGAGAATACTTACTACAATAGCAATATGGATCCTACTAACCTTGAAAAAATTTAAGTCTTCAAAGGGTTCTTAGTCAACATCATTCTCTTCCTGAAGCATTATCGATCTATTTCGGGTATAGAGTCCCTTTTATGAGTTTTACTTCTCCTCTTATTCCTATCTAGTGCTACAATCTTTGAATATTTTTTATTTCATGATTTATTCAGTATAACTCATTGAAAATCTAATAGATTTATAACTAATCACCATCCGAAAAGACAAACAAGGGCCAATAGGTAGCTGAACTAATATCTATTGTGATTAGAAAATTTAATGATCACAAACTTGTAAAATCTTTAATTTGCCTTAGAAAGAACTTCCATAATATCGAAGTTATAAATGTTTGTAAAATTTCTATTCCCTTTAATAACCATTAATAGGTGGGAGCTCACAACAAAATAACATTATATTCTCTCTTTGTCCATTAATAATGTCTTTATCTATAATGTAGTTTAATTTAATTTTTTTAGTATTTTCTTGATGATGTCTTACTATAATAATTTTATGGAAGGGGTCATTGGGTCAAGAGTCAAGGATGAAAATTAAAAAGTGACAATTAAAATTATGCTTGTACGGATCAAATAGTTCTAACAGGGGAATATGGAGGACAAAAATGATCATTCACTTTAAAAAACTAATTAACAAATCATGCCCTGCTTCTTTCACTAATATATCTCACTCATCCCCATTCTTCAAGGAACTAAAATAATGCTAACCATCAAACCATGTGCTTTACCCACGGGCCTAGGTATTCCTTGACATATTTCTTGTTGGTATTTCAAGCTATAGTCTTAGCTAACATGTGACATATTGGCATATTATTTGAATTATTCTTTCATGAGACTAGCCCCAAATAAGTGGAATAAGGACACGACGAATTGGAATCCTTTGAATTGTAGATCTTATGGTCATGGAGTTAATTTAGGATTACAAAAATCCAAAATAAGGAGTTTATCGGCTAGTTTGCAACACTGCACCCCACTCTACTATCCATGAATTGATTCCTGAGTAGGCTACTCTTCATGTATGTGGGTTCTCTTGAGCCCCCGCCCCCTAAGATGGGATACCAAGAAAATAAAAAGGATTACATAAACCAATGTTTTAAAAAATGGACAAGGTGAATGACTCATTGAGTCGGCCTATTCAAACCTTCTTCCTTGACCCGCTTCACATCTCCTTCTCCTCTCGCCTCCTCTGCTACCATCACCACCACATCCTTCTCTTCCCACCACCACCACCACCACCACCACCAAATCAACGTTCAACCCCCCTCACAGCCATTCCACTCCTCCTCTCCTTATCATCCAAGCTATATCCACCATGCTCCACCTCGATTCTCCTTTTCTTACCCTCTGTAGTCCTCCACCTCTATCACAATCATCTCTCCTCTCCCCACCACCACCACATCGCCTTAACGTTCTTTATGGCATCATTCCCTCGTGGCCTCACCACATTTCCTCCACTCAACCCCAACCCCAAACCTCAAAAATAGGGTTTCAAACTGGTCCAATCACCTACTGGTTCCCCTCCCCTTTCCCAAGGTGAAAATAGGGGTTTCCTTTGATCAGTATAGACTATTTCACAATCGCTTCACAATCGCACCCCTCAACCGCTTTTTAGTGACAATTGGATCAAAGTTGAAAAACTCATCATTATCATAATATATCAACCTTATTAATGTAAGTATTCGCTACTAACCGTCATCATCCAATTTATTTCCATAATGGAGATTTCTTTAACAAAAATATTGCAAAATCTTGGCATAAAACTTTGATTTGATTGGTCACATCATGATACCCAGATAGTACTATGCCAAAGCCAACCATTCTACCACGAGATCAGACACAAAAAGAGGGTTAGGAATACACCATACAATCCCATACGAAAGCCCGGCAAAAAACCAAATGAAAAGGATGGCTACTGCCTTCCAAAAGGATAGATCTTAAGCCATCTGAACCAGTGGGCCCACAACACTTGACACATATCTAACAATAACAATAAGGTGGCACTCGAAATTTATTGTGGTTGGACCGTACAATTTCCCTGTCCTGGCAAAATGACAGAGGCAACCCAAAAAAATCTGATCAATAATGGAGACTGACAAGTAATATTTTTAACGGTGAGGATGCATTATATCAACGGCCATGATGTTGGTACTATTTAGTACTGAAAATAGAAGAATGCAGGTGTGGTGGGAGACAGCAAGGGGTGTTGTTGTTTCCTGGCCAACACAAAAAGCACAACGGAAAAAAGGAGAAAAAGAGAAGGGAAAGATTTCGTTTTCATTGCTCCGAATCTCACCAACAGAGAGAGAGAGAGAGAGAAAGTGAACCTCAGGAGTACTCTTTTCTGTGCTCTCTTTCAAGCTCAAGTTAGATTTATATAGGGATTATAGAACAGGCACAGTTTGAACGGTCAACAAAGTGCCAAAAATGGGGGAGTACGGAACACTTGTGTGCAGCAACAAACTGTAATTGTGTGTGGGGATGGATGTTCTTTTGAATTTGAACCACTCAAAAAAATCACATTCATTTCTTCCTCACCTGTAGTAAGGGGAATTTTCGGCCATTGTGTGTTAAGGAGTTAATCCTCACTCAACTTAGAGTTAAGATTTAACTTTGTCAATCCATGAATAGTTTGGTTGATGAGACACCTCCTCTTTATAAAAACGTCCAACCACTAGTCACACGTTATAATTATGATAGCGAATGACTTGGGTGTGTAGGGGTGTATACGGATCGGATTGATGCAGATTGAGTCAAATTCGTCATCATTCCGTTACCTACGGATTGACGAATTTGAAATCTGTCTCTAATCCATAGCTGTTAAATCCGATCCGTACAAGAGAGGATCGGATCAGATTGATGCGGATTAGGTTAAATCCGTCACCAATCCGTTGCCTACGGATCGACGAATTTGGAATCCGTCACCAATTCATAATTGTTAAAATCCGATCCGTGCAAGAGCGGATCAAATCGAATTAATCGGTTCAATCTATCCCTGTACATTACATGGAGAAAAAAAAGAAAGAGAAAACCCATGAATTCTGACGCCACTGAATTAAAGGGGCATGAGTTGAGAGCTATATGCCTATCCTATCTTCTTCTGTTTATAAGGTTACATATTGACCCCTTACATTTTTTTTTTCTTATTTTATATATATTTTATTTATATTTAATGACAATGAATCGAATAGGATTAAATCCACGGATTAAGGGTGAAATCCGCCATCAATCCATTGTTAATGGATTACACAATTTACAATCCGTCACCAATCTATTAGCCTTCAGATCGGATCAAAATCTGCGGATCAGATCGGATTGACAGATTTTTTGTACATCCCTATGGGTGTGTGGGTATTATATAGGAGAAAGAAAAACAGACTTAAATTTGGGGCCTATGAATATAAGGGTTATGATTGAAATTGTTTTGGATGTGTAAAAATAGTGTCAAACGTAGGTAAACTCCTTTCCAGCTGTGCCATATGTTAATTTAACTCTAGAAAACTAGGGATTTAATAAGGTGAATTTATAATTAAGCAAAGTTTTATTTGGGTTTAGACAATTCCATTCATTAAATCTAAATTGTCATCAACCGGATGATCAATTTTATTACTTTTTTAACTTTCAGAATCAGTATGAGAGAAGAGGTGGGGATCCTGTGATTATGCTAAGATCAACACTATATTTTTTCAATTGATTGAAAAAGAGAATAAAAATAAAGCCACTCAAAGAGAATTTTGTAAGCTGCTCTCGCGATCCAAGCTTTGTAAAAACCTTCTCTTCTCATTAAAAATCATGGTCAATTTTGAACCCCTTGTCCCAGATATCAATTAAATAAATACACATGAATGCAGATCTCAATTAAAATAACTTCCAGATCATCCATGCTTGGGTTCTCATCTAACATCAAAGTCAAAAAACTGGTTCCCTCACTGTTTTTCCAATCAAAACTCCTCAATACCGGTCAAACAAGGAGATTCAACTCAGCTGCTTGGCACGTGCCATTCGCACGCGTTGGAAACGTCTCTCTCTCTCCCTCTCTGCGGTTTCAACAGACTTCTGCAACAACATCGTACACAGATATAATTATTCATAATATGATGTGATATGATATGATATGAACGACTCTGCTGCGTTTTCTTCTTCTTTCTTCTTCTTCTTCCTTTTCGCGCCTTTTTTTTCTGTTTTTCGTATGTGTTTCCGATCCATAAAAGCAGCGAAACCGTTTCGCTCTCTTTCTTTCTTATCGGTTACATTACACGTGCGTGCGTGGTACTCCTGAAATCCCATCTGGACACGTGTACGTACGAAGACGACGAGACGAGACGAGACGTTTCAGAAGCCGTAACGATTTCTTAAACGGAGACGGTGAAAGAGGTCAGAATCGGACGACGGAGGAGGAGAATAAAATCAGCAGGGATACGGCCGTTGGCGCTATTCGAAAGTGGTGGGCCCCACACTCCTAAGACTATAATATAATAATAATAAAAAGCTCTGTCTGTGTAAAGGGTAACTGTTCTTTCGCTTTTTCTTTCAAGTTTTTCTCTCCCAAATCTCAATGCCTCCTCCTCGGTACTCTGCAAGAGCATGCTGGTGAATTGTGATTGAGTGGGACCGAATTCATCTATGTACATGTACAGGCTACAGCAAACCAAACAGGCGAATCAGGCTGCGCCTTGGCCACTTGGGTGCACCACAATAATGTAAACATTGGGGAACACCTATCCTCAATTTTATCATTTGGCTGTCATTTCTCCTTTTTATTTCATATTAGACTGATTGAGGGATAAATTTGGGACTTGTGAGAAGTTTATAGGAATTAATAATCAGGAAGTTAAATGCAAGAAGTTTAGGATTTAGATTGACCTCTTTTTTTACCCTTTGTTTGATTAATAAATGTGTTAGGTTCAATTAACTCGATGCTCGTTATTCAATTTATCAACATGATCCGACTTTACTCGTTTTTTGAAATAATACTAGTTAATCCCCAACTGTAAAAATTATAGGTCCCAGTGAAGCTTGAAATGACCTTACAATGGCATCCTTAATGTAATTGTATGAGATTAGTTCTTGGTTTAACATGTAAGACATGGAGTATGGTTAGAAATATCTTATAGCCTCTTAAACATGAGTCTAGATTTGGTGAGGTAAAACCCCATGGTAATCATAAATGAACCATTCATAGTCCGCCATATCACCAAGGACAGTCCGTCATAGATTTAGATAAGGGCTTCCCACAGTTACATGATGGACCCTAAGCGGTCCACACATGGTCACCATATGTAGACCCACACAGAGTATCCTCCTTTCTAAAATATAGAATTTTTTTTTACAAATTTAGCCTAAAATTAGGGTATGTTAGAAAACAGCCATGCATTTCATGTGGTTGTATAAATATATATAAGGTGTGCTTTTCATGTGGACATTTTAAAGTGTGAATTTCACATGGGATCTTTTAATCTCTTTTGAAATGTATTGATGGTGGAGGAAAGTGTGCTCGTTTAACATCATATTAATACACCTGGAAAAACCAATGCCTTGATCATGTGTAGAAAAAGCATACAACATGTTCGCACGTAGAAATTCAAATGCATTCTTCACTTTGTGTGGAACAAAACATAAATAGCCAAACTTGTGATATTAAAGAGTTTAGTACGCCCCCACAAAAGCAGAATCGGTTTTAGCCATCTGCACTTCGTTATTGTTTGTCTTCTACATTGATAAGACAAATGTGAGTTGGCGTTGTGCAGCCTGCGCTTCCAATTTCAATTAAAAAGAAGAAGTGCTGACAAATTATAATAGAAATCCCACCATTGTTTTCTGATGCATCTCTTTAATGCGTCCAATCAACGGTCATGATGACACAGTAAACTGTCCTCTTTCCCATTGGAAAAGGCAAGGGGGGGATGGTCCCGAGACCGCACGAGTTGAAAATTCTTTTGGACGTTTCCTTGTTTCAAATTCCTTGTAATTTTTTTTTCAATCTCTCCCAAGTCCCAAGTCCCAAGTCCCAAGTCCTTTCCTGACACCCACAAAGGCCAGTGGACACTGTCATGGGTACCCATCAAATAAAGAAAAAACACAGCTAGTGCTAACGACTAAAAGGATAAGGAGTATGAGACTCATCTATTTATTTATGTGGGGCCCATTATTTATTTTCCAATGGTGACACCCTCATACAGTGTGCCCCACAGCGTGGATGGGTCACTATAGTTTTAATGGGTCATCATACATGGTACCTATATTTCATGCCATCACCATTAAAATTATAAAACCGTGTATAAATGGATTTAAATTACCTAGGTAAATTAATAACTCAAGATAATAAAACGCTCCGACTTGGTGCTATCCAAGTCCTTGTTGGTGTCTATTTGGTTAAAAGCAGTGCAAGGCCCAAAGCCTATTATTATCTTAATTTCTTTACCTAGGTAACTTTCTTTACAATGGGCCCCACGGCATGGATGGGTCACCATATCTTAAATTCTTTACATACGTATCTTAAATTCTTTATATGTGTGGAGTCAGTGTGAGCCTTTTATTATCTTAAATTCTTTACCGTGGTAGCTTTCTTTATAATGAGCCCCATGGTATGGATGGGTCACCCTAGCTTTAATGGGTCATACATCGTACATCCATTCATGCCATCACCACTCCAATTAGAAAACTGTATATAAAGAATTTAAGAAACGTGGGTACAGAATTTAAGACAATAATAGGCTTCGGCCCTGGTACTACCCAAATCCCCATCGGTGCCTATTTGGCTAGAAGCAATTGGTTACAGGGACAATTATGCTTCGGATGGTGTTAAAGTTGATAATATCTTCATAACATCAGGAAATTATATATTTACCATAAAGCTGTTCCCTGGGGATGTAGGATATCCTATAATCAGAAGCAAAAAGATTTAAATGGTCATTTTTTTTTTCATTTTCTTTTCTTGACTGTGGGACCACCAAACCACCATTCAAACTATGGATAGCTGTATGAATGTAAGAACTAATATCGCTCCAAATTTGAACCGTTGATCTATCACAATTATCGAATAATTTACAAAAAAGTCACTTTATTTTGTAAATTATGAGCCACGTTTTCTTTTGCAAATTTCTTGATAACCGTTATAGATTAATGATTTAAATTTGGTGCGATATTAGTTCTTACACTTATATAATTACCCAACGGTTTGAATGGTGGTTTGGTGGTCCCACAGTTATGGAAAAAAAAAAAAAAAACGGACCGTTCAAGTGATTGTGGAATATCCTACGTCCCTAAGATATTACAAATAGATCGAATGGTTCTGCTGTAAATATATATTTTTTGGCAATTCTTAACTTTAACACATTCCATACAATAACTGTCCATTGGTTATACGCATAGTAATGAGGGCCAAAGCCTTTTATTATCTTAGATTCTTTACATGCCCTCAAGGGCATTGACCCTATCCACCCCATCTTGACCCATACGACTCTCTTACTATGCTCACTGGTGAACCAATATTCCTATTTTTGTTTTATGGATTAGGAATACCTATGATAAATCCAAATCTCAAACCCATTATTTCTTTGTGAAGGTGCTCACCCAATTTGAAAACATTACAACACATATTCATCGATAGATTGAATGATAAAAAAGCTTAATAACTATGGGTTTTAGGCCGGATGTGTACTAATAACAATGTTTGACGAAGCCTATGTTTCAGCAATGCCAACATTGGGTTAACGCTTTTGATTTTTGAACGAATCACTGAGAAAAGAAAAACCACATAATAAATAACCCATTGTCAAATTCTCCATATTCTCATAGTATTAAAACACTTACCGGTGTTGTTAGCGTACAAGGGACATAAGTGTGTGAGTTGGAATCCCTTATATAGTGAGAACAAGGGGAAAAAATCTTAATCAAACAATCCAATAGATACTTGTTCCAACTTGCATGGTTGATTGACACCTGAAATTGCCTTTTTTGTTGCACGCTATTTGGACATTTAAGTGTTTGTTAGCATGCCATAAACCTTTGGCGTCCATGGAATCTTGGTGGCCATTCAAAACTTAAAAGACATTATCATCTTTTATGAAGACAGGACAGTTTTAAAGAAAGATTCCAAATAAAGATTTGAAATCACTTTTAAGATTATGACTCAACTGAACTAAACTAACCTGAGGATCCTGGACATGGAGAGTACTGTGGGTGGCACTCACCTATGAACCCTCACTCTCAGCTTCAACACTTTCTACAAATACGGCCACCAAACATATTTCAAATCACATGCTTCATTTTTGATAGAATGAATGGAAATCGTCTTGTTGATTCATGAGGATTATCTCTGACTGTTCTTTCTCATCTCTACTAAATCTTCAATGACAATTGAAAAAAAAAAAAAAAATCCTACTTTGCTCTTAAGCTTTCTTCTTTTTTTTTTTTTACGTTTTTTCTTTTTCCTATGGGGGGCAACTTGCATTAACTTTCAATCCCTTCCCTTGAAATTCAACCAACACTTCTCTTCATAAATGGTCCTACTTGAAATTGATTTGATCATTATAATACCCATAGTTGACTTTAACTATAAAAGACATTTATTTTATATAAAGTTGCTTTTCTTTTTCTTATCCTTCATCATCATCATCATCATATCATTATATAAGTGAAGGAAGGTGTGGTACAATAGTACTCTTATTCCTTCCTTTCCAGCTCCTCTTGTATTTTACCTCCTATTTTAATGAAAGCATTTGTTAATTATTAGAAAATAATAATAATCTTCGTCAATGCCTTATTTCAACTTTGTTGGGTCGGCTACAATAATTAATTTTGTTATTCCATTCACACCATACCAAACTAAATTATAAGGCTAAATCGCTTTATTTCTACCCTTGATATGCTCTAAGATGTATCCGTCCCAAATAGAGGTGGATCATACAGGCTAAGGGGTTATGGAGACATTGGATTGCTTGTCATGTGTTCACCTGGAATGATCAAAATTCCTGTCAACGCACCAGATGATATCCAATAAAATCAATTGATCACCAATGGAGAACAAGAAGAAATTGGCCCCTCAAGTGTGGCTTCCTATTGCCTGTACATGTCTAGATCTGCATGGCATTAAAACTACATCCGAAGTGGGGCCCTTCATTTGTACGTTTGAAAGCATTATCTAATTATACAACGAATCATAGCAATGGAGATGGAAGCCCATCACCCCCTCTGTATCAATGAAAGAGCTGATCACCTTTCTATATAAACTTCAGGATCCAGTAGGATGTTTATAATATATAAGTTCTATTAACATGCATTAGTACAGTATATCTACATCTAAAACAGTCTCACAAGCTCTAAAAAAATAGATTTTCAATTTAAATTGAATCCCTAAAATAATTTGTACCATTAGATTGATCGATTATATACTCAATTTGCCCCCGATAATTGACACGGTATGAAACCTTAATTCTAAACTATGCTCCTCTTGCATAAAAGATGGACACTGGGCAAAGAAAAATGCATGGTGAAAAAACTTTGTATGAAGTTGAAAAAGAAGTAAGTAATATCTTTGAATTTTTAGGGCATGTTTGTATAGCCCATATCCACGGAAAATGTTGTAGTTTTTTGCGGAAAACTTTTTTTTCATTTGTTTGGTGTGGCAGTTTTCCACGGAAATGCTTTTTCGCCACGTCAGTTTTTTCCTTCCTAGGCATGGAAATAGACTTCCTATGGGGGGTATGGAAAGTCCATTTCTACGGAAAACTGACCCCCCCAATTCCCTCTCTCTCACCCTCACTCCACCCAACCACCATCTTTCTTCTTCTTCCCTTCCCAACCCCACCCACCCCACACACATACCAACCCACTCACCCAATAGTTTTCACTAAAAAGTGGTTTTCACTTTAAAGAAATCCATAGCTGCACCAAACAACATTAGCACTAATTCATCGAGGAAAACCTTTTTGCACCAAACATAAAATTTTGACTTCCGCGGAAAAACTTTTCCAAAGAATTTAAAACCCATGGATTTTGCTGATGTGACGATTTTTAATTTCCACGAAAATTACATGTACACAAACGTGCCCTTAGGAAAATTCCCTAGAGGTGGATGCTGAATTGCTGATACAATTCATATTTTTTTACCAAGTTGGCAGATTTGGCCCGGATTCCACTACTTAAATTTAGCCCATATTGGGAACTCTTGCAAACAAATGGACCCTCACAAAGGGCTAAATATGGCTTAGCTTGCACTGTGATCGTGAAACAACTGAGCCGAGTCAAATTGGTGTAGTTTGGCTTGTATTCCATCTCCACCACAAAAGACTGGCCTTTAGCGGACGTGGTGACCAAAGTTTGGTCTTGCAATGAAAAATTTTTCTACCACAAAAGTTGATGTTATTTCTTCCTTATAGACCATCTAAACCGTAGTGGGGGAAATAATGGCGAAAAGAAATTCTACCTACCAAAAAACATAAAAAAGAGTGACGGTTAAGGGAGCTTTTGTGTAGCACCGCAGAAGAGAAAATGTATATTTCCTCTTCCATAGTACTTTCTTTTCAATGGGACAGGTGGGAAAGTCGGATCCACGCTGGGGAAGAAAACTTGGACAAAACAGAGCGCCAAAAATCAAAGAGCCATGGAATGGTCGTCGCACCAAACGGGTAAAGGATGGCGTCGGAAAATCCGGCGCCTTGTCTCGTCCCTGTTCTGCAGTAAGTTACCCCGGCATAAATAGACTCTTAGCCCCTGTTTCTTTAGTAGAATTTCTGCCAAGAATTCACCATGTCTAGGAATTCGTAAATTTCTAGACATGATGTGATAGGTTGTCCCATGACAAAACTAAATTCATATTTTTTTTATTAGTATGGTTGGATTCTAGACAAATGAAAGGTCTCTTTTGATATTTGGGAATCCAAAATTTTCATTTCCTATGCATTTTGGTGAAATTTCTGAATGCTCAAATCCAAAGACATTTAAAAATTCCACCTTATTTAAAAATTTAAAATTCCTCATACTGAAATTCGAGGAAAGAAACATGCACTTATTGTAAAGTTAGGCCAAGTTGCCCGCCCCTATAGGTAAGGTTCTATTTTTTTCAGTGCCATGTGAAGTAAAGTTTGTAATTTGTCATTCATGTGTTGTAGCAACTTGCACTAGTGGGGCTAATAATTTTATAAGGGGACTGGAGACAGGCTTTCTTGTCTCCTAAAAGCCCCTACTCTAGTTAGGTGGAGTAGACCAACCGAACCAAGTGCCCCAGACGGACCCCAGTCCGTTCCGCACGTGTGGAGCCGCCGACCAAAAGAACGAAATTTACGTTCTTGGTGCGGACACTGCAGACCACGGTAACGGCGCCTCATACTTAACACGTGCGCTTGTCCAAACTACTATTATTTTACTTTACTCCGCACTTTTTACTTTTCCCAACCTACGACCACTAATGTTAATTTATTTAATTAATTAATCCAGGTTTACATCATTCCAGACTCAATTTAACCTATCCAAGTTAACACACTATTTTTATAATACATGACACACTCTTCCAAATTATTCCACAGATGCATTGGTTTGAACAGCTTTACCCAATTACAGGGAACATTGGAAATTGATGACTGTGTTGGCCGGCCCACTTCACACTAACTTAATTGATAATCATGTTTAGATTCAAACTAACCTCTCCATCTAATTTCTAACTTGCATACTAATTTGTACCGAGCACGGATATGACGAACATTGCAATTTAAATATTCATGTATTAAAAAAATCATAGTTTTTTTTTTTAAAAAAAGAAAGAGATTATGGTACCTGTTTATGTAATCAAAGAGCTAGTGGTGTAGAAAGGAAATAGGGAAATTGGAGCATAAAGGGAACGATATAATTTGGATGAAAACATATTCAGCCGAGATTATAACCAACAATCAAAATTGAATCTAAAACCCTCATCTTTAATGTAATACTAGCCTAATAACTCGTGCTCAGCATGGTATCTCCTTGCACTGCAAAATATATAATTACAAATTAAATTCTTTTACCTCTTTTCATAGAACAAGTCGGATAAAATAGAAATAGAGAAATTAGCGCAAAAATGGTATAGTTATATAAGAACAATTAAAACGTGAGTGGTTTAATAAAAAAAAATGGTTGGATAGTTGCATGAGTAGTTAGATAACTGTCGGTCAAAATTATAACTGAGTGTCAAAATTGAAGCCAAAACCTCTTAACTTAATATATTATAATACTTGTCATCTCTTTGACAGACTTTTTCATTTTGACTCCAATTAATACAATTTGTGATCTGGTCCATGAACACAATGGGCCCAACCTAAACTCGACCCATTGTCCGTCTATATCCTGTTGCAAATGGGCAAACACGTGGGCCATGCTGAAGAGTGTCCAGTCCTGCCTCTTAAGGTATTCGACCTATTTTTTTATGTCTAGATCCATCCCATGGGGCTTGAAATATATCCCATCGCTAATCCTTTACGACCCATTTGCATTAGGTTCATTGGGCCGGGTCTGTCTATAGAATAGAACCTTTGCAAGATAGACATTCACTCATGTGGTAGGGGGTCCAGTGGCCTTACAACATAAACTTTGGATTTTGGTATGAGCTAATTGGGCCAACCTTTTGAAACCTGAAGACCCATTAAGCAATTTTCAAATCTCTGTGTATGCTACCTACAGCTGACCTAGTGTGATCAGAAGGATATCCGGTTGATTTAACAGATTTGGCCAGATTCATTAAACCCATCCTCATCTGATTCAGGAGAGTCAAATCAAGATTTTTTTTATCATGATTGTGACAATTAGGTCCTCACAGACTTGCCCACATATTTATCACATTTGGGAACGTGGCATCCTTGTCACATGATTCTGTCAAGTCTTTCAGCAATGCATCAAAAGGTAGGGGCACCACCCCACGATTTGAGTGGGACCCACATGGATTGTCGGCCACAAACATCAATGGTCAATCACACAACATGGTATCAGTGAGTAGGGGAGACATTTAAAATCCTCCCATGGATCCTTGGGTTAGTTGGGGATGGCACTTTTTCTTGCTAGAGGACATGGATCTGCAGGCTTTGTTGACAAAGAGGGACCCCTGAGAGCATCACCACAGGCCACTTTTTTTGACCAAACTTTAAAAAGACATCTAGAAAGAGTGGTCGACTGAGAGAGACCTTCCCAAACAACAACCAACTTTATTATCATCACAACAACTAAGTTCTCTTTTGTTTCTTTTATATTTGGAATTTTATACAACACTCCAAACAGCCCAAATGATAAATACAAGGTCCCATCTCATATGTCCATCACTGTCTAGGTTGAATTTCAACTAAGTTTTCCTTTTCTTTCATTTTTATTTAACTTTCCTTAGTTCCTGTCTACCATTTCGTTCTGTACTTGTGTGACACTAAATTCCAAACACAGGTCCACATCCATTTCCTCCTCATCTACTAACATGGTTAGGCTTCTGTTATCATCTTCCACAAACTCGTATTAGTCATTATCATCAAAGCATTATTCCCCTTTATTTCTATTGCTGTTTTTAAGTCTTACTTTTCTTCTCGTCTATCTTATTTAATGTTATATTTCAATAATTCACCAATTCATTATGTCTTTTCTCACCATTGCATTCAAGATTTTTACATGTCTCTTGAATATATTGCAGTTTATGATCGCTCACTCTGTATCAAAACAAACGATAATCATGTACTATGATGCCTAGATATAGCATGACACACTATAGGCACGATAGGGATCCAGATTTTACATAAAAAAAAAGTAAAATATCGGATACAATGCAATACAATACGTTGTCCATTTTGAAGTATCTGTACATCAAAGATCAAGTAAGCAAAATACTCTTTTATAGGACTTCCACATATTTTGGATATTAAAGAGGTGAGGGCCATCAATGTTAGAAAGTTTCACATCCCCATCGCGTAAGTTCTGAGTTGGATAGGGTTTCATATACCCGTTTGAGCCTTCCACCTATAATCTTAAGTTTTTGAATTGACACATGGTATATAAGAACTCAGAGTTGCTAGTTAGACCTGAACATTACACGTAGGGTTGCAAACAAGATGGTTCCGGATCAGAATCATAGGGGACTCGGACTTGAACCCGTTTTTAAATAACAGTTCTGGATCCGGTTTTGAATCAATACTTGTTTTGTTTGTTCCGGACCCGGTTTTTATAAGAAAATCTGGATTCGGTTCCGAAACCGGATCCATTTGGAGGACTCGAATATAGTTTCAAAATCGATACTATTTTCTCTTTATTCTTCATTTTTTCTTAAAATAAACATATCATTCAACTTATAACAGTGCATCAAGCCTATTACATCCAGTATTATATACATAAAAATGTCCAAAAAGAGGTGATTTTAAAGTACAAATTGCAATACCAAAGACTCATATGCTGAGTCTCGAATCAGAACCTATATGGACCCGGAATTGAACTCGTTTATTAATCGGAACTTAAATTAGGTTTCGGACTTAAATCCATTTATGAATCAGAATATAAAATATGGTTTCAGACTTGATTTTTTACTGATCGAAACTTCCGAGTAATTAGAGAATTGAATACCCGTTTACAACCCTAATTACACGGACCCGATGCACATGCCCGCCCAATATATAATGCGTTATGTGGCATTTTTTTCACCTCGTGTGGTTTCGAATTCGGGACAAGTGTAAGTTCTGAGGGTTCTTTTGAAGAGTGGAACGTGAAGTTGTGATCTGATTTCTAGAAGCTCATTTGTGGTCCTAAAGTGTATGTATCTAAACTAGACTTCCATACATAATGGGACCCACTGTTTGGAGTTTATGGAATGTCTAGATTGACTAGCATACGTGTAGTCACAGAGGATCAACTACTTGTCTGTGAATGACAGCAGTACACATTGGAGTCTTAGTCTCTCAACTTGTTGATGTAACATGAGGGGCCCTCCAGAAGAAATCATGAGCCCAAATCAACACCAGAGAACCCTAGGCAATGAAGGGATTCTCCCATGACTTTCGTCATTATAATACGCTGATGGGTTTGATTAAAGTGATGAGGAAGTGCCTACTTTAATATTAGGATATGTAGTTAGAGAACAAACAGTGCAACAAGTAAAGCAAATGTCTCCATCATTAATCAACACAAGGAGAGGTCACTGACAGGAAAACCTAAAAGATTGTATGCTATGCTCCGGTGCTTTCTGTATTTTTCTTTTATTATAGGTATTGAGCCACATCAGCTTCTCTGTTTGCATGCACGAGTTTGAGGGGGCTTTATGATGTCTGCTAGCCGACAAGTGTCGAGCACTGTTTCGACCGACATAGGTATTTTTTTCCCAGTGGAGGGTCTAACCAGTGACCAGTAACCACCCACCAGAGGTGTAAAAGACAGCTTAATGTGACTTGGGGTTGGACTTATGTAATGGATGGTCAGAAGGGTGTTCTCATTGGGCTAAAGGAATCCTTTGAGTCTGTGTGTGACGAGGGTCTTTTGTTGGGAATGGAATGATGGACTTTTGTCAACAAGTGGGTTGTTATAGATTCTCTTCACACACACTCTCTCTCTCTCTCTCTCGGATTGTCTTTACTCAACTCAAAAGGGACCGAGTCGAACAGGTTTTAAGGTTACCGGAAAACTCGATTTTGGCTGTCTCATCTTCGTTCTGTCATTTGCTCTGTCATTTGTATCGGAAAAGTCTCACATATGAGTTTTCACATGCCTTTCCTATTCTTATTTGGGCTTTCCACCTATAGATTTAAGCTTTTGAATTAGATTACAACAATCTTATATAAGTATCTTGTGTAGCCTACAACACTCAACTCAAAAGGGACTGAGTCGAACAGGTTTTACGGTTACCGGAAAACTCTGTTTTGGCTGTCTCAACTTCCTTCTGTCATTTGTATTGGAAAAGTCTCATATATGAGTTTTGACATGCCTTCATATTCTTGTTTGGGCCGTCCACCTATAAATATAAGTTTTTGAATTAGATTACAATAATCTTATATGGTATCTTGTGTAGGCCACATTGCAGGCTCATCCATAAAACCTATTAGGCCTTCATGTGAGGGGGACTGTTTGGGAAAGTCCCACGTCGCTTGCTATAAGTTCTTATTTTTACGTATTTTTTCTTGTAACTAATATGACTTTGAACTCCCAACCTCAAAATTGCAATAGTAAAAATTTGGTGCCTCTCTCTCTCTTCCCTTCCTAGGCAATACTTAATAAATGTGTATGGGGGCATATCATTTGGTGATCATATGTGATTTATTTATCTCAAGACTTATGTTCTTTGCCCTTTTTTCACATATTACTGCCCTCTTTTTCACATATTACTGATGTTTTCCCATTCAACTTTAGGTGACAAACTGATAATAGTTCTAAAATGTGACACTGTCACTTGCAGTAGATGCTCGACTGAGGAGACTCGGTATGTCAGCTTAAATACTAGATAAAATTTTGATTTTTTTTGCTCAATTGGCCCAATGGCCAGGAATATATAAGGAGACCTGCCCCTCTAGGGATCGAGCCCTGAAGGGTGCTGTGGGATCGGGTGTTGCTATCCACATCAACATCCTATGACATCACTGATTTTGAAATTTTTTACAAGTTATATATGTATGTAGTTCTTTAGTTAGCATGGAATGTGACTTCCACCCAGAATTTAATAGAGTTGAATCACCTATTTTTTGAAATTATGCCAACTATACAGTGTTAGACCACAGTCTGCATTTGCCTAGATCAAACCACTGTCATAAATTTTGTTATTTTAATTTCTTGTCTCAGGTAAATATTGGAGAACGCTTTAAAAAATTGAGCTTCTCACATTATATAAAATGTAGAAAATTTGAGAAATGTCTCACAAAGAATCCCAAATGATCGTAATCTTGTCAAAATTCTGAGAATATTTTGAAAATGTGAGAATAACATTGGGTTTATCTCAGTTCACCATCTTCTGATGAAAAGTTTTAAAGTGATATTGTCTGCAATCTGCATGATACTCACTCCCTTATTCGTACATGCACATGAGTGGGCTTCTGTATTTAAGTACTACAATCGAATATCATCACCTCAACAGCTGAGTCAACTCAATTGGAAAGGTATTGAATCAGACTCTAACCAAGAGTCAGAAGTTGGTCAAACTTCTCCGAGTTACTCCCCTCAATGCACTTCTGAGTTTGACTCACTTGAGTGAGTTGAATTTTAGGATTATATATTCTCATCACTTCGCATGCCTAAGGTGCACAGTCCGCACTTGTGTCCTAGTGAAGACAAGGTGTGCCCCACCACAGTGGCAAAGAGAATCAAGTAACTTAGAGGTCTCAGTCAGCTTCCACATCTCCCCTAACCTTTGTTCAATTCAATAATCAATGTTATAGGTTTAGGGTTATCTAACAACCCTTTGTCCATTTCTTGACTCTTGTTCCTCTCAAACCCTCAAATCACATTACCAAGAATCTGACCCACCCACCCCCTAAGCTCAAAACAAAATTATAGACAAGATCAGCAAACAAACTTGGAAATTGAGAAGAGATGATGACAAGATTATTAAGTATATAACCCATGTCAAAGAACAAAACCATAAGCACGAGGTCAGCGTAGATACCTATAACAAATTTCCCTTGATAGTGATTTAAAGCTTAATCAAATCCCCCCCATCTATCCCAAAACCATTTCATAATCCCCAATCTCAATAATGTTCCCTAATTACCCCATTAATAAAATGATTAAGAACTCACTAAGTCACTATCATGGTAGTCGATTGAATTCAAAAGATCAAGATCGCGATCGATATCGATATCCATGGCAGAGAACAGATGTATCTAATTACACCAACTTTTATTGCATCTTTGGATAATATAAAAAGGGACTTAATTCATTGATTAATGGACCCTAAACAGTCGCTAGTTCTCCATGTACCAAACTAGTAAACAAGTCATTTGGGATTCTCTTGCCACGAGAGAAAAGTAGCTGATGCATGTGTGGAGTTGCATTGTTTATTCCTTCATGGGCTCATTTATTCTATCGTCCCACCTGTTTCTGCGATTTTTCTTAGGAGGTGTACTTAGGGTTACAACTTGCATAGCGTTGAGTCCCAAGATTTCAAAATTCAAAGGCATAATAAATTTGAAAATGTACTGCTCATTCTTGTGACACTAATCAAATGAAAATGGGATGACAGCAGACCACCTAGCTAAGTTTTACTGCTCATTGTTGGAGAATTAATCAATGAAAATGGAGTGACCATCTAAGTTTAATTGTACTTGTACTCATTTTTAATTGTCGTGTCTTGGGTTCAAGTCCCACTTTTCATAACTAGCCTACAAAAATTGGAAAATGTAAACGTTTGTGTCTGTCTTTGTTTTTGAAGTTTAACAAAGTCCGGCTTTCAAATGGAAGAACATGGTTGATTTTTTTTTTTTTGCAGTGGGATTCTATCTTTGAGAAATTTTTATGTAGAGACTGCATATGGCTGAGCAAAGGTTGGATCAAACTTTCCCTATCATCTTTTTACTGGCACACTCACATACATATATGACGTAGAAGTTGCCCAGTAAGTTGGGTACGTTTGTCACCTAACTATCCAGAGATTAATTACAGCATTCGCTTACCATGTGAGCATGCATCTTTTTTGCGGAGTAGGCTTCTCTTCCTATAGCCGGAGTACTTTCTTGTGGGTCCCAGCCCCCTTGGTTAGGTAAAAAAAAATTGAGAGAATTAGGTAGAATGGGACTGTTTATTGATGAAGACGGGTGGTGTTAAAATGAATGGTGGTACCATTTCAGTTTGTTTTCATGTTTTTAATAAATAGCCATCCTTTATATATCAAATGATGTTTGAATGACAAACTAGATTCACTGGATAAGTGATTCAATTGTTATATGCAATATGTTTAATATTTTTAAAATTCATATACAAACTTTAGATCTCTACTTGTTTTGGTTGGGTCAAATAGTTCCAGTTGGATTGTTGATGCACTGTACTTTGTGGTCTAAGTAAAAAGTTGTTTAGCTTTTGCTTAAACGTTAGACTCTGATTTTTTAACATGTCGTATGCTTCTGTCATTAGCAGCATAAACCTTGTTTTAGCAGTACATATGCCAGTGCCATATTAGTAGCATAAACAAACGGTTCCTTCTTTTATTGGTGTTTCTTTTAGTGTCTTTTCTTCCTACTTTCTATTTAATTTTTAAGGAATTCCTGGCAAAAGATTGGTTCTCACTAAGGAATAGAAGCGAGGAATGAAGGTTATGAGATGAGAAGGAATAGAAGTGAGGAATGAAGGTTATGAGATGAGTTGTGTAGATTTGACCACTTTAATAGGATGAGATTCTCGTGATGGCCGCCTAATCATTTCCTAGTAAATTCTAGATGATTTAATGGCCATTCGTGGATCTTGACCTTTGCCTTTGACAATTTCAGTTCCATTAATAGAAAGCCATAGGCATTACTTAAAATTCATGAGGGCATGTTTGGTAATAGATGCGGAATCCATGAGAAATCAACATATTTGAGGGCTCCTCACAGCCCTTGGAATAAGGATTCCTCATTAATTAAGATTTGTATAGCTGAGGATTTAACATCGATCTATTTCAATGCGTATAGTTGAGATATTTGTAGTGGTGCATAAATCCACAAAAGATGAAGATTTTCAAATCCTGTGGGTAGGGTTAGACCTGAAAATTCTCAAACATGAGGATTTTCGTTGGCCAAAATCCTTGGTGATTTACAATTGCCCAACATGTGTTTTTCTTGACTATGTGGAAAACTACTGAAAAATCGCCCTGCAAACTTGACCAAAATTTTTAATACCAAGCAAACTAAAGCATTAGTGAATGGTTGAGTTCAGCCCAAATATGATATACACTGGATACTAAAAGGGAAGAGAATTCAAGCCCACATCCCACTCACCATTAACAAATAACTAGATCAGAACGTAACTAGCACAATCAAGCCCATTCTCAAAATGAAGCCCTTTACAAGTTCAAAAACCCCTCAGACAACCCAGAAGTGAGTGGTCAGGTCAAGGATCACCCCAAGTCTGTCATTTACTAATTGGGCTCATTTTCAAACTAAAACCTGACGAGAGGCCAATCAAAGCCCAACCCAGAATCCTGTTGGGCCACATGGTAAAGCTTACCATTGACAACGCCATCTCTTTGGAACAGTTGGCTGGAATGGCAACAACAAAGAGGATGGGCAGCATCAAGACATCAATAGATAACACATCTTTATTGTGTTTAAACCATAGAAAACTTATATCATCAAAATTTAAGAAAACAAGAATTTTAGTTTCCCTGAAGGAGAATTTCACTGACCAAACTTCAGTGGGCCCGTCTGAGTTGATAGGCTAAG
Source organism: Cinnamomum chago (assembly GCA_038049695.1). Lineage (NCBI taxonomy): Eukaryota > Viridiplantae > Streptophyta > Magnoliopsida > Laurales > Lauraceae > Cinnamomum > Cinnamomum chago. Next base: position 124,067,780 of record CP142451.1, read on the forward strand.
AATAGCACTGGCCCAACACGTTAAATGGGCCTTTGTCTATGCTTAACCCACCTACGTGTGCAATTCTCCAGGTTCACAAGACATGACAAAAGAGTAAATCCAGCCCCGCCCAGCCCGCTGAAGTTTCAACATTACCTCATGAATCATGATGGAGTGTGCCGAGGTATAATTATTGGTTTTCAGAGCTATAAAAACTCCTAAGCATGCCAGTGTCTTATCAGTCTTAATACAGACAAACTAATCGATATTGAAATAGGTTTTTTTTTTTCATCATCATCATCAAAGCCTTAACCCATTTACGTGGAGTTGGGCTTGTGGTTAAAACCAACTTTATGATGAGTAATTAAGGTTGGCTATCTGAGCATTTGACAGATTCTTTCATCCTGGAAGCTCACTGTTTGACATGGGTCAATTAACCTGGAGCACTTAGAAAAACTGCTTCTGTGATGCAGATGGTGAACATAACTACAATTACAGGATGTTGCTGCGATATCTGAAGTGTTAATCTCACAGAAAACCAATAAAACCAACGATTTCTTTGATAGATAGACCACCTGTTCATACTTCATAGAGTACAAATGGGCGGACCTACATCATACAGACATGGGGCGATCTCCCCAGGTCTGATCCAAAAGGGCCTAAAGTTTGTATGGGCCATCTGGCCCATGCCCATTCTAGTAAATTTGTGCCCCATCCTAGGTTTGAAAAACCAATAATTTCCCTCGCAACCCTCCGCTCAATTATTCTCCTTCTTCTGCTTCAAGCTTGGCTCAAGCAGTCCCGCTTCTACACAATAGCACAGTTCTTCCTCCTCACTTGGATTCACACCAACACCACCACTCACTCTCTCTCTACACACACACACACACACACACACACAAATAAGAGATAATGATGAGATTTCTACCTTTGAATCAAATAATTATAGAAAAAAATGATTTCTTGGAAATGGATTCAACGAGTTAAATCTCTGGTTTGTATTTTTATTCTTGAAAATGTGTGTCATTCTTTCTACACACAAACAAAGTTGTTGTTTCTTACAAACGCACACCACATATATTAAAACCCTTCATATGCAAGTCGTTTTGGTAGTTTGGTTGCATTTTTCTATTAAAGTGCTTGGTTCGTATAATGTTATCGCTCTTTCTCCTTGTTTTAGTTTTTGCTAATATGATGTTTGTGTTAATAGGATTTGATTTATTATTGATGTATATTTTGTGTTTTGAATTTTGGCTTCTTTGCTTCTTTTTTAATTTATATTTTGCTTTTTTTTTTTTTTCTGACCCCATACTCTAATTTTCTCCCAAAACATCATGCCTTGGATTTTGTTTGATTTATGTGATGGGTCTTGAATTTTAACTACTTTCCGTTTGCTTTCTTATTAGATTTTCTTGAATCACAATATAATGTTTATGATTATCCTAGTCTCATTTAGATTCATATGATAGAGGAACTCTTAAGAGCTTAAGGAAACAATCAAAGATGTATTATTTTCATATGACAATGCTTTTAATTCTTTGGAGTTCTCTATAGTTTCTTTATTATTGTTGTAGTGTGGTTGTAATTTAATTCTTATCCCACTGATTTGAATAAAAGACTTTCTTGAACGGATATTGTAGTCAAAAAGATTACGTAGGAATTGAGTGTTAGTAATAGGATATGAGTTCTTTATGCTTAATTTTTTCAAAAAAATAAAAACAATCATTTATTTATACCATGCAATAAGTGGTGACTATTGCTAGTGGGTGTTGATTTTGACCTTTTCTATTGACCATCGTCTGCCCCACCCAAATAAAAACCCTGAGTCCGCCACTGATACAATGAGTCAATGATAGGTGTTAAATGATAAAGCCAAAGAGACCTTAAATAATCTGCGATCTTCCAGATTGTTGATACTTCGCCAAATGCATTTGCAAGTTTCGACAGGGTATTCTTTGCCAAGCAAAGGCCTCCCACAGGAGGGGTCAAGTCCATGAAGATGAGTACTTTTATCTTTCTGTTCTTTTTTGATGTACCATGCAATTAACAGCTAGCTACCCAACCAAAATCACTCTCATAGAAGCCTGGATTATCTTAAGTGGAAAAGGAATGTAATAAAACACCACAATATGGTTATGGTTGCTAGTTGCTACCCAACTTGATTACTGATCAAAATGAAATCTGGAGTGCAAGCTGCTAACCTTATAAGATTAACATCTTGTGCTTTGGCACGTTTAGCAACTATACCCACCACAATTTAGCAGCTTATCAGACACTTGAGCCCATAGCTGATTTCCTCCTGCCATAAAACATGTTCAATAATCTTCATGCAGTAGCCCTGCACCATTATTTCCAAGACTACCTGGATAAATAACAATGTTAGAGATAGCATGGTGGTGGGAAGAAGCTATACACTGGATATTGTCTATTATTAAATATGAAAATGAATTTAAATGATCCAAGAAGCAGAGGTACTAATCTAATATGATAAAACAGAAGGCATACACAAAACTAGAAACAAGTACTACTCAGTGTTTTAATCTGATCGTCAGCCAATAATAAAATGTTACTAGAATATTAGTTTCCTCAGTTCACAAATATAAAAAGTAAAGCCCCAGTTTGTTTAGTTATACGCTAAGAAGCCTAGACATGCTTCACAAGCAAATTAACAATGCTTGATTTCATTTGTTTGTATTTAGAAACTTATTTCGCCTTTCTAAATTGCGGAATCATACACAATGTATAATAAGAAAGCATGAGGTTAACCTTAATAGCAATAATGGATTCAAGCAGTTGTTTGTGTGCTTTTCAACTCCAGGTTGTTGTCATGTTGTCCGATCTTCAAATCCAGCTTCATAAATCACTCTGAAGCTCCCCACCAACAAGAGCAGAGAGAGAATGAAATGATAATCCATGGGCCTCCCTGTAGAATCAGTTTCTCAACTGGACTTCTGTGATATGAATTGTATTTGATTTCCAATATTCACATAGTATTAAGTACAAAAATCTAATTACTTGAGCATTTATGTATTGTCTTGTGATATTGAACTAACAATCCACTTACAGCCCGTACGAACGATTCCCTTGGGGATTGTGCGAATGTGGAGAAAAGGTGGAGAAAAATTTTCTCTGCATGAAAACAACCTCCCCTTCGGGCTTTATGAACTCAATAAGGCAATATTGCAGTGGCACCTTCTACATTTTATATAAAGAGGATATTTGTCTGTTGAAATCCTGAATTGGCAACTTACCCTTGGTGCAGAATATGTTTAAAGCTGCAAGCTCATAGTAACTTATTCAACTGCATATTTTGATGTTTAAATAGTGTATTATATACCGCAGGAATTGTCTTAAGAACATGATTTCTCCACATCACTCTCTCCAAATTCTTTCTTGTCAATATTGCATTAAGCTTAGTTGTACTCTTTTCTTCCTTTTTTTTTTCTTTTCTCTTGTGGGCATCATAAACAAGGCTCATAATCATGGATACTGTCTTTTACTTTTGATGATATTCATCGTTTAGCTTATAGGCTTAAAACGTTTGATTTTGTTGCAGTATGTAGAGAGCAGGACCAGCTAATGAGATTCACTCAAGGTGTAGTTGGGGCGACTTGGGATGAACTCATCCAAGATTTTTGACAGATATGCATTATCAAGTTCTGGTTGTAAGGTATAGTACAACACATGGATTTTCTACTACTGGTTGCAATCAAGTTTTTCTAATCCATAGTCCCCAACCAAATATGATGTCACAGGACCTAATTGCAGGATCACTCACCAGTAGTCAGAACAGGAACATGATCCATGTTTGAAGCAATGGAAACGATTTCGATCTCTGATGATGATCTCCCGTTGGAATATATTAGAAATAAGCTTCACAAAAGAATGGCAATCTAGGCATATGCGGAGGTTCTTAAATATGCGGAGTGCTAAACCTGGTCTCGTGCTAATAAGACCAAATGCAATTGCCAACTTCTCACTATGAGAAAAGAGTGACTGCTCATCCTCTTCATCATCATTGGCACTCTGGTCGAAACTGCATCTAACAGCAGTAACAGGCACGTAACCTAGCATCCGTGACCGCTGGATCATCTCATCTAACATGGCATACACCTCTCTAGCCTGAGGATGTGACTTGTCCCCTGCACTGAACCAATATACCTTCCCATTCACATGGATGCAACTCATGCCAGGGGTCTTTCGAATTCCCCTTTCCATGAGCTCTTGCCGTATAGAATCACTTTCACGCTGTCTCCCAGCAGATACATACATGTTCGATAACAACACATGGTACTGGGTGTTGAGAGGATCCATTTGGATGAGCTCCTTCAGCAGGCGCTCCCCGAGTGGGAGCTTGCCATGAAGGCTACAGGAAGCAAGGAGCGCTCCCAGCACCACCTCATTGGGACGAATTTGCATCTCCCTAACTAGTGCTTCAGCTTGTTCCACCCGTCCAGCTCGGCCCAAGAGATCCACCATGCAAGCATAGTGCTCAACCTTGGGCTCTATACCGTACACTGGGCCAAGGACACTAAAGTATCGACGACCTTCATCCACCAGGCCAGAGTGACTACATGCGCTTAAGATGGCCACAAACGTGATATCATCTGGTTTTGCTTCCAAAGGCATCTGATTAAAGAGTTGTAATGCATCTCTGCCTTGTCCATGCATAGCAAGCCCGCTCAGCATTATGTTCCAAGTCACAACATTCCTAAGGGTCATTCCATCAAACAGGCGTCGAGCAACATCTATCCTCCCACATTTAACATACATATCCACCAAAGTTGTGCACACTCTAAGATGATGCTCATCCTTCTCTATCCTTAAACTTGTCTTTATGACATGGGCATGGATCCATCTGCCCATGGTCAGATCTCCTGACATGGAACAAGCTGATAGAATGGAACAGAGCGTCACATGGTTGAGGGGTACGAAAGCAAAATCACCACCACCAGAGAATCCCAACATCTGGGAGAGAAGTGACATTGCTTCCCTTGGGAAGCCACTCTCAACATAAGCGGCGATCATGACAGTCCATGCGAACTCATTCTTCTCTGGCATTTCATTGAACAGCTGACGACCGCTCATTATCCCCTCCCATTTCAGGATACCGGTGAGAATAATGGTCCATGATACAACAGTGGGGCAGGTTATCTCTCGGAACATCTGGTGAGCATCGCCCATCCTTCCACATTTGGCATACATGTCCATGGCCGCATTGCATGCTGGTACTGTGAAGGGCAAGCCAGTTTTGATCATGCGGAGGTGAGCCCATGCCCCAGTCAACACATCCCTCAATTGGGCACAAGCACTAAAGAGGCTGACCATGGTAACCTCATCAGGCCGCAAACCTGCCTCTCCTTCCATAGTATGGAAGAGACTCATGGCTTCGGCGGGCATATTGTTGCGCGCATAGCTGGCAATTAAGGTGGTCCAATCGACAACATCGCAGTGGCTTTGGGGAATTTGATCAAACACCTGGTGTGCATTGGGGATGCTGTCACAAGCAGAGTACAGATGAAGAAGAGCATTATAGATAAATGCCAAAGGGGAAGCTGCAATTCCATTCTTAATAAGAAGGGCATGGATCTTATGACCTTCTTGGAGGGACGCTGCACGGCTGCAGTCCCTTAAGATGGAGCGATAGTAAGAAGAGAGAGATGCAAGTGACATGATGTGTCATGATGCTTGGAGTTGATAAGAAAAACATTCAAGCAAGGGTATAGATTTAACCATTATCACCACATCTATGTTCTGCATCAAAACCAAACACACAGGAAATATGCAAGCATCCATTGTAACTGCATTCAAGCAGATATGTATGCATGTTTTACATCTAAATGTCAGTCTTTGTGAAGATTATGTCTTAGGACTTCCTTTTTGAGGCATAGTCAGTAGTTTTTCATCTGTAAAATGCTACTCATTTGGACCCACATCATTCATCACCTTGGTCTCAAAACTTGTCCACCGTTTACAGCATGGTTGTTGATGTGGAAGGAAATTACAATTCAGATGCAGGTAATCGTTGTTATAATAGGTGATCTAAGTGATTAAAAATGTAAAAGATTTTTAATAGGTAGGCGTCACTGGGCTCCGCCCCTTCAACTAAGGAATTCTCATGAATCTAAGATAAAATTCTCTTTTGTGGACTAATTTCATCTAAATTATCTCCATCCACAAGTGGGAATCCAGATCCTCTCATGCTTTGACCTAAAGAAATCCTGACTTAAAAAGAAGTGGAACTGCACACTTGGGCCATCTATTATTGAAATCTCTGCTGTTCTGGATAAATGACCCTCAAAATTTACAACACATGAGTTTGTTCCCGTGTTGGATTTACAATATATTCATTGTCATGTTTTTCATCAAATAGACAATCCAACAGTGGAAAAATCATTGAAACAACTTAAAATTTGAGGATACTCAATAAACTTGGAGATTCCTTATTTTGAACGGCTTGTATTTCAGTAGGTAGGCCCACTGTTAGTTCTAACTCTACCTTTTTAACTCAGGATTTCTCAGGGTTTACAAATGGACTATAAGTGGCCGAAAAATCTCCAATTGGAAGATGTCCAGGTGATCAAGTTAGAGCAAATTTCAGCCTTAGGTTTTTTTAGATCTTTTTTTCTTTTCTTTTTTTCATTAGAGGCCTTTGGGTATGGCAGTTGGATTCTGCTTTTCTTGAAAAGATAAACCAAAGAAACAGCACTTTATCTATCAACCACAAAATGGAAATAGCTTTAGGAGCATACATGGCTGATTTCTGAACTCAATAATCTGTGTGGAGATGGAAGCTACAGCGGCCCCAGCTCTCTCCCATTTCAACCTTATTACAAGGCCTCCATCCTTTTCTCTCCCTTTTCTCACCACTGTTTCTCAGTCCCAACACTCCACTTCTTCATCTTCTCATTGCTTCAACAGTTCTTCTCCAAGCAAGCAGCTGCCCCAGCTCAAAGTAAGACAGCTAAGGAGTCTCAAACCAGTAGAGGCTACTACTTCTTCTGAAATCCCTTCATCAGATTCTGATGAAAGATGGCTTCTTGAACCCATAGGTATATAACTTTGACCTTCACTACCTCAGCTTGAAAAAATAGCAGATGTGTGTGTTGGAGAATTTCAATTTGGATCACAAATGAAAGGGAAATATGAAAATTTACTGAGACTTCTGTTGCATTTGATGGATTTTATATGGGTTTCAATTATCTGAATTTCCTGCTTGTATGCATGCATCTATAGATCATGAGTCTTGAACACCATACGAACTTAAAAAAACCTTTGAGATGGTCATTGTGGTGGTGGAGTTTTTATTTGGGGTTTATTAAAAAGTGATACACGGCATCTCTATGGTGGGTTAACCTGATAATTGATCTAGACCATCCACCTATTCGCGCCCAAATCAGATTGCCCCAGAAATTGCTGTGATCCAAGGGTCCTGACTATCCAGTCACAAAATCGAAAATGAACAGCAACAAATACTGGTTTGAATGAGTTGGAACACCAATCAAACTGTCCTTTTTAGCATGGGCAATCCAGGAGGGTGGGAGGGGGTGCCGCCAGGTGGGTGGTGCTAACCGATGATGATGATTCGGCCATCTTGCTGAAACTTGTAACCAGTTCAACTTCAGCCCATTTCTCTTTTTCATAGATTGTACTGTTACCAGTGAGCCACTTATTAGTTTTATGGGCATCATATAGTTGTTGGATTGCCTACGTGCAGGTTTTGAATCAATCATTCTGTATTCATGTGAATCTAATCACTTGCAGACATTTTACAGGTGATGGGGATTGGAGACATATAGGGTTTAAAGTGCCTCTGCCCAATGCATTTGAGATAGCTTCAGTAAGTGCTCTCACTGTTGGGAAGTATTTATTTATCATGAACAATTTGGGAATTTGCTACATAAATAGCTTGTCTTCCCTTAATGAAAAATGAATTTTTGTCACCAGAACGTGGTTACTGTGGGCCGTGTTCCTGAGAAAGCCAATGTTGTAATTCCTGTTGCTACAGGTATTCCCCAATTACCATGCATGACACTTTGATTTTTAATGTTTTACAGTATGAAATTAGAGTTTATAACAATTCAAAAAAAAATTCTTCATTAAAGGAGGAATTTTGCTCAAAACGATATTTTCAACTGTGACAAGAATTCTTGTGCTTGGTATCCATTTCTCAAATGAGGCCTTATGTGATGCTTGATTAAAGGGAATCTTAAGGGATATTATGTTGCCTTACCTATCAAATGACCCTGACTATTGGTTGATGCTTTCAAATGGCCAATAAGTGTCGTTATCGAAAAAAATCACAAGATCAGGATTTTCTCATGGGGAGAGTTTTTTGTGGTGTTGCTACCATGATTGGGCCTGTCATGCAAACAGCTTGGTAAATCCAATTTATCGTTGTAAACTTCTCTTCTTTGTGAACTAATAAGGTGTTACATCAAATGCTTATGCATTCCTTCATGTATCTTGATTGCAAGAGATTTTACTTTGTATTGGATCATGGATTACTTATCTGATTATTTCAAATTTCAACAGTATCTGGTCTGCATGCTCGTCTCGAGAAGAAAGGAGGAAATCTTCTGGTTACAGACTTGGACAGCACAAACGGAACATTTGTTGATGACAAGAAGCTAGTACCTGGTGCCATTACCGCTGTGCAACCGGGAAGCTGTCTTATATTTGGTATTCATCTTTTACTCAATGCCTGCTTTTCATTTGATCCTAATCTGCTGAATGTTGCGTTTTAACAACTTGGTTGACTTTAAATAATTAAGATTTTAGGACCTGGATCAGTGGCAACTTATACAACTGGAGTAGCACATTAAATAGTCGTAGTCTCATTCCCATCACAGATTCATAGGCCACTACCATTGTTTACACTATGGAAAGTGACAAAAACTATAAGCTAATTGTTTTTATCTCATGTTGATGAATGAAGCGATAGTTATACATGGGGAACTAATGCATAGAATTTTTTGTTTTTAATTCATTGATCTGAAAACATACAGGCATGACAGGAACCTCGTCTCTGCAGGATTTGCGATAGGCATTAATTATTAAAATCAACCTTGTCTCTGCAAGATTTGTAATAGGCACAAATTATTAAAATAAATAAAATGATTTTGTTAAAGATACAACAATGAAGCCATTATAATTACAATCTTAAACTCTGGTTTGCCTTATCTTGCAGAAGTTTAGGGAGGGGAATAAGACAACTATATCTTCAACTGTATTTGGTGAAACCAGTGAAAAATAAGAGAGAAAAAAAGATAGAAATATATTGTGAAGCTTGTTTAGTACTATAGTTGCATAGGTGTTGTAGTCTTATGAGGCTGACAAGCAGTGGTCGTTTCAGCTCTGGTGTTCTAAACTTAGGAAATTGAGGGCTACAAATACACACTGTTGATACCCAAAGTTTGATACTTTGATATTTATCATAGTCACTTGATATGTAGCATTCCTATATTTTGAACCATGATGCGTTGGGTTCACCTTTTGTTGCTCCATATTCATATAGCAGGTCCCATGTTGGACGAGATTAACCCAAAATTTTACCTTGTTGGATTATCCCAAGGTATAATGATTTATATTGGCCCCCACTTAATGAAAGTTAGTTGTAGTTGCTGATTATCATTGGATAATCCGGAATGGGAGAAACTGGAAATTTGTCCATTCGTTGATGGGTCCTCTAGTCTCAATAGCTTATTACCTGAAGGTTGCCACCTTCACAATACTGAGCTAACTGAAAGCCTATTTTGTTGGTCATGATGGTTGAATTTTGTGAAGTAAAGAGTTACACTAATTTACCACATTCAAATGCTGTCCATGTTAACAGAGCTGACTTGATTTTGTTTTTCCCGTCTCAGGTGATACGCATTTAGCAGTGTTTCGTGTTTTGAAGCTTGAAGAGGTGGATCTTCCAAGCAAAACAGATGAATCAGAGATGAAACTTGAGACTGATGGCCCAACTGAGAGTGTAGAAGCCATAAGTTAGGACCACCAAAGGATTCTACAGGAATGTATGCAGACGTACTTACATAATCTTCACATGTTTCAAGGTGGGATGTTTCTCTGTAATTGCACAATTTATCAAACACATCGTTTTCTTTTGAGTAATTTGTATTGGTTTATTGAGGCTTGCATGTCCTCTTGCGATTGACTTATTATGATCTCAAGAATAAAAATTTGAGTTAGGAGTTTTAAAGCTGGCTTTTGGAAAAGCCTTATAATGGCAGATACTATGCTCTGTAATGGCAATAGAACAAATTGTGTTATATAATGACCTTTGTTCTTAGTCTACTTCTTATGGGATGGAAGATATTTTGATTGGCTGTTTGAATATGTTATTGTGTTTCAGACCTTTCATTTCATTTTCCATTTTCAGTAACTATCCAAATACTGCTATTGCAGCGATTACATGTACCAGCAAGTGATTTTCTAAAATTCATCTCAGTAACCATCCAGTAAAAAAACAAACAAAAAAAAAATCTGCTGTGGTTTCTAAACTGCTGGTATTCATGAGATTCTTGGATAACCTCTTCTGATATAATTTCTGAATTAGTAATGTTTGAGATGGATTTTAGATTTCCCAACATCCAAAGGAAATTCTGCAATTCCAGAAATACCAACACTTTCAAATGCTAGATTTTTCTTGGGATTGATGAGAATTCTGCATTTTCTAAGGCCTTATTTGTGCAACAAGAAGATCCTGTCACAGTGGCGGACCAGGATTTTCATTTGGGTGGGGCAGATGATAATCATCACCAACTACCAATAACATCCACTCACAGCATAGTTTTTGAAGACATGATTTTCAACTTTTTTTTAAAAAATAAGGAATCTTACTACTAATACTCAATTCATGGAAAATAAAGAAATAACTTCCCACACCAAACAATAGAAACCAAAATTCAATAGAAAACTAAACGAACGTAGAAATAAAATGTCGCAGCAAAGTTACACCATCCAATTCAAACTTCTCACATGCAAAAGAGATAGATACTTCATAATAATAAAAAGAATTAAAGCCCCATAAAAGAAAATAATAATAATAATAATAATCAGAGAACTCAACATCACTATCAAACTGACCTACAAAGAACTGTAAAGAAAATACATAAACAAAACACATCACATTTAAACAAACAGGTCATGAATCATGATCATTATCTTGATAACCAAACATGGCCTACTTCAATCCAAGCGTAAAACAATACAGAACAAAATCAAGAAACCAAGCACAATCACACTAAAGGCAAAAATCAGACAAAATAATAGTTCTTAAAAAACCCTCCAGTCAACAGATCTAGGTACAAATCCGACAAAATAAAGGGAAAAATAAAAAAGTAATCACAATCATATCTAAGAAAAAATGAAAAAAAGAGAGATCGATGGACACCTCTGTGAATCTGTGAATGTGCGAGTGCAACTGTGCCACAGCCTCAAGGGGAAGGAGGGTGGGCTAGGCTACAAATTTCGTTTGGGAGAAGAAGTAGAGCAAAGTATTTCTGATTTTGATTTGGGGTTTTTCTGCGGTTAAGCCCCGTTTGGCAATTTACGAGAGGTTAGTAAAAGTGACATCCCTCTAATTTTCAAGCAAAAGTTCACATCAAAAGCACGTATTTTCAAAATCATTCTTTAAAAAAATCAAAGATGTAAAAAGGCAGTATGATTTCTCCACTACTAAATGACAAGATAATATTCATTTTTTACGTAAGAAGTTAAAAAAATTTCATACCAATCTAATAAATACAAAATACCATCACAAGATCTGATGCTTTACATTACTTTTTTTTAATAGTAAACTAACTCAATAACCCTTGCTCAGCACAGTTTCTCCCTACACTACAAAATAAATAATCACATATTAAAAATATTACTTCTTTCCATAGGATAAGTTGAATAAAATAGAAATAGAGAAACTTGAGCAAAAATGGTATAGTTACGTAAGTACAACCGAAACATGAGTGGTTTGATGAAAAAAATGAATGGGTAGTTGTATAAGTAGTTACATAACCGTCGATCAAAATTATAACCGACGGTCAAAATTGAAGCCAAAACCTCCTAACTTAATATATTATAATTGCCAAACTGGCGCTCAGGGGCAATTAGTTTTGATATAAGTGGCGTATGGGCTGGGGCCCTCTATTACTCTTTGCAATTTCTAGATCTGACATGGGACGACAGCCGAGGTCGTCATAATATGGGTCCGCCTAGATCGTCATAACGTGGTTCCGCCCTTGTCCCAAGGAGTTCGGTTTCATGAGAGAGAGGATTACTGTGTAACCCATCCTATAGGAAATTGAAATCTTCTTATTAAGGAAAATTAATTCATTTTTCCTTACAAGGAAAATATGTCACAGTAAACATCAAAATAGTTGGTTGCATGAAAAATTAAAACAATTTTCCTCTTTATTACAGAGTTTTATTGTCGCACAAATGTCGTCTAATCCCTACCCAAAACTCCAGGACATTATTGTGAGAAATGGAATCTCCCAAATCATCAAGTCCACCGGCCATTATGCTAATTTCTTTTCCGAAAGTCCCATTCACGTTAAGTTTTTCAAGGAAGAACAGAAAGAATGGCACTTAAAATAAGCCTTTCATAGAAACTATGAGGGATTAATCCTTAGTTGTGTGCAGATGGTGGGGGACTCAAGAGCTTAAAAAAAAAAGAATGACACTTAGAGTAAGATCCATATCTCATTGAGTACACTAAATTTAAAGATGGCTGGTTTCAATATGACCAATTATTTATCTCAAAAAAAAAAAAAAATCAAAGGGTAGCTCAGTTGGCTTAGGACCACGATTTGCACGATGAGGTTCCGATAGCCAAAAGGAAATAGTCCTCCAACAAAATAGTTAAAAAACTTAAGAAAAATATCAGACACCTCTTGTCATGAGAACCGTGCTTGCGTGTTCTAGGTCTCACATGTAAGCTACAAGTACAATTGGCATAAAGGTATATAATTTTTGAGCATGTAGTGATTGGAATTTGCCAAATCACTTCAGGAGATGACGTACAGACCCTCAAGTAGTGATGAATTGCAGAGTTAAAAGAAAAACATAGCTGTAAATTGATTTGAGTGGAAAAGTAGAGCTCACATACCAAACTTTAAGTAGATGAGATAAGGATTCAATGATGAAAATGATCTCATATACATTCTTTGCAACTTGCCGTTATCATCAAAGCATTGACCCAATTATGTTGGGGTTGTCACATGAATTCTGGCTCTGTTTTGATCCGTTTTGGGCCAAATTCTAAAATATATTGCAGTTCTTCATATCTATCTTCCTATTTCTTTCTATTCAAAAATTAAAAAACCTACTCTACTGTGATGAAGCCAGAACATTTGAAGGATAGGGATTTTATGGCATCAAGAAAGTAATATACTCAAGTTAGTTCTGTTCAGCCAATTTTGTAATTTAATTCCACAAGACATGATATATGTACTCTTTTCTAGTATGACAGAAATTAGAGGTTGCAAAGACTGCTAGTTAACATGTTCTAGCATGTCCTTGAACTCGTAGAAATCAATCTTACCATCGCCATTTCTGTCGACAGATTTGATCATCTTCTCGCAATCTTCCAACTTCATGCCTTCTGCTAACTCCAATCTACACATAACTTCTTGCAACTCGATCACACTAATGAACCCATCTCCATCTTGGTCAAACACAGCAAAAGCGTCCCTCAGTTCCTCCAAACTTGCTTCCTTCTGCTCCAGCAAGTGCGAGACACCTTCCAAAACATCACATGGCGTTTCAAACTCCTCACAGAAGCTCCCCATCCCAAGCTTCTCGACAACCATCTCAATGTCATCAACTGTCAACACAGCCCCAGGTGGATTTTGCTTCTTGCAAGGGTTACTGTCAAGACCAGAAGATCCATTAGGTGGAAATCTTTTGATCTGGGAGTACATCTGCTCAAATTCAATGAGGTTATGGTTTATCCAACGAAACAGTGGAGACCCAACAAAAAGGAGCAACTTTTTTATCATTTCTCTTTGCAAGACTGCATTCATACATTGGAGAAGTCTTGCATGGAAGAGTTCCTCTTGCTACTTATAATTATATTGGACTCTGGATTGGCGTGGAAGCAAAGGCATTGTGATTTGACTTAAGCTTGTTGGAAGTTTACATGTTCATGACTTTTAGTGCATGATCCACAACTAGTCTATGTGGGGTCCATGGTTCAGTAGCCAAAAAGTTTGGCCATTCAAGCACTGGCCTACATATGGACGGTGAAGATACAACTGCAACAATGACCCATCTATATATAGGAGAGATAAGACCATCCAACCGACCAAGAAACCAACTTCTCTTTTTGGAAAAGCCAAAGAAAAGTGAGGCAGCTGTAGATTCTCAGAAATTTCTGAGTAGGCACTCTGTGATGGGGTCTTGGAGGGTACCCTGTCCTTCTTTCAGGAAAGGTGTAGGCCTTCTGAGTTTTCCCGGGAAAGCTTTTGTTCCCACATCCTCGTCTTTAGTTAACTCATTCTCTTACTGGAGAAGCTAGAAATGGACATCATCCTAATGTTATATTATTATTAGCGTGAACCCTAAGATCATGAACATTATGATAATCACATGTAAGATTTAATCTTAAATAAGTTGGATAGTACCTCCAGACATCCTGATGCAGAGAGCTTTCCGATCCTGCTGTCTGTCGCCGTTGTTGAGATTCGTCGAAGAAGAGGCCGGGTGAATGGTTTCGGTTTCTCTCTCCTTGCCTATAAACCTTAATGTGTTGAGTTTTTGTCTCTAACCTTTGTGATGGACGAAAGGCTTTATTTTATAGGTGGAGAGATGACCGAATTCTCAATTAGGTTTTTTTTAGATTTAATCTTAGCCGTCCATCAAGGTAGAGAATATTATGGAATATATCTCATTAAGAAACCGTTTTTGAGTAATTAATAGCATATATCCTATGAAAACGGAATCTCAATAATGACCACACTTCTAGAAAGATAAGTACTTGTGGTCCAAGTAATGGGCCTAAAAGTAATTTCCTTACACCTAATTCCATCCTGAACAAGAGCTGCACGCCTCGGACCGACCACAGAATAGAAAATTCATGAGGATTTCCAGATTGACCATCTTATAAAAAATCTAAACTGCACGAGACTAAATGAGTCGCTCTTTTGAACGGACTTTTGCCAATTTTTACTCCAACAAAAATTAGTAACACCATCAAATTACTCATAAGTAAAGATACATAATTTTATTCTTTCGTAGTTTTTCAATAACATTTCAATAACGTATTTTATACGTGGGCAATCTAATCAACGCACAACTTTATGGGTGAAATTTGGCCTTGTCACGTGTAGGAGTGGGAATTTTTTTTTTACAATTTAGTGTTTTTTTACAAATGGGCGTCACTTTGGACTTTGGAACCTTACAAATTACCTTCAAAATAAGTGGGAAGGGGTGACATACCTGGAGTTTGAACTCTAGACACTTAGATAAGAACTGACGCTCCTTACTATTTTTTGTTTTGATTTATATCATGTATATTTGAAGATGTTTTTATTTTAGTTCT
The DNA here is from genome assembly GCA_038049695.1 of Cinnamomum chago. Classification (NCBI taxonomy): domain Eukaryota; kingdom Viridiplantae; phylum Streptophyta; class Magnoliopsida; order Laurales; family Lauraceae; genus Cinnamomum; species Cinnamomum chago. The sequence goes on from CP142451.1 coordinate 124,083,300, forward strand.
GATTTATTCTCATTGTAACTCCATTGGTTAGGTACTAGATCACTTGGTTGGGTGAATGGGGTGCTGTAAGTAACAACCACATGGGATTCTAAGGGCCTGTGCTTTGGACCATATCACTAGTGCATTAATATTGGTGCACTTTAGTTTTAAGGACTGATCTCCTCGTGAAACACGGAAAGAAGTTTCGTTGTCGATATTCTCCTGTTCCCTATTTGTACACTAGGTCATGTTTTCTCAACTTTCTCAAGACTCACAAAGAAAAGAGGTAAAAGTGGCAAACGCTTCAAACAGAAGGTAAAACAAAGAAGAAGAAGTTTTATCTGGGAATGTAGTGGAAACAACTTCGATATCCCCTCTTCAATTTAAAAGCATGAATGACCCCCAGGACAATTGCACCTCTACAGGGCAAAGCATGAATCCCAAGTGATATGTACTTGTGGAAGGAAACCAGAAACATCAGAGGCAACATTAATTTCCCTGTTGAGAGCTAGAGGTTGCTTGGTTTGTCACACCTCACTCCTCATCTAACTGCATAGGATTCCATCATTGGATTCCTCTTCATGCAAAAACATGTCTCTTTCTCCATGGTTGAGTGGGAGTAGGCTTTTTTCTCTTGACTGGGTCATGTGTCCGGGTCCGGGTCCTCTTCGCTTGAGTACCACAATATAAAAGCATCCCCTATTCACTATTCACTAGCATCATCGCTCGTAAAAAATGGACGTCAAACTTGCATCAACAACAATTTTCTCATTAGCACAACTTCCCTTCAATCCAAATTCCAACTATCCCAAGCTTGTATCTCAACTGGTTGGGACATTGGAAAAATTCTCAAATTTCAAATTCCAACCATTTAGAGGCTTACTTCAATTCCACTTATGTTTGTCAAGTTGGATATGGTGGCACTGATATTATATATGGTCTAACTTGCATTTATGATCCAATGGTAATGGAATAAATAGGCGCATTGAGAAAAGAATAGATCGACCAAGGGGGACATTTCTTTTCCCCTCCTTATGCGGGATTTTGATCCTGCCATTCAAGTAGGATAGTTTCCTCTCCTTCGACATCAAGGGTTGAAAATCCTACACCACATTTGTGCATGAAAACAAGCATGTTGGTCCAAATTGCTCTAATTTTTCTATTTGGAGGCCCGTGTTGAATGGTTGTGATAATGAAATCAAGGTGAAGTTACCGCCTTATGTAATTTGGAGAATGTTCTTCCTATACACGCAACTGATGTTACCATCTTACGTAATATGGGGATGTCCTTCATATCCACACAACTTATTTAACCAGATGGACCGCCTGTGGGGCCCACTTGTGCACATCTGTGATTAACTAATGCCACTATCCCTCCATGAATTGGTACTTACCATATGTTTTTTACTTGCGTCTAGATTTTTTTTTTTGGATAATGGACGGTGTCCCAGGCCAAAGGGCTAGACTAATCCCTACTGGCCTAGAGGGAGCCGGGTAAATCTCCTCCGGTGTCAGTGTGGTAGTGCAGTTTTGAACCCTCAATCTTAAGGAGGGTACCGTGGTCGTCCTACGCCAACTGAACTACCCTCAATGTTACTTGCCTCTAGAATGACCGTCATAAAATAAATAATTTAGGCCTTCAATCTAAGGACTGAATTATGCAAGTTGAGCCTCACAAACTTGATCATTTCTCTTCGTAAAAATGTTCATTAGAATGAGATGATGGGTTAAGATGTAAATCTTTTAACTGAGTTTGGGTAAGATCTAGTCTGCTATTTCATCGATCAAACCCGTTGGATTTAGATGGAATTTGGTTTGGATTAGATTCAACTCTCCTATTTTACAATTCGTTTTCTTGATCTCAACAAATTCAACATACTTCAGATATCTCTCTTTCTAAAGGACAAAACATAGTGTGATCTGAGCCATCGATCGGGGAATTTTAAGACAAATGGTTGAGAAAACAAATACGTGTAAATTTGAAAACCCCAAACACACAAATCCGTTGTAGTCTAGTTGGTTAGGATATCCGGCTCTCACCCGGAAGACCCGGGTTCAAGTCCCGGCAACGGAATTTTTAAACTATTATTTTTGTGAAAATTACAATTTACTCCTGGGCTTTCTAGCAATTACAAACAAGCACATTTTAAGTTTTGAAAATTACAACTTACCCCTGTACTTTCTAGCAATTACAAATAAACACATTTCTTTTCCTTTATCAATCGCGGTCAACCACCACTAAATCTAGTTTTGGAATGCATAATTTATATATAAACACCTGACTATTCTATTACGCCAATAAACTATGTCTAATAATCGAAAAGCAACTCTTGAAAGTTCTCTTTATATGATTGCCACCATATATGGGCCAACATGAATGCATGACAATCAAAGGAGCATATCTGCGTATGTAGATATAGATGTAAATTGAGGGTATGGGCATCTATGGATGTTCATTCGTATATTTGGTCATAAATTTAAAAAAAAAATATTTTATCTCAATTTTGATGGCCGATACTAAAAAGAAATATACACAAAATAGTGTGATTAACACCCTCCAATTAAGACCATTGAAGCGCAAATTGTTCCAATTATTCATTGTGAGGCTAGTCCTTCAATTTAGAGTAGATTGAAATTACGTTTCCTCCTATTTCAACTTTTACCTAATTTTTCACTTTAGTACCAGTTGACCTCGGTGTGAGGTCCCTCATACAGAAAACAACTAATATGATTCTACATTTATTTCAAACATATTTTATTTTTATCAGCAATTAATAGTAAGTGGGATCAAATCGTTTTGGAATTATATTTGGTTTAAAGATAAGGAAAGAGGATATACTAATCTTGAACAATTAACATTTCATTTCTATTTTCTACTTATTAAGTTACTAGGAAAGGTCAAAGGAGGCACACGCTAACTTGGAACTCAATTAGAAAACAAAAAACAATTATTCTTAGTGGCGGACTCAGAATTTTCATTTGAGGGGTGCGGATCCTAATAGGAAGTTTGATTTTGAGGGCAAATTGAGGATTTTCGTGTGGATTTTGAGAATGAGTCCACAATTATTATCGCATTTTTGGAAGGAGATATAGGATTTTCATATAGGTTTTTAAAAGCGCACCACAATTTGACAAGTGCGATTGCACCCACATGCCTATACTTAGGTCTTCCCTTGATTATTCTACATGGGTGCATGAATATTGCAAATCAATTTGAATAAGAAAAGTTTGGAGAATTTAACATAATATGTTACGAATATTATGATACTATTAAATTAATATATTAGTATTTCATTAATGTTACTTTAATGTAATATATATTACATAAGTCAGACTACGAGTCAGGAGTAATAAACTTCACAATATTAACTTATAATACTATGCATATATAAACTCAAATATATACATAATCTATATATAAATATGCATCATATGGAAATGTAGAAATTACATTACGATATATATATATATATATATCAAAACATATGAATATATATTGTCATAATATTATCATATAATCATAATACAATAATATAATATTAATATATTCATAATAATATTCATAATGTACATGTATGTAACATTAAATGAATTCGTATTAATATCAGTAATTCATCAATAATATATTAATGGAGTATTACATAAACATCATAGTATCTAACTATGATATTAACCATATATAAACTTTAATACATAGAGTAATGTTACTGATATGATCATATATTGCATATATACACATATATTATCATTAATATAGTGTTAATATTATTATTATGATGTCTATTAAAGTTTTCTAGAACAATTTTATTCAAGTTTATTGCAAAGAAATAAAAAAAATACAAGATCTTTGCCAGAAAAGGAAATGTGAAAAGATGGAAAATCTTACAATGTAAAATTGTATCAAATCCTAAAACAATGCTGTTCAAGTTTTTTTGCAAAAAAGTATGAGAAAAAAATGAAAAAGAGATGAAAGAATAGGGAAAAAACTAATTAAACCCAAATCATGATCTTGTTGATCTATATAAATAACACATATAACATTCGTCCTCGGTTGGTCAAAGAGAGAAGTTGGTTTTCTTAATCTCATAGATCCCTATATGTAGGGATGTAAATGGGTATCCGATTCTCCGATTATTCGGAGGTTCCGACCTGTTAAAAATCAGGTATGTGTCCTTATTTAGGCCCCGATAAGTAAATGGGTCCTGGTCCGGTTCCACCTTGGTTTGGACCTATGGACCAAAAACCCAATATATTATCTCAATTTTTGAAAATCTTTAATGAAAATCATGTTTTTTTAATATCATTCTCTACCTAAATCCAGACCCGCATCTAGACCCGTCCCACATATGGTTCTGGTTTCGGTTCCAGTTTCGGAGCCAAGAAAACGGTGCCGAGTCCAGATCCGGACGACCTTCTCCTTAATGATTCCGGTTTCGGGTCCACCATGGACCTGGACCGGAACCGGCCCATTTACAACCTTACCTATATACTTTCTTTGGGTTTTCATCCATGACAGATGGAGAAAATAAAATGAAAAGAAGGTTATTAAAAAAAAAAAAAAACTTAAAGCATTATTTTCACAAATCCATGACGAAGAAGTCAAGGCCTTATTTCTAAACCCATTAACCTGAATAGAACAGGTCACTCTCTATATAGTTCAATAGTTGAACCTATAACAGGTCCAAGTAATTTTTTACACACAAGGTCTGGGTCCATTCCCTAGCTGTAAAGTCCATGTTCAAACCCAGATCACTTTGCCATTCCAGACATAAGTAGAGTCAAACCATCAGCTACAAGTTCAAACCTAAACCATCACCATACCTGTAAAAGACCCGTTCTCAGACCCATTCAAGTGAAGCTTGGGATATTCTCAGGTCTATCAACCTTATTGAAGGCCCATTCGTTTCAAGCATTCAGGCCCAGTTCTGAGCCTATGAACCGAAAAACAAAACCCTACTCTCTCCCTCTTCATTGCAACGGGGAAAACCACAGGAGCGAAATAATCCAATCTCTCAGAAATGCAAGAGAAATCGCAATTGCAAACACAAACGATTCCAGGAAAACTCATTTTCCAGGTAACCAAACAGCCCTTCCTGTAAATTTTTTCTTTTCTATCCTGAAATGAATGGCGTTTTATCGAGTGTTTGATTGATTTGAATGTAAACAAACAGAGAAGTTAAGGTTTTTATTGGCGTTAATCAAATGGGTTTCAAGTCCTAGTTTTTCCCCTCCCCCATACATACACACCTTCCTCTCTCGATCCTTCTCTCTCTGGTCGATGAAAAAGGACCCTGCTTTAGAATCTGCTCTCTCCAGGAATCGACGCTGGATTGTCAATAACCAGCTCAAGAACATCATCCTTCGTTGCCCCAACCAAATCGCACCTGTCCGATACCTCCAAAAGAAGTTCAAAACCCTAGATCTCCAAGAAAGCCCTTAATTGGCTCAGAAAATACCCTTGCTGCTTTGAAGTCTTCCTCGAAAATGATGAGAACTACTGCCAGTTGACGAAACGGATGATTGCGTTAGTAGAAGAGGAAGAATCCATAAGAGAGCAGCAGGAGCAGGTTATGGTGGAGAAATTAGCTAAATTGTTGATGATGAGTTGCAATAGAAGGCTCAATGTGGTGAAATTCAATGAATTGAGGCGGAATTTTGGGCTCCCTGATGATTATCTGGTCAGGATCCTACCGAAATACCCCGAGATTTTCGAAATTGTTAACCGGGGAGGCAGGAAACGGAGCACGATGGAAATTGAGCTCCTTTCATGGGATCCCAAGTTAGCAGTTTCTGCAATTGAGGCATCTGCTTGTGAGAAGAACATTGATCCTGGTTTTGAGTTCTATTTGCCTTTGAGCTGGATAAAATCGCGGGAGAGGTTTCTTGAATTTAATGAGAATGTACCTTATATTTCACCGTATTCGGAGGTGGGGGGTTTGGAGGACGGGTCGAAGGAGATGGAGAAGAGGGTTGTGGGATTGGTTCATGAGTTGCTATCGCTGACATTGTGGAAGAAGGCATCCATCATAAAATTGGGACATTTTAGGAGAGAATTCAGGTTGCTAGAGAAGTTGAATGCTTTGTTGCTTGGGCACCCGGGCATTTTCTATTTTTTGAACAAGTATCAGATTTACACTGTTGTCCTGCAAGAGGGGTATTGTGGGTCTGAGCTAATCAACAAGGATCTGCTTGTTGTGGTGAAGGAGAAGTTTGGGGAGCTGATGCAAGAGGGTCTTCATGAATATAATCGGAGACGGCATGCAGCAAATCAAGAGAAGAAAAGGAAGAGAGGTATTGTTGGGGTCAGATCAGAGAGAGAAGAAAGAAGAAGCATTGGTGTGATATCTGATTCTGATGATAATGGAGGACCACAAAAGGATGCTTGCAGTCTGGAGGAAAGGAGGAGGTTCTACAAAGCACTCTTCGATGACAATGCCCCGTAAGGTTAGCAGAGTTAAACAACCTAACACCAATTCATCTTTCTCAGTTTTATATTGAGATTGGCAGATGGCAAGGATTTCCCAAGCTGGGTTTCCCTGGACCATATTTTTATCTACATTGGGGCCTTGTAGATCACTGGAGTCCATGGTTCTAAAATGTTCAAAGTTGGACCTCATGAAGAAAAGAGGAGATTCTGCAAAGTCGTTCTTCATTGACAGTTGCTCCGATGAGGTTGATATAAATTAAGGCTCCTAACCTAATACTATTTTGTCATTCTTCATTTTCTGTTGAGATCAGTGGATGACTAGGATCTTCCAAATTCAGTTTATCTGGACCATATTTTTACCACTGTGGGGCCTTCGAGATCATTGAACTATCTAAAACTTGAGGTCAGCTGTGCATATCATTAGTTTGAGGATTATATAATTTTAAATTATTTGAATCCACTTTGAAGAATGAGGGGGCTTGAATCATTCTTTTGATTGCTTGGTGATTTCTGATGGTAACTACAGTAATGATCATGAGAGAAGAAGTAACAGTGTGCATCATAAATCGGACTTAGCAGAAACACAATTGGGCTTTGTTTTATAGGAAGTTGATTGATGAGAGGTCTTGTGAGAGTTGAGACCTCTCCATATGGTGGTGTTATCAGCAGGTTATGGTTCTGATGAGATGTATTTTCTTTGATCGAAAATGTCACCAGTGGCTACCCCTCGCAGAGACGTCTTTTTATTGAATCTGCACATGGTTAAGAGGCTTCATATGATAGTGAACAGACAAATGTGTCAAATCTTTTACGTCCATTTTATTATTAATATTATTTCAATCAATAACGTAAAGACTAAATTGTTAAGCTTACACTAAAAGGAGAACCTAAAGTGTGAGCCTTGCTGCACAGAGGATTTAAAGCTTCACTTCAAATTTGTATAAATGACTCTACACAGTAGCATGATACTTGTTGAGGTGATGCCTGATTCGTGTGCTTGATATATACAAATCATGGAGCTGAGCTTCAGAGGAGTTCTAGGGAAACTGTGCAAGTTCGATTTGGTTGGAAGAATTCCATAATCCTGGCTAAAGTTGGTGCGGTACCAGAATCTCAAAGACCAATGTAGAGGTTGATCAAAGTGCATCATTCTTGTTCAGCTTAATGCAGTGTTATTTTTTTTAGCCTGGGAGTGGTTTGTATAAGGACATGCCCTCTTTTTCCTTTTTGAAAAACTTGCTCTATAGTCCCTGCTTTTTGCTCAATTATCCAAATCTCCTTTGAGGTTTAGCAATTTGTTGTTTTCTTGTTAAAATTACATTAACCAAGGTTAAAATGCTGGTCTTTTGCCTCTATCCATCCCCATTGGATCATTGGATGCAAGAATGCTTGGGCAAAAGCTCTTTGAGAGTCTGTTTAAACTAATAATATGCATAGTGTTTCCAATTTGGGTAGTGAGAATGTATGGTCTCTATTTGCATAAAAATCAGTATGCAGCCTTGAGTGGTTTTGTACATTTCCTTCAATCTAGATAGATTGAAATTACATTTCCTCTCGTTTCACCTTCTATCTAAATTTTCACTTTAGAGCTGACCTCGGTGTGAGGTCCATCATACAGAAAACAATTAATATGATTCTACTTTTATTTCAATCCCATTTTTTTATTAGCAATCAATTGCCAGTGGGATCAACTCAAATTAGAATTATATTTGGTTTAAAGATGAGAAAAGAGGATAAACTGATTTTGAACAATTAATATTTCATTTGTATTTCCTACTTATTAAATTTCTAGCGAAGGAGGCATGTGCTAAGCTCGGACCTCAGTTAGAAAACACAGAACTATTCTACATGGGTGCTTGAATATTGTAATGCAATTTGAATAATGTGATAATATTAACCTAATACAAACATCAGTATTTCATTAACGTTACTTTGATGTAATATTACATAAATTTTTCACACACACATATACACATACGCATACATACATTGGTCCATACATACATAATATTATCATATAATGGTAATACATTAATACAATTATAATATATTAAGCTAGGAGGTTTTGGATTCAATTTTGACCGTCGGTTATAAATTTGACCGGAAGTTACATCAACTATCTTGTTTATCTCTTTATCATAACCACTCATAACTGCTCTCCACTTTTCTTTTATTTCTCAAAGACTTAGTTTCAATCAAAACTCTCTCATTTTTTCATTCTATGATACCAATTCTTCGATTATATAAATACATACTCAAATTTTTTTTCCTTTTGCTTTCTTTCTAAAAGAGTTATGAATTTTTTCTACATAAATATTTAAATTGCAATGTTTGCCATATCTGTGCTGAGCACGGGTAATTTTGCTAGTTTTAATATTTATGTCATAATAATAATCACAATATATGCAAAATTAAATAAATTAGTGTTAATATCAGTAATTCATCAATAATATATTAACAGAGTATTACATAAATACCATACTATTTAAGTATAATATTATCCATATATAAACTTTAATACATAATATCAGATTACTAATATGATAATATATTGCATATATACACTTATATTAACAATATAAATATAGTATTAATTTTAGTATTATGATGTCTATTACAGTTTCCTAGAATAATTTTACTCAAGTTTATATATATATATATATATATATATATATATATTAGGGTGGCTCTCCTGAGCTGCAGCTGAATATACCATCAGCTGCAGCGTGCGATTGGCTCGTGTGGCAGTGGGCGGGACTTATTAACATAAAGCAAACGAAATCCAAACATTTCCCCCTTTCGTTTTCATTTCCCCTTTTCATCTCCATCACGTTTCAGCTCCCCCTTTCAGCTGCAGCACCGACCACCACGTGTAGAGGTTTCATCTCTCCCTCTCTCGTCGAGATCTCTCTCTCGCTGCTGCCTCTCTCGTCGAATCTGGGATCGTCTCGCTTCTTGCAGCCGTTTTCAACCGCGAAATCTCTATCCCACCAAGCTCTCACACTGGCGGCATCACGAACGGCCCCCATTTCTACTTGTCTTCTCGACCTCACTGCTGCTTTCCCCCTCCTGCGATCTCCTCCCTTCTTTCCATCTGAAAAGAGCGCGACAGAGAAATCCTGCGATCTCCTCCCTTCTTGTCATCTCCCAAGTTTCTCAAGAGGTAAGCGTTCCGTTTGCTCATTTCTTTTGTCATTACTGTTCATGTGAGGATATCTTCGAAAATCCCTCTCTTTTAGAACCCTAGCTCGTCTTCTCTTCTCGACCTCACTGTTACGTTCGATCTCACAAATACTCTGCTTCTGTGTCGATTGAAACTGATTTGTTGCTATTTGTGTCGATTTGTTGGTGTTTTGTTCCGATCTAGTGGGATTTGCATGTGCGTGATTGAAACTTCATTTATTTTTTTTTATTTTTTGAAACTTTAATGGAATTTATACTGAAAGGACTCGATGTTGAGATTCATAAAAATCGATTATCTTACTTTTTTTGTTGTGATTGTTGATTTTTTGAGAAGTAAATTAAGTTATTGTTAAATGGGAAATGAACAGGGATGAAGTCTTGGATTTGATTTTCAAATTTTTTTTTTTTGTTGGCATGTTCGTATTTTGAATTCAGTTTTGTAAGAAATCTTCACACATGGAAATGGGGCGAAATGCAGTGTGGGTTTCTGAGTATTCCTTAGTCTTATTGTATGTCATAATGTGTAAGGCATCTGTAGGCGAATTGAATTCGTCCTAGACTTGCGGAGAATGGTGTAGGTGTGAATGCATGATGTATTTTAGCGAAACTGTTGATCCAATTAAATTTTTTTCCTTTTACTGTCACATCTGGTTGCTGTAGATCTGATTGTTTGCTTCATCTTAGTAGCAATCTTTTCTTGTTATACTTAGAGCCTGTTCAGTTGCATGTTTAAGGGTAGCAGGATGTTGTTTATGTGAGGGAGTAAGGTGAATTATTTATTGATATATGCATGAATTGATAATAAGGATATGATGAATTGATGATTTGGGTTCTTCTTACTCTAAGAATTATATTGTTCCTATGACTTAACTTAAGTCGTACACATTATGAAAGAATTATGTTGTTCCTCTATTGTATTTTGTGATGAAGAGAAGTGTATATCAGTTATTGAATTATGTTGTTCCTCTATTGAAATGTGATGAAGAGAAGTGTATATCAGTTATTGAATTTTTGATTCAGTTATTGAATTTTTGCAGAGAAGGTGACATCCAGACGGTGTATCTAGAGAAGGTGCCTTTTAAGACTCAATGCTTCAATTTCTACTTCAGTTTCTGAAGTGAGATGTTCGTTCTATTTTGCAAGAATTTGAATCTAGCTACTTTCGTGTATCATGTGACAAGTTCTTTGTGGAACGTATGTAGCTTTGAGTTTGTTTTCTTGTAGTACTCTAATAGTTTCAGGTACTTGGATTAAGCAAGTGAAGGGCATTGCAATGGCAAGGGTTCTAGATATGAAATGGGTTTTCTTTACTTACGTGTTTTTCTTTGTAATGGAATTGGTTTCCTCTGTTTTTGTTGTTTATGATCATTATGGTGGAAAACGATTCAAGATATATATGAACTGGGGATTTGATTATTCATGTTTTCAATTATGAGCATCTGCTGTAATGGACATGGGTTCCTATGCTTCTGTTGTACGGTAGTTGTTGAACATGTTGGATATGATGCTACAGATACTACTTAGTGTTAAAAGACAAAAAACCGCTTTCCACAATTTTCAAACACACCAAAGCATAACAGGATAGACTTCTAGTTCAACACAAGCTGTTGCTTTCATGAAACCTTGCCGAGTACCCCTGTTTATGGGGCTGGTTAGCCCACTTCCCGAGGGAGTTTCTGTCTGAAATTTTGAGGTTTCAAAGGCCATATTATGAACTTCAAATCTGCTAAGTTTCAGTCAGAAACAATCGTGTTTGGCTGGTTCTGCACTCGCTCACTTTTCCAACACAGTGGGTTCAGATCTGCTGAAACCTTGAAACCTTGCCGAGTACCCCTATTTAGGGGGCTGATTAGCCCACTTCCTGATGGAGTTTCTGTTTGAAAATTTGGGGTTTCAAAGAACATATTATGAACTTCAAATCTGCTAAGTTTTGGTCGGAAACATAATCTGTGAATTTAATACATGTGTTTCTCTTGATTCCATTGTGATGCATATAGAAACCTTTGATGCCCTTTTTATGATGTTAATTGTTTTTGTGATGAGATCGGAGAACGGAGATCATCCATTGATTTTCTTATTTTTAGTTTTTAAGCATTACTGTTGACCCACCAAATAACCCCAAGAGATGATTGGATCTGTCACAGGTTTCTGGAAGCAAACCGTGAGGCCTTGTTAATGTGTATTGGTTGTGGGGCCATGTGGACCCCATTGATGATTGATCAAGACCGTAGATATGGTAGTAGACCCACGGGCGACCGTAGGGATGGTTGACCAGTGTGAGGTGGCCCGGTTTGGTCCACCATCCAGCAACTGAAGAGGAGGGCTGAAGGTATTGAAGAGGGTTTGAATTATTTTTGTTTTTGGGATTGTGGGACCCATATGGACCGTTAATTTTAGATCGAGCCCTTATATCTTGAAGAGTAGGCATGGGCAACCATATTGACGGGGCCTGATCATGGGCTCTTGATCAGTGGGCCTTTACCCGGAGTGCACAGTTACTGTGCGTTGGTTATGACAGAACTCGGTTCTGTGTAAGGAAGAAATGAAGATGACCTATAGCATATGCAAAGGAAGAGATAAAGAGAATGCTGCCATGTGGATAGATAAGGAGAGAGAGAGAGAGAGAGAGAGAGAGAGAGAGAGAGAGAGAGAGAGAGAGAGAGAGAGAGAGAGAGAGAGAGAGAGAGAGAGAGAATGATGATGTGAGGGGGATAAGGAGAGAGGGAATGATGGAGACGTGTGGTGGGATAGATGAGATAAGTTACTGATGAGTTGTAACACTTGGCCATTAGATAAAAAACAAAAGAAAAGAAAGAGAGGGATGAGTCCTGTTACATATACTACTTGGAAGACATGATTTTCTTGTGTGGATCGCATCAGACTGGGAAAAAGAAAAGAACCAAAGCAATCCAATGTCTGTAAGGGAAAGGGAAAGAGGAAAGGGTAGTGGGAAAGAAGAGGGACAAGGAATGAAGTGAGGAAACAAGGAGAGGACGAGGAGAAAGTAGAAGAATGAGAGAGGTGGATAGAGGTAGAAGAAGCAGTAGCTAGCTCTAGGTATATCACTCTCTCCCTCGCTCTCTGTCCTTTTGAACCTTTTTCTTGTATTTCATACCTCAGCGATTTGCTACAGTACTACGAGCATGATGTGCACTAAAATCTCTCTGATATTTTTATTTGATTTTGATGAAATTCCAATTTATCCTATTCATGATATAGATTGTATAGATGAAAATTGTGGTGTTGGTCGCGGTCATGGCTACCCTAAAAACCTTTATGGTTATAGTTCGCGGTTGATCGTGTTTGTAAATTTAAGTGCTGCCATTGGTTTGGTGTCTAAGGTGGTGCCTGGTACATATCTCTTATACTAGCGTTACTTTGTCTTTGTGTTTTAGTGCTCTTTGTTGTACTAATTTCTTCTTTTAATATTTATCATTGTTACTTCTTAAAAAAATAAAATATAGATCATATAGATGAAAATCGTGATGTTGGTCATGGTCGTGGCTACCCTAAAAACCGATATGGTTACAGTTCGCGGTTTGTCTCGGTGTGAGTCTCTTTTTATTCCAAAAGCTCAAAAAGATATCCAAAAATCTTGTAATATTGAAAAATGATAGAAAACGTTCTCTTTTTTTTCATTAGTGCAAACAGTGAACTAAAATATCAATTCCTATAAATCATAATATCCTATCAAAAATTGTTTAAAGTTTATACAAATTTAATGATAAATTTACATATATATGAGAAAAGCACTAAGAAATCATAAATTAGTAATATTAGACTTAACTAATAAGTTGTTAAATACTCAAATATCAAGTAAGCTAGGACTTACAAATATGTTATAACTCACAAGTTACAATAATGGATTCCGCGGAAAACTACATAATATTAATATTGAAAGGGTGCAATGAGAGAAAGTAGGTCTAAGAGAAACTAAGATTTAGGCTCCAATTCACTTCTTTAAAAAAAAAAAAAACCTCAAAATTTCTATATCTAGGCTCAAAACCACTAGATTTAAGAGAAAGTAATAGTCTAAAACTAAAGTTAGCTCAATGAGAGGCCTTGATTGCAATTATTTCACCTTTTAAAGAGATTCAAAAGTAAGATGAAAATCGAAAAAGAAGTGCTTAAAACTATAAAGATCTGCTCCAAAACTCTATATCCAACATTTTTTTGGTACCCCAGCCAAGGGGACTGGGACTAAAGAGAGAGTTCGCACACATGGGAAGGAAGCCCGCAAAAGCAGGAAGAAGTGGTACCTGTGGTTCGAACTCAGGGCAGCCAGGTAGGATCGAACGCTCCTTACCACTCTGGTAAGGAGTCGTTCTTAAACTCTACGTCCAACATGTTTCTATCATTTCCAAGGCATTTTGTGAAAGAAACTTTAAAAAGACATGAAAAATAAACACAAAATGCTTACCTAAAGTTACTTGGTTAAGTTCTAATCCACTTGAATATTGAGATTTCGATGAAAAATCGTGAAAAAGAGGTTTTGGAAAGATGAAATAAGGTCTTTAACTTTTAGAATGAGCTTTGAACTCCTGCTACCAAGACCAATATGCATCAAAACTTTGGTATGGTAGCGGCCAATACCGCTATATATTGGCCAATATGCACCTGTATCGGTAGACATTTTAAACCATAGTTGTTAATGCAATGTTAATGGTATAAAAAAAATATGATAATTTCTAATGGAGTATTTCAAACTTTTGCTGGTAATTCATGTTTTTGACCTCTTGTCATATCTTGCTTCAATCGAAGAAGGACAAAAAAAGGTTTATTATTTTAGTTGTTTACTGATCTCTGATCGAGTCCGAATCCCCTGTTTTATTCGAACAGTGGAAATGCTATTTTGTCCAGTCCCTGATCGCCACGTGTAAAAGACGGCCATATCAGCTGGATGATCTCAACTGCTTTGCTGAAATGAAAAAGAAAATTAGTGGGACTTTTTTACAAATACAAAAATAGGTGCGGAGGCGGCCCTTGTTTCCGATGGAGAAGTGGAGGCCGGAATCGGACGGAATCTGACAGAATCCGGCAAATTGAAGGTGGCATCTGCACCCTTGAGAGCCAGCGCCACCACATCATAGGTGGTCAGTCATCTTAGCCGTCGGGAAAGTGCCGAGCCGAGTTCTTGAAGCCTTGCGTGGTTCTCGGATCTCCGTCGACACTCAGTTGTTGCTCCGGGTTCGGATCCTGTGGTAGATGGGGTGTTTTCCTCCTCTGGTTCTGGATGTTGCCAGATAACTCAAAAGGAAGTGACCCATCATTAATCATACTAATGGCAGTTTAGGGTTTGCACAAAAAATATGAATTTCCACACAAAGAAAATAATCAGCCATTCTGATAGATTATGTTGTTGTTGACCTTGTCATCAAGGCCATAATCATAAGAATATTCCCAAAAAATCAGAAAAAAAAAATTCCCAATTTATCCAACCCTAAAATCTCTGCACTACATACATGATCATTTCGTTTCCCTTTCCTCCATATCGGAGGGAAAGCCCAAATCTTGTCTCTCAAAGCCCTAATCTCCCACAAGTCAGTCGCTTCGCGGGATAATTTAGATGGAGAGAGTCTCTCTCTTGGAGACTAAGAAGGGACGGTTTTTTACATTTGTAAAAAAGACCCACTGGTTTTCTTTTTCATTTCAAGAAACCAGTTGAGATGGTCTACAGCTGGTATGACCATCTTTTACACGGGCAGTGAGCAACCGGACCAAACAGCATTCCCCTGTTTCGTTATAACAGGGAATCCGGACTAGTAAAATATGATTTGGTCAATTTCGTGTGTGCGTTGTTTTACTAGCTACTTGCATCTTTTAATGCAAGCCAAGAAAGATTCGTAGCTTCTCGAGCTAATAGATGTTCTATTGCCTATATATGCCACAGGTCCAAGTGAATTGAAGTCGCTCTGCATACAAATATTTCTGTCTCTTTGCGCATACAAAGAAATATAGTATGGCAGATGCACTTGTCTCAGTTGTTGTGGAAGGGTTGTGTGCCATAGCTAAAGATGAGGTGGGCCAGTTCGTTGGTGTCAAGAAAGAGCTCGAAAACCTTTCTAGCACATTCATGGCCATTCAAGCTGTACTAGAGGATGCTGAGAGGCAGCAAGTGACGAAAAAGGTGGTCCGAGATTGGTTGGGGAAGCTCAAAGATGTTGCATACGAGATGGAGGACATACTAGATGAGTGGAAGATGGAACCTCACAGATCGCATGGAGACAAAGATGATACTCGTAAGCGTAAGCGCTCTTGGTTTCCCAATCTCTCACTATTTTCCAAGCAAACAACATTCCGCCAGGACATTGCACGTGGGATAAGGGAAATAGCAGAAAGACTAGATCAAATTTCAAAAGAAAAGGATGCATTTAATTTCAATGAAGTTAGTAAAAGGGAAGTAGACGACATGCCTAATATGAAAGAACGAGAAACCTCTTCACTAATTGATAAATCAGAGATTTTTGGCAGAGATGTTGTTAAAGATGAAATCGTTAATAAGTTGGTTAGTGAAACTACTAGAGAGAAAAGGTCATTTTCTGTTGTTTCAATAGTAGGGATGGGTGGATTGGGGAAGACGACCCTTGCTCAACTAGTCTACAATGATGAGACGATAAAGAAACATTTTGAGAAGAGAATTTGGGCCTGTGTATCCGAAGATTATGATGTGAATAAGATTTTAAGGAAAGTTCTTCAATCCATGGGTGGGTCTACAGATGGGGACCTGGACTTGGATACATTGCATCAAAGAATTAATGCAGTTTGTGCCAAAAACCGATTTTTACTCGTGTTGGATGATGTCTGGGACGGAAAAGTATGGGAAAAATTGAGGGTTCCACTTATAGGTGCTGCACCAGGTAGCAGAATAGTGGTCACCACTCGTAGTCGTACAGTTGCAGACGTAATGGAAAGGACTTGCCATCATGATTTGGGCATTTTATCTGATTCAGATTGTTGGAAACTATTTACATCCAGAGCATTCAGAGGAAGGAACGAGGAAGAGTGGCCGCCGGAGTTGACTGTAGTAGGTAAGCAAATTGTACATAGGTGCAAAGGTGTACCTCTTGCCATAAGGGCGGTTGGAAGTCTTCTGTCCTTCAAAAGGACAAAGGTAGAATGGCAAATGGTCTTAGAAAGCGAAACATGGGAATGGAAATCACCTGAGGGTGTTGACATTTTACCTGCTCTGCTGTTGAGCTATTATAATTTGCCCATCCATTTGAAACAATGCCTCTCATTTTGCTCGTTGTTTCCGAAAGATTATGAGCTAGGAAAGGATCAATTAGTGAAGTTATGGATGGCTCATGGTATCATTAAATATGAGAGAAGAGAAATTGAAGAAATTGGTGAAACGTATTTTGATGATTTGTTGACACGTTCATTGCTTCAAGATGCTGAGAAAGACAAAGAAGGGAACATAGTCAAATGTAAGATGCATGATCTTGTTCATGATCTAGCAAGATTTGTCACAACTGGTGACTACTGTATGATGGAGATTGGAGATCCGAACTTACCTTCTGTTAATAGCCATCATCTATCACTGCTTGTGAATCATAATGTTTCATCCATTCCATCTCCTTTATGCAGTGCAGAACATCTACGTACACTCTTATTATTTGGATCATCAACAATTAAGGAAGTCCCTCATAGTTTATTCAACCATCTGAAATTTCTTAGAGCTCTAGATTTAAGGAGAACTAAGATTGAAAATCTGTCGAGTTCCTTAGGGAAACTAAAACACCTAAGGTATCTTGATTTGAGTGGGTTGTATATCACAGAGCTGCCTGAATCTGTGACTGACCTCTGTAATCTGCAAACTCTGAAACTTAATGGCTGCAAGAGACTTTGTCTATTGCCAAGTGGTATGAGCAAAATGCTTAAACTGCGGCATCTTGAAATTGTTGAAACTAATGATCTCACATTTTTACCAATCGGACTAGGGATGTTGAGTTCCCTTCTTACATTGAGCAAGTTCCTCGTGGGGGATGAGAAGAACAGAGGTTGTAAGATTGGAGAACTGAGAAATCTCAACATTCTTAGAGGAAAATTACAAATACAAAATTTGGAGAAGCTAATAATAAATCCTGATGAGGCTAGAGAAGCAGAACTCGACAAGAAATGTCACCTTCAAGGGCTCGTTTTAGAATGCAATGACAAGACAGAAGAAGAATGGGGAATGTTAGGAGAAGTCGAGATGGAAAAGATGGAGAGAGTATTTGAAGGCCTTAGACCACCTCACTCAAACCTAAAACTCTTGGGCATCCGAAACTATGCGGGTTCAAAGTTCCCAAGTTGGTTGGAGGTTGCGGAATTTCCCAGTCTATGTACAGTCGAACTGACAAACTGCAAAAAGTGTAGATTAGTGGCAGGGCTCCACAAATTGCCTTCACTTGAAGAGCTGACATTATCTGGAGCTGATGTAATAAAAGTGGTGAGTGGTGATTTTTTTGGGAATGGTAATGAGGGTGGAGTGAAAGGAAGAGCGTTCCCAAAGCTGAAGAAACTTTATTTAGAGGGGATGTCGAATTGGGAAGAATGGAAGTTGGCAAAGAAAGATGGAGAGGTTATGCCATCTCTCGATGAATTGTATATTTCTAATTGGAACAAGCTGAAGGTACTGCCATACTGCCTCCCCAAAACTTTAAGGCGAGTAGAAATTAACAATTGCAGCGAAGTTATTTGGGCGCCTGACAATCCACTCCCACTCCTTGAATATTTGTCTCTCCAAGGTGATGTAAGAGGGATATTATCTAACCCACTACCATGCCTCCCTGCTCTCAAGAAATTAGAGATTGGGTATACATCTATCGAGTCGCTCCCCTCTGTTGGATTGGGATTACTTGAATCACTCAACATTCTTCTTATCTACAACTGTAATGGATTGGCATCTCTGCCTAATGGGTTGGGGCAGCTGCCAGCGCTACAAAGTATTAGTGTCTTCTATTGTTCTGAACTGCGGTCTCTGTTTGATGGGTTTGAACGACTCAAATCGCTCCATCGACTAGAAATCTCTGACTGCCCCAACTTGAGGCCTTTACCAAATCTGCAACACCTCACTGCACTTGAAATGCTAATAATCAACGGCTGTCCACTTGTAATGGAGCGGCTGGATAAAGATAAAGGAGAGGACTGGTGCAACATATCCCACATCCCATACATTGAAATTAATCGCGAAAGAATTCAATAAGGTATGGATTACGATTGACAACTCCATCTCTCTCTCTCTATATATATATATAAATATGGAGATATTTTCTATGCATTTTCCACTTTTCTTTTGCAGTATTCTGAATTGCTGATGGTCAAGGATGAGCAAAAGAAATGGGTACATGAACAGCAGCTTCAAGCCTTTGAAAGCTTCTTCTCCACAACTAGTTGTTCGATTCAGTTCTATTACAAGCCCTTTTTTCATATGTTCTCTTATTTTTTCATTAGCTTCTCAAATCTGAAATGGACATGTATATAGTTGAATTTAATTTTCCCTTAGTCTCCTGTCTTAAAAGTTTGAATGTTCATCAGGTGGCTACTTATCAGACAGCTGTGTGTTGTACTTGTACAAGCATGCCATATGATGGTTGGCATGCACATATCCCATGTGGTAAATAATGGGCATGTATCAAGTTGAACTATATATTGTGATTTAATTTCATCTTAGTTTCCTGTGTTGGAATTTATTCAACTGTGTCATCAGGTGGCCACTCATCAGATAGTTTTGTTTGTTTTGGAGGCAAGCCATGCGATGGTTCACTTGCACATATCCAACGTGGTAAATAATGGAAGTTCCATCTCCAGTCTTCAATTCAATGCATACAATTTATTCTAGTGATATGATGAGTATGGATGTAAAAAATCTCATCCTAGCCCACTATCTAGTTTCAAAAAATGAGCCGAGTTCAAGTCGACTCAGACTTGAGAAATGGTGAATCAAGTCACCTAGTTGGTGGATTCCCATGGTTTTTGGCTCTAGATGCACCTTTTTTTTTTTAATTTTTCTTTTATTATTGGGAAAAAGCAGGAGGCTTTTGAGGACATTTTGCAATTATGCTAGAAGATCAAAATCATTTTTTTTCAAAGATTCAAGCATTTGAATATAGTTGTACTTTTCATCCCACTGAATAAAATGTGTAAATGTAGGTGTTTATAATAACTTTAAGTTCAGATGATTTAGACAAGGAGAACCTCATGGGAGATTGCCCAGCACAGGGTAGTCTGTTACTTGAAGCTCTGATCAAAATAATCAATTTTTGGGTCCTATAAATTGGCACACTTGTCATGGTTAAATACAGGAAGACTGTTGATCTGTGTCGAGGGGGGCAGGGGGCACCATCGGAATGGTGAGGTTTGTTTGATTTGCTCTTACTTTGTTAATATCTGAATTTCAAATTTGTACTAATTTGTTTACTTTTGAAGAGGTTGGAAATGATTATAGATCACCTGAAAGTTTGACGAATTTTTACAATGGCAATTGTTTGGCCAATGGGAAAAATATTGCTTCTAAACTATTCAAGCAGACGACGTGCTAGCAAGTCGCAAACTTGGTCGAGTCCATGTCCATTTTTAGAGCCCTCGGTTGGTTTTGTTGTGAGTCTGCTTCAAACAGTAAAACTTTGTTCTGTGATCTTCTTTATATTCCTAATGGAAAATATGCCATGTCTATGCAATCTATCTTGGTCTTCTCTAGTCATGCTTTCTTATTCAGATGCAGGGGAGAAAACAGTCAAATCGGGAGAAACCCATTTGCACTGAAGTCCATCAAAGGGGATGGTTTCTCTAAAATATGTCTATTCTCTGATGCATTGGAGGTTGTCAAGGCCATCAAAGAATATGGAGATTGGTCTATCAATTTCTATATTGTGGGTATATTAGCCTTGGAAGTTGTTTTGAAAATTACTAAGTCTCTTATATTCCCAAGAACTTTTCCTTGCTGTGGTTTCTTTCTTTTGCTCCTTAAATTTTTTTTTTTTTTATTATGAACTGAAAGGATTAGATATCTTGACATTACACTTGTATTCATTTACTCAATCTTTCTAGAGTAACCATCCTGTTGGTAATGCTGCTGCTGATGGAATAGATGTGAAACAGTTTGATCTGAAGTAAGAAATGCTGTAGTCGAGATTGGTAATGATCTTGAATATGTAAGTTCTTTTATTGGGACAGGAGGCCCATGTTGCACGGTTACTGCTTTCTAGAGTTGGACTTGCTTCAGATCTTCAGTTATCTATTCTACTTCTGGATAATCGGCTGTCTTGGTTTTACTAAGGGCTGCTTAATGAAAATTGACATAAAAAACCTAACCAGCATCACATAGTTATCTTTTTCTTTTAAAAAGAAAATGTTATATATTAGACAAAAAAAGTTCAAGTTTTAGGTCTATTTATCTGATAACACATCCGCTTATTTGTTAATCTGAAACTATTGCTAGTTGGAGCATGGGCTTGATGTGGGCCATGTTGGATCAGCCTGAAACCAACATACTTATCTTTTATTTATGCACTTTTTAAATTAAGCGTAAATTATGATCATTGAAGCCTGATATATCCAATCTATCTAAATTAGCTTTGTAAGTTTTACTTTTCCTTTGAGCCCTGTTTACAGCGATATTTTTTTAGCAACTCCCCAAGCTATCGTGGCTTTTCTCACTATTTCATTTAATGCCTTTACTATTCTCCACCTTTTCCTAAATTCTTGAACATATAATTCAATACGCCTTATGTGCACTATTTTGGTATTCTATTTGCGTGCCTGAAATATTTCTAATGATGTTGCTTGATATTCTCTTCAATTGGAACTTCAGGTGAGTTTCCTATGTTTCTTTTCCTCATTTGAACCTTTCTTACACCTCCACACATCCCTCTTACCATGTGCATCTCTCAACATGTACGTATGGCTTCTTCACAAGATTCAGCTTCATATGAGGCAACAGGTTTAAGTGTTTCTTGTAAAGATGGCCTTTAAAACAAAGTAGTACTTGACGATCACATAAATAGTCCACTAGCTTGTCTCCACTTGCCCCCACATAAAACTGATCTTGTTTGCTCTATTTAAGACCCTCCGAGTTGCTCAATCGTTGCTCCCAAATGTCAAGATTTTTCATGTCCTTGCACTAAATTATTTTAGTTTTCACTCACTGATCTTCTTTACTCTCAAATCCGCTAAACCTGCTGATTACGTGTATTCTAGTTTTGAACTTCTATTTTCAGCCCATTTGACTCAAATCTTCTTCAAAGTTGTACGTTATCATTTGCTTGCTTTCTTGTCTACCAATGAGTACAACATCATCTATGAACGATAGACACAAAGGCATTACTTTTTGATTATCTGTTTTATGGTGTTTATAACCAAGGTCAATAGGTAGGTCTCAAAAGCTGACCCTAGATGTCATCCAACTCCCACTGGGCTCTTAGGTGTCTCTCCACGCAGTTCTCACAGTCACACTTGTACCCATCCCATTTTGAAATTTTTTTTTTTCATTTTCTTTGTTTTTTTGTAGGATTGGATATTTGGAAGTAGGCCCATCAATGAAGTTTTTGTTACCAATAAAGAGGGCCCAGACCCAGCCGTCATCAACCTTAATCAGGACCTGGCATGTGCTGATTCTGTGCCTCAATAGAAGATGTTGTATTGGCCAAGGCCAAGCACAGGGCTACTACGCATAGGATCTTGATGTGCCAATTAGGCACTTTGACAGACATAGATATTGCCTTCCATATTTGATTTACTTTTTTCCCCTGAATGTTGACAACAATCTAAAATTCTTGCTATCAGGCTTCCGAAAAAAGAATCCTGCTACCTTCATGATGGCCAATATTGCAGATATTCACCCAGAATTGGTGAACCCATATGCTATTGAGTTGGTTTCTCATATCAGAAGGGAGTATACCACTAAGCTTGACCAGGTCTGAGTTTGTTGCTGTGTTAATTGTTAAAGTGTAAACTTGTATGTTAAATAGGCCCAATTCACTTGTATGATAATAGGCCCGGCCCACTTGTACATATGAGATCTAGTCTAACTTGTACAGCAAGACTAAATCAATTGCTAGGATGTTTTACCATATTTAGAGATTTAATTAGGTTCTGATTTGATGATTTGTAGCCTAAACTTAGGCAATGTAAATTCTATATAAAGAAGAGCAATCCAAGAATACGATATTCGATTGGAAAGCATTTTCACAGAAGTCTCTCTCTCTCATGCAAGTCTCTCTCTCTCTCTCTCTCTCTGTCATGGTATCAGAGCTTTGGTTCTGAGATCTCATTCCCTCTGAGAGACTTCCTTCGTTAATTAAGAGTTATCTCTTTGTTTCTTCTCTTCTCTTTGCCTGGAGTATCTCTGATCATGGGTGGCCCATCTCTGATCAATCACCTGTAGCCAACAACCTACATGGTGATGATCGACTACTCTTCAAAGTTATTTTGAAGATTTTTCTGGATTTTTTTCTCCTCTGATAAGGTGCCATTCATCCTCTTCTTCATCTGGCGACTTTGGTGGTTTTCTCTCAAAAGGATTTCATCTCCACCGTACAACTTTGTGGATATTTATCCAAATCCCATCAAATTTGGACTAGAGGACACACTTTTGATCTCCTTCAGGTTGATGTCCTCTGATATGTGATTGGACCAAGCAGTGGGGCCCACGCATCTCTCCAGCACAAAAATTCCATGTCGTCAGGCATTGTTTTTTTCTGTTCTGGGGCAAACTTTGCTGAAAGCAGTTCTCAGCCACTACAACTACTTCTATCTTGCTGGGTTAGTGAAATCATCTCAGATTACATCACAGATTTTGATCTTCTGTGATTTTTTTGTTATACACTGCTAGTTTGAATACTCTGGATCTCTGATTAGTGTGTTTTCAAGTTGCAAATTTATTGAGTTGGATTCTCTGGGTTGCTGTTACTGTTTTTTTCTAAGTATATCTCTGCATTGATATTATGGAGAAAAATGACATCACTCTGATCAAGTTTAATGGTAAAAACTATACTACTTGGTCTTTTCAATTTCAAATTTACCTTAAGGGTAAAGAACTCTGGGGACATCTTGATGGTTCGGATCCCAAACCTACTGATGATAAGCTTCTCGCTAAATGGGAGGTTAAAGATTGCCAGATCATGACTTGGATATTGGGATCTGTCGATCCACAGTTTATCCTGAACCTTCGCCCATACAAGACTGCAAAAGAAATGTGGCTTTATTTAAAGAAGATCTATTTTCAGGAAAATTCTGCTCGACGGTTTCATTTAGAACATGAAATCTCGCAGTTTGTTCAAGGGAACTTGTCGATACAGGATTACTACTCTCAGTTTACAAGTCTGTGGACTGATTATGCTGAGATTATTTATGCTGACCTCCCCGCTGCCTCCTCATCCTTTATTCAAGAGATCCATCAAATAAGTCAGCGGGATCAGTTTCTGATGAAGTTACGGCCACAATTTGAAACTATCCGCTCCAACTTAATGAGCAGGGTGCCATCCCCCTCACTCGAATCATGTTTGGGCGAACTCCTTAGAGAGGAACAGCGCTTGGTGACTCAGACTACACTTACACAGACTGCTCCTCAGGCGGCTTCTATCGATGTTGCTTATATGGCCCGGGGTAAGCCCGAGACATGAGCAAAGTCAAATGTTTTTGCTGTAAAAAACTCGGACATGTTTCCACTCAGTGCAACCAGAAGTTTTGTTCCTACTGCAAAACCAAAGGTCATGTTCTTCCGGAATGCCGGACACGACCTCAGCATAGGCCACAGCAACAGAGAGCTTATTCTGCACATCTTCCTGAAGCTTCTTCACCAGTCATGCCTGCACCACTTGAAGCTTATTCACCTGCTGCCACTTCTTCTTCTACACTTACTCCTGAAATGGTCCAACAAATGATCATAAATGCTTTCTCTGCACTTGGCCTATCATGTAAACCAAAATCTTTAGAATCCACCTGGTATATTGATTCAGGGGCCTCCAATCATATGACACACTCTCCTGCCAATATGACTCATATTAGGACGTATGATGGAGACCTCTGCATCAATATTGCTGACGGTGGCAGTGTTCCCATTACCGCTGTTGGCCATGGTCCTCACTCCTTGCCCTTGCATAATGTTTTCCTCTCTCCTCGCTTAACCACAAATTTGTTATCAGTTGGTCAACTTGTTGATAACAATTGCTCCATCCTTTTTTCTCGCTCTGGTTGTGTTGTGCAGGATCAAGTATCGGGGAAGGTGCTGGCGAAGGGCCCTAAGCAGGGACGACTATTTCCTCTCCAGATTTCGTCACAAGAAAGGCCCCCTTCAGAGTCTGTTTTGCTTTCTCATTCTAGTCATAATAAATGCCAGTTGTGGCATAATCGTTTAGGACATCCTAATTCCAAAACTTTGATGTTTTTATTGAATTCTGGTTTAATTAATGATAATAAAGTTTCTTTTAAGGATGTTTCTTTTCATTGTGATAGCTGCAAGATGGGGAAAGGGAAAACTCTTCCGTTTCCTCTTCATGATTCTTTGGCTCAGAAATGTTTTGATATTGTTCATAGTGATGTCTGGGGTATTGCACCCGTTATCTCTCATTCTCATTATAAATACTTTGTTACATTCATTGATGATTATAGTCGGTTTACTTGGATTTATTTTTTGCATTCTAAGTCTGATGTTTTCTCGGTTTTTAAGGTTTTCTTGTCTTATGTTGAGAATCAATTTTCAACTACTATTAAAATTCTTAGATCTGATTCAGGGGGGGAGTATGTTTCTAAGGACTTTCAACTATTTTTGCAATCCAAAGGAATTATCTCCCAAAGATCTTGTCCTTACACCCCCCAACAAAATGGTGTGTCTGAACGGAAAAACCGACATCTTTTAAATACTGCTCGTTCCCTCTTGTTAGCTTCTTTTGTCCATACTCGGTTTTGGCCCGAAGCCCTATCAACCGTTGTGCATGTAATCAATCGTTTACCTTCCTCTAGATTAGACAACCAGACACCTTTTTTTAGACTTTTTCAAAAACATCCTCTTTATGATCATCTTCGTCCCTTTGGGTGTGTGTGTTTTGTCCTTTTCCCTCCCACTGAGCGCACTAAGTTAACAGCACAATCCTCCAGATGTGCCTTTCTTGGGTATGCTCTAAATAAAAAAGGCTATCTATGTTATGATCCTACAACCAAAAAAATTAGGGTGTCTCGCAATGTCGTGTTTTTTGAAAATCAGTATTTCTTTCCAAGGCATGGTGATTTGAATGACTCTGTCCCTTTATCTTTTTTACCACCTTTTCAGACACAATACCTCAACCAGTTACTCATTTTAGGCCGAATTTTGTGTATGAACTAAGAAAGGTTACAGCTGATTCTGCCTCTGGGTCTCTTCCTACGGCTACCATTTCTGCACCTGATCCTGCACCTGATCCACCTTCGGAGCCTCCTGCTCTTCGTCGATCCACTCGCCACATCAGGCCACCTGATCGTTATGGCTTTACCCATGCTTCATTATTAACCACTTTGTCTTCTGTTTCTATCCCTAACTCGTACTCTCAGGCAGTACAGCATGATTGTTGGATACAGGCTATGCAGGAAGAACTTACCGCTCTTCAAACAAATCATACATGGGACGTTGTTCCTTGTCCTTCATCTGTCAAACCTATTGGATGCAAATGGGTATACTTGGTGAAATTGAAATCTGATGGATCCTTGGATCGCTACAAAGCCCGCCTAGTTGCACTTGGAAACAGGCAGGAGTATGGTATCGACTATGAGGAGACTTTTGCTCCGGTGGCCAAAATGACAACTGTACGTACAGTTCTTGCAATAGCAGCTTCTCAGTCGTGGCCCCTGTATCAGATGGATGTGAAGAATGCATTTCTTCATGGGGATCTTAAAGAGGAAGTCTATATGCGTCTCTCTCAGGGAATTCCTTCCTCTTCCAAGACCGATGTCGCTCGTTTACGACGCTCCTTATATGGCTTGAAACAGGCGCCCAGAGCCTGGTTTGACAAGTTTCGTACCACTCTTCTTCGACTTTCTTTTATACAGAGCCCGTATGATCTTTCGATGTTCACGATTCATTCATCCAGAGGATCCACAATTCTCCTTGTGTATGTCGATGATATCATTATTACTGGTCCACACAGTGATATGATTCGACAGATACAGGCCGCTCTGCAAGATACATTTCATATGAAGGATTTTGGACCTTTGAATTATTTCTTGGGTTTAGAAGTTCATCAATCAAAGAAAGGTTTGTTTCTGCATCAACACAAATATGCTACTGACCTTGTGGCTCTCGCCGATCTAGGTGATTCTAGCCCAGTTGACACCCCTTTGGAAGTAAATGTCAAGCTTCGTCAACAAGATGGAGAGCTCCTTCCTGATCCTACATTTTATCGTCGGTTAGTTGGTAGCCTTGTCTACCTAACCATCACCCGACCAGATATCTCGTATGTTGTTAATCTGGTCAGTCAGTTTATGACAGTCCCGCGGCATCATCATTTGGCGGCAGTCAAATGGATTATTCGATATATCCTTGGTACCTCCACCCGTGGCTTATTTTTTCCAGTTGGCACACCGCTTACACTCACTGCTTATTCTGACGCGGATTGGGCCGGTTGTCCGGACACACGCCGCTCTACCACAGGATGGTGCGTTTACTTGGGAGACGCCTTGATATCCTGGAAATGCAAAAAACAAGATAAAGTCTCAAAATCTTCCACGGAATCAGAATACCGTGCCATGTCTTCCGCTTGTTCTGAGATTCTATGGCTACGTGGGTTGCTCTCAGAGCTTGGATTCTCACAGACTCAATCAACTCCTCTTCATGCTGATAACACAAGTGCCATTCGAATCACTGAAAATCCTGTGTTTCATGAACGGACCAAGCATATAGAGGTGGACTGTCACTTCATTCGGGACGAGTATGATCGCAAAGTCATTACTCTTCCCCATATTTCCACTGAGTTCCAGCTTGCTGATATCTTCACCAAGGGCCTTCCACGACCGCGGCATGAATTCTTGGTTCGCAAATTGTTGCTGGTTGATTCTCCGCATCAATTTGAGGGGGGGTGTTAAAGTGTAAACTTGTATGTTAAATAGGCCCAATTCACTTGTATGATAATAGGCCCGGCCCACTTGTACATATGAGATCTAGTCTAACTTGTACAGCAAGACTAAATCAATTGCTAGGATGTTTTACCATATTTAGAGATTTAATTAGGTTCTGATTTGATGATTTGTAGCCTAAACTTAGGCAATGTAAATTCTATATAAAGAAGAGCAATCCAAGAATACGATATTCGATTGGAAAGCATTTTCACAGAAGTCTCTCTCTCTCATGCAAGTCTCTCTCTCTCTGTCATTAATATGATCTTTCTGTTAATGCTCTGTGCCAATATTATATTTTATAGCATCCATTGTAAACAGCTCCAGTTAGTGGTACTTGATTTTTTTACAAGTAGTCTCAGGAGTGTGCTAGGAAACTCCATGCAGACTTAGATGTTGAAGAGCAGTGCCGCCAAGAACTTAGTAGAAATTTGAGGGAGATTCGATCCAAAGACTTCTGAAATGCAAAAATCTCGACTAAGAATAAAGGTAAATTAGATCTTCATCTTTTTCTTTTTCATCTTAGCGTTACTGATATGGGATCAGTTAGAAAGGTAAGCTAGATATGTTTGTATAATCACTGCTCTGCTTTTGGGTCATGTTTTAGTGGAAGGTTGAGCATTTCATGTTTTCTACTGCAAACTATCGGAATAATGGACTATTCATGTCTGTGGTGTGCAATATATGATGGACCTTGACATCAATTTTTTTTGCCGCTTTCCAGTCTGGAGGCCACCAAATGATTAAGGTTGGTGACTTGGTGTTCAGAACAATGTGTTCCCACTAGATCCTCTGTCTGTACAGCACCTCACTTCCTTGCCCCACCAATAAGAAGATTGTTTTCATTAAAGAATCTAGAAAAATAATTTTATCTTTAAATCAAAAGACTCTCTATTAAAATATAAGTACAAATGATGGGTCCGTAAAAGTTGTCAATGGAGAGTTTCTTTTTTTTTTTTTTGAAGTAACAATGATATATATTAAAAGGAGAATTTAGAACAATGAAGAGCACTGAAAAACAGAGACAAAGTTATGCTGGTATAAGAGGTATGTACCAGGCACCACCTTTGACACCTATCCAATGGCAGCACTTAAATTACAAACTAGATCAATCCCTTGCTTAGCTAAAGTGTCTGCCATGCCATTAATAGACCTACTAACATGCTGAAAAAAAAACACGACTCCAATGAAAGTTGTTTAATCTCATTAAAACAGAACTGCATTTTCCATGGGCCTTTGAAAGCTTTTGTCCAAGATACAGCATTGAAAGAATCACTTTCTATGATGAGGCTAACTTTGAATGAGAGACAGTGCAAATAGCTTCCAAAATGGCCAAGGCTTCTGCTTCATTAGCAATGGAGAGTTTCTCTATTGTTCTCTGTGGAAAATATGGGCATAACAATCAAAATATTGATATGTTACAGAAAATATAGATTGTCAAATGAAGTACTTGCTTGGTCTTACAAACTGAACATGTTATCTGCACATGTTTTGTTATCCAAAACTTCTTATGAAGTGCCCAGTGTGGATGGCAGTTTCTATTCAATCAGATGGCTAGACCATTAAAGAAAAACCCTAGCTCACCAAAATAACCAATTCGAAATATTGGTTAATGGTTATCCTATGATGAACCTACTGTTTGTAACCACCAATCCTGAACCTTCGATCTTATGGAATACCTTTGAGGAGATAATGATGGAGGTCAAAGCGAAGATGTGTCCTCTCCTTTTGATGTTTGTCTTGATTGAAAAAATAGATGTTTGTCTTGACTTGGCTTTAATTACTGGATCTATTTTGAAATATTACAAAATACTGCAATTTTGGGTTTGCCAGTTGCACAAACAGCCTGTTGCTTTTCTTTGTTGACTATACTATAATGAAGAACTGAACTGAAACTATGGCGCTAGATTAGCATAGAACGAAGAAAGATGTCATAAAGCATCTGAGAGAAGAAGCAATGAATTATTTTGACGAGTGTGTAATGCGTCCATATCTATATTTGATAGTTCCAATTTCTCAGCACCGGAGGATCCTCATTGATCTGGCTCAGTCGTTGCTGCTCTAGTGAAAGCCAATCAGATTTTTCCTTGCAGAAGTTCAAGTGCTTCAACCACCTATTGCTCTGATTATCATCTTAACCATAACAAGGTTGGTGTATTTGACATAAACTGATTCCCTTTTGCCTCTTGTTTTAATAGCTTCAAGGCTGGTCCTCCTGTTTGGATCAGCTATTAAATGCATTGGGCTAAGCAGAACTTATTTGAACCTTAGTCCAAATGCATAAACGCATTCATTTTTCTAATCTTTTGGGATCATTATTGATCTTTATTTCATTATCATGCTGATACGATTATAAATTTCTAAGAATTAAGCTCACTGCTCAATAATGAAGATTTCAATCTGACCGCCAAAGCAATAGCAAGGGCACCAGTCAGATGCATACAAACTGTGAACAAGAAAATATTTCAGGTTCTAGTCTAGGGGGAGCTTTTCAAGCAAATACTTTACACTAAAAGGAGAACCTAAAGTGTGAGCCTTGCTGTAAGGAGGATTTATAGCTTCACTTCAAATTTGTAGAAATGACTCTACACACTAGTATGATACTCGTTGAGGTGATGCCTGATATATACAAATCATGAAGCTGAGCTTTAGAGGAGCTCTAGGGAAACTGTAGAGGTTCCAGATTCTCATGGTAGGGTTCCTTTTCCTGATATATACAAATAATGGAGCTGAGCTTTAGAGGTGATGCCTGAAATATACAAATCATGGTGCGGTTCCAGAATCTCAAAGACCAATGTAGAGGTTGATCGAAGTGCATCATTTGAGTTTTATCAAAGTGCATCATTCTTGTTTCAGCTTAATGTGGTGTTACTTTTGTAGCCTGTGAGCGATTTGTATATGGACACGGCCCTCTTTTTCATTTTTAAAAAACTTGTTCTATAGTCCCTGCTTTTTGCTTAATTATGCAAATTATGCAAATTTCCTTTGAGGTTTAGCAATTTGTAGTTTTTGTTAAAATTACATTAGCCAAGGTTAAAATGCTGGTCTTATGCCTCTATCCATCCCCATTGGATCATTGGATGCAAGAATGCTTGGGCAAAAGCTCTTTGAGAGTCTGTTTAAACTAATAATATGCATAGTATTTCCAATTTTGGCAGTGAGAATGTATGGTCTTTATTTGCATAAAAATCAGTATGCAGCCTTGAGTGGTTTTGTGCACATGGTTCTTCTTGTGCCTTACTGTTTGACACATTCTCATAGATCTTTTGGGATAGATTTAAAAGAGAAGACCAAAAGAAAATAGTGTCAGACAGCTTAAACTTCATTAGTTGGAGGCTCAAGAAGCTGATGTGTCCAAGAATTTTTGGTAATTTTTTTTAAAAGAAAAATTTCTGACTACCATTGGCACCAAGAGGTAAGTTATGAAGTTGATCATTGAAAGAAAGCAAGCAAATATGATTGTTTTGGTAATTCAAATCTGCACTACCTAAGATGCCAACAATTCTTTGTATTGCAGCTCAAACCAAGCAACCCTGCCTCCCCATGGAAGTCTAGATGCCCCTTCCTAATAGGCCTTCGATTCTAATGGTTTTATTCTAATTACACATCATCATCATTATTACTGGGCTGATTTCACCTATAAGTTCGGTTAAAGCTTTCAGTGCAGGGAATCAATTCAACAATCGAGGTAATTCATACATCCATATAGTCAGGGAGAG
The DNA here is from genome assembly GCA_038049695.1 of Cinnamomum chago. NCBI lineage: Eukaryota > Viridiplantae > Streptophyta > Magnoliopsida > Laurales > Lauraceae > Cinnamomum > Cinnamomum chago. Next base: position 124,114,671 of record CP142451.1, read on the forward strand.
AAGGGGTAAACTGATTGAAGGTGGGACACTGAGGATGCTTCGAGTCTCATTTAACTTATTTATTTATTTATTTATTTTTCTTGAAAAGAGAGAGAATAACATTAAAACCGTTAAAGGTCTTACACAAAACAAAAGCCAAAATTACAGATTAAAGTTCACTTAGTCTTGCAGTATCTAACTGAACCTGGAATCAGGAAAACCAAAATTGGGGGGGATTAGCACTCTCTGAAATTTGTGTTGGATCTTCATCCTTAGTCTCTTTGGAGACACCTATAAAATTAGAGCAGTTCAAAAAGAGAACACCATTAAACGTGACATGAATTCGATTCATATTGGGCTAGTGTGGGTTTGGTTCAGATGTATAATACTAGTTTCGCAGGGTAATGCTTGAATGGAAAATTATCATCTTCAGAAGGAAAAATGTCTTAAAATGAGTTAGTCTTAAAATAAATAATATATTGTTAAAAACGATTTGATAGTTTTTTTTTTCTCATGTTACATGTATGTTTCAACTTCATTGCAATTTGTATGTATTTTGAAAATATTATGAAATTAATGAGAAAGTTACTGCTATTAGTAAGTACTGTGATATTATCTTAATATCCTCAAAATACTGTGACAAAGATAAGCTATATAATATCATGGTAATAATAGTAAGTTTTACTCGTTTTCTTGATAGTATTGTGATGTATTCAAAATATAGCCAAAATTTTATTGTGGCAAGGAAATTGCAAACCATCCATAAAAATAAGAAAATTTTAGGACAGAATCCTTTAGAGGTGCTTTCCATTTGTACTTATTTATAATTTTATTTATCCAAGAAATACTTTTAGTTTCTATGACATTTTACAGACAATTAGAAAAACCCGAATTTGAAGATATTCTAATAGTATATTAGTGAATGCCACAAAGGCTGCATTAAATACAATGCTTGTTGAACCACAGAAAATATCATCCTAATCACTTGATTTAAGTCAATTTTATAGGCCAATTTCACCCAGTCGATTTTATAGGCCAATTCCAACCTTGGTCTGTCTCTCTCTCTCTAGATAGTTCTATAGTTGAACCTATAACCAGGTCCAAGTAATTTTTTACACACAAGGTCTGGGCCCAATCCATAGCTGAAAAGTCCATTCTCAAGTCTAAGACAATAAATACATGTGGCTAGATTGATCCAATCCCAAGCTATAAATTAAAGTCCATCCATGCTCAAATGGTTTGACTTAAGTAGTCAAACCATCAGCTACAAGTTCAAGCCCAAACCAGCACCATACCCAGACCCAATCAACTGAAGCTAGGGAGATTCTCAGGTCTATCAACCTTATTGAAGGCTCATTCGTTTCATGTGTCAGGCCCACTTTCAAGCCTATGAATAGAAATACAAAAGCCCTACTCCTTACCTCGCCCCTCTTCATTTCAATAGGGAAAATCACAAGAGCGAAAAAATCGAGTTTCTCAGGAAATGCGAGAGAAATCGCAATTGCAAATGCAAAATGTAGAGTCAAAAATTGAGATGAGTTTAAGATGGACTGGTAGTCTAACTTGTTCATGTCAACAGATCCTCCTTTTTGGCTCGAGTGAGGTTCTTGAATTGGGCCCTGCAAAAATCAAACAAATAAGTCTCGATCGGTTGGTTTGATTGAGTTCCCTCTTATGCTTAAGTCAACAACCGAGAATGGAAATTGATGTAATTATTAGTTTTGGATATATTTTTGGCGTACCTCCCCCTTCATCTCTTTCCCCCTTTATTTCATCCTTCCCCCACAGACCTTCGCACCTCCCCCATTAAGGTACGTGAGAAGATCATGGCCCACACTCATGGAATGTTCCTTCCCCACTCCCGCTCTTTCTTCTCTCCCCTCTGCCAGCTGTCATGGCCTTGCTTGAATCGGTCTTACAGCGGCTAATCCCTCCTTCTGGGGCTAATTTCATATGTAGGGTCCGTTTCGCAAGTAGGACTTGACCTGGCTCGAACCTGTCCTCAAGTTATTTAAACTTTTCCCTCCATAGAAACGATTCTAAGAAAATTCATTTTCTATGTAACCAAACAACTCTTCTTGTAAATGTCGCCGGGGAAGAGTCATGTTGGGTTATAATATGCCGTCATAAACTTTGTCGTAAAAGGAAAAAAAAAAGCCTAAATGAGTAATGTGTTGTTAAGTTAGCTGCATGTATGCATAAAACTAATGTGACCTAAAACTTATGAAGGTGAATATACTTATGTTTCTTACTATCTTTAGAGAGCAAAAGGTATAAACATATTGCTCGTTTAGGATCATGATAGTTTACCATTCCTCCTATCTAGAAACGAAAGTTAAATAAATTACATTTGCTGAAGAGTTCCAATCATCTGGATTTTTCAAGTTCTGTCATGTTGGTGGCCTGATCCATTAGGCATGATGGGACCCTCCGAGTTTCAAGCTCCTTATTTGCCCTTAATGCTGAATGCGGATTATTACTTAATTTCTTTCTTGAGCATCTGTTCAGAGCTAGTCATGAAGGGTCCCCGTTTGCCTATTTCATAATGAATGCATGGGATTTGCAAAATAGTTGGTTATAGGTGCAAGGTGGAGGATGAAAGGTGAAGAAATACAGATATATATATAAGGGACCATCAATATCTCCCCTTCCATTGGAAATGCTTGTCCATAAAAAGATTAAATCCAAGGGAGTTGTTTGGACAACAAAAGGAGGTGGAGAAAACTGTCCACGGCACAAAGTTTAACTACCGTTTAAAGAAAATTTACTTAACATTATTAGGGAGCTTATTTGCCTACTTTACATTGAATTTTTAACAAAAAGTCTATCTGGACCAATTTTTTTGCCAGAATTTTAGACAACCCTTATGATATCCCTTGAATATATAGGAATATTCAAGGGATATCATATGGGTTGTCCAAAATTCTAGCCAAAAAGTTTGTCCAGATAGAACTACTGAATTTTTAATAGTGCTGTTGAGATGAGCAGAAAAGAAAGAGAAAATGGAGGAAGAGAAACTGGTTTGCATTTCAATTTATATGTTAAAAGTCTTCTCTACCTGTTTTCACATCCATCTGACCCCTAGGAATTCATTGTATAGGAAGGTTTCATCCAAAGAATATTTGATCGAAGGGTCTAAAGTGTTACACATCACTTGTCTAAGATTAAATTCACTGTTGTGGTGGGTGGATTAACATTTGCTATCTAAAAGGAGAGGTCATTGGATGACCCTTTTAGTTTATCACCTTCAATGATTAAATCACAGAATTCATACATTGGAGATCTGTCTTCACTCCCCAGTCCCCACACGGTCAAATGCACGAATAAAATCCTTCCTCTCTTCCAAGAAAAAGTCAGAAATTTCCAGCTAAGTTACCAAAAAGTGTCTCCCCCACGAGACTGGGTTGTGCGAGTGTCCTTGCACTGCTAGTCGTGTGTGGAGACAGACATGCATGAGACACCACACCAAGGGCCCTCCTTTTCAAAGCAAAAAAGACATAGGATGTTAGCTTTATATGACTTGAAGCCCTCATTTGGACTTCGCATTGGACGAGTCCGGATCCTCTTGGGTCTCCAAATAGAGGGAGTTATTCAGTAAAGGGTGTAGAACCCACAGTGTGCTCCATCTGCTGCAAATCAGAGCCGCTACAAAATGTAGCCGACACCATAATATAAGATATCACCAAATTATAGCCCCACAGGTGTTGGCCTTAATTTGTAAGAATATGATTCTACATGTTGATTACAAAAGAGCAGAATTTTTTATTTTATTTTGTTTTGGAGGAGATGATGTGGCGCTCTAATAATGCCTTCTTTGATGAAAGGAGCAATCAATGGCCTCGCAGTCCAACATGTTATTATTTCAAAATAAAGAAACTTTTAGAAAAAAAGGAAAATGTTTATATATAAATATATATCTTACATGTTAATATGTTATCAATTATGTCAATCAGGTTGATCTCATCTTTTCGGTATTTCCTCTTTATAAAAGAAAAACTCCGTTCTTCATACAAAAATGTAATCAAATTTATATTTATATTTGTACTTTAATGTCCTACTATTTTGCAGAGTAGTAAGGTCTGAAATGCACAAACACTCTCTTATCAGTTGAGAAAAGGTGGCATTGCTTGTTGAAACTTAAACAATTTTCTTTTTTTTTTAATTGTAAATTATAAATTATTGCATTAGTTGTTATGGTGGTTAGCTAGTGATGAGGTGTAAATAATTAGTTGTCCATTTAAATTTAAAGCTAGTATGTAATGTTTGGATTTGAGAAATAATTGGTACTTATTTTCTGGAGAATTTCTTGGGAAAAGACCTTTTAGATGGAGCATGCACAAAAAATGATCCTATAGTTCGATGCACACAGAAAAGTTCCTTCTGCTGTATTTTCTTTTCTTATTTGACCAAGTGACGAATCACTGCCAAAAACTCATATTTTCTTAATTCGCCTGAATGTCCCCTTTCCTCCCGGTGTCGGCATTCCCATCAAAGGGCTTCCAACAAAAGGAAATGAGCTTCAAAACATCCCACATCTCATAGATGAACTTGCCCAGACCCTAGCACTAGAAGTACAAGGAAAGAGAGAAACAAATTAGAAATCAAAGGACTTAAAAGAAATGAAGTGGAACTTGCCCAAACTCTTAACACTAGAAGTCCAAGAAAAGAGAGAAAAATCAGAAATGAGAAAGCATAGGTTTGGAAGAGATGAAGAGGAACAGGGGGTTTGGGGAAAGGGGAATGAGTAGGTTAGACGGGAGGGGAGAGAGAGAAAAAAGAGATGGGCGTCACTCCTCTACAATGTTATAAAAAAAATGCAATTGGCCCCACGGAACCACATCAGTGTAGTAATATTTAGGAGGTCCTTCTACAATACTCTATTTTCTATGACAATTGGGCCTATGTATTTTTAGAATGTTGTAATTTTTAACGATCAGGTTAACATACTTCTACTAAAATTTTGCATTTATGTACTTCTTCAATTATTGGTGGTGAGTTTTGGGCTGGTTTGAACAACGCACAACAAATAACGTTGTGACCTGACTACTGTAAATAGACAATTCAACACTAATATTTGTTATTGTTTTTAGAGGAGAAGAAGGATAAACATTTTATACTTGTGGAAGAGAGATTCTATCCGGCGTCCTGCTTTTCGAGTTTTTGAGTTTTGACTTGATGGTTGATGCCACCCAACACGGAATAAAGCTCCTGGCCTTGCCTGCCCTTTGCTAGGCTAAATGTACACGGTCACTTTTTTTTTTTTTGGTAAATACACCATCGCTGAATTTCTTTCTTAGGTCTGTTTGGATGAGTGGTGATTTAATTTCAAGTGAGGCAAAGTATTAAATTAGGAGATAATAAAATACAAGGGGGTTAATGATGGACTTTTATTTTTAAGGATTTAAAAAAAAAAAAAATTTGTGGCCAGTGCAAGGAACTTTAGCCAAACTAACACCCAATAGAGAATCCGTATAGAAAAACCAACTTTTTTTTACCATTTTTTTGTAGTCATTATCTGCCTCCATTTTTTTGTGTTGGGGTCAACGACAACCCTCGTTAGAACAAGTGAGGGTCGCCGTCGACCCTGAGCAATCATGAACTCCTCGTCTTCTTCCTTTTTCCTCTCTTCCGCAAACCTAATCTAATGATGGAGAAATTCATGCCTTAATATAAAAAAGTAATGCTTTGATTTCCATTTTCCCAAGATAACATATTTTAAGATTATACATAACCAAATTTGCTATGTTTAAGCATGACGGCATGAAAATTTTCATTATTAATCTTGTTCATAAAGATAGCCGACAAAACAAACTCTAAAAGGTTTCTCTTGTAAGAATTGAAATGTTTGTCGAGTAGTATTAGCCCATTAAACCAGTACCTCAGTCTCGGATCCATTATGTTATTTGGCAAGTTAGTGTTTGAAGATAGCATATTTTGAATTTTAACTTCTTGGTGAGGTGTGGTGTTTGGCATTTGACTTTGAGCAATGACATTAATTATCTCATTGTTTCTTTTTCGGACGATGTATATGGAACACTGGGTGTGGATTTTAGATCTAACAAGAGGATTCAATCTTTCAAGTATCAAGTCATATGCATGCAAGCACCTTATATGGTCCAATAGAAACAATGAGAGAGTTTCATAGAAGAGCGAACTTTGATTGATAGTTTTCTGTAGGGCTATAGGGATAAGAAAATTAATTATTAACATGAAATCCCGTTTAGTGCAATGTTGTTTGCTTGTTTTGTATGTGCCCAAGCTCCTTGTAGATTTTCCCTAAGAATTTACAAAACATGATCTCTATCATATGGATCATAATCATTTTGATGCATATTTGATGACCCATGAGAAAATGAATTGAACATGCAATGAGCAGGCATGGACTTCTCCATCATAAGATTGAGTTTGGGGAAGAGAGAAAGAAGGAAGAAGATAAGGAGTTTATGCCCGCTCAGGGTCGACGAAGACCCTCGCTATGGATTGGGTTTGGGAAGAAAGAAAGAAGGAAGAAGATAAGGAGTTTATGCTTGCTCAAAGTCGATTGTGACCCTCGCTAAAACAGAAAATGAAGGTCGACAGCGACCGCAAGAAAAAATGGTAAAAAAATTTATTTATTTTTATATGGATTCCTTGTTTGGTGTGAGTTTGGCTAAAGTTCCATGCTTGGTAAATTGGCCACATAAAATTATTTTTTTGGTAAAATCATCTTTATTTTTGTGTGGCTTGAAAGAGAATCTTTTTGGCCTTTTGTCTCAAAAGATGATTTTTTTTTTTTTGCTATTTAATGGAGAAATGATGTTGCTTTTTTACTTAAAAAAGAGAATAATAAAATTTTAAATTTAGGTACTTTTGATATATCCTCTGATCTTTTCTTATATGAATAATGGAGACTTTAACTCACCCGAAAATCTTGCAGGCTATCAGAATGGATACTAGTTATAATTTAACCAATCAACATACAACGGATATAACCAAATAAACAATATAGAACTAGCAATCTACCAATCACACACTATTAGAAGGCAGATGCAATTGTTCTTCTAAGGACTGTAATTGTTCTTGCACAACATCCACTGACACGACATTCATCGTTCTCCTTATTTGATCTCTTCGTACTTTGTCAGGCAAGATGAATTATCTTCTACAAGAAAGTAGAAGCAACAATAACCTTCTAGAGCAGCCATTCGTAACAATCTCTTAATATCTTTATAGAATAATTCTCTCTCTAAGATATCTCTTACTTATATTTATGAGAGAGGTGGTCACCTTTAGGGTTGAGAACAATACTCTATTTATAGCCCCAAATTCATGGCTTAGACTTAAAACACAAATAGGACTCAAATTGGGAAACAAAGTCTCAAAAAGTAATAAATTCATATCAGTTTACGAAACTTTTCTAAAATTCCTTCGGCATCCGATCGATCGGACAAGGAAATAACTGGCGCATGTCAGCCCTCCGATCGATCGGACATAGGTGATTCACCCGGTCTTCTCTTTTCTTCGGTTCAGCTCTTCTGGCGATACCAACCATAGTGTATTCCAAATAAATTAAAAAAATACAACTTAATACACATAATTTTGTCCAACTCATAAACTAGCCAACATAAAAAATATAAAAAAAATACTTATATCACCTCAATTCACTTCACCACCCATTTAAAAACACAATTATTCGTTCAAATGCGTAGCTGGCCACCGACAATGGAAGGCCCCCTGCTTGCCCTTTTCATAATGAATGCATGATATATTTGCTAAAAGACTGGTTATCAGAGGACCGTCAAGGAAATGATTGTTCACCATTTAGCATAAGAAACCAAATTCTAAAGATGCTTTTGAATATTTACTAAGAACATAACATGTCAAATCAGTAAAGAGACAACAGATGTATAAAGAGAAGTATATTTTTCAATAAATTATATTTGCTTTTGTTTTCATGGTGTAAAATAATTTGAAACTTACCTAATTTCAATTGTATTACTTTTTACAAGTAAAGGGAGAAGTGAGAAGATCAGAGGGAGGCAAAGGACTGTAATGAGAGGAGTGAGATGAGGAGTTAATAATTATTACTGTGACTGGTTTTCTTGCGGTCTGTGAAGTAAATTTTTTGGTGGTTAGGCTTTTTTCATTTTTGTGATCAATCAAATGTGGGGAAAGTTTTAAAAGAATAGAAAGGGGCTATTAGGATTAGTTTTCCATAATTTTCACTGTATTATTTGAAATCATAAAAATACAATATCTTTTAAAATCATTAAACTTATAGGCCCGGATAAGGGGTTAAGAGGGATCAATGGAGTCAGAAAAATCTTGCCCACATAAACAGTACTCATCTAGATCTAAGAATCTCTCAATTCTCCATGATTTGTGTGTCCCCTAGTGGGCCCACAAGAGAGTCTATACATTTCCGGGTTTCAAGATTCAAGGGTGATATTTTTTGCTCCAATAGTCAATCTTGATGGGATGTGGGTCCAATTGCTCACATCACATGTGACGGTACCTGTGCCGCTTTATTGTTAGTATCATTTCTCTGAACGGTTTTCGTGCTCATTGTGCACTGGCGGGGTCGGATCTTTCTATTATATTAGGAAATTTGGACTCCTTGTTTAGACCATGATATGGGATAAATTGACTGGACTGTTTTCCTTTGATTTCCTTGATATTGGATAAAATATTGGTCGTCCATGGATGATCCATTATGCAAATCTTGTGTTGGTAGATATTTTCGTTTCACTAACCATTGCCCATATTCTTAAAGAAATGTTAGTGACGCGGAGACTCTATTGCTCACCATGCATTGATCTAGATTTGTATAATGGTGCTGCTCTACCTTTGAACATATTAATAAAAGATGAGAAGCTCAAACTAATTCGATTTTTCAATTTGATTGATATGTTTAACATCAAATGAAAAACCATTGTCTGGTTCTGTTGTACATCTATGAGTGGCAGACACATTTCATCTGTGAGCCAGAAATTAAAAGTGGATTAACAAAAGGAAACTATTAGCTCAATCTAGGCCTAGGCATTCTGATCAAGAAGAGCCTGCGACAAGGTAGAACTGTGACAAAAAAAAAAAAAAAATGCAAGTAGGTTATGTTTTTGTGCTTTCTGACTTGATTTCAACAGAAAGAATGAGGTTCTAATGAGTGGTGTGCCAAAGGCCTAAGCAGCATGGTTAAATAACAGAGTGGATGGCTTCTCAAGACAATTGAGTAAATGCTCAATTTTCTATGGGATAATGGATCTCATATATAGTTCCTCCTATAAAAATGAAATCATACTTAAATCAATCTTCACACTTGAACCCTTGGATCTTCTCCAATATCAAAGCCTAAACGTACTATTTCTCTGCAGTAGTAAGGTCTGAACTGTGAAATACACAAACATTCCTTATCAAATTGAGGAAAGGTGGAAGTCGCCTGTTGAAATAAAAGTTAGTCTAGTTACGATGTGCAAATAGTTAGCTATTCATTTAAATTTAAGGTTAGCCATGTTTGGATTTGGTAGTAGTTAGTAGTTTTTTCTGTGATAACTGAGTTCATATAATTTTAAGATATTGTAATTTCTAACAATGAAGACAATTTTTACCTATTGAAATTTTGTAAAAGTTTTGTTTTGTTGGTGGGGAGTGTTGGGCTCGTTCGAACTAAAACTCAACTATTTAAAATGTGAATGTTTTTGGTATATGGAATTCACAGTTTTCATCACGGTGACCAAAAGAGTGATGAGTTGGTAAGTAAATTAACTGTATGCAAAGCAACTATGCGTACTCTTGAACAAGACACAACGGAGAACGTTGTGACCTAAAACTACTGTAGATGAATAGGCAATTCAATACTTATGTTTTGCATTTGTTTCTTGAGCAAAAGAAACCTTAGGGTCATTTGTATTTATGGATACAACATGAAAACTGTTTTTACATATGCAAATGTTACATATGTGAAATGCATTATCATGTTGTCAAAATTACTATTTTTATAAGTAAATGAGTACAGCCAAAAGTTATAGATAAACTTGGTTTTTTTTTTTTTACTATTTCACAAATTTCTCAAAATCCTTGAAGATTTAGTGTATGAAACTAAGTGTCTTGATGCTTATCACAGATGTGAAATTATTAAGTGATTTGGATAATGAATTGGGGGCCACAAAAGTGCATAAAATTACATCTATAGTCTAATATTTAATAGGCATTTTTCATAAATTTCTTAAATACTATGAAGATCTAAGATATGAAATTAAAATTCATAGGTTTTCAATTTTCTCTCCACTTTGTACAAAGAAGAGAAAATTTAGGAAGTGTAGTTGATATTTTAATTTTATGCCCTTTTTGCCCCTCCTCAAATATTCCTTTGCTCTTTCAAAGAAGAGAGGATCTTACCAAATAATAGGGTCATTCTTGTCTTTTTTCTTTCTTTGAGATATATAAAGGGAATTGGATTATCCTACGACCCCTTTTCTTTTGGACAGGTAGTGTGTTTGTTATTCTCCTTGCATTTTACGGCAGGCTTCTCACATGCCGACTTCATTCAAGTAGCTAGAGTTTTATTAGACTCTTTGAGTAAGGTCCACTTAAAAAATGAAAATAGAGTCAAAATGTGGATCCTCTAGAGTTGATTTATTGAGTGGGGCCCTTAGTGAAAACTAAACTTGACAAAAAGAAATGTTCTATTTGTATGAGTATTTTGACTCAATATAGTTTGGGCCCAGTGTCAAATTAATTTATATGAAATACTTGAATTGCTTATATTATTTTATAAGAGTTATTAATCTGAAAGTGGGTCGCTTGAGTGGAGTTTGATGAGGATTATATACGAGAAGGGGAGGCCATTTTATCAATGATTTGGATGTTTTAAGTGAACCTACTATTCTAGAACTCTTCTGTGACTCATCGTTTTTTTTTTTTCCCTTATTCCTACTACATGATATTGGAGCCTTAAAACCATTATTGCGCCACAAAAAGTTACCCACATTTTCCACGAGAAATTTCGTTCCAATTAAAAATAGGCCTAATTTCATATTGATCTCTGACAAATCTATAACATTTTATCCTTGTGTCCACCCCCTACATTTGTAACCACTTATGATTTACCATCTCATCATATATGTGAATTATGAGAGGCTAAAATAATTTCAATCACACACCATTTTCACAGTTCATTTGTGTAATAAGTGCAAATAAATGTGATGATGAGTAGTCATTACGCACGTGTGCCATTTACATATTTAAATAAGTGCAAACAAATGACCCCCACATTATTTTACACTTGGGAAAGGAGAGATTTCATCCATTGCCTAGAGTTTCTAGTTTTATTACGTGCGAGATCTAGATGTGACCGGCACTTTTCTAAAGACGTAATTCACTTGATGGACCCTAGACTTACCTGGTGTACGTATGTGTGAGTTTCGTGCATGTGCCGGGGGAAATAGTCATGTTGGGTTATATGCAACACGGAAACCCTCATCATAAAAAAAAAAAAAAAAAGGCCTAATGTGTTGATAAGTTAGCTATATGCATGAAATTGTGGTGAGCTAAAACTACTGTGGATGAAATGCCAATTCAATACTTATGTTTGTTATTGTTTTTTGAGAACAAGAAACACAAACAAGAACCAAGAGATGACCCAAATGATAAAGGGTGAGTCATCTCACCCCAGCAGAGCACAGAGGTGGAGTTAGAGATGTCAAACGGGCCGTGCCGGCCCGCCCCAGCTCCGGCCCACCCGTGCCACGGGCCGGCACGGCCTGCCAGGGAAACCCCTGGCAGGGCACGGCCCGCCATGGGGCAGGCTGGAGCGGGCCGGGCCAGGCGGGCCCGCTGGGCCTGGTCTTTTTTTTTTTTTTTTCCTTTCTTTCTTTCTTTCTTTCTTTCTTATTTTTGAAACTTTTAGAAGATTAAAAATATTAAAAAACTTTGTTGATTATATTATGTTATATATATTTAGCATGCAGTATTCAATTATGACCAAGGGGAGCCACAGCCACAGCCACAGCCACCACCCTGGTGGATTACATCCATATAAAGCCATTAGGTGGGTCTTTGTTCATGCTTTTTAAAATGTCCAAAGAAACATTCAAGCAATGGCTTTCACAAAGGCCTTCGCTTTAGGCCCTAGAAGTTGAAAGCTAATAGCTATCTCCACATTTGGGTGGACTTGGGAGCTGGGAGTCTTTAGTTGATGCATTCTCCCAGGTTGTAATGACCTTGTTGGCCCACAAAAGGTTAAGTTTGGTGGAGTTTGAGAGGTGTCAGGAATCAACAAAAGCATCTTACTACTGACATTTTGAAATTGCCTTTTTGGCAAAGGATGGGCAAAGGATTTTATAAGGTCATGAGGGATATACACATATCATAATTGGGTGGATACGTACCACACAAGGAAACACTGAAATCCAAATCAAAGATGATGATACTGACATGACTGTGATGGATAGAGATCTCAATGTCTCACTATAGATTTCTCTAGGATGGGAAATGTTAGTAAATGCACCCACTCTATTACCTCTAGTGGTAATAGAGTAGGTATGAAAGTACAAGTCTCATTTTAAATACAGATAGGAATTTGCTGGATGCAGATGATGTGACTGTGATGTCCGTTTTTTGCATTAAATGTTATGTGAGTCTCGGTCAAAATGGGAAGTGGGGGTCTGCTGTGCTGTAGCAAAAGTAGAGACAATGTGCCATCAACAGTTTCTTTTTTTTGACTTCTTCATTTTGTCTTAAACAAAGGCTATCATAAGCCTTTCTCTTCCCACATGCCTTCACAGGGGCAATCACAAGACAAGTGGCCCACTTGTATAATCACCATCGCCACGTGGTCTTCCAGCAAAACCGCCGAGATGGAGCTTGTTTATATGGGTTCTTCGGTTCTTCCTCTCAGTTTCTGGCAGAACAGGAGAGCAGCACTGCTGCTTCTCCTTCGTCCGTGGCATGGCTCGGGGATCCACCTTCTACGGCGACACGCAAGGCCGCAGCAGCAGCGACAAGCTCCTCTGGTAACCGCCTTCTTCTCCAGCAGCAGTGGGCAAGCTAGAAGCTCTTTCTGCAATGACAGAAACGCAGCGCCTCCTGAGACTTCTTCTTCGACTCCGGGGAAGCAGCAAAGACAGCACGGGACCGGCAGCCCACTTCCGTTCTTCTTCCTCTTCGGTGGCTCGTTAACAGGGAAGACAATGCCCTGTTGTCTTCCCCTTCCTCTGCAACGACCCACAGAAGATCAAATCAAGGTCCGATCTTGCATTCTGCGGCCCACCTCGAGATCCCCACAGCTCTATTAGCAGAGCTCAAAGAGCCAATATCTTAGACCCTACACGGATCTCCGATCAGCTCCCTTGTCCTTCGCCAGCATCTGTGCCTCCTGCAAGATCTTATCCAATCTCGCACACACAGAAACCAACTGATGCGGTCTACCTCTGATCTCTCTGCACCAGAATCTTCTTCTCTGCAATAGTATGTGGCTCCAAGGAGATCAACTCCAATCTCCTTCTCTGATCTTTCGCATCTGTTTCTGCAACACCGATCAGATCTGAACCATCTCCTTCGCCCTCTTCATGGCCCCACCTTGAGATTGCATTGAGATCTCTCTCTGCGCGGATCCGTTCTCGAAGTGGAGAAGTTGCTGGTTGTTTCGTCACAAAGAAGTCGAAAAAGAAACGGCTTCAGCTCTGCATGTTGCAAAAGGCGAAAACCAGAACCGAAGAAAAAGTGATGGCAATAATGAAAATAATACTCCATGCTATGCCCCTATGCGAATGCACTAATAGCTTTTGGAGTGTCAAAGGACGATAGATGGGACACTTTTCAAAAGATGCTATAGCTAGGGTGGGTGCAAATACCGGATAGAGTGGGTGCATTTACCAGGACCCTTTGTATATTTCAACAGAGGACTCTACTCTAGGCCTTGAGGACTCTGTCAAATGAAAGATAGGATAGAGAGCAAGCTGTCCATTGGCCACAATTGAGCCTGGGAAGTTCTGATTTTGAATAGATTGGACCAAAACCCTGGCCCATCTGGATGATGCTTTACGTTTAGATAAGCCTCAGGCTCCGGCTTACTGACAGAGAGTCAATCTTTCAAGGGCCAGATCATTGGAGATTTTCACAAATGGCCCATTTCTTACTGAGCTTTGACTGAGTTAATTCAAGTCTGGCCAAAACTTGCTAAGAACCATTTTCCCAACTATAGTCGGGTTGGAGCGGGCCGTGCTTGGCGGGCCACAGAGGGCAGCCCACGGGCCTGGTGTGCCTGGCCACCTCTGCCCAGAACGGCCCGTGTCTCCTGCCGTACCTTGTGGGCCGTGCCGGGCTACAGCCCGTTGACTGGCGGGTGGGGTCGGGCCGAACCGGGCCTGCCCGGCCCATTTGACATCCCTAGGTGGAGTGTATGTGGTGCAGAGTACAACAACGGTCTTACTTTGGCAGAGCACAGATGAAGTCCTGTGGCTGGGCACTAAAGTCCACCCTAGGGATCATCCCTATGACATAGACCATGCTTGCTTATGACTACGATGGTTTATCATTCTTCCTTTCTAGAAGCAATAAATGAATAAATAGTTTACATTTGTAGAATAGCTCCATTCATCTGGATTTTTCTAGTTCTCGCTAGGTTGATTTAGGCCCCGTTTGGTAAATTTACATGTAAAATAAAGTGTAGTAAAGCATCAAATGAAGATAGAATAAAATATAATAGGGTTGTACGTGATGATATTTTATTTTTAGTTGTTTGGGATGAAATCTTTTTTTACTTTTTATAAAGAAAAGTTGAGCTTTTTTTGTCTTTTAGTGAAGAAATGATGTTGATTTTTGACCTCTTTTTGAAAAAGATAGAGGGAATTTTGAATTAAAGTGTTATTGATATAATCCATTGTCTAAAAAATGGAGACTTTACTTGACTTTTACTAATCTAGTAACGCGCCAAATGGTTAGGCATTAACTTAATGGGACGCTCCATGGATAAAGCTCCTTCTTTGGCCTTAATGCTGAATGTGGATTGCTTCTTAATATCTTTCTTGAGCATCTGTTTATAGCTAGTCATGAAGGGTCTATTTGCCTATTTCGCAATGAATGCATAGGATTTGCTAAATAATTGATTATCAGTGCAAGCTGGAGGATGAAAGGTAAAGATTTACAAGGAACCATCAATATGTCCCCTTGGATTAGAAATGCTTGCCCATCTTTCACCCTAAACAAATTAAATTCAAGGGAGTTGTTTGGACAACAAAAATAAAAGTGGAGAAAGCTCTCCAGGGTACAAAGTTGAACTACCATAGTTAAGACTGTTTACTCGACATTATCAGGGAGCTCATTTGCCAATTTTGCATTGAATTCCTAATAGTGCGGTTGAGATGAGGAGAAAAGCATGAGAAAAGTCGAAAGTCACATTTCCAAGATTAAATTCACTGTTGCGGTTGGTGGATTAACATTTGCAACCTAAACGGAGAGGTCACTTGATGACCCTTTTGGTTCTTCACCTTCAATAATTAAATGCCACCAATCAAATTCTACCTCTTCCAGAAAAAGTCAGGAAATGCCAGCTAAGGTACCAAAAAGTGTCTTCCTCACGAGGATTCTATACGTTGATGACAAACAAGTGACCCTCACATTTCCCACATGGGGAAGATGAGAATTCATTTATTGCCTCGAGTTTTCTAATTTTATTACGTGGGAGATGTAAGTTATCACCATCACTTTTCTAAAGATGTACTTCACTATGATGGTGTGTGGTTAATCTTTTATTATCAAAGAGGACGCTATTTGATGGCTCTTTATGAATTTTGACCTTTAAACATTTAATTGGAAGACATTCTTTATAATTCCCAGTACCTCAATCCCAATTAAGCAAACAAGCCACATGTGATTTCTCCCCCTCTTCTCTTCATCCTAGCTAGTTCTCCATCAAAACAACCATTGGATGCCTACAGCATTGTTCATGAAATACGAGAAATCAAGTAGAGATCAGGCCAAAAATATTACTGAAGGCTCATTATTTAAAACAGATACTAATAGCAGATGATTTCAAATCAGGCCGTTGAGCGCGCACACAAAGCTAAGCACCGGGTTGGGGGGGCGGGGGGGGGGGGGGGGGGGGGCACTTGGATGTGGACATGAGGTGCTAAAATCATCTACAGAAAACTTCTGGGTGAGCAAATATGTAACTTACCTGGTCATGTAGTAAATGCTAATCAAAGACTTCATCTCTATCCTTAAGTCTTTCAGAAAAAGTAAAAAAAAAAAATGCTAGTTAAGGTAGGCCTGGTAGGGGTGCGTGGTGGCGCTTGCACTGCCAGTCATGGGTGCTTCCCACGATACTGACACTGGGGCCGCCTTATCACTTGACATCATATGGATTCAAAGAAGTAAACAAAAAGCATCTTGCTTTATATGTCCGACTTGACATCGCATGGATTCAAAGCAGTAGATAAAAAGCATCTTGCTTTATATGTACGACTTGGAAGACGTGGCTTTCTTGTGTGGACTCGCATCCGACTGGGAAAATAAAAGAACCGAAGAATCCAATGTCTGTGAGGGAAAGGGAAAGAGAAGACGGACAAGGAATGAAGAGAGGAAACAAGGAGAGGAGGAGGAGAAATTAGAAGAAAAAGGAGAGAGGTGGATAGAGGTAGAAGAAGCAGTAGCTAGCTCCAGGTATATCACTCTCTCCCTCGCTCTTTATCCTTCCGAGCCTTTTTCTTTTATTTCATACCTCAGCTGTTTGCTACAGTGCTATGAGTATGATATGCACTAAAATCGCTCTCATATTTTAATCTTATTTTGATGGAATTTCCATTTATCTTGTTCATGATATAGATCATATAGATGAAAATTATGGTGTTGGCCGTGGTCGTGGCTATCCTAAAAACCGAGATTTGGTTATAGTTCGTGGTTGATCGTGTTTGTAGATTTATGTGCTGCCATTGGTTAGGTGTCTAAGGTGGTGGCTGGTACATATCTCTTATACCATCATTACTTTGTCTTTGTGTTTTAGTACTCTTCATTGTACTAGTTTCTCCTTTTAATATATGTCATTGTTACTTCTTCTAAAAAAAATATAGATCATATAGATGAAAATTGTGGTCTTGGTCGCGGTCATGGTCGTGGTTATCCTAAAAACCGATATGTTTATAGTTTGCAATTTATTGCGGTGTGAGTTTCTGTCTATTCCAAAAATTTAAAGAGAAATCCAAAAATTCTAAAATATTAAAAAATGATAGAAAACAATCTTTTTTTTCATTAGTGCACGCAGTAAATTAAAATATCAATTCCCATAAGTCATCACATCCTATCAAAAATAGTTTAAAGTTTATACAAATTTAATGATAAATTTATAAATATGATAAAAGCACTAAAAATATCATAAATTAGTATATTAGACTTAACTAATAAGTAGTTAAATACTCAAACATCAAGTAAGCTAGGGCTTACAAATATGTTATAACTTACAAGTTACAATAATGAATTCCGCGGAACTACTTAATATTAATATTAAAAGGGTGCAATGAGAGAAAGTAGGTCTAAGAGAAACTAAGATTTAGGCTCCAAATCACTTCTTAAAAATAAAAATAAATAAATAACACTCCAAATTTTCAAAACCAAAATGTCTATATCTAGGCTCAAAACCACTAGATTTAAGAGAAAGTAAGAGTCTAAAACTAAAGTTAGCTCAATGAGAGGCTTTATTGCAATTATTTCACCTTTTAAAGAGATTCAAAAGTCAGGTGAAAATCGAAGAACAAAGTGCTTACAACTATAAAGATGTGCTCCAAAACTCTATATCCAACATTTTTTTTTTGGCACCCCAGCCAAGGGGACTGGGACCCAAGAGAGTGTCATCATACACATGGAAAGGAAGCACGCACAAGTAGGAAGAGGTGGTACCTGTGGTTCGAACCCCAAGCAGTCAGGTAGGAACATACGCTCCTTACCACTCGGGTAAGGAGTCGTTCTTAAACTCTACATCCAACATGTTTCTATCATTTCCAAGGCATTTTGTGAAAGAAACTTTAAAAAAAAAACATGAAAAATAAACTCAAAATGCTTACATGAAGCTACTTGGTTAAGTTCTTTGGTTTTGTTGCGATGAAATCTATTTAAATATTGAGATTTCGATGTACAATCGTGAAAAAGAGGTTTTGGAAAGATGAAATAGGGTCTTTAGCTTTTAGACCTCCTGCTACCAAGACCAATATGCATCAAAACTTTGGTCTGGTAGTGGCCAATACTGCTACATATTGGCCAATATGCACCTGTGTTGGTAGACATTTTAAATTACCATAGTTGTTAATGCGATGTTAATGGTACAAAAAAAACATTATAATTTCTAATGGAGTATTTCAAACTTTTGCTGGTAATTCATGTTTTTGACCTCCTGTCATATCTTGCTTCAATCGAAAAAGGACAAAAAAAAAAGTTTATTATTTTAGTTGTTTATTGATCTCTGATCGGGTCCGGATCCCCTGTTTTAATCAAACAATGAAAATGCTATTTCGTCTAGTCCCTAACCGCCACGTGTAAAAGAATGCCATATCAGCTAGATGATCTCAACTGCTTTGTTGAAATGAAAAAGAAAACTAGTGGGACTTTTTTACAAATACAAAAATAGGTGCGGAGGTAGCCCTTATTTCCGATGGAGAAGTGGAGGTCGGAATTGGATGGAATCTGACGGAATCTGGCAAATTGAAGGTGGCATCTGCACCCTAGAGAGCGAGCGCCACCTCATCGTAGGTGGTTAGTCATCTTAGCCGTCGGGAAAGTGCCGAACCGAGTTCTTGAAGCCTTGCGTGCCTCTCGGATCTCCGACACCCATTTGTCGGTCCGGGATCGGATCTCGTGGTTGATGGGATGTTGCCCGATAACTTAGGAGGTGGTGATCCATCATTAATCGTACTAATGGCAATTTAGTATTTGCACAAAAAATATGAATTTCCACACAAAGAAAATAATCAAGCATTCCGATAGAATATGTTGTTGTTGACCTTGTCATCGAGGCCATAGTCATAAGAATTGTGTGGGGACCTTTTTTATAATTCAACAGACGGGTACGATTTTGATAGCGGATGACAGTTAAGTTAGTCTTGGTCTCGGTCTCGTCCGTCTCGGTGCCTCCACGGGTTCAGTATTTAGTTTTGGCTAGCCTCGGGAGTACCGACTAGCCTCGCCTAGGTTCATCGCCCACACACCCATCTCGGTCTCGGTGGCTTCAATCGACTGAGATAAGCGTCGAATGTCAATCATAATAAACGCCCTGCAGGGCACGTGCCTGATAAGGAGTTAACCTTATAATGTGGTCACTTCCGCAGCCATACAAGGTATAGACTGATAGGATAGGGCTTTTACCTACCCCCACTAAGGGTACTAGGTATGGCCTGATGGGATGTTCCCTTTTTACCAACCTCACTAAAGAAATTCTTGATGAAACCAAGTGCATATATATATATGTCTGTATACAAGGTGAGTCCAAGGAGGTAAGTAGAAAAAAAGCACATACACTTTCATGCTCTTTCTTCTCCAATCATCTTCGGCGTTGTAACTGAACTGATTTAGGCATCGGAGGGCCTTGTGCTGATAACAACTAGGGTCTCTGATCCTTCATTCCTCTTCCTTCTCCAGGTTTTTAGCCAGCCAGACTCTCCCGAGAAGTCTTGCACTACCTAAGTAAATCTCAGATTTTTTGCATTTACAATTGGTGCCGTCTGTGGGGATTGATTAAAAAACGCCATGCCTCCAAAAGGTAAAAAGGTCGCTAAATCATCCGAAGCTTTGCAGCTGTCGCCAGTGCTGGAAGAGATAACAACCCCATCTGGGGAGCAGATGCAGCAAGGAGCAGTCCCAACACAGTCATCGCCCAACTGGAAGAATTAGTGCAATCACGAGCACGATAGGCGCAACAAGGAGCTGTATCAGCACGACTGCCGCTGACATTGCAAGAACAACGTCCGCCCATTTCTAGATAGAGGAGGCCTGGGGCCAAGTCCCACCTAGGAGAAGCTCCCCCGTCAAGGACTTCAAAGAAGGCATAGTGCCGCCCCGGAAAAACAACCAGCTAGCCAAGCGCCACCAGCAACGAGCACCAGTCCCTTATCAAAAGAGAATTGGAGGTAGGTCTCGTCAGGCAGGGACTTCCTAGCGAAATAAGTCTCCAACACCTGTTATCTCCTGTCGGTCCCATCTTGAGACAGAGAGGAACGGTGGAGAGGATGACTACAACCCTCTCATTGAGGATGTCAGAGCTCAGAACGCCATTATCCAGGAGAAAGACGAGCAGATCCTCCAACTCCAGCAACAGCTACGAGAGAAGACGACGAACCAGAGGCCACCTTCCTCGCCTTCTCGGCTTCATTCAGACGAACAGGACCTGAAAGGGGCTTGGGACAACAAGAGGCACCCCAGAACCTACGAAGAAGGCTCAGGCAGTAGCCACCAGAGCAGCACCCGAGGAGGACAGAAGCGAATAACAAAAGACCGACGCGATGTACCCGACTGGCTTTGGCCAGTACACCAAACAGACTGTTTAGCAAAATATGAAGGTGGCTGGCCTCATTCGGGACCAGCTGGATACTTACGATTCGGGGAGTCTAGGTACGTCCCCCTTCTCCCAGGAGATAACCGACTTCCATCTCCCAGAGAAGTTCGGCATTCCAAGGTTCGCCCTCTATGACGGGACCTCGGATCCTTCGGCCCATCTCCGACATTTCACCCAATGGATGTCAATCTGGGGGGATGTCGGACATTTGAACTGCAGAGTGTTCTCCTCCAGCTTCGGCAATCTCCCCCTCAGGTGGTTCTGCGCACTTCTGGAGGAGTCTATCTTTAGTTGGCGGCAGCTCAGAGGTTCCTTCCTGGAAAAGTTCCAGGCGCACAGGGTCATCCCCAGGACAAATAACGACTTGATGGCTTTGAGGATGAAAAAAGACGAGATCATTACTCAATTCGCCAAGAGGTTCTGGACCGTTTATAGCCAGATTGAAGATGCCAACGAAGAAGTAGTTGTCATGTGCTTCAAAGAAGCCCTGCTGCATGGCAATGATCTCCCGAAAGAGCTCATCTGATGTCTTGTGGCCACCATGAAAACAATGATGACCCGGCTGAATCAGTTCATCGAGCACGAGGAAGACGAAACCCGAGCCCGGGAGAACTTCGGCCTCAGGCATGAGAGCAGCCAGTACCAAGACAGACCCCCTGTCAAGGACAAGAAGCCGTTTCGAAGAGAGGAGAGGGGCTGCGATAGGGCCTCCTCGAATTTGGTAATGATCTCAACACCCACCTCGAGGGGCAAAAGAAGCTCAAACCCTCTGCTGACTCCTATAGAGCTGTGAATACAGGCTTCAAGGAGCCTATCTATAGACTCCTCAGCAAAATCAAGAGAGAGCCTTTCTTTAAGTGGCCGCCACCAATGAGAGGCGACCTTTCAACTCTAGACCAAGGCAAGTTTTGTGCCTATTATAAACAAAATGGACACAGAACAGAAGATTGCATGTCATTTAAAGCTCATCTCGAGAAGCTCGTGAAAGACGGGCATCTGAAGGACCACATAAAGGAGGCGGGCAACAATAATGTCCGACCCCACCAGCACCGGAGCCACGAAGACGATGAAGAGCCAAATGGGATTATTAATGTCATACACCTGGCTCCCGCGCCAAGGGGAAGCAATCAAACTCATGCCGAGGCTAGGAGGGTCTCACATAATAAGTAGGTGATGACAATCGAGTTAGAGCCCGCCGCGAAGAAAGTCCGAACAGAAAGGCCAAAGATTTAGTTCTCAGAACAGGATTTGGAGGGAGTCCAGCTACCTCATAACAACCCACTGGTTCTCACCCTAAATCTGATGAACTACGTGGTGAAAAGGGTGCTTGTGGACCCCGGGAGTTCCTCGGAGATCCTATACTTCGACTGCTTCAAGAAACTGGGACTCAAGGAAGAAGACTTCTAGAATCGCGCACTCCTCTCATAGGCTTCAGTTCAAAACCAATCTACCCCAAAGGGAGGATCTCCCTGAGGGTACAAATCGGAGGGGCAAGTATGCAGACCAATTTCCTGGTGGTAGATGTACCATAACCCTACAACGTGATTATGGGGAGGAGTTGGCTGCATGGCATGGAGGCTATACCCTCCACTCATAACCAGAAGTTGAAGTTCCCACTCGAAGGCAGGGATGGCAGAGTAAAGGTCATAATGGTCAAAGGAAACCAGGAAATGGCCAAGCAATGCTTAATGGCCGCAATGCCTGGTAAAGCAGAGCCTTCCCAGATACATATGGCTGAGCTCGAAACCGAACTGGAGAACGTCGGCCGAGATCCCGAGCTAAAGAGAGTCGAAGATCTGATCGAAGTAAAAGTTGACCCATCTGATCTTGAAAGATACTTTCTGCTGGGGAGCCAACTTCCCAAGGCCGAGAAGGCCAAGTTGCTCGATTTTTTGCTGTAGAACAAGGAGGTCTTTGCCTGGATGCCATATGAGTTGTCGGCCATCGATCTTGAGATCATCTACCACAGGTTGAACGTAGATCCAAAATACGAGCCTGTGGTTCAAAAGGCTCGCGGAATGGGGATTCCACAGACTGAAGCCGTGCTTGAAGAGGTCGACAAACTACTAGAAGCTCGGGCCATCAAAGAAGTACAATACCCGGAATGGTTGGCGAACACAGTGGTCGTTAAGAAGAAGAATGGGAAATGGCCGCGTGGACTTCACCGACCTTAATAAAGCATGCCCAAAAGACAGTTTCCCACTACCAAAGATCGACCAGCTAATTGACACCATAGCCGGACAGACAGAATGAGCTTCCTAGATGTTTACCGGGGGTACCACCAGATCCCAATGTATGGGTCGATGAAGAGAAGACCACTTTCATAACATCAAGAGGCATCTACTGTTACAAGGTCATGCCCTTCGGGTTGAAAAATGCAGGCGCAACTTACCAACGGCTGGTGACCAAGATGTTTCAGTCTCAGCTCGGCAAAACGATGGAGGTCTACATTGACGACTTGGTCATCAAGTCTGAAAGGGAGGAGGACCATTTGGCCGATCTGCGTTAGACGTTCGACACACTGAAAAAGTTCCAGCTCAAATTGAATGCGTCCAAATGTGCGTTTGGTGTTGGCTCGGACAAATTCCTTGGAAGCCTCATCACAAGAAGGGGTATTGAAGCCAACCCAGACCAGATCTCGACGATCCAAGCAATTTAGAGTCCGACCACGACTAAACAGGTCCAAAGGCTCACAGGGATGGCCGCTACCCTCAATCGCTTTATCAGCCGAGCCTCAAACAAATGCCGCCCATTCTTTCAACTTCTGAAAAAGAAGACAAAATTCCAGTGGACTCCGAAGTGCGACCAAGCCCTCTAGGAACTTAAAGACTATTTGTCTTCCCCCTACTATCAACACCGAAACAAGGCGAGACCCTTTATCTGTACTTGGTAGTCTCGGACCATGCGGTGAGCTCAGTCCTCGTCAGAGAAGAAGATAAGCAGCAAAAGTCAATCTATTACACAAGCAGAATTCTTCTTGATGTTGAGACCAGGTATTTGCCATTAGAGAAACTTTCATTGGCACTCATCAGCGCCTCTTGCAAGCTCTCCAATTGCTTCCAGGCATACACAATTGTGGTTGTTACAGAACATCCGCTCAAATCCCTTTTTCGGAAAGCAAACTTCTCTGGAAGAGTTTCAAAATGGGCCGTTGAGCTGGGGTAATTCGACATTCAATATCAACCCAGAATGGCAATCAAAGCCCAAGTTTTGACAGACTTCATCGTAGAATTCATCTCTCCCAGTTCGGCATCGAGCCAGCCCAACACCGAACTGGGGGGCAGTACGGGTAGAGAAAGCAATGGGGGCAGCGGTGAAGCAACTGAGACCGAGCACGAACAGTCTTGGAAGCAATCCCTCAACTCAGCATGGAGAGTGTTCGTAGACGGGTCTTCGACATCGAAGAGAGCTGGTGTCAGCATAGTCTTCCTTTCTCCAGAAAACCTTGTCATCGAGTAGGCCTTGATGCTCGGTTTCAAGGCATCTAATAATGAAGCAGAGTATGAAGCACTGATCGCAGCGCTCAATAGTGCCAAGATCCTGGGGGCACAGCAACTTATAGTCTTCAGCGACTCTTAGTTGGTGACGAGCCAACTCAGTGGGGACTATCAGGCTCGTGACGAAAGGATGACAGTCTACTTGTCTCGTGCAAAGCAACTTCTTTCTCAGTTCCAGAAAGCCGTGGCCAAACAGATCGGCAGAGAAGCCAACTCCCTTGTGGACGCCCTCGCTAGTTTGGCGTTAGCTGTCGAAGCCGGGAAGAAAAGAATAGTTGAGGTGAGAACTTTGGAAATTCCAAGTGTAGAGTTTCGCCCACCTCTGCAGATGCTGTGCGTCGATCTCGGTTCAAGCTGAATGGATCCGATCATCGCCTATTTGAAGCACGATCGACTTCCCGAAGATAAAAATGAGGCTCACAAGACCAGGTTAAAAGCAGCTCGGTTTTGGTTGTCTCCGGATGGCAAGCTCTATAGGAAGTCCTTCACTGATCCCTATCTCCTATGCGTCCACCCGACCAGGGTCGAAGATTTCCTATACGAAATCCATGAGGGGATCTGCGGAAGCCACATTGGAGATTGGTCGCTAGCCTACCACGCCATAAGCCAAGGGTACTTGTGGCCCTACATGCAGAAGGACGCATAGCTTTATGCAAATAAATGCGAAAAATGCCAGAAATTCTCACACTCCCTCCATCGGCCAGCATAGGATATGAGCCCGCTCTCTAGTCCATGGCCCTTTACTCAATGGGGATTGGATATTGTGGGGCCTCTTCACCAAACCCCAAGCAGTAAAAGATGGCTGATAGTGGCCACTGACTACTTCATCAAGTGGATAGAAGCAGAACCATTGTCCTCTATTACTAAACACGACACCAGGAACTTCGTTTGGAAGAGTATCGTCACAAGGTTCGGAGTACCAAGAACCTTGGTCTCTGACAACGGGACTCAGTTTGATTCTAATTTCTTCAGGTACTTCTGCCTGGAGCTCGGTATCAGGAATCACTATGCGACCCCAGCTTACCCGCAGAACAATGGCCAGGCCGAAATCTCAAACAAATTAGTGCTTAACATACTTAAGAAGAGGCTCGACCGAGCCAAAGGAAGATGGGTGGAAGAGCTTCTGAGCGTCCTTTGGGCATACAGAGCTACCCCTAGGAGCTCCACCTCTGCAACACCTTTCTCCCTCGCCTATGTATGGAAGTCGTGATCCCTCTCGAGGTCGGCCTCCCTACATTAAGGTCGGAACTATTAGACCAAGGAAAGAATGACATAAACCTGGCTCGAGAACTTGATCTAACTGAAGAGCGAAGAGATGCCGCTACGGTTAGCCTAGCCTCTTACCAATAACAACTAGCCAAAGGATACAATCAAAGGGTCAAGGAAAGGAGGTTTTTAGTAGGAGAACTGATGTTAAAAAGATGCTCCCTGCCGACAAAAATCCTAATGTAGGTAAGCTCGCCCCGAACTGGCATGGACTGTTCAAGGTGATCTCAAAAGCAGGGAAATTAGCATACCGACTGGAAGACATGGAGGGCAGAGAATTGCCACGACCATGGAATGCCTCACACCTCAAGAAATATTTCTTCTGAAATGTACCAAAAATGAATCAAGTTCTTATGGAAGGACTTATTCTTATGAAAATATCTGCCAGGTTTTCTTCCAAGTTATGTCTTTCGGTTCGGTCATGGGATCAACCCCTTCGACTCAGTTATAGAACCAGCCATTTATCTCGCCAAGTTGCGGAACTCAGCGTCAGCTCGGTTACGGAACCAGCTGCTTTCGGTTCGGTCACGGGACCAACCCCCTCGGCTCGGTTATAGAACAAGTCATTTAAATCGCCAAGTTGTGGAACTCGGCATCAGCTTGGTTACGGAAATAACTATTTTCGGTTCGGTCATGGGACCAACCCCCTCAGCTCGATTATAGAACCAGCCATTTAAATCGCCAAGTTGCGGAACTCGGTGTCAGCTCGGTTACGGAACCAGCTGCTTTTGGTTGGGTCACGGGACCAACCCCATCGGCTCGGTTATAGAACCAGCCATTTAAATCGCCAAGTTGCGGAACTCGGCGTCAGATCAGTTACGGAACCAGCTGCTTTCGGTTCAGTCTTGGGACCAACCCCCCTCGACTCAGTTATGGACCGTTCAAGGTGATCTTTGGGCACGGTATAGGACTATCCTCCCTTGGCTCAGTCGCGAAACCAACCATCTAAGATCGCCAGGTTACAACTGCCTAGGTCACCAAGTCATGGGATTTGGCACGCCTCTCAGACTAATTAAGACTCCGGCCCTACTGTCCAAAGTTATGAAACCAGCCGTCCTAATCCGATTGTGAAACCAAGGCCTTTAGGCTAGGACTATTTAAAACTAGCCCTCCCTTGCTTACGGATTCAAATGAAGACTGACCTTAGCCACTTGGTAGAATTATAAAAAAGTCGTTCGAGGATGAACAAAATGGACAAAAATACAAGGTAAGAAGACTGAAATGGATAAAATTTTCATTTTTATTAATAAGAAAAGTAATTACAAATACATTTTCGTTTACAAAGAAAGAAAGAAAAAAAAAAGGAATACATCATTTTGGGGCATCCCTTATCGCTGCTTTATTAGTGGGAGGGACCGTCCCACTAGGAATCTCGGAGGAGGAAGAAGCCTGCGCGCCTTCTACTTTGCCTTGAGGAGGAGGAATAGGAGTTGGGGCTTCAGAGCCTGGAGCTTCAAGGCGGGCTTCGGAGGCGCCAGAGGCGGGCTCTGGATCAGGGTCAGAAAGGAGGGGTTCAAACACAGGCAGGTTTTCATAGATGGGGTGGCCTTTAGGAACCCCATACTGTTTTAATGCATCTCTGCTTCCCAGCTCGTATAGTATTGGACTCAAGTTTTTAATCTGAGCCTCATACTCGGCTGTTGCCCATTCCACCCCTTCCTTAAAAGAGCGGGCGACTTCGGTGCGAGAGAAGGGTTGGATTTTGGCCTGTTCCTTCTGCAAGGACTTAATCTCGGCATTCTTTCTCACTACCTCAGTGTCCCTCTTCGCCAGCTCAGCCTCCAGCTCGTGTACCCATTTCACCTTCACCTCGGCCGTGCCCTTCAGATGGCTATTCCAGCCCGCAGCTTTATGATTTTGGCCTTCGCCACTTGTTGATCTGCTGCGAGCTCAGCATTCTTCTCCTCCATCTTCTTTAATTCTTTGGCGCTACTTTCCAGCGTGCCTCCCAGCTTCCTCTTCTCCCCCTCCAACTCGGTGACTCTTGCAGCCGTCTTCTCAGTCCTCTCCAAGATTATTTGCAGCCTCTGTACATTCTATAAAAGAAGAGAACATTATAAGACAGATGACCTAGACATAGTACTTGGAGAAGTAAGTGAATTAGAACTCACCTCGATCGACACCCTCATCGACGAATAAATGAGGCTCAGCCGACCAGCCTTATTATGCCTCTCCATGTCTCTCGGGAGAGCACAGGCCCTGCCGACCGCCATAATGGTCCTAGAGTGCGTGCCAACCCGGTCCTCGACATTTAAAAACTACCCGTGATTAATCTGCAAGTCGGGCTTGAAAGGGGCAAGCGGTATGGTACGCAGTCAAGGTGGAGCCATCCTGATGGGCTGCTCCGACCCGCCCTCCACCCAGGGCCTTTTCTTAGGGGGGGAGGGTGTCCTCACTCCCTCCTTCTCGGTCTCGATCGGCCTCCCCCGAGCCTCCTTGGCAGCCTCCTCTGGCCTACTCCTCTTCTCTTGAAAAGGCCCTAGGGCACTTTTCTTCTTTAGAGACAAGACCCCGACTACATCAGGGGCACCAGTGGGCGCTCTGGCGGAAGAGCCAGAAGCAGTACTGGATCCGCTGGGGGCACACTTTGAGGAAGGCGCAGCTCGGCCCCTGAAGATCATCTCCCCCAAATCCTTCAGTGGAGGGCGTTGTCCATCCATCTCTTCTTTCGCTCCTTTTTCTTTTTTTGAATCTAAAGAGGAGATGTCCTCCACAATCCTGATCGGATTGGAGGCCTCAACCACCACCTCTTCGATCAGCCTGCTGGGAATCTCGAGCGTCCTTTTGATATAGGATTGATACCTCGGCTTATACCCAAGCAGAGAGAAAGCAGCTCGGGTCTCGTGACCGTGATAGTTGTACACCTTCTGGAACCAGGCCTCGTTCCTCTTCCTGCGGTCTAAGGAGGCCTCCTTCCTTCTTCGTTGGATGCATGCATAAGAGAGCGAAAAGGAAACGTTAGCTCGGCAAAATGATGCATAAGATGAACACAACACCCTGAAGGAAGTAAATATTTACTCGGGGGAGTCCCGGGTTTTCGGGGGATCTGGATTCTCCTCGCCGCTTCGATCTCGAACGACCCGAACTCCTAGTTCCTCGAAACAAGCAGACGCTCGTCCCCTGCATACTTGCTCGAATCCTCCAGAGCAGTCGGCAAGGGCCATCTTTTCGCCTTCACCCGAAGATAATAGGTATCCTCGTCCCCTGCCGATTTGTAGATGTCATAGACATCTTCAATGTCGTGCACGCCAAGGTTAATATCGAGGATCCTGTTGAGCTCGGCGACGCCCATGATTATCTTAAAACCATTAAGCATTAACTGGAAAAGGTAGAGCCGCTAGGTGCTCAAACATGATCTAAGAAGGGGGTGAATGGGAAATCTAACCCCACCTTTAATAATCGATACTAAGGGGAAGGGCATCCACTTGTTGAAGTGGAAAAGGCCGTCCAAGCCTCCCTAAGGGTCCATCGGCTTCACCATTACATTGTCAGGTATACTATACGTATTTCTAAGTCCTTCCAAGGCTTGGGCATTCTCCACCCAATGACTGTAAATCCCCATGTCTAAAAACTAAGAGGGGGCAACAGAGGAAACTCGAAACCCTAGAGGGCGAGTTAACAGAACTCCTAAAGAATGACTTGAAGAGGAAAGCAAGTTAAGAGGAAAGAAGACTGTAACGCCCCAATTCTAGATACCGATAAAACCGCTCGAATACCCGAAGTTGGCGCGCTACTTCCCGGAAAATCTGAGAACTTCCAAGATCGTAGGCCCGCAGTGAGGTCCAATTTAAAACTTTTTGACCAATATAATACTCAATGGTTTAAGTTTGCGGAAGCATAACAATTAAATAAAGCGAAAGCAATTTGGTATCATATATAAGTAAAGTGTGAGCAGAACTACAGTCTAATTAAAAGTATCAGTTGTTAATATCAAAATTATTACATATTTGATTTCTACCCGACTCACTACAAAAATGTCTCTCAAGTCCAAAATAAAGATGAGCTCTCAAAACCCTGGTAAGTAATCTCCACCCTCTGGCTCGACATCCGTGTCGGCCGGGCCCCACGCGAACTCTCCAGCGATCGGCGCCTCTACAAGCGCTAGTGCAAACTCGGGGATCTCTGGGTTAAGGCCTAAGCACCAATGAAGGGTCAGATCTAAAAGATCTAGCAAGTCACAGCATACTACTAGCATAGAACATATATATCAAAGGAATAGAGACGAGTAAATAAATTAAAGAATGACAAGGTAAATGAACTACGCAGTTGAGCATGATAATCATAGAGAATCAGGATAAATAGATAATAGCTAATCTACTACAAAATGGCACATTCACACGAGCTGGAATACCACGGGATATTATGCCGCGACCCTCCCATACTGAACACAGTTGCGGCGGGGAAATCTCACCAGTGCTGGGAATTACTAATCCCACAAATCACTCATCATCTCATCATCTCATCACTCAAGATCGGACACAATATCACATCGTTCGTCTTAACCACACAGCTCATCATGATAGCTCCTCAACACTCATTTAGCTCCTCCCGAGGATGATCAGTCCACAGGCTGAGCTTAAATCAACCGAGTGAATGTTCATGCCGACTCGAGAATACTTTAAGGGTCTGTGTCTGTCTAGGCTTTGCCTTGCGTGAACAAGGTCCTAACCAAGTCTCTATGAGGTCTATAAATACCAATTCAGTCTATGGATTCCATTCAAGGTCTAAGCCCACTCGTTGGATCCATACCAAGGCCCATTAGCACGTGGCCTGGTCTAAATCTGTCCAAACGAGGCAACTAATCCATTTATACTGATAATCAGTTCCCATTAATCCATCATAATTAAAAATCCCAAAAGAAACTACCTCTTCCAACTAGGGGTTCACATCTCCGCACTTAGACCTATTAAGGGCCCGCCTAGACACAGACACGGGTCAATGTCCTCCCAAATCACACTATCAGGTCACCTCTAAGATATCCTAGGTTTAGGTCCTCCATTTATATTAATTAACAGTAAACAGCTACACTAAAGATCTAAGAATGACAGTAAATGATAAAGTGAAGTATGAACCTCAACATATGGATCAATAGGGGGAAATACAAAGGTCTAATCCTAGGTAATGGGCCACGTTAGGTTCGAGTCTATCTCCGGTAATTTGATCTCTAAACGAAGTCATTGATGCCATATAATACTGTGTTTGGTGCTTAAGAAAGTACGGGCATCTTTGACAACTCTTAGAGGTCGAATCATCTTAGATTAATAACCAAAACACTAAATAATGGTCCCTGCGAGTCAAGGTTGAGTCACACCATTGACTCGGGCTTGAAACATCAATAAACTTTCATTTGGATGGTCAATGGGCCCCACAACTGATCACAATTCCTAAATGTTGAACATTGGAAAATCGGAGTTTCCTAGGTGAACCTGAGGTGTAGTGAGCTCGGTTGACCTCCTAGCCTGGTGGATCAACCGAGTGCACTAAAAAACCTGAATCAGGCCTCCTGGAAGACTTGATTCGTTTCTAAAGGTTTCCAGCATGTCCAGTCAAACCCCTGGCCTGGGTGATTGACCGAATACTTCAAAAACCTTAAAAAGATTGATGTCCCAGTTTTAAACATTTTCTAATGTAAATATTAAGTATCAGGTTGATTTGGGTGTAAAGAGTCTGAGTTTTGGGTGAAAAACCAACTTTCAGTTTTTCTGCAAAGACTGTGTTCCACGTCAACCTGGGCATGGCCAGGTCAACCTGGCTAACTGAAATGAATTTCCTGCAAGAAAATGGCTGAGGGCCAGTTTTTTTCCCAAAAACACAGTGTTGTCGGTCGACTAGAGTAGAGCACAGTCGACCTGGACAACTGAAAACACAGTCTGCAAAACAACACCTAACTGGGAGCTGTTTTTTCTCAATTTTCAGTGTTGTCGGTCGACCTGCATGAAGGTCGGTCGACCGGGAACATTGTCGGTCGAACCCTCCCGGTCGAACATGCAAAAATAACTGAGAGCAGAATTTTTACATTTTCAGTGTTCTCGGTCGACCGAGGCATGGCACGGTCGACCGGGAACACTACATTTTGGCTCCCCAACTGATTTCTGCAGATTCTTCGTTTTGACTCATTTTTCATCCAAACCACTTCCAATCAGTCGCAAACTTCACCAAATCATCTCCTAACATCACATAACTCAAATGCCCCTCAATTAACAACCTTGTGGCCCATTGATCTTCCAAATGGGGGGGGGGGGTGAAACCCCCATCCATCAATGCCAAAATCCATCCAAACAAACAACAGAGGCTCCAGGTAATTTCTAAGACTCAAATAATTACAAACAGGAAATGAAACACAGAAATCAAAGGAAAACACATATATTCTAAGTTAATAGTAGATGCACTTGCCTTAGAAAAAGGTGAGATGGTTTGTAGAGAGAGATAATTAGAGAAAGAGAGGATCCCAGCTGAACAGAGGAGAAGAAGAAAAGAAATAT
Organism: Cinnamomum chago; assembly: GCA_038049695.1. Lineage (NCBI taxonomy): Eukaryota > Viridiplantae > Streptophyta > Magnoliopsida > Laurales > Lauraceae > Cinnamomum > Cinnamomum chago. Next base: position 124,146,407 of record CP142451.1, read on the forward strand.
AGTAGTAGCAGCCTTTAAGGGAAATCCCGGCAGTAACAGTAGCTTGGAGAATAAGAAGGAAGATGAAGTAGCACTATTGCAGCAGCTCCAAGAGGGATTCCAGCACAGTAACGAGCAGTAACAGTGGCTAGGAAGAGAAATAAAGAAGAAAGAAAAGAGGAAATAGGAAGGGAGAAAGAGGGAAATGAAGAAGCAGCTGCTGCAGCACTTAGGGAAAAATCCCAGCACAGTCACAGTAGCAATCTTAGCTCAAACGTAGGGAAGAAATGAGGGAGAGGAGAAGAGAGGCAATTGAAATGAACAGTGGTTGGAATTTTCTTGGGAAGGGGGCTGGTTTAGCTTAGGGTTTTTCTTGGGATTAGAGATTATTTATAGATTAGGGAGGGGTGGTTTATGACAGGATTAGCCCTTAAGGTTTCATGGGATTAGGGTTAGGGTTAGGGTTAATTAGCTCTTTAGGTAGGAATGTTCTAGAGGATGCACCTTTACAAAAACCCACTCTAATTAAAATAAAACCCAAACTAAGGACCTCCTAGCACTATTAGCCTAGAATTAACAAAAACATCCTACTAATCGACAAAGCTAACTCAACTAGGCTAGTCTAACTATAACTTAGGAAAATCTAACTAATCACCCTAATTAATCCCTAATTAGCACAATTAGATAATAATTAGCAATAATTAACAATAATTAGTATAGATTAGTATTAATTAGCCTATAAAATAGCAATTAGAGGGCCCACAAAGGGTGGGGCCTCACAAAGACTCACAGAAAAGGAAGGGCAAAAGATTCAAAAAATGGAGATCTCCCGATTCGTTAAGTCTTGGTCTTAGCAAGGTATCTTCTCTGGCAAAGTTTTGTTCCAAGCGAAAGCAAAAGTGAGGAGAGGAGAAAGGGCACCCCTCTTTATAGAAGGGGAGAAACACCTCTTAAAAGTACGTGTGCGAAATGACGCTTCGAACTCCCCGCATGTCGCTTCGGTACGAACAACAACCAAGCAGAAGAAGACGCATGGCACTGCTAGTACGCCCCCACAACAACTCTAGCACATCATTTACTGCCTAGGGCACATGAAGCGACATACGCGTGTCCGATCATGCGAAAAAAGGCATGTCATTTATTGCCTCGGGCACACGAAGCGGCATTGTGATAAGGATTGAGCACTAACAGACGTCAGCGGTTACCATTGAAATGGAGTTTGGGCACAGAAACGTTCTTAGCTCCAGACCTTAAAGAATAGGGAGATTCCAGGAGGTCAAGAGCTAGGGGGCAATTGTGTGGAGACCTTTTTCATAATTCAACAGACGAGTATGATCTTGATAACGGATGACAGTTAAGTTAGAGTATGATCTTGATAGTGGATGACAGTTAAGTTAGTCCTGGTCTCTGTCTCGCTCGTCTCGGTGCCTCCACAGGTTCGGTATTCGGTTTTGGCTAGCCTCGGGAGTACCAACTAGTCCTGCCTCGGTTCATCGCCCACACATCCGTCTCGGTTTCGGTGGCTTCAATAGACCGAGATAAGCGTCGAGTGTCAATCATAATAAATGCCCTGCAAGGCACGCGCCTGATAAGGAGTTGACCTTATAATGTGGTCACATCTGCAGCCATACAAGGTATAGACTGATAGGACAGGGCTTTTACCTACCCCCACTAAGAGTACAAGGTATGGCTTAATGGGATGTTCCCTTTTTACCTACCCCCACTAAGGAAATTCTTGATGAAACCAAGTGCATATATATATATATATGTATATAAGGTGAGTCCAAGGAAGTAAGTAGAAAAAAAGCACATACACTTTCATTCTCTTTCTTCTTCAATCATCTTTGGCCTAGTAACTAAAGTGATTTAGGCATTGGAGGGCCTTGTACTGACAACAGCCAAGGTCTCTGATCCTTCGTTCCTCTTCCTTCTCCAGGTTTTCAGCCAGCCAGACTCTCCTAGGAAGTCTTACACTACCTAAGTAAGTCTCCGATTTTTTGCACTTACAAGAATATTCCCAAAAAATCCCAATTTATCCAACCCTAAAATCTCTGCACTACATACATGATCATTTCCTTTCCCTTTCCTCCTCGTCGGAAGGAAAGCCCAAATCTTGTCTCTCAAAGCCCTAATCTCCCGTAAATCAGTCGCTTCGCGGGATAATTCAGATGGGGAGGGTCTCTATTGGAGAGGAAGAAGGGACGTGGTTTTTTTTTTTCACCCAATTGTTTTATTTGTAAAAAAGACCCACTGGTTTACTAATTCATTTCAAGAAATAAGTTGAGATAGTCCAGAGTGGATAGGACCATCATTTACAGGGGCGGAGCCAGGATTTCATCTTGGGGGGGAGCCAAAACTTGAATAAAATTTTATTTCACCAATTACTTTGCACCCAAAATGGACATAGGGGTAAAAACTCATGAGGTAAAAACTCAAGCAGAGAGTGATTCTTTTGTGAACATCAACAAGTAAGGTTTTCTTTAGGTTAACATTAAATTTCTAAACCATGACAATGTTCAGGCACACTCACCTCTTTGCAAATTTCTTGTCCTCTAACTTGCAAAGGTCATCAGTTGAGTTCCCTTATAGAAAGTGGTTATGGACCTGTGGTTTTTAACTTCCTACTTCTCTATTCTTCTGTAGCCAAAATGATTTTTTGTTGTGTTAATGGCGGATGATAGACAAAGTGATTTTGTTGGAAGGACAAGCCATTGATGCCCTTACAAAAACCTATGGAAGGGGCCCATTTTACTGTTTTAAAATGATTTTCTAAAGGCTGAGGGGGCCTGGATAGGGCCCATTTTACTTTTTTAAAATGATTTTCTAAAGGATGGGGGGGGCGCTCAACGTGGCTCCGCCATTGATCATTTACACGTGGCAGTCACCGGACCAAACATGGATCCGGACTCTGATTTGGTGAATTCCGTGTGTGCGTTGTTTTGCTTAGCTACTTGCATCTTTTAATGCAAGCCAAGAAAGATTCCTAGCTTCTCGAGCTAATAGATGTTCTATTGTCTATATATGGCACAGGTCCAAGTGAATTGAATCCGCTCTGCATACAAATATTTCTGTCTCTTTGTGCATACAGAGAAATATAGTATGGCAGGTGCACTTGTCACAGTTGTTGTGGAAGGGTTGTGTGCCATAGCTAAAGCTGAGGTGGGCCAGTTCGTTAAAGCTGAGGTGGGCCAGTTCGTTGGTGTCAAGAAAGAGCTCGAAAACCTTTCTAGCACATTCATGGCCATTCAAGCTGTACTAGAGGATGCTGAGAGGCAGCAAGTGACGAAAAAGGTGGTCCGAGATTGGTTGGGGAAGCTCAAAGATGTTGCATACGAGATGGAGGACATACTAGATGAGTGGAAGATGGAAGCTCACAGATCGCATGGAGACAAAGATGATACTCGTAAGCGTAAGCGCTCTTGGTTTCCCAATCTCTCACTATTTTCCGAGCAAACAACATTCCGCCAGGACATTGCACGTGGGATAAGGGAAATAGCAGAAAGACTAGATCAAATTTCAAAAGAAAAGGAGGCATTTAAATTCAATGAAGTTAGTAAAAGGGAAGTAGACGACATGCCTAATATGAATGAACGAGAAACCAGTTCATTAATTGATGAATCGGAGATTTTCGGCAGAGATGCTATTAAAGAAGAAATTGTTAGTGAGTTGGTTAGTGAAACTACTAAAGAGAAAAGGCCATTCTCTGTTGTTTCAATAGGAGGGATGGGTGGATTGGGGAAGACGACCCTTGCTCAACTAGTCTTCAATGATGAGACTATAATGAATCATTTTGAGAAGAGAATTTGGGTCTGTGTGTCTGAAGATTACGATGTGAATAAGATTTTAACAATAGTTATTCAATCCATGGGTGGGTCTACGGATGAGATCTTGGACTATAATAATTTGCAGCAGAGACTTAATGCACTTGCTGGCAAAAACCGGTTTTTACTAGTGTTGGATGATGTCTGGGAAGGAATACCATGGGAAGAGCTGAAGGTTGCACTCAAAGATGCAGCACTAGGTAGTAGGATCATGGTCACCACTCGTAGTCGTACAGTTGCAGACGTAATGGAAACCACTCGCCATCATGATGTGGGCATTTTATCTGATTTAGATTGTTGGAAACTATTTACATCCAGAGCATTCGGAGGAAGGAACGAGGAAGAGTGGCAGCAGGAGTTGATTGAAGTAGGTAAGCAAATTGTACGTAGGTGCAAAGGTGTACCTCTTGCTATAAGGACGGTTGGAAGTCTTCTACACCTCAAAAGGACAAAAGTTGATTGGCAGAAGGTCTTAGAAAGCGAAACATGGGAATGGAAATCACATGAGCGTGTTGACATTTTACCTAGTCTGCTGTTGAGCTATTATCATTTGCCCATCCATTTGAAACAATGCTTCTCATTTTGCTCGTTGTTTCCGAAAGATTATGAGCTAGAAAAGGATGAATTAGTGAAGTTATGGATGGCTCATGGTTTCATTAAATCTGAGGGAGAAGAAATTAAAGAAAATGGTGAAACGTATTTTGATGAATTGTTGACACGTTCATTGCTTCAAGATGCTGAGAAAGACAAAGAAGGGAACATAGTCAGATGTAAGATGCATGATCTTGTTCATGATCTAGCAAGATTTGTCACAACTGGTGACTACTGTATAATGGAGATTGGAAATCAGGACTTACCTTCTGTTAATAGCCATCATCTATCACTGCTTGTAGATAACGATGTTTCATCCATTCCATCTCCACTGTGCAGTGCAAAACGTCTACGCACACTCTTATTATTTGGATCATCAACAATTGAGGAAGTCCCTCATAGTTTATTCAACCATCTGAAATCTCTTAGAACTCTAGATTTAAGGAGAACTAAGATAGAAAATCTGCCGAGTTCCTTAGGGAAACTAAAACACCTAAGGTATCTTGATTTGAGTGGGTTGAATATCACAGAGCTGCCTGAATCTGTGACTGATCTCTGTAATCTGCAAACTCTGAAACTAAATCGCTGCAAGAGTCTTTTTCTACTGCCAAGTGGTATGAGCAAAATGGTTAAACTGCAGCATCTTGAAATTGATGTAACTGATGATCTGGCAGTTTTGCCAAGCGGACTAGGGATGTTGAGTTCCCTTCGTACATTGAGCAAGTTCCCCGTGGGGGATGAGAAGAACGGAGGATGTAACATTCGAGAACTGAGAAATCTCAACCATCTTAGAGGAAAATTACAAATACAAAATTTGGAGAAGCTAATAATAAATCCAGATGAGGCAAGAGAAGCAGAACTCGACCAGAAATGTCACCTTCAAGAGCTCGTCTTAGAATGCAATAAAAAGACAGAAGAAGAATGGGGAATGTTAGGAGAAGTCGAGATGGAAAAGATGGAGAGAGTATTTGAAGGCCTTCGACCACCTCACTCAAACCTAAAACTCTTGAGCATCGAAAACTATGCGGGTTCAAAGTTCCCTAGTTGGTTGGAGGATGCAGAATTTTCCAGTCTAGGTACCGTCCAACTGAGAAACTGCAAAAAGTGTAGATCACTGCCGGGGCTCGGAAAATTGCCTTCGCTTGAAGAGCTGACATTATATGATGCTGATGAAATAGAAGTGGTGGGTGGTGATTTTTATGGGAATGGTAATGAAGGTGGAGGGAAAGGAAGAGCGTTCCCAGAGCTGAAGAAACTTCATTTCCGGTCGATGCCGAATTGGGAAGAATGGAAGTTGACAAAGGAAGATGAAGAGGTTATGCCATCTCTCGATGAATTGTATGTTTATGATTGCAACAAGCTGAAGGCACTGCCCAACTGCCTCCCCAATACTTTAAGGCGAGTACAAATTACTGATTGCAGCGAAGTTATTTGGGCGCCAGACAATCCACTCCCACTCCTTGAAGATTTGGTTCTCGAAGGTGATGTAAGAGGGATATTAGGTAAGCCACTGCCATGCCTCCCTGCTCTCAAGAAAATAGCGATTTCACAGACATCTATCGAGTCGCTCCCCTCTGATGGATGGGGATTACTTGAATCACTCAACACTCTTGAAATCTACTCCTGTCCTGGATTGGCATCTCTGCCTAATGGGTTGGGGCAGATCCCAGCGCTACAAACTATCTGTGTCGACGGTTGTTCTGAACTGCGCTCTCTGTTTGATGGGTTTGAACGACTCAAATCGCTCCATCGACTCAAAATCATTGACTGCCCCAACTTGAGGCCTTTACCAAACGGCCTGCAACACCTCACTGCACTTGAAGAGCTAAGTATCTCCAAGTGTCCACTTGTAACGGAGCGGCTGGAGAAGGAGAAAGGAGAGGACTGGTGCAACATATCCCACATCCCATCCATTTGGATTGATAACGAAAGGATTCAATAAGGTATGGGTTACGATTGACAACTCCATCTCTCTCTATCTATAAATATAAAATATGGAGATATATTTTGTATGCATTTTCCCCTTTTCTTTTGCAGTATTCAGAATTGCTGATGGTCAAGGATGAGCAGAAGAAATGGGTACATGAACAGCAGCAGCTTCAAGCCTTTGAAAGCTTCTTCTCGACAACTAGTTGTTCGACTCAGTTCTATTACCAGCCCTTTTTTCATATATTCTCTTATTTTTTTTCATTAGCTTCGAAATGGACATGTATTATATAGTTGAATTTAATTTCTGGCCCCTTAGTCTCATGTCTCGACAGTTTATTTATTCAGATGTGTGCTGTACAAGCATGCCATATGATGGTTGGCATGCACATATCCCATGTGGTAAATAATGGGCATGCATGTATCAAGTTGAACTATATATTGTGATTTAATTTCATCTTAGTTACCTGTGTTAGAATTTATTCAACTGTTTCATCAGGTGGCCACTCATCAGACAGTTTTGTGTGTTTTGGAGGCAAGCCATGCGATGGTTCACTTGCACATATCCAACGTGGTAAATAATGGAAGTTCCATCTCCAGTCTCCAATTCAATGCATACAATTTATTCTAGTGATATATATGATGAGTATGGATGTAAAAATTCTCATCCTAGCCCACTATCTAGTTTCAAAAAATGAGCCGAGTTCAAGTCGACTCAGACTTGAGAAATGGTGAATCAAATCACCTAGTTGGTGGATTCCCATGGTTTTTGGCTCTAGATGCACTTTTTTTTTTCTTTTTTCTTTTATTATTGGGAAAAGGCAGGAGGCTTTTGAGGACATTTTGCAATTATGCTAGAAGATCAAAATCATTTTTTTTTCAAAGATTCAAGCATTTGAATATCAGTTGTACTTTTCATCCAACTGAATAAAATGTATAAATGTAGGTGTTTATAATAACTTTAAGTTCAAATGATTTAGACAAGGAAACCCCCATGGGAGATTGCCAGCACAGGGTAGTCTGTTACTTGAAGCTCTGATCAAAAGAATCAATTTTTGGGTCCTATAACTTGGCACACTTGTCCTGGTTAAATACAGGAAGACTGTTGATCTGTGTGGAGGGGGGCAGGGGCACCATGGGAATGGTGAGGTTTGTTTGCTTTGCTCTTACTTTATTAATATCTGAATTTCAAATTTGTACTCATTTGTTTACTTTTGAAGAGGTTGGAAATGATTATAAGTCACCTGAAAGTTTGACGAGTTTTTACAATGGGAATTGTTTGGCCAATGGGAAAAATATTGCTTCTAAATTATTCAAGCAGACAAGGTGCTAGCAATTCGCAAACATGGTCGAGTCCGCGTCCATTTTTAGAGCCCTCGGTTGGTTTTGTTGTGAGTCTGCTTCAAACAGTAAAACTTTGTTCTGTGATCTTCTTTATATTTTTAATGGAAAATATGCCATGTCTATGCAATCTAACTTTTTCTTCTCTAGTCATGCTTTCTTATTCAGATGCAGGGGAGAAAACAATCAAAGCGGGAGAAACCCATTTGCGCTGAAGTCCATCAAAGGGGATGGTTTCTCTAAAATACGTCTATTCTCTGATGCATTGGAGGTTGTTAAGGCCATCAAAGGCTATGGAGATTGTTCTATCCATTTCTATATTGTGGATATATTAGCCATGGAAGTTGTTTTGAAAGTTACTATGTCTCTCGTATTCCCAAGAACTTTACCATGCTGTGGTTTCTTTCTTCTGCTGCCTTTTTAAAAAAAAAAAATATTATGAACTGAAAGGATTAGATATCTTGACATTACACTTGTATTCATTTACTCAATCTTTACAGAGTAACCATCCTGCGGGTAAATCTGCTGCTGATGGAATATATGTGAAACAGTTTTATCTGAAGTAAGAAATGCTGTAGTCGAGATTGGTAATGATCCTGAATATGTAAGTTCTTTTATTGGGACAGGAGGCCCATGTTGCACGGTTACTGCTTTCTAGAGTTGGACTTGCTTCAGATCTTTGGTTATCTATTCTACTTCTGGATGATCAGCTGTCTTGGTTTTACTAAGGGCTGCTTAATGAAATTTGACATAAAGAACCTAACCATCATCACATAGTTATCTTTTGCTTTTAAAAAGAAGATGTTATATATTAGACAGAAATAAAAAATTACAAGTTTTGGGTCTATTTATCTTATTACACATCTGCATATGTGTTTATCTGAAACTATTGCTAGTTGGAGCATGGGCTTGATGTGGGCTATGTTGGATCAGCCTGAAACCAACATACTTATCTTTTATTTATGCATTTTTTAAATTAAGCGTAAATCATGATCATTGAAGCCTTATATATCCAATCTATCAAAATTAGCTTTGTAAGTTTTACTTTTCCTTTGAGCCCTGTTTACAGCGATATTTTTTTAGCAACTCCACAAGCTATCATGACTTTTCTCACTATTTCATTTAATGCCTTTACTGTTCTCCACCTTTTCCTAATTTCTTGAACATATAATTCAATACGCCTTATGTGTACTATTTTGGTATTCTATTTGCGTGCCTGAAATATTTCTAATGATGTTGCTTGATATTCTCTTCAATTGGAACTTCATGTAAGTTTCCTATGTTTCTTTTCCTCATTTGACCCTTTCTTATACCTCCACACATCCCTCTTACCATGTGCATCTCTCAACATGTACTTATGACTTCTTCACAACATTCAGCTTCATATGAGGTAGCAGGTTTAAGTGTTTCTTGTAAAGATGGCCATTAAAACAAAGTAGTACTTGCTGATCACATAAGTCGTCCACTAGCTTGTCTCCACTTTGCCCACATAAAACTGATCTTGTTTGCTATATTTAAGACCATCCGTGTTGCTCAATCGTTGCTCCCAAATGCCAAGATTTTTCATGTCCTTGCACTAAATTATTTCGGTTTTCACTTACTGATCTTCTTTACTCTCAAATCTGCTAAACCTGCTCATTACTTGTATTCTAGTTTTGAACTTCTATTTTCAGCCCATTTGACTCAAATCTTCTTTGAAGTTGTAAGTTATCATTTGCTTGCATTCTTGTCTACCAAATGAGTACAACATCAACTATGAACAATATGTAGACACAAAGGCATTACTTTTTGATTATCTGTTTTATGGTGTTTATAACCAAGGTCAATAGGTGGGGCTCAAAAGCTTACCCTAGGTGTCATCCGACTCCCACTGGGCTCTTAGGTGTCTCTCCACCCAGTTCTCACAGTCACACTTGTTCCCATCCCATTTTGAATTTTTTTCATTTTCTTTGTTTTGTTTTGTTTTGTTCTGTTTTGTTTTGTTTTGTTTTTTTTTTTTTTTGTAGGATTGGATATTTAGAAGTAGGCTCATCAATGAAGTTTTTGTTACCAATAAAGAGGGCCCAGACCCTGCCGTCATCAGCCTTAATCAGGACCAGGCATGTGCTGATTATGTGCCTCAATAGAAGATGTTGTATTGGCCAAGGCCAAGCACAGGGCTACTACGCTTAGGATCTTGATGTGCCAGTTAGGCACTTTGACAGACATAGATATTGCCTTGTATATTTGATTTACTTTTTTCCCCTGAATGTTGACAACAATCTAAAATTCTTGCTATTAGGCTTCCGAAGAAAGAATCCTGCTACCTTCATGATGGCCAATATTGCAGATATTCACCCAGAATTGGTGAACCCAGATGCTATTGAGTTGGTTTCTCATATCAGAAGGGAATATACCACTAAGCTTGACCAGGTCTGAGTTTGTTGCTGTGTTAATATGATCTTTCTGTTATGCTCTGTGCCAATATTATATTTTATAGCATCCATTGTAAACAGCTCTAGTTAGTGGTACTTGACTATTTTACTGGCAGTCTCGGGAGCGTGCTTGGAAACTCCATGCAGACTTAGATGTCGAAGAGCAGTGCCGCCAAGAACTTGGTAGAAATTTGAGGGAGATTCTTTAGGATCTGAAGACTTCTGAAATGCAAAAATCTCAATCAAGAATAAATTAAGGTAAATTAGATCTTCATCTTTTTTCTTCTTCATCTTAGCGTTACTGATATGGGATGCGTTAGAAAGGTAAGCTAGATATGTTTGTATAATCACTACTCTGCTTTTGGGTCATGTTGTAGTGGAAGGTTGAGCATTTCGTGTTTTCTACTGCAAAATATTGGAATATTGGGCTATTCAGGTCTGTTTGTGTGCAATATTTGATGGACCTTGGCATCATTTTTTTTTTTTTTAGCGGCTCTGCAATTTGGAGAGGCCACCAAATGATTAAGGTTGGTGACTTGGTGTTCAGAACAGTGTGTTCCCACTAGATCCTCTTCTGTCTGTACAACACCTCACTTCCTTGCTCACCAATAAGAAGATTGTTTTCATTAAAGAATCTAGAAAAATAATTTTATCTTTAAATCAAAAGACTCTATTAAGATATAAGTACAGATGATGGGCCTGTAAAAGTTGTCAATGGAGAGTTTCTTTTTTTTTTTTTTTTTTGAAGAAGTAACAATGATGTATATTAAAAGGAGAATTTAGAACAATGAAGAGCACTGAAACACAGAGACAAAGTTATGCTGGTATAAGAGATGTACCAGGCACCACCTTTGACACCTATCCAATGGCAGCACTTAAATTACAAACAAGATCAATCCCTTGTTTAGCTAAAGTGTCTGCCATGCCATTAGCAGACCTACTAACATGCTGAAAAAAAAAACACAAGACTCCAATGAAAGTTGTTTAATCTCATTAAAACAGAACTGCATTTTCCACGGGCCTTTGAAAGCTTTTGCCCAAGATACGGCATTGAAAGAATCACTTTCTATGATGAGGCTAACTTTGAATGAGAGACAGTGCGAAGAGCTTCCAAAATGGCCAAGGCTTCTGCTTCATTAACAATGGAGAGTTTCTCTATTGTTCTCTATGGAGTCAAATGAAGTACTTGCTTGGTCTTACAAACTGAACATGTTATCTGCACATGTTTTGCTATCCAAAACTTCTTATGAAATGCCCAGTGTGGATGGCAGTCTCTATTCAATCAGATGGCTAGACCATTAAAGAAAAACTCTAGTTCACCAAATAGCCAATTTGAAATATTGGTTAATGGTTATCATATGATGAACCTACTGTTTGTAGCCACCAATCCTGAACCTTTGATCTTATGGAGTACCTTTGAGGAGATAATGATGGAGGTCAAAGGGAAGATGTGTCCCCTCCTTTTGATGTTTGTCTTGATTGAAAAAAAAATAGATGTTTGTCTTGGTTTGGCTTTATTTACTGGATCTATTTTTGAAATATTACCAAATACTGCAATTTTGGGTTTGCCAGTTGCTTTTATTTGTTGACTATACATTAACGAAGAACTGAACTAAACTATGGCGCTAGATTAGCATAGAACAAAGAAAGATGTCATAAAGCATTTGAGAGAAGAAGCAATGAATAATTTTGATGAGTGTGTAATGTATCCATATCTATATTTTGATAGTTCTGATTTCTCAGCAGCAGAGGATCCACATTTATCTGGATTAGTCGTTGCTACTCTAGTGAAAGCCAATCAGATTTCTCCTTGCAAAAGTTCAAGTGCTTCAACCACCTATTGCTCTGATTATCATCTTAACCATAACAAGGTTGGTGTATTTGACATAAACTGATTTCCTCTTGCCTCTTGTTTTAATAGCTTCAAGGCTGGTCCACCTGTCTAGATCAGCTATTTGGGCTAAGCAGAACTTATTTGAACCTTAGTCCAAATGTATAAAAGCATTCATTTTTCTAATCTTTTGGGATCATTATTGATCTTTATTTCATTGTCATGCTGATAGGATTCTAAATTTATAAGAATTAAGCTCACTGCTCAATAATGAAGATTTCATTCTGACCGCCAAAGCAATAGCAAGGGGCACCAGTCAGATGCATACAATCTGTGAACAAGAAAATCTTTCAGGTTCTAGTCTAGGGGGAGTTTTTCAAGCAAAGACTTTACACTAAAAGGAGAACCTAAAGTGTGAGCCTTGCTGCAAGGAGGATTTATAGCTTCACTTCAAATTTGTGTAGTATGATACTCGTTGAGGTGATGCCTGATATATACAAATCATGGTGCGGTTCTAGAATCTCAAAGACCAATGTAGAGGTTGATCAAAGTGCATCATTCGAGGTTCATCGAAGTGCATCATTCGTGTTTCAGCCGAATGTGGTGTTATTTTTGTAGCCTGTGAGTGATTTGTATATGGACATGACCCTCTTTTTCATTTTTAAAAAACTTGTTCTATGGTTCCTGCTTTTTGCTTAATTATGCAAGTTTCCTTTGAGGTTTAGCAATTTGTTGTTTTTGTTAAAATTACATTAACCAAGGTTAAAATGCTGGTCTTATGCCTCTATCCATCCCCATTGGATCATTGGATGCAAGAATGCTTGGGCAAAAGCTCTTTTGAGAATCTGTTTAAACTAATAATATGCAGTGTTTCCAATTTTGACAGTGAGAATGTGCGGTTTTTATTTGCATAAAAATCAGTATGCAGCCTTGAGTGGTTTTGTGCACATGGTTCTTGTTGTGCCTTACTGGTTGACACATTCTCATAATCTTTCGGGGTAGATTTAAAAGAGAAGACCGAAAGAAAATAATGCCAGACAGCTTAAACTACATTAGTTGGAGGCTCCAGAATTTTCGATAATTTGTTTTTAAAGAAAATTTTCTGACTACCATTGGCACCGAGAGGTAAGTTATGAAGTTGATCATTAAAAGAGAGAGTAAATATGATTGTTTTGGTAATTCAAACCTGCACTACCTAAGATGCCAACAATTCATTTTACTGCAGCTCAAACCAAGCAACCCTGCCTTCCCCCTGGAAGTCTAGATACCCCTTCCTAATAGGCCTACGATTCTAAATGGTTTTATTATAATTACACACCATCATTATTTCTGGCCGATTTCACCTATAATTTTGGTTAAAACTTTCAATGCAGGGAATCAATTCAACAATTGAGGTAATTCATACATCCATATAGTCAGGGAGAGAAGGGGTAAACTGATTGAAGGTGGAACCCATGTAGGGACACACTGAGGATGCTTCGAATCTCATTTAACTATTTATTTATTTATTTGTTTTGCTTGAAAAAAGAGAGAATAACATTAAAACCGTTTAAGGTCTTACACAAAACAAAAACCAAAATTACAGATTAAAGTTCACTCGAGGGAATATGGTTGTAAACTGCACATCTGTAAATATTAAGAATACTGAGTCTTGCAGTATCGAACTGAAACTGGAATCAGGAAAACCAAAATTGTTTGGGGGGGGGGGGGGGATCTTCATCCTTTCTTTCCAACCCACTTCTTCTTTTCAAAAGGCAGGATCAAGCCACCAGAGAAGAAATCAAAAGATATCTCACAATTTTCTTCTCAGCATATTGCATGTGGATGCTATGCAAGATGTACTACTCGAGTAAATGCAATCATACAATGAGCTTCTTCCCAGTAATCAGGTAAAGCTTTGACGTATGAGAGATTCTACTGTTTGTGACGTGAAGAATGATTATCATTTGGATTCCACCTCCCGCTGAAAACTGCCAATGCTTTTCAAATGGGAGGCTTCAGTGGGGCTCTCTTATCGGGCATGTGAGAAAAGATATCATCAGAACTAAAAAGGTCCAAATCCTGTTAAGAAAGAAAACCTATTAGCCAATTGAACATAATAAGCATAAACAACCCCATACAACAAAAAGAGAACATAAATGTGTCTTGAGCATCAACGATGAGAGTCTCCTTGGCACTGGCAGTCTGTGTGGTTCCAGCTAGTGCTAGCAGCAATCCAATAATGCAGCCACAAAAAAAAAAAAGAGGAACCAAACCAAGACTAGAAATAAAATGATAAATCAATTTTACTTTGAAAGGTGCGCTATTGCAGGGCATTTAACCATGAAGGTTTCAAACTCAAGAAAATCAGCATTTTACTGTGTTGTACACTGGAATGTATTGTAGCAGTTTTTATACCTGTGAGGTGGGTCAAAGGCTATTTTCTGGCATTAGGTAACAGGCATATGCTTAAATGCCTAAAAGGATTACCCCTTGATCCAACCTAAACAAGAATTGCTCAAAACCCAAAATTCACAACTGGTTTACAAAAAAGATTTCTAATTTGGCCGAGTCAATCCCTTCACACATGCAACTCTCTATTCCGGTTTCTAGAAGTGAGCCCCCATGTTCATTTGTCCAAATTGTTGATATGATTGGACACACCATGCGCAGCCCCCATACACAAAAAAAAAAAAAAATGACCAGGATCATTACCAATCAGTGGCCCAGAATTGGATAGCTAGGCTCTTCCTATCCGGGATATTTTCTGAGAATGGGCATCGTTATATCATTCAGTTTAGAGAACCTTATCCACTGCTCTACTCATACAAAGCTAAAAGCCTAATCAAACTATAAAAAATTTCATGCCAATTCATGTGTGAGTGGGGGCATGTAGAAGGATCACCCTATGGATATGATATATGGCTGAAATAAGTGTGTGCTAGTAAAAGGGGGAAAGCATTATTTTTGAGCCGTTTGAATTTATGATAGGCCTTGCTATTGATTTAAATGGATGTGCACAGAAGATGTAGACTAGGAGGTCTAGACATCCCACCCACCTACATAGGCAATCTACGGCCACAGCACACGATCTCATGAATGGGTTTATTTCACATACCATTTCACTAAAAGCAGTTCATGCACTAGTAACCACCTATGATCAATCTAACCTCAATGTTTAACTTTGGTTCCTAAAAAATGCATACCAATAATGGATCTTATTAGGCTAACTTTTGGGGTATTTCTAATCCATGCTTACCTTCCAATTGCCACTACCTCTGTGATTGGCATGCATCTAGGTGGGGGGCTCAAAAGATAGTTTATATATAAGCTATAGCAAGACAAGTAGGAAAATCTATCTCAATCAAGTGCATAGAGCTCATATAAGTAGTGCAGATATTCCATGGGGCCCACCTAGATGCATAACTACAACAGCAGGGGGATGCTGGATATAAGAAAGGTCTTGTTGTGGATTAGGGTTGGGTGGAAAAAAAAAAAAGAAAAAAGAAAAAGAACCCACATCATCATATCATCCTAATCACTTGATTTAAGTCAATTTTATAGGCCAATTTTGTATCATTCACTTCATCCGTGGATGTAGTTCAGAATTGTGACCATTTAGCACCCCTTTTTTTCTCCATGTTTTGGGAGGTTGGGGTTGAGGCGGTTGGAGTAATCATACATGGGCTGTAATGGGAGTTGTAAAAAGGTGCCTCCTGGATCAAACTCATAGAAATCCCATCACAAGAAAAGTTTGCAAATTAGCTTCCATGAGAACCAGCTTGTGAAGCCCCCCTGAATGATTGCCGATGATCATGGGGGTTAAAGGGGATGGAAAAGCATATGCATATGGCTTAGAGAACAAAGAGCAGCATAATCAGATATTACAATTTATGGACACTATAAATCCAAAGATCAATGGTCAAAAGCATATAAAAAAATGGCTATTTTTCAATCTAATGATGAGGAAGTTGAGTGGCTGTCACATTGCAGTGAGTTGATAGATTGATCATTGCTCAGGTGGGCCCTAAGCAGATCTTAGATGTGGACTTCTCTTAAGGAAGAAGATTTTCATGTGTCATAACAGAAAAATAGACACGTAAACAAAGCGGCAGTGTGAAGATAATATAAGTAAAAATAAGATTTACAATCAATAAAGGAGTTGGAACCTGTTTGTTGGATTTTTTCAACTTTGGGTAAAGAACTTTATGATGCAGTTGATCCTCACGTAAAATGAGGTTCTTGGTGATGGCCTCTCTTCCACCTTGAGGCAAAGGCAGCGAAAACTGTAAACAGAAGAGTTGTCATCATATGCATCCTGACATAATATTTCCAAGAATGATAGTACACATAAAATAAAACAAAAATCTTAATGAAATAATGCCATAACACTGGTGCTCTCCCACTCATAGTTATCAAAATTCTACGATTCATATCCCGAATGCTAAGGAAAACGATTCATATCTATACAATGAATACATTTACAAATGTTTCTTAGGATTTAGGTGTGAATCCTATGATTTGAATCTCGATTCATCGAATCTTACAATTCAAGCAATTCAGCTAAGCAAGAATAGCTACAACCAATCAGTTAATATTAATAATCTTTTACCTTTTTTCATTTTTTATTCTTTCTTTCTTTTAGAGCTTTTATTTTTTAAAAGCTTATTTAGCAGTCAATGAAACCTCCCAAGAATTTTTTTCGTCTTTGATAAGGTTTTAAAGATGAATAAAGAGCACGCATTGAACTAAAGCATTCGACTGTATGTATAGTGCTTGTCTATATCTTCTTCTTTTAATCCATTTTTGTTTTTTTCTTCATAAACACTTCTTAACTTTAAGTGATATCCTACCGTGTAGAATTGATAGGTTGGATTTATTTTTATTTTTGATTTAAAGATTAAAAAAAAAAAAAAAAAAGATTGATACTTTAAACTTATTTAACTATTTACACACCATTTATACGTCACGATGTTCTTGATATGATTATATGATAGACTTCCTAGTTATTATATTTATACTGCTATAAATGGAAAAATGGATGGTTATAAATAATTACTTTTTTCCTTTTCATTTTATTTTAATTATTTTTCATTTTTATTAGAAAAATAAAAAATCCTACGATTCATGATTTAAGTTGCAAGTTGCAAATCAATTTGATTCATGGGTATGAACAATTTGCAATTTGATTCCGATTTTGATAACTATGCTCCCACTCACTCCTATTTTTCCATTTATACAGTATGAAACCCTCACATGAGGCCCACATTAATGCACGCCAATCACAGGGTTGAGGTGAAAAAGCTCTTTGCATGGATTAAAGGTGTGCCAGCTATCAGTACGGTTTGATAATGACAAACCTTTTATTTATAGCTCCAAAGTTGAATGGACTTATAAGCACCCATATAACATTCAAAGTTGGAGCCCTTGAATAGATGGTCAAGATCACACATAGTGCCATTTGTGTATATAGGCCTGATCCATATTAAGAGCTTTTCAGTCTCACCCAAATGAACTCCAATCTTGTGATTTGTATGAATCAAGGTGATCCAACAGAGGGATTCATAAGTTCCAAACTTTCAGAGAAGCTGCGGCAGAATTTTCACCCTATCTGCTAAGTGACTTAGCACGCATCAGTGATTCCTTTTTCCTTTACTGTTTTTTTTCTCTCTTCATTTTAGGGGGATGAAGAGTGGCGAAAAGAGAGAGAGAGAGGATGGGAGGGAAGGAAAAAAAAGAGGAGGGGAGAAGGGGGAGGGGTGGTTTTGATATAAAAAAAGTAGAGTTTGATCATGATAAAACACCACATGAATTAAAATGATTGTGTGTAGATTAATGCTGCCAAAATAAAAAATTATTTGTGCCAATTGGATCCATATTGATTCCTGAAGGACTTGAACAGGTAATGGTATAGTGAATGGATCTAGATACTTACTTTTGTGCCTTGAAGGGTAATGCGTGGTCGACGAGCTGCTAGAACAATCCCATTTTCACCCACTGTCACAGATACCTTGCGTAGTGTGCCGCCATTGCCACATTTTGGACAAAATATCCTCCCAATCTCAGCAGTTACTTTATTGCAGGCATGACACTTTAATACCCATCTGGAACAATAGACATGTCAAAAGAAGAATGTTGAGACCTTACATAATATTTCAGCAGTAAATGCCTCAATCCAAAAACGAACATTGCATATCTATAATTCAGAAGCACTATAGAAACATCATGATTCTTAAACAAGAAAAAATATACCATACTGGATTGAATAATAAAGATGTGCACATCCACCATGCATAGAGCATACATGTGAAACAATATAGCTCCTAGATCATCCAAATCATGGCCACATCTGAGCAGCACACAGCCCAAAGGTCATACTGACATAACCAAACAGATCAGATGATCCTAACCACTAAATTGTGCCCATTGAACTTGGATCTTTGACCTTTTTCTATCATCAACTGTACATCTGATGGGCACCAAACAGAGAGCCAGGATCGTCCAACCAATTTAATTTTCAGGGCATATCTCATCCACACTGCAGCTAAAGCTTCAGGCATTCTCGATAGATTGCCATCTAGTATCTACTCCACATGTCTGGCAGATGTGAACATGCATATGTTTTGCTGTACTCTGCTGTAACATGTGGAGTGGGGGAGGCAACTATTACCATCAAACTGAACATGAAACAGGCATACCTATGCAGCTGGCGAATTTGCATCCCACCAGGTGCCAGAAGCCCTAAACCCATTTGCAGAATAACATTTTGCATTGCAAAATCACTAGTCACACAAGCAACACTTGAGTCAGACAAGGATCGGAGCATCCAGCTCTGTTCACTACTACTATCATCCACCAGAGTTGTTCCAACGCTTTCATTTGTCTGGCTTGAGATCTCCGACTCATCCAATCCTTGGCTGCAAATTTCAGCTCCATCTCCTTCAGTTCCAATGCCTTCATCATACATGGTGGATTCATCCACCACATTCTCATCATATGAGTCCATAGCTGCATCTTCTTTCTCTTCTTCCAACCTCATATGCTTTAGGATTGCAAATATTTCACCATCTCCAACAATGCCCACCTTAGCCTTTTCTGCTTCCAAAACGTCATTTGCAGGATGTGCCCTTTCAATATTTTCATTCAAGAGACCCTCTGTGCAGTCTGCAGTGTTTTCCGTAGTTTCAGCATCCACATTTGCCACTTCACCTGGGTCATCAAACTTTCCTTATGCCTCTGACATTTCATGCCTTGCTTTTCTTCTTAGGAATCTCCTATGAGTGCTCCGACTAACAGCCGGTATCCAATCACTAGCATTATGAGCTTCTTCCCCTTGAGAAGCATCAATTCCATCAGCTACCATCTTCTTCCCAGCAATATTAATCTTTCTTTGCTGGCATAAACCTTCTGGGCTTACTAGAACTGTGAGTTCCATCCTGTTGGTCCTCTGCCTGAGTAACACAACAATTTTCCACTGGATTATCAGCAGACCCGCTATTACCATTCACAGGCACATTCAGGTTCAGGCCCTTTAGTGGGAGGATTCGGGAATCAAAATCTGTGCCTGCTTCAACTGCATTTTCGAGAGCTTCCCACTCCACCAAATTAGGGACATTGAAGCCCCAACCGGGCATTTCTTTCTCAGGTAGTCTTTTGACATTCATCATGTGGAGTGGGGGAGGGTTGTCCCTAAGGGCCCGTTTGGTAACTTTACTAATATAGTCAAGTGAAGTCAAGTCGAGTTAAACATCCCATCAAAAGCACTTTTTACCAAAATTCCCTCCATCTTTTCTAAAAAAAGTCAAAAAGCAACTCCATTTACTCACTAAAAGACAAAAAAACTCCATTTCCCCATACAAAAAGTCAAAAATATTCCATCCCAAATAACTAAAAACAAAATACCATCATAACTCACTTATATTTTATTCATTCTTTTCATTTCACTTCACTCCACTTTATTTTAAAAGTAAATTACCAAACGGGCCCTAAGATGCTTAGTCCCATGGATCTGAGCTTCCAATGTGTAAGTCAGAGCAATAAGCTTAATATCGACATCTGAAAGTGTCTGTAAATCCCCAGTTGCTCTTGCAAAACTGATAACTGCAAAATCATAGTGGGAACAAGTAATCCAAATGATGACAAACCGTGAATGATCAACTCCTCAAGACTGGCAATTAACAAGAAATGCACAGCAAGAAACTTGACAAAAATACAAAATAAATGATGTCAAGACCATTTGAAAAGACTGATCAAGGGGTCTCATGCAGGAGCATATATGTGATTTTGTAGTAACTATTTTCAAATATCATTCATACAATGAAAAAAGAAACCCTATATTCAAGATTAACTTCCATGTATCAAGTTGATGGGTCAGGCCCAAATGACTCGGTCCACAATGACGGGTCAGGCCTAAGTGACTCAGAGTTCATGATAAGCCCAGGTCTAAATCCATTCGTTGAAAGTTGGGTCCGGATCCACAAAGCGACGAAGTCAGCGCGTCGTCCCTTAACCGGCTTTTACCAAGTCCTGTGGAAGAGATCTTACATGCTCGTCTGTTAAGGGCGGATCGCAAGATTCCACCAGAATGGAGCGTGCCTCGCTGCAGAATCGTCCCCATCTGTTAGGGGAAGACGATAAAAAGAGAGTCCTACCAACACTGGAGAGAGGAAGCAATTCTTATCCACCTTTTCACTATCATTGAATTCTTCTGATTTGTAATCTCTACCTCGGAGCAGTAAAATCACCAATTGAATTGGACGTAGGTCACACTGACCGAACCACTATAAACTCTCTCTCTCTCTCTATCTCTCTCTCTCTCTCCATTAATTTTTACATTAATTACTCTTCACTTGACCGGTGGTGCCCGAATACACTTTTTGGCATCATCAGTTTGGCACCGTCTATGGGAAACGACAAGATTCCCTTTTTTCAAAACTATGCCGATCACCACAAGGTCAACAAGGCGACAAGATGGTAATCTCTCGCGAGAGGGCGAGGGTAAACCTCCACCAACTAACCTTGCGCCGAATGCTCCTGCTCCCTCTCCTCAACAGATGCTGGAGACCATGCAGCAGCTGGTGACTCAGAACCAGCAAATATTGCAACTCATGCTGGCAGCTCAAGGAGGAGCACCAATTGGTACAGGACATGGTGCCCAAGGCCGAGGCACCCGTCACCATCCTCACCTAGGCGCCCATTCCCAGGGCGCCCAGGGTCGAGGAACACAATTGGGCGCTGATCCCCAGGGCGCCCAGGGTCATGGAGCACCATTGGGCGCCCATGCCCAGGGCGCCCATCCTCATGGCACCCACACCCAGGTCACCTCTGCTGGAGCTCCCCCTGTCATCCCACACGGAAGGCTCTTGGTCGACCCTCAAGGCCGCGCTCATCTCGACGTGCCTCCACCCCCGGGTGGAGCCCAAGGAGGGTCGAATCGCAGGGGACTTCCACCTCCTCCCTTTGCTTCCAATGATGAAGATCCTTATTTCCAGGAAGAGGGAAGTGAGAACCATAGCCGGGAAGAGGAGAGTTATTTCCAAGGCCAATCCGGAGAAGCCCCCAATCGTTGGGACGAGAAGATCAAGGAAATGCAAAATCAGATTGGCAATGTCTTCAATGCCATGAAGGCACAGGTACCAGAATCAATAGACTACCTGGTACAACGAATGGACACACCGTTCAAACCCGGCGTGGCGAACTACCCACTTCCAAAAAAGTTCAAGATGCCAACCATGGAAACCTTTGATGGGACAAAGGATCCACTGGACCACCTGGAGACTTACAAAACTCTAATGCAACTACACAACATCTCCAACGAGATCATGTGTAGAGCATTCTCTACCACGTTGAAGGGCTCTGCAAGGCAATGGTTCTCCAGTTTGGCCCCAACCTCCATCTCCACCTTTGCAGAGTTGAGTAAGTCCTTCGTGTCACACTTCATTGGAGGACGCCGCCACCAGAAGCCCGCCACACACCTGCTCAGCATAAAGCATGATAAAAATAAAAGCCTCAGGAGCTATCTCACTCGTTTTAACGAGGTACTCCAAGTCGAAGAGCCGGACGACAAGGTCTCCATGACAACCTTCCTGAGAGGCCTTCGTTCGTCAAGCTTCCTCTTTTCAGTAACGAAGCGACCACCAAAGAGCATGCCAGAACTATTGGCAAAAGCTCAAAAATATATGAATGCCAAGGAAATCAACAAGTCCATGCGAGGTGAATCATCTCGTGGATCGCCAAAAGCTTGACCTGCCTCTGCACTGATCTTAAACAGGCAGCATATATATCCAGCTTAGCGGCTCTCTCGCGGGTCGCCAAAAAAGCTTGGCCTTTGCACTGTTCTCAAACAGGCAGCCTATATATCCAGCTTAACAGCTCTCTCGCGGGTCACCAAAAAAGCTTGGCCTCTGCACTGTTCTCAAACAGGCAGCTTATATATCCAGTTTAGCGGCTCTCTCCCGGGTCGCCAAAAAAGCTTGGCCTCTGCACTGTTCTCAAATAGATAGTCTATCTCCAACTTAGCGGCTCTCTCACGGGTCGCCAGAAAGCTTGACCTACTTCTGCACTGTTCTCAAACAGGCAGCTTATCTCCAGCTTAGCGGCGCCTGACCCACTTAGCTCGCCCAAAGTGGTGCCTCTTGATGCCTGCACGCCAAGGCCAGCTTCCTCCATAGCGCCCAAAGCTCGCAAGGCAGCCCCGGCTCCCCCAAGGCAGCCCCGGCTCCCCCAAGGCAGCCCTGGCTCTCCCGAGCAGCCCTGGCTCGCCCAAGGTGCTCCAAAACAGGGCGTATAAATCAAATCGAAGCTCTCCACGAGCCCTACAGAACTCATTGCCTATGGCGGTGATTGATGGTCAAAAGTCCAAAAAAGGCACTGAGACCAATGAGAAATGTTCATCTTTTGAAGTTGGTGGGTGCCATGGGAGATATAAACCACCACTCCAGATCAATTGTCTTACACTTGAGCTCCATCTAGCGCCCAGCACCAGCGCCCAGCAACAGGCTGGGCGCCCAACAGCTCCTCGCCCACACCAGCAACAAGGTTGGGCGCCCAGCAGCACCAGCGCCCAGCAGCAGCAAGGGCGCCCATTTGTTCGTCGCCCATAAAAAAAAAAAAATTACCACATGGGCGCCCCTGCACATGTAGTCGTCACCTGTAGCCCACCTTTGAAATACAACTTCAACCAAACCCATCATGCAACAAGACCTGCAATGAAAATCCAACTAAGGGTACAGCGCCCGCGCTCCTCTGCGCTCTCACCCAGCGCTCCTCGCCCGCGCTTCCACCTCGGGCGGCGCCCGCTCTCCCAGCGCCCTTCGCGCAAACAACCAGCTCGCTCAGCTGGATTGCGCCCCTAGCTTGGATTGCCACTCTTCTCGTCTGGGTCTCCTCTCCCGCATCACCCCCACAGGCGCCCGGGGCTTCAGCTGCATGCCCAACCAAATCCACTCTAGCTGCACGCCCAACAACGACCCATCATTCAAAAAATGGAAAAGACTTAGCAGAAGGAATCTCCACCACCCAGAGCTCAGAAATTCAAGCTAATGCCCCTTCTCCAAGTTTTCTTAGACAAGGGGCATTGGGGGGCAAATGATGGGTCAGGCCCAAATGATTCGGTCCACAATGACGAGTCAGGCCAAAGTGACTCGAGTTCGTGATAAGCCCAGGTTTAAATCCATTCGTTGAAAGTTGGGTCCGGATCCACAAAGCGACGAAGTCAGCGCGTCGTCCCTTAACCGGCTTTTACCAAGTCCTGCGGAAGAGATCTTACCTGCTCGTTTGTTGAGGGCGGATCGGAAGATTCCACCAGAATGGAGCGTACCTCGCTGCAGAATCGTCCCCATCCGTTAGGGGAAGACTATAAAAAGAGAGTCCTACCAACACTGGAGAGAGGAAGCAATTCTTATTCACCTTTTCACTATCATTGAATTATTCTTATTTGTAATCTCTACCTCGGAGCAGTAAAATCACCAATTGAAGTGGATGTAGGTCACACTGACCGAACCACTATAAACTCTCTCTCTCTCTCTCTCTCTCTCCATTAATTTTCACATTAATTACTCTTCACTTGACCGGTGGTGCCCGAATACACTTTTTGGCATCATCACAAGTATCACACAAATTTTAAAAGCATTGCAACTAGCAACAGAGAAGTTTAATTAATCATATATAAATTAATCTCATTCACACAGAGAAGTTTAGAAAGGGGAACAGTGTTAAACTCACTATGTACCTAAAACTAACAACAATATAAAACCATATATAGAACAATCCCAACCCCAATTAAAAGAAGTAACTTCTAATAAAATAACCCGGACTCTACCCATTGAGCCAGGTGTACAGGGGGCCCAAGGTCAATTGCCAAAATGGAACACAATAATCAAGCAAGTAACACCATCATAATAAGGACTGATTTCTACATTAACAGAAATTCATCTATGTTCGTCAAGTGTTTCCCCACAAACACATTTTCATCCGTTGTTTATCTGATCATATTTCTCAACTAGACTTAATAAGACAAGGCAAACACCATCAAATGTCAAAACCTTTAAGGTCTGCTTGTTACATGTAATTAAATTCCTAGAAGTTCTAAGAGTTTCTATTTCTATATGTATTAAGTGGCTAAAAATGAAAAATCAAAAGTGAATATCCAAAAATGACCATAAAATAACCTCACCCTTAATGGAAATTGAATCAAGGGAAGATTGGAAATGAATACCCGACCATCACCCTAGCAATTCAAATCCTAGGCGAGTATTGCTCCTTTATATCCTTCACCCATCACCTCTTTAAGAATTCTTTAATTTGACCATGAATCCATATGTTTTATGCCAACCAGCAAGCCATTAATTCTTCACTAAAAACACTCGTATTCCCTTAATACCCCAATTCATTGACATGCATGCTACATAATCCACAGATCAGTTTCCCACAGGGCAGCCCATTCTAATGATGATGATTTTTTTTAGATTCACTTATAACAGTGTGTGAATTACTAAAGGCTCATTTGTCCACTTCATTTTGATATCGTAGAATTTTTATAAGTATTCGAGAGGGAAGAGTGAAAGCAGAAAGGTCTAAGGTGGAAATATAGATAGGATTATCACTTTCCTGAATTTATTTTACCATGCGTAGATTATTTAATGGCCGCTTGTGGATATTCACCTTCAATTCCTTCTGTTTTAGACCCTTTGATGGAAACCATTGTGTAGAGATCCTAGGATTTTAGGAATTCAATACCAACTAAGCAAACTAGCTTTAGTTCCAACAGAAAACAAAACCCTGTACCTCAATAACCTCAAATTCACCTATATACACACACACCTAATAATCATAAGATAAGCATCCTAAAAAATATAGTAAGAAAATAAAAAAACATTTCCAAGTTATTTTGCCTTTTTAACTAATACGCTGGCATTCCCTAATCTGCTACATTTGACCTTCAATACGATTATCAGAAAAGCATCCAAGCTTTATAACAATACCGATATAATCTTCTTTTTTTTTCGTTTGGGTACTTAGTAAACTAACCATATGCCATAATATGCTCCAATTCACCTAAATCCAAGCCCATACTATCATCAGATCAGTATCCCAAAACAAAATACATTTATAGACCAATAAAGATACAATCTTTTGAGATTCCCTTCTGGGTTCTATCGCACATCCAAAGAAAAATCCACCAAATCAACAATCTGGGTCGCCAAATTACGGATCCTATAGTTAATTGAGACTGAACAAAGTATATACATGTAGAAAGAGAGAGAGAAAGAGATAACTCACCTTTCTTGAGAGTATCAGGAGAAGGTTCCATGGCATCGACCGAGAAGGGCATGAAAGCGAGCCTATGCCGCGATACGGGGTCTCGCACCTCCTCCAGAACCTCCTTCACCGACACAAGCTTGTTGGCATAGCTCATAAGCTTCTCTCCCCCGTGAATGATGGCGTTGGCATCGATAACGGCCACCGAGATCCCCTTGTTGGACCTGCAGCTCTCCGAGAAGACGCGATTCACAATCGGAGCCGCCAGGGGCTTCGGAGGCGGCGGATTCTGAAAGATGGCGCTCCAGCAGCGAGCGGCGGCGGAAGGAGGAGGAGAATCCTCCATTGATGTTGGGTCAAAAAAGAGGAAAACACCAAAAACCCTAGGAGTCTCAGCAACGATGCGTTTAAATCCTAAAACCCTAGGAATCCACTGATGCTGAATCGAAGAAGAGGGAAACCCTAGAAATGGTATGCTTAAACCCTAGAAATCGGTCAGAGAGCGCTTGCTCTATTTAAGTATAACTGTCGAACTTTATATTAGGTTTTAGGTAAATGGGCCAGGGTTGGATTTCTACATTTGGCCCAATTACTATTCGGATCTTTCGAGGGTATCAAAGTTGTCTAAATCTAATTATACTATATTAAAGCCAAGTATTCTTAAGCCAATTTTTCCTCTAATATTGACGGGGAGTTACATACCTTGTTTATAATTATCCTATCTTATCCCCTGCTTCCACATGTAACTAATTTATATCTTTTCATGTTTCAATCTTCTCTCTTCAACCACTTTATTTTCATTCCAAATCTCATATATACTCCTCTTTCCTTTCCACCCAACTTCTCTTACTTAGATTTCTACACCACATGCTCATGGGTAAAATTTTCTTAATTAATTTTTATTGAAAAGTTTGCTCATGCTTAGCACGAAATAGTATGCTAGTTGTATATTAAAAGGAGTTGGGTGGGAGCCAAATTTGTAAAAACGAATCTATGGGCCTACAAAACTTGAATGGGAGTGCTAATTCATTCACCTGAGGTGCTGAGTGCAAGATGTTTAGATCGATAATTGGGTGGGTCAAGTAGCTCCAAAAGCCACACCATCTCATGCTTAGGGAAAAAGCCTAATTATCTTTAAAAATTCTTTCTTAGTAGATTCAATAACTTGGAATTTAATATAAGTATTTTCTTAGTCTCTTAAAAAAAAAAGGCAAGCCCTTTGTCTAAGTTTGTACTTGATTAGCCCGCAATAATTCTCTATTGACTTCTAAAGGTGGGCCTCATGTTTTACAGTTGAATTTTTTTGATTGACTTGGACCCACATACTTACAATATGGTATTCATAATTTCATACATTGATGAGCATTCTAGAAAGAATGAATCTAGGTGAGCCCACAATTCTAACTTCAATTTCTAAAAGTGGGCTGAATCTAGGTGGGCCCACAATTCTAATTTTAATTTCTAAACGTGAGCCTCACGTTTGGACGTTGCGTTTTGTGACTATGCCGCACCCAATATATGTACAACTTTATATTGATGAGCACTCCAGCAGCTATGAATCTAGGTGGGACCATAGTTCTTATCCTAATATCTAAAGGTGGGGCCTGTTTGGCTGTTGCATTTTGTGACGAAGTGGGGACCCACATATGTACATTTTGGTGTTTATACATTTATGAATACTCTAAATAAGTATGAATTTAGACAATCCATGTACTCTGGTATCAATACATTTAATCTGAATCTCTATATACAAAATGCATACACAGCTATAGTTCTAATTAGGAATTCTGCTTGCTATGCAATAAAAAACTTGGAATGTATGAAATTCTCAAACAAGATTCTAGCACGAGCCCCTATCACTTGGGTAGTTCATTGGCCCAATTGGACTAGACAGAGACACTCTAGGTTCAGACCGACTAGAGAAACAAAGATAAGGCCCAAACCCAAGACCACCTGAAACATGTTAGGCCTGAGCCTGCTCATTTAATTAAACGAATGGGGCCCAGCGGGCTTCGTATCATTTGTTCAGGGATTCTATTAATTATTCGAGCAAATAGCTTTAGTCACTAAACTACAAGAACTTCTTGTTTGAGTAAAGTTGGGCCGAGCGAAAGCTTTCTTTCACTAATTTGTCCCTGGCCCAAATATTAAGCGGGCTCAAATTTTAAGTCCATCCTGTGACTTTGTCGGAACCACTAAAACCAAAATCCGAACCTGGCCCAAAGAAGACTGGCCCCTAGTAGGGCCTATCTAGTGAGTGGCATTTCCTTAGTTATGAAAAAGACTTGAGGGTTCTTCAATAATTAAACGGATAGCCCAAGGGTATTTCCATCCTTTTGATCACGCTATTTCAAAAATACAAACTAGCCGTTGGAGGTCCTGTGCATAGATGCGGAGTGCAGAAGATAAAGACCAATTATTTGGTTTGGGCTTTGGAGTATGGAGGTGTGTTGAAAGAAATTTCTTTGTGGATTCTTTTCTTTTATGATTTCAGGGAAAGAAGGGAAAGAAAATCAAAATTGCAATCCATACATTTTGTGATTGGAGAAGTTCTAGCCTTTTCAACCGTTGAGTTCAACGTCCACCCTCACTTTTGAGCTGTCCTAATTGTGGTCGAGCCCTCGCCCTCGCCCTCGAATAAAAAAAACACCATTGTTATGCCGTTTTCCATCACCAATTGATTTTGGGATAAGTGGTAGCTTAATGGGGTGTAAGATCTTACAAGTGGTGTGCCTAGTAGATCAGGTGTTTAAATCACGGGACACGTGTTTTGTTATGATATTTCTTTCATTGTAGATATTTTTTTTTTTTACATATGGTTTGAAGTCCTTCCATTTAAAAACACATGGCCTTTTTTAAATCATTCGAACTCAGTTTTCCTGCATCTGGGTTTTTTGAAATTTTAATTACAAGCATGACTTGCAGGTAACTCAGTTAATCTAAATGGTTTAATTAACTTATCTAAAGTGCATAAACAGAGTCTACCTAATACTCAGAACAGAATGGTTCTTTGGCTGATGATCCTTTCTTGTGTTGATTGCTTATTTCAGAACTAAATACTGAAGATATGTCCACAAAAGGAGGAACTATGGCAACAAGAGCCCAAACTCTGGTTCAAGTTCAGAATCTGAACATTCACAATAAAGGTACAAGAGCACCTAACTTGCTATTCGTTTCAATAATCATCATCTTATAGCCTTCTCTCTGGTGGGATAATGCTCAGATGATGATGATGATATAACTTCTCTCCATCTGGGGTGCGTTTTATTAGATTTATAATACTTTTTTAAAACCCCAAATTGTATTTGTTTTGGTTTTACCATAAAAAATAAAAAAAAAGTTTCTGTTTTGAGAATTCTGTCATGGTGGATGATCATTTATCTTGCACTGCGTTTGAAATGGCATAGAAATGCAAAAGTTACAGATATGGGGTTTTCTAGTTTTATGATTTGAAAAATTACAACTGATACTTGGCTCACAAATAATGGATTGGGAAGGAAGAAGGCAGAGTGAGCAAGAAATACAGAACCATTATTTGTTTTGCCAATATATCAGTACACTCAAACAGATTCAAAGTAAATTAATATACCCTGAAAATGCAACTGTCTGTAACATCACAATTCAATCCATAAATTTCTGTGTGTATAGGGGGTGCCGCAAAGGCTCAAACTGATGGGTCTAAAGCTCAGCAAAAACCAGGGGTTGGTATTCGAAAAGCATTGGCAAATATTACCAACTCAGAGGAGCCTTATTTTCACAAGGAATTAAAGAAGAACCAACTGAAGAAGTGTGCAAACAAAGAAGTTCAGCAGTGATAGAAGAGGAGCAATGCCAGCACAATCATCAATGCTGCATCAGCTTACAAACCAAGACCAGCACACAGCATCTTCTCCACCAAATTCTCCCATTGGATGATGAGAGTAATGACTTAACCCTACTGTTGTTATATTATATGCTTGCTAGATGGGTGTGTGTTTAAGTTGCTCACTTTCTTTCTTTTTTTTTTTTTTTTCCTTTTTTTCCCATTGTTCTCCTTCAGAATCTCCATTGGAACTGTGGTCTCCTAAGACACCTTCGACCATACTGAACCAAGCAAAGGTGCGATTTCTTTGGTTTTTTTTATTTTTCTTTTTGTTTCTTTCCAGCCGCAGAATTACAGCACAGTTGATGAGACTAGTAAGATTGTAGCTCGTTTTGTGGTAGTGAACTGCATTGCTGAACTAGTTTTGCTTGCAGGTCAATTTTACAAGTACACCAAAGTATTTGGACTTCACCCAGTCGCCCGTTTCATTGAAGTATTGATTTTCCATTTTTCACTATCTGCATTGGAGCCTACTCTCTCCTTAAGAGTGCATCGACAATGAAAATGCTTTATGAGTTGTAAAACAAGATATCATTTCCAATACTTGGTTGACATGTAGAGTGGTAAGCACAGTGAAAGGAATACATTTGTACAGTTTTTTCTGTTCGTTCTTAATTGTGAATGAAAGAATTATGAGTTGTAAAACAAGTTATCATTTCTGATACTTGGCTGACATGAAGCAAGGAAAGGGCCAATACATGCTTCTTTTGTTCTTTCTAAAAAAATGCATACGGCTTTTTGTTTTCAAGTATTTTTTCAACAATGTGGATGGACAAACCAGAACTCAAACGATTGCCTGGAGAGTTGGTCCATTTGTTCATGTGACCTGACATCATAACTACAAAAAAGAAAAAAAAAGAAAAGAAAAAGAAGATAGATTGATTAGCATCAGTCAAATGATTGTTTTATACTAGTTGGACTGGGACATTTCACCGGTTTAGATTTTTTTTTTTTAATGGTGTTGTTTTCCAACAAATTGCAGCATAAGTTTTTTAAAGGTGCATTTGGATGTACAACTAATCACAATTAGCTTATTACTAATGGAGCAGCATAATTTTCTTAAGGGTGCATTTGGTTGTACAAGTAACCTCAAGTTGAATTTGGAGCCCACTCTCAATGTTACATGGGAGGATGTGCAAATAGTTACTATGTGCAAATGGTTGGCTGTTCATTTCAATTTAAAGTTAGCCATGTTTGGATTTTTCTCTGATAACTGAGTTCATATAATTTTAAGATACTGTAATTTTTAACAATCAAGAGAATTTCTATCTTTTGAAATTTTGTATAAGTTTCATGTTTGTTGGTGGGGAGTGTTGGGCTGGTTCGAAATGAAGCTCGACTATTAATTAAAATGTGAATGTTTTCGGTATATGGAATTCCTAGTTTTCATCACAGTGACCAAAAGAGTGAAGAGTTGGTGAGTAAATTAGTTGTATGCAAAGCAACTATGCGTACTCTTGAACAAGACACAATGTAGAATGTTGTGGCCTAAAACTACTGAAGATGAATAGACAATTCAATACTTATGTTTTGCATTTATTTCCTGAGCAAAAGACACATGTGCTTGTTTGGCAACTCTGAGTCAAATAAGGTAAAGCCCCAATTTCTATAAAAAAATCCTACCAAAATACTTTAATTCAAATTTTCCATCATATTTTTTTCAAAAAAAAGTCAAAAAGTAACATCATTTCTCCACTACAAGGCAAAAAAAAAAAAAAAATACCCTCCACTTTTCAATAAAAAAAAAAGTAAAAAAGATTCCACCACAAACAACTAAAAATAAAATACCATCATAACCCACTTATATTTTATTATTTCCACCAAATAACTTTTACTCCACTCAACTCCACTAGTAAAGCCCACAAACAGGCCCAATAAGGGTCATTTGCATTTATGAATACAACATGAAAACGGTTTTTACATATAGAGATGTTACATGTGTGAGATGCACTATCATGTTATCAAAATCACCATTTTTATAAATAAATGAGTACATCCAAAAGTTATAGATATACTCAGGTTTTTTTGTTTTAACTTTTTCACAAATTTCTTAAAATCCTTGAAGATTTAGTGTATGAAACTAAGCGTCTTGATGCTTATCACATATGTGAAATTATTAAGTGATTTGGATAATGAATTGGGGCCACAAAAGTGCGGAAAATTACATCTATAGTCTAATATTAATAGGCATTTTTCATAAAATTTTTAAATACTATGAAGATCTAAGATATGAAATTAAAATTCATAGGTTTTATTAGATTACGAAAGAAGATGGACAATCGAATCATGAATTTAGGGGCCACAAAAGCAGAAAAAAAATAATGTGGTTGAAAGAGTATGAACCCCCACCCTATCCATGCTTAGTGGCGGAGGGAGGGGAGGATGAGGGGCAATTGCCCCTCCTCAATTTTCTCTCCACTTTGTACAAAGAAGAGAAAATTTAGGAAGTGTAGTTGATATTTTAATTTTATGCCTTTTTGCCCCTCCTCAAATATTCCTTTGCTATTTCAAAGAAGATAAAGGATCTTATGCATTTTAAGGCAAAGGCAGGCTTCTCACATGCAGACTTCATTCAAGTAGAGTTCTATTAGATTTTTTGAGTAAGGTCCACTTAAAAAATGAAAATAGAGTCAAAATGTGGATCCTCTAGAGTTGATTTCTTGAGCGGGGCCCTTAGTGAAAACTAAACTTTATAAAAAGAAATGTTCTATTTTGTATGAGTATTTTGACTCAATATAGTTTGGGCCCAGTGTTAGATTAATTTATATGAAATACTTGAATTGTATGGCAATTGCCCCTCCTCAATTTTCTCTCCACTTTGTACAAAGAAGAGAAAATTTAGGAAGTGTAGTTGATATTTTAATTTTATGCCTTTTTGCCCCTCCTCAAATAATCCTTTGCTATTTCAAAGAAGAGAAAGGATCTTACGCATTTTAAGGCAGAGGCAGGCTTCTCACATGCAAACTTCATTCAAGTAGAGTTAGTTTTTCTATATGGATTCCTTGTTTGGAGTGAGTTTGGCTAAAGTTTCATGTTTGGTGCATTGGACACATAAAGGTTTTTTTTTTTTTTTTTTTGTGAAATCCTCTTTATTTTTTGTGGCTCAAGAATCTTTTTGGATTTTTGTATCAAAAGATGATTTTTTTTGCCATTTAGTAAAGAAAAGATGTTGCTTTTTTACATTGAAAAAAAAAAGAATAAGAAGATTTTAAAATTGTGTACTTTTAATTTAACCTCCGATCTCTTCTTATCTAGATAATGGAGGCTTTAACTTACATCAATTCACTTCACCAGTCATTAAAAAACACAACCATTCATTCCAAGGCCGTAGCTGGCCAATGACAATGTAAGGCCCCCCGCTTGCCCTTTTCATAAAGAATGCATAGTATTTGCTAAAAGACTGGTTATCAAAGGACCATCAAGGAAATAATTGTTCACCATTGATCATAAGAAACCAAATTCTAAAGATTCTTTTGAATATTTACTAAGAACATAACATGTCAAATCAGTACAAAGACAACAGATGTATAAAGAAAAGTATACTTTTCAATAAATTATATTTGCTTTGTTTTCATGGTGTAAAATAATTTGAAGACTACCTTATTTCATTTGTATTACCTTTTACAAGTAAAGATAGGAGTGAGAAGCAAAGAGGGACTCAGGGAGGCCCACGACTGTAATGACAGGAATGAGATGAGGAGTTAATAATTAGTACTATGGCTAGTTTACTTGTATTATGTGAAGCAAAATTTTCGGTGGTCGTCAGGCTTTTCCCATTTTTGTAACCAGCCAAATGGGGGGGGGGGGGGGGGGGGGGGCGCGAGACATTTTACAAGTAAAGATAGGAGTGAGAAGAAAAGAGGAAATGGACCTTTTACAAGTAAAGATAGGAGTGAGAACAAAAGAGGGACTCAGGGAGGCCCAGGACTGTAATGAGAGGAGTGAGATGAGGAATGAGTTTATAATTAGTACTGTGACTAGTTTACTTGTATTATGTGAAGCAGTATTTTTGGTGGTCATCAGGCTTTTCCCATTTTTGTGCGGCAATAGGAAGGGCTATTGGGATTAGTTTTCCATAATCTTTACTTTATCTCTTGGAATCGTGAAAATTTAACGTCTTCTTAAACCATCTTCACTTTATCTCTTGAAACCGTGAAAATATAATGTCTTATAAAACCATTAAATTTAAGGTCGTGAATATGGGATT
Organism: Cinnamomum chago; assembly: GCA_038049695.1. Lineage (NCBI taxonomy): Eukaryota > Viridiplantae > Streptophyta > Magnoliopsida > Laurales > Lauraceae > Cinnamomum > Cinnamomum chago. The sequence continues at coordinate 124,180,116 of CP142451.1, forward strand.
AAGACAGATCAATGGAGTCAAAATCGTGCGCACGTAAAGGTCTCATCAAGATCTCTGTGCCTCTCATTTCTCCATGATTTGCTTGTTCCCTAGTGGGCCCACAAGGGATTCTATACAGATAGAACAGTAATAAAGAACAATTTGTTATTTCTTTTTTATGTGTTTCTACATCAGCTGACCCTTACATTTATACTATTATTTACATGAAAACTGAATGCCGAGGCTATAGCTTAACAGAAAAAGATAAGAACATAAGATTATTTGAATTATATGGGGGATGGAAATCACGGCAGATGTGGAACTGCCACTGACATGTTTGTCATAGAGGATGGTTAATATGCCCCTTCAAGCTCAACGGGAGAGCAACAACATGGAGCTTCAACTTGAGATATTTAAACCTTGCTAAAGAAAGGCCTTTGGTAAATATATCAGCAACGTGGTCAACACTTGCAACATAGCGGGTATCCAAGTCACGTCGCATCACTTTTTCACGGACAAAGTGATAATCAACTTCTATATTCTTTGTGTGCTCGTGAAATACAGGATTGGAGGCAAGATGAAGAGCGCTGATGTTATCACACCAAAGAAGGGGCGAGTGACGCAAAATATACCCAAATCACGGAATAGAGAGCGGACCCAACATAATTCGGCAGTTGTATGAGCTAAGGAGCGGTACTCAGCCTCTAAGCTGGATCGAGCCACAGTGGATTGTTTCTTAGCACTCCAAGAAATGAGATTAGGTCCCATGTCATGTAGACACAATATCCACTTGTAGAGCGACGATCATCTGGATTGCCAGCCCAATCGGCATCGGAAAAGGCTATGAGTTGAAAAGAACCAACTTGAAAGTGAAGTCCATGAGTGATTGTACCTTTATGATATCTCAAAATACGCTTTACCTCTCGCCAATGATCAATTGTGGGTGCATGCATAAATTGACAGACCTGGTTGACGGCAAAAGTGATTTCAGGTCTAGTGAAGGTGACATACTGAAGGGCACCAATAATGCTCCGATACACGGTTGGATCTGGAAATGGCTTTCCCGAATGTGATAGTTTGGAGCCAGAGACAATCGGAGAGCCTAGTGGTTTAGCACCATCCATATGAGCACGCTGGAGAAGATCGGCGATATACTTTGCTTGACAAAGGTAAATTGCAGTAGGGGACCGTATGATCTCCACGCCTAAAAAATAATGTAAGGGTCCAAGATCTTTCATAGCAAATACTTGATTGAGGTCTCGAATAAGAGAATTAATGGAGGAAAGATTATTTCCTGTAACCATCAAATCATCCACATAAAAGAGCATTGTAATTACAGAACTTCTTGTGATCCTTATATATAATGAGGTATCCGCAGAGGTGCCGTGGAAGCCCAAACACAACAAATAATTTGTTAGACGAGTGAACCAAGCTTGTGGGGCCTGTTTGACGCCATAAAGAGCTTTTCTTAAGCAACACACATGATTTGGGCGATCAGGATCAACAAAGCATGGAGGTTGGGCCATGTAGACAGTCTCATTTAAAACACCATGAAGAAATGCATTTTGGACGTCCATTTGACGAATTGGCCAATTAAGGCTCAATGCAAGTGAAAGCACAACTCTTATGGTAGTGGGCTTCACAACTGGACTGAAAGTGTCCCAAAAATCTACACCCTCTTTCTAATGATAGCCTTTAGCTGCAAGACGGGCTTTTAGACGTTCAAGAGTGCCATCAGCTCGCTGCTTGATCCGATAAACCCATTTGCAACCAACAATATGTTGTTGAGGATGTGGAGGAACAAGGATCCATGTGCCCTGCTTAATAAGTGCATCAATCTCTGTACGCATGGCAACGCGCCACGCCTATAGAAGTTGATTATCACTTTGTACATGAAAAAGTGATGCGACGTGACTTGGATATCCGCTATGTTGCAAGTGTTGACCAAGTTGCTGATATATTTACCAAAGGCCTTTCTTCAAGAAGGTTTAAATATCTCAAGTCCAAGCTCCACGTTGTTGCTCCCCCGTTGAGCTTGAAGGGGCATATTAACCATCCTGTATGACAAACACGCCAGTGGCAGTTCCACATCTGCCGTGATTTTCATGCCCCGTATAATTCAAATAATCTTATATTCTTATCTCTTTCTGTTAAGCTACAGCCTCGGCATTCGGTTTTCATGTAAATAATAATATAAATGTAAGGGTCAACTGATGTAGATACACATAAAAAAGAAATAACAAATTGTTCTTCATTACTGTTCTATCTTGGTATCAGAGCATCCTTTCGGTCAACTATGGCTAGTTCCTCTTCAACAACAACTATGAATCAAGCTTCTTCACTGCTACTCACAAACATCACACATCTTGTAAGTGTTAATCTTGACAAAGATAATTTTTTACTATGGCAAAGTCAGTTTGAACCTCTTGTGCATTGCAATGATCTTTATGGTCACATGGATGGTTTTACCCCTTGTCCCATCCAATACCTTCAAGGTACTTCCGGGACATAGCAAACATTAAATCCAGCATATACGTCTTGGCAAAAACAAGACCAAATGTTGGTAAGTTGGATTAAATCTACTCTTACTACACATGTTTTGACTCAAGTTGTTAGATTGAAAACTGGGTTTGAAATTTGGAAGTCTCTTGAGTTGCAATACTCTACTCACTCAAGATCTTGAAAGGCACAACTTCGTTTGCAGTTGCAAACACTAAGGAAGGGAACACCAAATGTCACTGCTTACCTACATCGTGCCAAATCTATAGCCGACAGTTTAGCGGCAATTGGATATCCAGTTTCTGATGAAGACCTCATTCTGGCCATCGTTGGTGGCCTTCCCAAATCTTATGATAATCTTTATATGCATGTCACATCTCATAGTGACTCAACTAGTATTGAAGAACTCCACAGTCTCATGCTTAGTCAAGAAGTAAGGCTGGAATCTTAAGACCAAGATGATGTAACTGTTCATCCACCCTCTACCGCCTTTGTGGCTACAAAGCCTTATTCATCTCAACCACCTTGTGGACAGTCCAACAATCGGTCTCGTGGCCGTGGTCGAGGCCATGGTCGGGGTAATTTTAACCGGTTTCCCTATCCTTCTTCAAATACTAACAATGTGCAGGACTCCTCTTTGCAATCTCAGCAGCGTGCACCCTGTCAGATTTGCAACAGGGTTAACCATTCCGCACTATATTGCTTTTATTGGATGGATCACTCATATCAAGGCCGACAACCTCCTGCCAAACTTGCTGCCATGGCTGCTGCTCGTACTCAACCCAACACTTGGAATACCGATACAGGTGCTACTAATCATGTGACATCCGATTTGTCTAATTTGTCTTTTCACTCTGAATATGAAGGGTGGGATTAGATCGTTGTAGGTAATGGTGCTGGTCTTGCTATCAACCGTTCAGGTTTTTCCTTGATTACTACTCCCTCTAAATCTTTAAAATTAAATCATATTTTGCATGTCCATGAAATTTCATCAAATCTACTTTCTGTTAACCAATTTTGTAAGGATAATAACTGCTCCTTTATATTTAATGACACCTCTTTTCTTGTTAAGGACAACGTGACGGGACGACTCTCTTGCAAGGGCGGAGTAAAAATGGGCTATACCCATTGCAGATAAATCTTTTCCATCAAAATAGGGGTTTTTCTCCCACACTCTTGCTAGTGTTCGTGTTTCTTCCAATACTTGGCATCACCAAATTGAGAAGTGGGCTCTACCCAAGAGAGAATATTGAAAAGTATTTCTGTTGCCTTTACTAACGCGTTGAGGTTTTGGTAGGAATGACTAGCTAAAGAAATTTAATATGGTATCAGAGCCAACCGGTCGTGAGTTCGAATCCCAGGAGGAACGATTCGGCGCAAAAAAAAAATGCATGTCGCCAAAAGTGCACCGGCCGGGTTCCACCTGAGGGGGAGTATTAAGAAGTGGGCTCCACCCAAGAGGGAATATTGAAAAGTATTTTTACTGCCTCTACTAAAGAATGGCTAGCTAAAGAAATTTAATATATACTCTATACATGTACAGGTTTCAAAATTCAAAGGTGATATTTTCTTCTAATGGTCAATCTTGACGGGATGTGGGTCCAACAGCGCTGATTGCTCAGATCACATGTGTGATTTCTTATGTCTGACGATACCACTAAGCTTGACTAGGTCTGAGTTTGTTGCTGTGTTAATATGATCTTTCTGTTAATTTTCTGTGCCAATATTATATTTTATAGCATCCACTGTAAACAGCTCTAGTTAGTGGTACTTGACTAGTTTCCTAACAGTCTCAGGAGTGTGCTAGGAAACTCCATGCAGACTTAGACGTTGAAGAGCATTGCCACCAAGAACTTGGTAGAAATTTGAGGGAGATTCGATCCAAAGACTTCTGAAATGCAAAAATCAAGGCCAAGAATAAAGGTAAATTAGATCCTCATCTTTTTCTTCTTCATCTTAGCGTTACTGATGTGGGATCAGTTAGAAAGGTAAGCTCGATATGTTTGTATAATCATTGCTTTGCTTTTGGGTCATGTTTTAGTAGAAGGTTGTGCATTTCATGTTTTCTACTGCAAAATAATGGAATGTTGGACTATTCAGGTCTGTGGTGTGCAATATTCTTTTTTTTTTTTTTTGCAGTTTGGAGGCCACCAAATGATTAAGGTTGGCGACTTGGTGTTTAGAACAGTGTGCCCCACTAGATCCTCTTCTGTCTGTACAACACCTCACTTCCTTGCCCCCACCAATAAGAAGATTGTTTTCATTAAAGAATCTAGAAAGATAATTTTATCTTTAAATCAAAAGACTCTCTTAAAACATAAGTACAAATGATGGGTCTGTAAAAGTTGTCAATGGAGAGTTTCTTTTTTTTTTTTTTGAAGAAGTAACAATGATATATATTAAAAGGAGAATTTAGAACAATGTAGAGCACTGAAACACAGAGACAAAGTTATGCTGGTATAAGAGATGTACCAAGCACCACCTTTGACACCTATCCAATGGCAGCAATTAAATTACAAACAAGATCAATCCCTTGCTTAGCTAAAGTGTCTACCATGCCATTAGCAGACCTACTACTAACATGCTTAAAAAAAACACAAGACTCCAATGAAAGTTGTTCAATCTCAATAAAACAGAACTGCATTTTCCACAGGCCTTTGAAGGCTTTTGCCCAAGATACTGCATTGAAAGAATCACTTTCTATGATGAGGCTAACTCTGAATGAGAGACGGTGTGAAGAGCTTCCAAAATGGCCAAGACTTCTGCTTCATTAGCAATGGAGAGTTTCTCTATTGTTCTATATGGAAAATATGGGCATAACAATCAACATATTGCTATGTTACAGAAAATATAGATTGTCAAATGAAGTACTTGCTTGGTCTTACAAACTGAACATGTTATCTGCTAATGTTTTGTTATCCAAAACTTCTTATGAAGTGCCTAGTGTGGATGGCAGTTTCTATTCAATCAGATGACTAGACCATTAAAGAAAAACTCTAGCTCACCAAAATAGCCAATTCGAAATATTGGTTAATGGTTATCCTATGATGAACCTACTGTTTGTAGCCACCAATCCTGAACCTTATGCCTCTATCATTCCCCATTGGATCATTGGATGCAAGAATGCTTGGGCAAAAGCACTTTGAGTCTCTGTTTAAACTAATAATATGCATAGTGTTTCCAATTTTGACCGTGAGAATGTATGGTCTTTATTTGCATAAAAATCAGGATGCAGCCTTGAGTGGTTTTGTGCACATGGTGTTTGTTGTGCCCTACTGTTTGACACATTCTCATAGATCTTTTGGGATAGATTTAAAAGAGAAGACCAAAAGAAAATAATGTCAGACTGCTTAAACTTCATTAGTTGGAGGCTCAAGAAGCTGATGTGTCCAAGAATTTTAGGTAATTTTTTTTAAAAGAAAAATTTCTGACTACCATTGGCACCGAGAGGTAAGTTATGAAGTTGATCATTGCAAGGGAGAAAGCAAAATATGATTGTTTTGGTAATTCAAATCTGCACTACCTAAGATGCCAAGAATTCTTTTTATTGCAGCTCAAACCAAGCAACCCTGCCTCCCCCCTAGAAGTCTAGATGCCCCTTCCTAACAGGCCTTGTTTTCTAATGGTTTTATTATAATTACACATCATCATCATTATTACTGGGCTGATTTCACCTCCAATGCAGGGAATCAATTCAACAATTGAGGTAATTCATACATCCATATAGTCAGGGAGAGAAGGGGTAAACTGATTGAAGGTGGAACCCATGTAGGGACACACTGAGGATGCTTCGAATCTCATTTAACTTTCTTTTTTATTTATTTGTTTTGCTTGAAAAAAGAGAGAATAACATTAAAACCGTTAAAGGTCTAACACAAAACAAGAACCAAAATTACATATTGAAGTTCACTCAAGGGAAATGGTTGTAAACCGCCCATCTGTAAATATAAGAATACTTAGTCTTGCAGTATCTAACTGAAACTGGAATCAGGAAAACCAAAATTGAACCACAGAACATGTTCCTTGGGGTAAGTGGGAGTCGGGCTTCAATTTCCTCGCCAGTAGGGGAATAGATGTTGGTTTTTGCTTCTAGTCTGATATGAATGCTATGAAGCAAAGCTGCGTCAATCTAGTCTAGTAAAGTGAGAATGCCCAGTGATAAAGGACATCGGAGCGCCGTTTGGCAATTTACTACTAATAAAGTATAGTGAAATAAAGTCTTGATTTAACAGTGAAAAGTCTAGGGGTTATAAAAGCACAAAAATCCAAAATTTCCTCCTTTTTTAAAAGAAAAGAAGTAGAAAAACATCTTCGTGTCACTATAGTCACTAAGGGCATGTTTGTGTAACACTTTTCCACGGAAAAGTAGATGATTTTCCGCGGAAAACCTATTTTTCCGGTGTTTGGTGCGGAACAATTCTGCGAAAATGCTTTCCTGCATCGTCAGCATTTTCTTTGATAACTGTGGAAATGGGTTTCCCATGGGGGGTATGGGAAATGGTTTTCCTCGGAAAACTTCTCCATCTTTTCCTCACTCTTGTCCATTTCAACTCAAAAACCCTATAACTCTTTCATTTTTTATTTCTTTATATAAATTATTTGTTAATGTTAAATAAATAATATACATGTTATGTTACTTTTCTTCAAAAAATTATATCACCAAATAAGAAATTTTGATTTTCTATAAGGAATCCACAGCTGCAACAAACAATATTTGCACCAATTCAATGAGGAAACTCTTTTTGCACTAAACATGAATTTCTAAATTCTATGGAAATCCTTTTCCGAGGTTTTCATTTCCATAGAATTTGCTGACGTGGAAATTTCCTCTTTCCGCGGAAAGGGTGTGTACACAAACGTGCCCTAAATGACAAAAAATCCTTCCGTTTTTTACACAAAAAGTGAAAATGATTTCTTATCAAGTCATTCATTAATAATATAAGACCATCATAATATGATTAGACCTCCTTATATTTTATTTCTCTTTTGCACTTCTCTCAATATATAAAGTTACCAAATGGAAATAAGGGTGTGTTTGTTTGTGCAGACGGGGTGTCATAGAAATGAGAAGGAAATCAGCGCCTTCCTCACTCGTTGTTTGAAGCAGTGAACAATAACATTGGAATATACTATTCTTACCCATTTCGCATGATCCATGATTCCGTTGTCGGGAACCAATTTTGCATTGCCCCGAAGGAGGAACCGCAGATGCCCAAAAAACACACCCTGGAAAGAGGCTTTTCGAATGGGAGGCTTCAGTGGGGCTCTCTTATCGGGCATGTGAGGAAAGATATCATCAGAACACAAATGGATGACCCCTTGATCCAACCTAACCATTCATTGCTCAAAACCCAAAATTCACAGCAACTGGTTTACAAAAAAATATTTTTGATTTCGCCGAGTCAATCCATTCATACATGCAACTCTACATTCCGGTTTCTAAAAGTGAGCCCCATGTTCATTTGTACAAATTGTTGATATGATTGGACACACCATGTGCAGCCCATACACAAAAAATGTCCAGGATCATTACCAGTCAGTGGCCCAGAATTGGATAGCTAGGCTCTTCCTATCCGGGATATTTTCTGAGAATGGGCATCGTTATATCAATCAGTTTAGAAAACCTTATCCAATGCTCTACTCATACAAAGCTAAAAGCCTAATCGATAGGGATGGCAATTTTGCCCCGCCCCGCCCCGGCCCGGCTTGCCCGCCCCGCCCCGCACGGGTTTTCCCCGCCCCGATCCTTAGGTGGGGCGGGGATGGGGAATAAAACCATGCCCCGAAGGCGGGGCGGGGCGGGGATGGGTTTGCCCTTTTCCCCGCCCCGCCCCGCCCCGTTGCCCCGCCCCGTGCCCCGCCCCGTTGCCCCGCCCCGTACCCCGCCCTGTTGCCCCGCCCCATTGATTAATAATCCTCTTAAATATATATTTTAGATTTTTTTTATAATAAATAAACATATTTATATGTAAATGTATAGATTGATTTTATGTTGTTATTAAGGGTTAAGTAGATTGATTGAAGACTTTTTTTAAAGTTAAACATATAATTAATTGAACCCTATACATTATAAAAGCATATAATATGATCACATTCCTTCTAATTCAAATTTAATGAAATTAAAGTTGTTAAAAAATCTATCTAAGCTTATTTGACTTTAATCATATATAATGTTAAATTGTGACATGATAAATCATATTAAATAAAACGAATATAATAGAATGATAGATCATGCTTTAAGCTTATTATAATATAGATGATTAGAGATAGCAAGGTAAATTATAATCGGTATGATTCTAATCATACTAATAACAATATAAATTTTACTAATTTGATATAATATTACAAAATATATCATGCTATACGCTTATAATAACTTATATGATTAGAAATGGCAAGGTAAATTATAGTTAGTAACTTAATATGATTCTAATTATACTAACAACACTATAAATTATACTAATTTTAATTATATGTAATCAACCTTAGTATGATTAGAATCATTGTACTAATGATTTAACATTGCAAGTTAAGTGTCACATAAATAAGTAATTATTTACTTAAGCTAATATGATCCACATGCTTGGAAAGTTAAAGCGGCTGAGGTTGTTTGACACTACAATAACCATATCCACATATTGATAAGTCATTTCTCTTATCTTTGTTTTGAGGGTTTTTTTTTTTTTTTTTTTGAGTGATTTGCAACTTGCAAATAAATTGCAAACCCACGATTACCTCTTTATTAGTGAGTGGAGTTCAACACCAGAAATGAAGTGAAACCATGTATTAATGGAGATCATGATATTTTAGAGAGAGATTGTCTTTTTTATAAAGAATGTCTCAAAGCATATATGATATTTTCAAGTGTATAAATATGTATGTGTGTATATATATGTATATGTGTGTAACAATCTTGAATATATGAATATATTTTAAATAAGGTAAAGCATTACAAGAAATGAAGTTTGGTCTAGTGGTAAGATAAACTTCTAGTTTTCTTCCCACCCAAGTTCGAATCCCATCTCTTGCATATTTAAAATTTTTATAATGGCGGGGCGGGGCGGGGGGCGGGGCGGGGCGGGGCGGGGAACCCGTAGGTGTGGCGGGGCGGCCCGTTGCCATCCCTACTAATCGAACTATAAAAAATTTCACGCCGATTCATGTGTAAGTGGGGGCATGCAGAAGGGCCGCCCTATGGATATGATACATGGCTGAAATAAGTGTGTTAATACACGGGGGAAAGCAATATTTTTGAGCCGTTAGAATTTATGATAGGCCTTACTATTGATTTAAATGGATTTAAATGGATGTGCACTGAGGATGTAGACTTGGAGGTCTAGACATCCCACCCACCTACATAAGCAATCTACGGCCACAGCACACGATCTCATGGATGGATTTATTTGACATACCATTTCACTAAAAGCAGTTCATGCACTAGTAAGCACCTATGATCAATCCAACCTCAATGTTTCCGCTTTTAACTTTGGGTCCTCAAAATTGCATACCAATAGTGATCTTATTAGGCTGATTTTTGGGGTATTTCTAATCCATGCTTTGACCTTCCAATTGCCACTACTTCTGAGATTGGCATGCATCTAGGTGGGGATCAAAAGGTTGTTTATATATAAGCTATAGCAAGACAAGTAGGAAAGTCTATCTCAAGCAAGTGCATAGAGCTCATATAAGTTGTGCAGATATTCCATGGGGCCCACCTGGATGCATAACTACGACAACAGCGGGGTGCGGGATATAAGAAATGTCTATTTGTGAATTAGGGTTGGGTGGAAAAGAAAAAAGAAAAAAGAAAAAGAACCCACATCATCATATCATCCTAATCACTTGATTTATTTCAATTTTATAGGCCAATTTCACCCAGTCAATTTTATAGGCCAATTCCAACCTTGGTCTGTCTCTCTCTATATAGTTCAATAGTTGAACCTATAACCAGGTCCAAGTAATTTTTTACACACATGGTCTGGGCCCAATCCATAGCTGAAAAGTCCATGCTCAAGTCTAAGACAATAAATACATGTGGCTAGATTAATCCAATCCCAAGCTATAAAGTCCATCCATGCTCAAACCTAGATCACTTTGCCATTTCCAGACATAAGTAGTCAAACCATCAGCTACAAGTTCGAACCCAAACCAGCACCATACCCAGACCCATTCAACTGAAGCTTGGGAGATTCTAAGGTCTATCAACCTTATTGAAGGCCCATTCGTTTCAAGTGTCAGGCCCACTTTCAAGCCTATGAATAGAAATCCAAAAGCCCTGCTCCAGCCCTCTCCCTCTTTATTTCAATGGGGAAAATCACAATAGCAAAATAATCGAGTTTCTCAGGAAATGCGAGAGAAATCGCAATTGCAAACACAAACGATTCCAAGAAAATTCATTTTACAAGGAACCAAACAGCTCTTCTTGTAAATATCGGTGGGGGAAGAGTCATGTCGGGTTATATGCCATGATAAACTATGTCGTAAAAAAAAAAAAAAAAAAGCCTAAATGAGTAATGTGTCTCTAAGTTAGCTGTATGCATAAAACTAATGTGACCTAAAACTAATGTAGGTGAATGTACTTGTGTTTCTTATTATTTTTAGAGAACAAAAAATATAAACATGCTCGTTTAGGATTATGATAGTTTACCATTCCTCCTATCTTGAAATGAAAGCCAAATAAATTACATTCGTGGAAGAGTTCCAATCATCTAGATTTTTCAAGTTCCATCATGTAGGTGGCCTGGTCCATTAGGCATGATGGGACCCTCCAGGTATAAAGCTCCTTATTTGGCCTTAATGCTGAATGTGGATTGTTCCTTAATTTCTTTCTTGAGCATTTGTTGAGAGCTAGTCATGAAGGGTCCCCGTTTGCCTATTTCATAATGAATGCATAGGATTTGCTAAATACTTGGTTATAGGTGCAAGGTGGAGGATGAAAGGTGAAGATATACTGAGGATGAAGGGTGAAGATATATCGATATACAAGGGACCATCAATATCTCCCTTTCTATTGTAACTGCTTGCCAGTAAAGAAATTAAATCCAAGGGAGCTGTTTGGACAACAAAAAGAGAAGTGGAGAAAACTGTCCACGGTATAAAGTTTAACTACGATAGTTAATTTTATTTACTTGATATTATTATGGAGCTTATTTGCCTACATTACATTGAATTTTTAATACTGCTGTTGAGATGAGTAGAAAAGCATGAGAAAATGGTGGAAGAGAAAATGGTTTGCATTTCAATTAATATGTGAACAGTTTTCACTACCATATGACCCTTGAGAATTCATTGTAAAGGAAGGTTTCATCCAAATAATATTTGATTGAAGGGTCTAAAGTGTACAGATCATTTGTCTAAGATTAAATTCACTGTTGTGCTGGGTCGATTAGCATTTGCTAGTTAAAAGGAGTGGTCATTTGATGACTCCTTTTAGTTCATCACCTTCACTCCCCAGTCCCCAATAATATCCTTCCTCTCTAATCCTTATCTCTTCCAAGAAAAGTCAGAAATTGCGAGCTAAGGTGCCAAAAGTGTCTCCCTCACAGGACTGGGTTGTGCGATGGTCCCTGCACTGCTAGTCGTGTGTGGAGACAGACACCAAGCCCCAGGGGCTCTCCTTTTCAAAGCAGTAGGTAAATACATAGGATGTTGGCTTTATATGACCATTTTTTTTATAAAGTAAAAGGCTTTATATGACTTGAAGAGTGAGGGATTTGGATGCGGAGACTTCGATATGCAGGCGAATATTTATGTGAGTTTCGGCGATTGAAAAGCTCCGCAGATCTCTTCGCCTCTTGTTTGAAATAGAATAATACCAACTCTAGGGCTCCTTTATCTTATAGAGACAAGTACCAAAGAGTCACACTTACTAAAGACTTCTTTGCAAAAAAATTCACATCCACCAATCTTATTGGGAGTCTTATTATAAGTGGGACCAGATCAGGTCTTACATTAAGTGACATTGTATTCTCTGTTGGCATTAGCCCTGCTTAATCTGACGTAGAACCCGTGGCATGCGGGCCACACGATTTCCTACAAAGACCTCATTTGAACTTTGCATAGGACGACCGGATCCTCTTGTGTCTCCAACTAGAAGGAGTTCTTCAGTAAAGGGTGTAGAGCCCACAGTAGGCTCCATCTGCTACAAATCAGAGCCGCTCAAAATGGAGCTAACACCATAATATAAGATATCACCAAATTATAGTCCCACAGGTGTTGGCCTTTGTAAGAATATGATTCTACATGTTGATGACAAAGGAGCAGAATTTTTATTTTATTTTATGTTGGCCTCTAATAATGCCTTCTTTGATGAAAGGAGTAGTCAATGGACTCGCACTCTACATATTATTATTTCAAAATAAAGAAATCTTTTTTTTGAAAAAGGAAAATGTTTATATATATATTACATGTTAATATGTTATCGACAATATTATGTCAATCATGTTGATCTCAATTTTTCGCTATTTCCCCTTAAAAAAAAAAACCTCAGTTCTTCATACGAAAATGTAATCAAATTTATATTTATCTTCATACTTTAATGTCCTGCTATTTTGCAGAGTAGTAAGGTCTGAAATGCACAAACACTCTCTTATCATTTGAGAAAAGGTGGCATTGCTGGTTGAAACTAAAGCAATTTTTTTTTTCAGAGGATTTTACGGGTAAAAGCCCCATAAGACCCCCATACCACTAATGAGGTCCCAGAATCACCGTATAGATGGTCGGGAGGGCTCTCTTGGTGTGTTTTGGTTTCTTTTTTTTTTTTGTCATTTAGCAGGGAGAGGGAAATAGAGTGTGTTTTGGTTTCTTTTTTTTTTTTTTTTTTTGTCATTTAGCAGGGAGAGGGAAATAGAGAGGGAGAAAGAGGGAGAGGGAGAAGGAAAGAGGGAGAGGGCGGGAGGGCAGGAGGGAGGGAGGGCGGGCGGGCGGGTGGGCGGGAAAGAGACAAGGAGAGGGAAAAGGAGAGGTGAGGAATAGGGAGAGAGGAAGAAGGAGAAGGAGAGGGACGCGCGGGTGGCGGGCTGCGACGAGCAGGGAGAGTGGTCGGTTGCAGGCAGCGAGGCCAGGCGGAGGGAGCAGCCTGCCGGCAGGGAAAGGGAAGGAGAAGGAGGGGTAGTTTAGGAATTAGAAAAAAAAGGAAATAGTGTGTGTGTGTGTGTGAGCAAAGTGATATTCAGTGTGTAGATAGCAGCACTCCTTAATTGTTGATTCCACCCACCACGGAATAAAGCTCCTTGCCTGGCCTTACCTGCCCTTTGGTATGTTAAATGTACATTGTCACTTTTATTGGTAAAAATGTACACTGAAACTGAATTTCTTTGTTAGGCATGTTTGGATAAGTGGTGAATTAAATTGAAATTAGGTAAAGTATTAAAGTAAGAGATAATAAAATATAAGGGGGTTAATGATGGACTTTTATTTTTGAGGATTTTTATAAAAAAAAATTTACTTTATGTGGCCAGTGCACCAAACAAGGAACTTTAGTCAAACTCACACCAAATAGGGAATTCGTACAGAAAAACCAACTTTTTCTTTTTATCATTTTTTGTGTGGTCGCTATCGACCTTTACTTTCTGTGTTGAGAGTCGACGATGACCCTCGCTAAAACGAGTGAGGGTCACCATCGACCCTGAGCAGGCATAAACTCCGCATCTTCTTCCTTCTTCCTCTCTTTCCCAAACCCAATCCAATGATGAAGAAGTTCATGCCTTAATATCAAAAAGTGTTGCTTTGATTTCTATTTTTCCAAGATAACATATTTTAAGATTATACATAACAAAATTTACAAAGTTTAAGCATGATAGCATGAAAGTTTTCATTATTAATCTTGTTCATAAGGACAGCCGACGACAAACTCTAAAAAGTTTATCTTATAAGAATTGAAATGATTCTCGAGTAGTATTAGCCTATTATACTAGTACCTCAGTCTCAGATCCATTATGTTGTTTGGGAAGTTAGTGTTTCAAGATAACATATTTTGACTTTTAACTTCACGGTGAGTTGTGGTGTTTGGCAGTTTGGCTTTGAGCAATGACATTATCTCCTAGTTTCTTCTTCGGGCAATGTATATGGAACACTGGGTGTGAATTTTAGATCTAACAAGAGGATTAAGTCTTTCAAGTATCAAGTCCTATACATGTAAGCACTTTATATAGTCCCATAGAAACAAGGAGAGAGTTTCATAGAAGACCGAACTTTGATTGATAGTTTTCTGTAGGGCTATAGGGATAAGAAAATCAATTGTTAACATGAAATCCCATTTAGTGCAATGTTGTTTGCTTGTTTTATATGTGCTCAAGCTCCTTGTGGATTTTCCCTCAGAATTTGCAAAACAGGATCTCTACCATATAGATTAGAATCATCTTGATGCATATTTGATGACCCATGAGAAAATGAATTGGACACACAATGAGCAGGCATTGACTTCTCCATCTTTGGATTGAGTTTGGGGAAGAGAGAAAGAAGGAAGAAGATGAGGAGTTTATGCCTACTCAGGGTCGACGACGATCCTCGCTATGGATTGGGTATGAGAAGAGAGGAAGAAGGAAGAAGATGGGGGGTTTATGCTTGCTCAGGGTCGACGACGACCCTCGCTAACACAGAAAATGAAGGTCAATAATGACTACAAGAAAAAATGGTTAACAAAGTTAGTTTTTCGATACAGATTCCTTGTCTGGTGTGAGTTTGACTAAAGTTCCATGTTTGGTGCAATGGGCATATAAAGTTTTTTTTTTCTTTTTTTTGTAAAATCCTCTTTATTTTTTGTGGCTTGAGAATCTTTTTGGATTTTTGTATCAAAAGATTATGTTTTTTTTGTTTGAATAAACAAAAGAATAAAAAGATTTTAAATTTGTGTACTTTTGATATAACCTACGATCTTTTCTTATCTGGATAATGGTTCACTTCACCACTCATTTAAAAACACAATCATTCGTTCAAAGGCCGTAGCTGGCCACTGACAATGGAGGCGCCCCGCCCCCCTCATAATGAATGCATAGTATTTGCTAAAAGACTGTTTATCGAAGGACCATCAAGGAAATGACTGTCCCCCCGTCGTCATAATGAATGCATAGTATTTGCTAAAAGACCGATTATCAAAGGACCATCAAGGAAATGATTGCCCCCGCCCCCCCCTCCCTTTTCATAATTTCATAATGAATGCATAGTATTTGCTAAAAGACTGTTTATCTAAGGACCATCAAGGAAATGATTGTTCACCATTTAGATATCATAAGAAACCAAATTCTAAAGATGCTTTTGAATATTTACTAACATTACATGTCAAATCAGTAAGAAGACAACAGATGTATAAATAAAAGTATACTTTTCAATAAATTATATATGCTTTTGTTTTCATGGTGCAAAATAATTTGAACGTTACCTTATTTCATTTGTATTACCTTCTACGAGATAGGAGTGAGGAGATAAGAGGGACTCATAGAGGCCCAGGAGTACTGTAATGAGAGGAGTGAGATTTCATATAAGTTTTGTTTTGTTGGTGGGGAGTGTTGGACTCTTTCGAACTGAAGCTCGACTATTTAAAATGTGAATGTTTTCGTTATATGGAATTCACAGTTTTCATCACGATGACCAAAAGAGTGAAGAGTTGGTAGGTAAATTAGCTGTATGCAAAGCAACTATGCGTACTCTTGAACAAGACACAACGAAGAATGTTGTGACCTAAAACTACTGTAGATGAATAGGCAATTCAATACTTATGTTTTGCATTTGTTTCCTGAGCAAAAAAAAAAAAAAAAAAAACCTAAGCGCCATTTGCATTTATGGATACAACATGAAAACGGTTTTTACATATGAAAATGTTACATATGTGAAATGCATTTTCATGTTGTCAAAATCATCATTTTTATAAGTAAATGAGTACATCCAAAAGTTATAGATATACTTGGTTTTTTTTTTTTTAACTTTTTCACAAATTTCTCAAAATCCTAGAAGATTTAGCATATGAAACTAAGCGTCTTGATGCTTATCACATATGTGAAATTATTAAGTGATTTGGACCATAAGTTGGGGGCTACAAAAGTGCAGAAAATTACATCTATACTCTAATATTTAATACAATTTTTTCATAAATTTTTTAAATGATATGAAGATCTAAAATGTGAAATTAAAATTCATAGCTTTTATTAGGTTATGGAAGAAGATGGACAATCGAATCATGAATCTGGGGCCCGCAAAAGCAAAAAAAAATAATATGGTTGAAAGAGTTCGATCCCACACCCTAACCATATATGCATTGTTACACCTTGTACCACTGTTTAGCTATAGCTACATATGTAACCATTTATGATTTACCACCTCATTATATATGTAAATTATGAGAGGCTAAAATAATTGCAATCACACACTATTTTCACACTTCATTTATGTAATAAGTGCAAATAAATGTGATGATGAGTAGCCATTATGCATGTGTACCACTTACATATTTATATAAGTGCAAACAAACAACTCTCACATTTTTTACACTTGGAAAAGGAGAGATTTCATCCATTGCCTTAGAGTTTTCTAGTTCTATTACGTGCGAGATCTAGATGTGAGCGGCACTTTTCTAAAGATGTAATTCACTTGATGGGACCCTAGACTTACCTGGTGTACGTATGTGTGAGTTTCGTGCATGTGCTGGTGAAATAGTCATGTTTGGTTATATGTAACATGGAAACCCTCATCATAAAAAAAAGAAGGCCTAATGTGCTGATAAGTTAGCTATGTGCATAAAACTGTTGTGACCTAAAACTACTGTGGATGAAATGGCAATTCACTACTTATGTTTGTTATTGTTATGAGAGAACAAGAAACATAAACGAAAACCAGGAGACGACCTAAATGGTAAAGGGTGTGTCATCTCACCCCAGCAGAGCATAGAGGTAGAGTGTCTGTGGTGCGGAGTACAACAACGGGCTTACTTTGGCAGGGCACAGATGAAGTCTTGTTGCTGGGCACTAAAGTGCACCCTAAGGATCATCCCTATGACATAGACCATGCTTGTTTAGGACTACGATAGTTTATCATTTTTTCATTTTAGTCGTTTGGCATGAAATCTTTTTGACTTTTCACGTAGAAAAGTGAATGTTTTTTTGTCTTTTAGTAGAAAAAGGAGGTTGCTTTTTTACTTCTTTTTTTAAAAAAAATAGATGGAATTTTGAATTAAAGTGCTATTGATGTGACTCATTGTCTAAAAAATAGAAGCTTTATTTGACTTTTACTATTCTAGTAAAGTGCCAAACAGTTAGGCATTAACTTGATGGCACTCTCCAGGTATAAAGCTCCTTCTTTGGCTTTAATGCTGAATGTGGATCGTTTCTTAATTTCTTTCTTGAGCAATCTGTTCATAGCTAGTCATGAAGCGTTCCTTTTGCCTATTTCGCAATGAATGCAAAGGATTTGTTAAATAATTGGTTATAGGTGCAAGCTGGAGGATGAAAGGTGAAGATATACAAAGACCATCAATATGTCCCCTTGGATCAGAAATGCTTACCCATCTTTCACCCTAAAGAAATTAAATTCAAGGGAGTTGTTTGGACAACAAAAAAGAGGTGGGGCGAGAAAACTGTCCACGGTACAAAGTTGAACTACCATAGTTAAGACTGTTTACTCTACATTATCAGGGAGCTCATTTGCCTATTTTGCATTGAATTCATAATAGTGCGGTTGAGATGAGGAGAAAAGCATGAGAAAATTGTTTGGATCTCAATTTGTATGCGAAAGGTTTTCTCTACTTTATTTTCCATCCACTTGGCCCCTAATAATTCATTGCAAAGGAAGGTTTTATCGAAAGAAAATTTGATGGAAGGGTCCAAAGTGTTCCCATCACATGTCTAAGATTAAATTCACTGTTGTGGTTGGTGGATTAACATATGCTACCTAAACGGAGAGGTCATTTGATGACCCATTTGATTCTTCACCTTCAATAATTAAATTTCCGATTTCACACCCCAGTCCCCACCCCCACACGTTCAAATGCCACCAATCTAATTCTTCCTCTGTATCCTTATCTCTTCCAAGAAAAGTCAGAAAATGGCAGCTTAGATACCAAAAGTGTCTCTCTCACTGGACTCGGTTGTGCGATGGGCCTTGCACTGGTAGTCGTTTGTGTTGGGGCCACCATGGCCCTCCTTTTCAAAGCAGTAGGTAGATGAAAAGGAACTTTTTTTAAAAGCTTTATATGACTTGAAGACCTCGTTTGGCCTCACTATGGAATATTATTCTTTGGCCAATGTAAGAATATGATTCTCAATCGCATTATTCATCATACGGTTAAGGGATTTCTACAGATTTAATTCCTTTAAACATGGATTCTACATGTTGATGGCAAACAAGTGACCTTCACATTTTCCACATAGGGAAGAAGAGAATTCATCCATTGTCTGGAGTTTTCTAATCTTATTACGCGGGAAGTCTAGACATGACCAGCACTTTTCTAAAGATGTAATTCACTATAATGGCGTGTGGGTAATCCGATTTTTATCAAAGATCGAATAGCTTATTTGATGGCCTTTTATAAATCTTTACCTTGAATCATTTAATAGGAAGGCAGTCTTTATGATTCCCATGACCTCAATCCCAATTATCAAACAAGCCAGATGTGATTTCTCCACCTATTCTCTTCATCCTAGCAAGTTCTCCATCAAAACAATCATTGGATGCCTACAGCATTGCTTATGAAGTATGAGAAATGAAGTAGAGATCAGGCCAAAAAATGTTACTGCTGGCTCATTATTTAAAACAGATATTAATAGCAGATGATTTCAAATCAGATCTTTTTCCATCCGTTCCCACTTGGATGTCGACATGTGGTGCTAAAATCATCTACAGAGAGCTTCTGGTCATGTACTAATTGCTAATCAAAGACTTCTTCCCTATCCTTTAAGTCTTTCAGAAAAAGTTAAACAAAAATGCCAGTTAAGGTAGGCCCGGTAGGGTAAGGGTTGCGTGGTGGTTCTTGCACTGGTAGTCGAGGGTGCTTCCCACGATACAGATAGTGGGGCCGCCTTATCACTTGAGATCACATGGATTCAAAGCAGTAAATAAAAGGGATCTTGCTTTATATATACGACTTGGAAGACATGGTTTTCTTTTGTGGATTCGCATCAGACTGGGAAAAGAAAAGAACCAAAGCAATCCAATGTCTGTGAGGGAAAGAGAAAGAGGAAATGGTAGTGGGAAAGAAGAGGGAAAATTTCACGCCCCGGGCTCGAGATCAGATTACTTAGGACTAATTTCAGATTGCTATTTCATCATACTTACTCCCATAAACTCCAAACTAACCGAAATTAAGATAACATTCATAATAGATCAATCATACATACCTGTCAAATGCACAATTCTGCGGAATATATATATATATATATATATATATATATATATATAGACACACACACACATTGACAACACAGTAAACTGAACAAATTACTTTATATCAAAAGTAAAGTCCAATATATGCAGTTCCTTTTCTAACAACGTCAACAACTACATATTCAAATACAATGCAGGTGACATCTATTTATATTCTAAAATGAATATACAAAAATATCTATCGAAACATTTCCAAAATATTCTATTAACTGACACTCCAATTCAAGTCCATTCGATTAGACCTTTTAGAGGTATCGGATGAGCCTCCTCCGCTGGTTGTGCGGCCTCGGCATGACTGACATGGGCAACTGGACCTGTAATGTTTATCAATAACACCGAGAACATGACAGTTCAACAATTTATATACAAATCTATGATAATATAAGCTATATCTGTCAATTTATCAATCCAATGGTTCTAGACAATTAAATTTAAAGCAGTATCCTATACAGTGGAGTCAAGTAATAACAATTACTAATTTGGCAACTACAATAGCATTTGTTTCAATTCAAAGCAGTCAGTGTATTTGTCAAACAAATACTAGCTAGTCATTCATATTCATTCGTATTCATTCATTTCAGTTAGTACTCTTATTAGGTGGCTTATCAAATGGGGTTTTTCTGTCCATATGTGGCTTTTCATTCAATAAATGTTTTCATTACACGGCTTATCAATGAGAGACTTTTAAGTCTAATATGTGGGATCTACCAGTGTCTTGATCAGAGATCACTGACATCACCACAGAGTTCCCGAACACCCAAGTCCATCTACTGCAGTATGATTGCTCATTAATTCATTGTTACCTTTAGTAACTTGTTCATTAATCATTATTCATTCAGTATTCTATTCAACTCAATAAAGAGTTTAAGAAACTACTATGCAGTGACAAAATCGAGAATTCAACTCAATCTATCATTTAATTCGGACTTCTAAACCAAACAAATGGGTGAAGCGCTTGCTATCCAGCGTACGTGTTATTTTCGATGAACATTACTTTAATTAGTAGTTTGTACATTCAGATAACCTTAGCTAACACTTAGGAAGATTTATGAACAATTCTTATTCAACTCATCATTCGATTTGATTGATTTGAGACTTGGATTTATCCCGAATCGCCGCACGAATGAACACCAATAATGAATATTGAGATCACTCAATTCGTCTTAAAACTAGTCAACTAATAGCCATAAAGAATCTTTGATTCAATAGGCTCAACTTATGAAAAATCAGATTTTTAGCATCAGAATTACTGTGCATTCGGTCACCTTTCGGCTGGCCGAACTGTGGAGTTCGGCTAGCCGAATAAATTTGGTCACCTCTCAGTCAGCTTTCTAGTAGCTCGTTTTTCTGTCAAAAATTCCTGACATGTCTTCGGTCACCACTTGGCTGGCCAAATTGGATTTTTTGGCTAGCCGAGTCAAGTTCGGTCACTTGTCCAATCTCTATAAAAATCCTATGCTACAAGGACATTCGGCCACCTCTTCGGCTAGCTATTCGGCTGGCCGAATAGGCCATTTCGACGAGCGGAACTCAGTTCGGTCAACCTGCGGTCAGCTTTCCAGCAGCTGATATTTCTGCGAAAATCATGCCCAGAGGCATTCGGTCACCTGTTCGGTCACCTTTCAACTAGCCGAACTTGAACCTGAAGTTTAGAAAATTCCTGAACTGAAATTTCTTCTTTGAACTACATGAGTTCAATTAGTCATCCTAAGCATCCTAAATCATAGAAGTGCATACACTTGTCTTGTTTGAAGGTCAATTTAAGAAAAAGCCCTTTGATAGCTTGATTGAGATTGAAACTTCTCAACTTGAAGCCCTCCTTTCAACCTATATCTATGGAAACATTCAAGGTACAAGTCCTATGAGCTAGTTGAGCTATAAATCTTCCCTAAGCACTCAATAGAACTTGAAAAACTCTTAAAAAAAGAGGTCAAATACTGTAGTCTTTGTGGAGAGAATTTTGAGTTTTCTCTCAAGCTTTATCTCCAAGGAACTCCAAGGAAGAGATGGAGAAGATGAAGTGGTCCAACCTCCACTCCAAAAGCACTTGAACCTCACAACTTGATGAAGGAATGAAGAAGAAAGAAAGAAAATGGAGTCTAGGGTTTGCTCAAACACTTAGGCGGGGATTGGAGACGAATGAACTCACTTGGAGTTCATCTTATCCTATATAAGCCCAAATTTGCATTTAGGCCCTCCACCTCCTAACTCATTTCAATTCAAGTCAAACGAAGGGTCATTTGATCCGTTTCTCATCAAACGACCTCGAGTCCTTTATGAAAGTTATTGTACTCTTCGAGATACGCGTGTTGGTATCAAGAGTTTCTGTATTCGATAAAATACGCAAAGATTCGTATTTACGAAAAAGTCTTTAATTCTCCTTGTTTAAGTCTAACATCTATTCAATTCACTCAACCTCATTCATTCTCATTTCATCAAGCCTAAATCATTCATTTTGAGGCTAATTCAATTTCATTTGGCCATAAACCATCATTAGTTGTTAATTAGCTTAATTCCCAATCAATTAGAGTGAATCTCGCTTAACTCGGGATGGGGTCTAACAGGAAAAAGAAATGAAGTGAGGAAACAAGGAGAAAGAAGAAGGATAAGGAGAAGTGGAAAGAGGTAGAAGAAGTAATAGCTAACTCCAGATATATCACTCTCTCCCTCGCTCTGTTTTTATGAACCCTTTTCTTTTATTTCATACCTTAGCAGTTTGCAACAGTGCTACAAGTATGATATGCACTAAAATCTCTCTGATATTTTAATCTCATTTTGATGAAATCTCCATTTATCCTGTTCATGATATACATGATATAGATGAAGATTGTGGTGTTGGTCGCGGTCGTTGCTAACCTAAAAACCGATATGGTTATAGTTCGCGGTTCATCGTGTTTGTAAATTTAAGTGCTGCCATTTGCTGGGTGTCTAAGGTGGTGCCTGGTACATATCTCTTATACCAACATTACTTCGGTCTCTGTGTTTTAGTGCTCTTCGTTGTGCTAATTTTTCCTTTTAATATGTTGCATTGTTCTTTTTCAAAAATATATATATATATATATTATATAGATGAAAATTGTGGTGTTGGTCGCAGTCGTGGCTACCCTAATAACCGATATGGTTACAATTCGTGGTTTGTCGCGGTGTGAATTTCTTTCTATTTCAAGAATTTAAAGAGATATCCAGAAATTCTAGAATATTAAAAAAATGATAGAAAACAATCTCTGTTTTTTCATCAGTGCACACAATAAATTAAAATATCAATTCCCATAAGTCATAACATCCTGTATTACTATCTTATAAAAAAATGTTTAAAGTTTATACAAATTTAATGATAAATTTACATATCTCCTTTGAGGTTTAGCAATTTGTTGTTTTTTGTTAAAATTACATTAACCATGGTTAAAATGCCGGACTTGTGCCTCTATCCATTCCCATTGGATCATTGGATGCAAGAATGCTTGGGCAAAAGCTCTTTGAGAGTCTGTCTAAACTAATAATTAATATGCATAGTGTTTCCAATTTTGGTGGTGAGAATGTATGGTCTCTATTTGCATAAAAATCAGTATGCAGCCTTGAGTGGTTTTGTACATTTCCTTCAACCTAGAGTACTACATCTCCTCTCATTTCGCCTTTTATCTAAATTTTCACTTTAGTAGCAGCTGACCTCGGTGTTAGGTCCATTATACAGAAAACAATTAATATGATTCTACTTTTATTTCAATCACATTTTTTCTTATTAGCAATTAATTGCCAGTGGCATCAACTCATATTAGAATTATATTTGGTTTAAAGGCAAGAGAAGAGGATATACTGATTTTGAACAATTAATATTTCATTTGTATTTCCCACTCATTAAATTTCTAGCGAAGGAGGCATGTGCTAAGCTCGGACCTCAATTAGAAAACTCAGAACTATTCTACATAGGTGCATGAATATTGTAATGCAACTTGAATAAGAGAAGTATGAAGAATTTAATATAATATATTATTCATATTATGATAATATCAACCTAATATAAACAGTAGTATTTCATTAACGTTACTTTGATGGAATATTACATAAATTTTACACACGCGCGCACATATACACATACATAATATTATCATATAATGATAACATTTTGAAGACTGTTTAATTATGGATTACATGCAATTAAAATGTGTGTCATTTGAATTGATGTCACTACACCAAAAATCGAAAATTGGAACGGAAAAGCGTTCCTAATCCTCCCGTTCCTAATTCGTTAAACCGTTCCAATTTCCGTTCCAATTTGGTACCAACCGTTCCTAATCCAAATTGGAACGGAAATTGGAACGGTTTAACGGATTAGGAACGGGAGGATTAGGAACGCTTTTCCGTTCCAATTTCCGATTTTTGGTGTAGTGTGTGTTTATGAGCGAGCAATTTATATGCCTTCACTTAAATGAGTGATTGATGACAGCGATAACTTGAGCAAATAATATAAGGAGGCTAGCCAAATTAAAAAAGTGTTTTAACTGTAAGACAGCTAACATTCACCATTCATTCCTTTTGATGAGTTCCATTCACATTACTATCAATTGTCATGAAACTCATGGTGGTTAATCTCTTTGATTCTTTTTAACAGAAAGTTGCAAAGAAGTCGAAATCCATAACAGATGAAGTAAGCACCATGTTTCCTCATTCATTTTCTTTTCTTGGATGCTACATTGTGATTAGGGTGCTGATATGTTTTGATTTTGTTACTATAAAACCCATAAAAAGAAACGTTACTTGGATAGTCCTTAGAACTCAAGGCAAGAAAGCTAATATTAAAAAATACAATGCTGGAAATGAATAAGTATCAAAGTATGTACTTTATTGGCGAAGAGTTCAATTGCTGTACACTTGCGATTCTTGTACATGGTTGCACTTATCATGATCTATTCATTTTTTGCAGGAGCAAGAGATCCTAGATATGAGAGGAGTAAAGGAGACTTGTAGTTGGGGCATTGTCAAACGATGCTACTATGTAAGATAAGTTTTTGTAAATGTACATGCTTCATAGTAGTTAGAATTACCAATTCTCCTTTTCCTTACAAAATAAGTGTTAATTTTTTAATGACAATTGATCTCATGCTACGTACCATCAATATAGTTATAAGATCATCGATTTGTTGCAACCAGCCCAAATGTCGCTTCAACAAAGTGAAATAGACCATTGGATCGATCAAAGGTAAATTATGGCTATTTTTTAATGCAATCACTACACCATGTATTAAATGGTACAAGGCATTCCATTTGTAGGGGCGTTCATGGCCCGGGGTGGGCTGAGGTGAGGAACTGACTAATAAACATTAAACCCAACCCCAAGTCTGAGTGTGCACTTTTCAAGCCTCTCAAATGGGCAAGTAGGGAAAAATGACTATAATTTCCTTTCTTTGCTAATTTAGCCTAATGAGCTTTTTGTGAATTTAGAATGCACCATATTTTGGAATTTTGAATACTTGACATTCCATATTTCATTGAATTCCCCAAATAATGGGATGCTTCAAAGTTTGGAATTTTAGGAGCCTTATCAGGGTATTTGGCTGGATTAAATTGTTTATAGGAGTTCTACATCTTGGTAGTCATTATAGAAAGCATTGTTCTCTTTTTTGAATTATTAGAACTCTGTCTGATTAGTGGAATTCTAAAAATTACACAATTAGAATAACATTTTTTTATCTTCAAAATTCCCCAAATTATACGTTTGAGGGTGATTTTTTGAATAGAGGTTGTTATTTGTATTCCCTTCTCTATTTTGTTCTTTATATCACACAATAAAACTAATTTCATTAGAATCCCATTGTGTGTTACAAAAGAAGATCCTATGTATTTATCTTTTTCTTTTTTCTCCCTTTTAACTACCACCTAGAGAAATATCCCTTCTCTATTTTGATCTTTATATCACACAATAAAACTAATTTCATTAGAATCCCATTGTGTGTTACAAAAGGAGATCCTATGTATTTATCTTTTTCTTTTTTCTCCCTTTTAACCACCACCTAGAGAAATATCTCAACTCTTCTTGCTCTCCATTTTTCTTGTATGTATAAGAGACGTTGGATCTTGAGGTCATGTTTTTGTTGCTCTGGAAGGCCATTTCCTTCTCAGGTGTAACGCCCCAATTCCGGATACCGATAAACTCGTTCGATCACCCGAAATTGGCGCGCTACTTCCCGGAAAATCCGAGAACTTCCAAGATCGTAGGCCGCAATGAGGTCCGATTTAAAACTTTTTGACCAAATAATGTTCAATGGTTAAAACTTGCGGAAGCATAACATTTGAATAGAGCGGAAGCAATAGGTATCATATATAATAAAGGAAAGCAGAACAGTGGTCTAATTAAAATGAGTCAATGTAAATTTAAAGTTATACATTTTATCTTGCTACCCTTCTCACAACAAGTTTCACTCAAAACCCAAAACAACAAAGTCCCTCAATATCCCTGTAGATACTCGTCTCCGCCCTCCGGCTCGACGTCAGTGTCGGCCGGGCCCCAAGCGTACTCTCCGGCTACAGGTGCCTCCACGAGGGCTAGTGTGTCGTCGGGAATCTCTGGGTCAAAGCCTAAGCATCATAGAATGGGTCAGATCTAAACGATCTGGCAAGATACAGCATACTACTAACATAGCATATATATATCAAGGGAAATAGAGACGGGTACATAAATTAAATGAATAACAAGGTAAGAGAACTAGGCAATCGTGCATGTAAAACATAAGGAATCAGTATAAGGAAAATCATCTACACAACTATAACTAAGTGGCACATTCACACGAGTTGGAATACCGCGGGATATTATGCC
Source organism: Cinnamomum chago (assembly GCA_038049695.1). Taxonomy (NCBI): domain Eukaryota; kingdom Viridiplantae; phylum Streptophyta; class Magnoliopsida; order Laurales; family Lauraceae; genus Cinnamomum; species Cinnamomum chago. The sequence goes on from CP142451.1 coordinate 124,206,775, forward strand.
GCGGCCCTCCCATACTGAACACAGTCGCGGTGGGGAATCTCACCAGGGAATAACTAATCCCGACTCTCACTCATCAACTCATCATCTCATCACTCCAGATCGGCACGGTATGACACCTTGCCGTCTTAACCACACAGCTCATCATGATAGCTCCTCAACACTCAACTAGCTCCTACCGGGGATGATCAGTCCACCGGCTGAGCTTAAATCAACCGAGTGAATGCTCATGCCGACTCGAGAATAACTCTAGGGTCTGTGTCTGTCTAGGCTTTTCCTTGCATGAACAAGGTCCTAACAATACCCCTAAGAGGTCTACACATCTCAACACAGTCTCTGGATCTCATACTAGGTCCAGGCCCACTCGTTGGATCCATACCAAGGCCCATCAGTACATGGCCTGGTCTAAAACCGTCCAAACGAGGCAACCAATCCCCTTATAACTTCTAACAGTTCCATTCCAATCCACAACAGCTTAACAGTTCAAAAGAAACTACCTCTCCAAGCTAATGGGTTCACATCACCATACTTAGGCCCATTAAGGGCCCGCCTAGACACAGACACGGGTCAACGATCTCCGAATTCACACAATCGGGTCACCTCTAGAAACCCTAGGTTCAGGTCTTCCAATTATGATTAATTAATAGTAAACAGCTAATCCAACGAGCTAGGAATGACAGAATAATACTTAAGGAAGTAAGAACTCCAATACATGAATCAATAGGGAAGAACAACAGTCCAATTCTAGGTAAACGGGCCACTTTAGGTTCGGGTCTATCTCCGGTAATTCGATCTCTAAACGATGTCATTAATGCCGTAAAATAATGTATTTGGTGCTTAGTGGATTAAGGGCATTGTCTGACAACTTTTAGAGGTCGAATCATCTTAGAAAATCAACCAAAACTCTAAACAGTGGTCCCCGCGAGTCAAGGTTGAGCCACACCGTTGACTCGGGCCAAGGACACTGACAAACGTTCATTTGGATGGTCAATGGGCCCCACAACTGATCATATCTCTTAAGTGTTGAAAACCGGAAAAATCAGGGTTATCCAGGTGAACCTGATGTGAAGTGAGCTCGGTTGATTTCCTGGCCGGGAAGATCAACCGAGTGCACTGACAAACCTGAGTCAGGCTTCCTGGACAACTTATATCGTTTCTAAAGGCTTACAGCGTGTCCGGTCAAACAACCAGGCCTAGGTGATTGACCGCATACTCTGAAAACCCTAGAAAGATTGATATTCCAGCTTAGAACACTTTCTAAAAGTTAATTCTAAGTTTCAGGTTGATTTGGGTGCAAACAGACTGAGTTTCGGGTGAAAAACCAACTTTTAGTCATTCTCTAGTGAAAACCATGTAAACGGGTCAACCAGGGCTAAGCCGAGTCAACCAAACGAAGTGAAATTGGTTTTCTGCAAGAAAATGGCTAAGAGCCAATTTTTTATCAAAAATCTAGTTGTCTCGGTCGACTAGGATGGGTCCCAGTCGACCCAGACAACAGAAAAACAGTCTGCAGAAAAGAACCAACTGGAAGCTGAAAAACCCAATTTTCCAGTGTTCCCGGTCGACCTAGAGATGTCTCGGTCGACTGAGAACACTGTCGGGCGAGTCCCCGGGCGTGTCAGGGAAAATCTGCAGAAAATAACTGGGACTAAATTTTTCGGAAACTGCAGTGTTTCCGGTCGACCGAGAGGGGTCTCGGTCGACCGAGAACACTGGGATTTCAGTCCCAGTTGCATTTCTGCAACTTTTCCGTTTCAGCTCCTTTTTCGCCCAAACCACCTCCAATCTCTTCCAAACTCCACCCAAACACTTCTAATCAATTAATAACACAAAAATCATCCATCCATCACCTTATGGCCCACTGATCTTCCAAATGGGGGGTGAAAACCCCCATCCATCAGTGACCTTTCCATCCACAGACACAAACAGAGCTCAATGTAGAAATCTAAGACTAAATGAAGCATAAACATGAAATGGAACTACTGAATCATGAAATCAAACACATATCCTAAGTTATTAGTATGATGTACTTGCCTCTTTAGTGTTTGAGAAGGTTGTAGAGAAGAAATAGAGCTAGAAGTGAAATTCCAGCACCCAATCCAGCTGAACAGAGGAGAGGGGAAGAAGAAGAAGAACACCCAGCTGCTGTAGTAGTGTAGCAGCAGCTCCTAGGTGATAGTAACAGCACAGCAGTAGTCCTTGGAGAGTTTTCAGCAGAGTAACAGTGGTCCAGCGAGAATTGAGAGAAGGAAGAAGGGGATATGAAGAGAGATGGCAGCTGCAGCCCCTTTTTTTGAAGAATTCCAGCACACAATAACTCTCAGAGAAATTCCAGCAAGGTACAGATGAGAGAAATGAAGAGAAAGAAGAAGAAGATGGTGTCACAGCAGCTCCAATTGGAAATTCCAGCAGAGTGGAACCAGCCCAGCAGAAATAATGGAGAAGAAGAAGTAGTGGCTGCTCCAGCTGAAGTGAAGAAGAGGAAGAAGGCAGCAGCTACAGAGCTTGGAGATGGATCTCAGCAGCAAATCCAGCCCGGCAGGTGACTGGGAGGGAGGATTAAAGAGGAAGGAAAGAGAGGAAGAAGGGCTGTAGCTTCTAAGAGGTGGCTCCTTCCAAACAACAGTAGCTCAATGAAAAGAAATGGCTGTAGCTCAAACGTATGAGAGGAAATAACAATGGAAGGAAGAGAGGAAATGGAGAAGGAAGGCAGTTGGGTGGTTTCCTTGGGAAGGGGGCTGGGAGTTATCTTGGGATGGGGGCTGGGATTAGGTTTAGGGTTTATTGCAAATGGGATTAAGAGATGTTATATAGTTCTTAGGTGAGGTGATTAGTTACTAGTTTAGCCCTAGGGTTTAATGGGATTAGAGTTAGGGTTTGAGGGTAGGCTAGTCATTAGGCAAGAAGGTTCTAGAGAGCACCTTTAGCTTACACTAACCCTCCTAATTAACTTAATTAAACACTATTAGTAACTAATCTAGCTCTAAAAGCCTAGGATTAACCCAACACCCAATTAATTAAAAATACTAACCCACTAAGCTAATCTAACTAACTTAGGAAATCTAACTAGTCAATCTAATTAGCTCCTAACTAGCCCGATTAAAGAGTAATTAACCAAGATTAGCCATAATTAGCAATAATTAGTAGTAATTAGCAAAGATTAGCGAAGATTAACAAAGATTAACATAATTAAACAATATTTAAGATAAATTAAGATTAATTAGTCTATAAATTAGCCCTTAGAGGGCCCACCAAGGGTGGGACCTCACATCAGGTATCTCGTCTCCCTCTCATCAATTAATCAATTTGATCTCAAAGTCTAAAATATAAAATGATGACCAGTTAAAGAAGAAGACCTCTCTACTGCTGCATTATGGCTCTTTTTAACATCTTTTTTAAAGATATTATTACCAATTTCGTTTTCTTCTCGATTTACATTTCATCTCAATCTTTTTTATGATTATTCTAATGGATTGATTGATGAAATTTATTATTATTATTTTTTTTTGTTTTTGCTTTCCCTCTTTTTGTTTAGTAGTTCTAAGGATTTATGTACCTCAAATTGAGGATCATGTACTTTCATGTTTACTAATCAACTCAACTCAAGCAGGCATAATTAGAACTTAACAACTGTATGTTTATCCTTTTTCATGACAATAAATATATCACGACGATAATGAGCCTCTCATAATGACAATTATGTGCAACATACGTACCTTCCACTAGTATTTGCTAAAAGACTGGTTATCGAAGGACCATCAAGGAAATGACTATTCACCATTTACCATAAGAAACCAAATTCTAAAGATGCTTTTGAATATTTACTAAGAACATAACATGTCAAATCAAGAAAGAGACAACAGATGTATAAAGAGAAGTTTACATTTCAATAAAATATATTTTCTTTTGTTTTCATGGGGTAAAATAATTTGAAACTTACGTTATTTCAATTGTATTACTTTTTACAAGTACAGGGATAAGTGAGAAGATCAGAGGGAGGCGAAGGACTGTCATGAGAGGAGTGAGATGACGAGTTAACAATTAGTACTGTGACTAGTTTCCTTCTAGTCTGTGAAGTAAAATTTTTGGTGGTTAGGCTTTTTTCATTTTTGTGATCAATCAAATGTGGGGAAAGTTTTTAAAAAATAGAAAGGGGTTATTGGGATTAATTTTCCATAATTTTCACTGTATTCCTTAAAATTATAAAAATATAATACCTTTTAAAATCGTTAAACTTAAAGCCAAAGGGTTAAGAGGGATCAATGGGGTCAAAAAACTCTTGCCCACGTCAAGAGTACTCATCCAGATCTAAGAATCTCTCAATTCTCCATGATTTGCGTGTCCCCTAGTGGGCCCACAAGAGAGTCTATACATTTTTGGGTTTCAAGATTCAAGGGTGATATTTTTGAACCCTGCTACACGCTCGACTGGGGGACCGATCCCTAGCCGGTCCTCCAGTTCGGGCGTGTAGGCTTACATGATATTTTTTACTCCAATGGTCAATCTTGATGGGATGTGAGACCAATTGCTCACATCACATGTGACGGTACCTATGCCGCTTTATTGTTAGTATCAATTCTCTGAACGGTTTTCGTGCTCATTGTGCACTGGCGGGGTCGGATCTTTCTATTATATTAGGAAATTTGTACTCCTTGTTGGGATAAATTGACTGGAGTGTTTTCCTTTGGTTTCCTTGATAATGGATAAAATATTGGTCGTCCATGGATGATCCATTATGCAAATCTTGTGTTGGTAGCCATTTTCGTTTCACTAACCATTGCCCATATTCTTAAAGAAATGTTAGTGACGCGGAGACTATTGCTCACCATGCATTGATCTAGATTTGTATCATGGTGCTGCTCTACCACTACACCAAAAATCGGAAATTGGAACGGAAAAGCGTTCCTAATCCTCCCGTTCCTAATCCGTTAAACCGTTCCAATTTCCGTTCCAATTTGGATTAGGAACGGTTGGTACCAAATTGGAACGGAAATTGGAACGGTTTAACGAATTAGGAACGGGAGGATTAGGAACGCTTTTCCGTTCCAATTTTCGATTTTTGGTGTAGTGTACCTTTGAACATATTAATAAAAGATGAGAAGCTCAAACTAATTGGATTTTTCAATTTGATTGATATGTTTAACATCAAATGAAAAACCATTGTCTGGTTTTGTTGTGCATCTATGAGTGGCAGACACATTTCATCTGTGAGCCGGAAATTAAAAGTGGATTAACAAAAGGAAATTCTTAGCTCAATCTAGGCCTAGGCTTTCTGATCAAGAAGAGTCTGTGACAAGGTAGAACTGTGACAAAAAAAAATGCAAGTAGGTTATGCTTTTGTGCTTTCTGACTTGATTTCAACAGAAAGAATGAGGTTCTAATGAGTGTTGTGCCAAAGGCCTAAGCAGCATGGTTAAATAACAGAGTGGATGGCTTCTCAAGACAATTGAGTAAATGCTCAATTTTCTGTGGGATAATGGATCTCACATATAGTTCCTCCTATGAAAATGAAATCAAACTTAAATCCGCATACTTAAATCAATCTTCACACTTGAACCGTTGGATCTTCTCCAATATCAAAGCCTAAACGTCCTATTTCCCTATAGTAGTAAGGTCTGAACTGTGAAATACACAAACATTCCTTATCAAATTGAGGAAAGGTGGAAGTCGCTTGTTGAAATAAAAGTTAGTCTAGTTACGATGTGCAAATAGTTAGCTATTCATTTAAATTTAAGGTTAGCCATGTTTGGATTTGGTAGTAGTTAGTAGTTTTTTCTGTGATAACTGAGTTCATATAATTTTAAGATATTGCAATTTCTAACAATCAAGACAATTTCTATCTACTGAAATTTTGTATAAGTTTTGTTTTGTTGGTGGGGAGTGTTGGGCTCGTTCGAACTAAAGCTCGACTATTTAAATGTGAATGTTTTTGCTATATGGAATTCACAGTTTTCTTCACGGTGACCAAAAGAGTGATGAGTTGGTAAGTAAATTAACTGTATGCAAAGCAACTATGCGTACTCTTGAACAAGACACAACGGAGAACGTTGTGACCTAAAACTACTGTAGATGAATAGGCAATTCAATACTTATGTTTTGCATTTGTTTCCGGAGCAAAAGAAACCTTAGGGTCATTTGCATTTATGGATACAACATGAAAACTGTTTTTACATATGCAAATGTTACATATGTGAAATGCATTATCATGTAGTCAAAATCACTATTTTTATAAGTAAATGAGTACAGCCATAAGTTATAGATATACTTGGTTTTTTTTTTTTTTTTTACTATTTCACAAATTTCTCAAAATCCTTAAAAATTTTGTATATGAAACTACGTGTCTTGATGCTTATCACAGATGTGAAACTATTAAGTGATTTGGATAATGAATTGGGGGCCACAAAAGTGCGGAAAATTACATCTATAGTCTAATATTTAATAGGCATTTTTCATAAATTTCTTAAATACTATGGAAATCTAAGATATGAAATTAAAATTCATAAGTTTTCAATTTTCTCTCCACTTTGTATAAAGAAGAGAAAATTTAGGAAGTGTAGTTGATATTTTAATTTTATGCCCTTTTTGCCCCTCCTCAAATATTCCTTTGCTCTTTCAAAGAAGAGAGGATCTTACCAAATAATAGGGTCATTCTTGTCTTTTTTTTTCTTTGAGATATATAAAAGGAACTAGATTATCCTATCCCCTTTTCTTTTGGACAGGTAGTGTGTTTGTTATTCTCCTTGCATTTTACGACAGGCTTCTCACATGCAGACTTCATTCAAGTAGCTAGAGTTTTATTAGACTCTTTGAGTAAGGTCCACTTAAAAATGAAAATAGAGTCAAAATGTGGATCCTCTAGAGTTGATTTCTTGAGTGGGGCCGTTAGTGAAAACTAAACTTGACAAAAAGAAATGTTCTATTTGTATGAGTATTTTGACTCAATATAGTTTGGGCCCAGTGTCAAATTAATTTATATGAAATACTTGAATTGCTTATATTATTTTATATGAGTTATTAATCTGAAAGTGGGTTGCTTGAGTGAAGTTTGATGAGGATTATATACGAGAAGGGGAGGCCATTTTATCAATGATTTAGATATTTTAAGTGAACCTACTATTCTAGAACTCTTATGTGACTCATTGTTTTTTTTCCCTTGTTCCTACTACATGATATTAGGGGCCTTAAAACCATTATTGCGCCACAAAAAGTTGCCCCCATTTTCAACGAGAAATTTCATTTCAATTAAATATAGGCCTAGTTTCATATTGATCTCTGACAAATCTATTATATTTTATCCTTGTGTCCACCCCTTACATTTGTAACCACTTATGATTTACCATCTCATCATATATGTAAATTATGAGAGGCTAAAATAATTGCAATCACACACCATTTTAACAGTTCATTTGTGTAATAAGTGCAAATAAATGTGATGATGAGTAGCCATTAGGCATGTGTGCCATTTAGATATTTAAATAAGTGCAAACAAATGACCCTCACATTATTTTACACTTGGGAAAGGAGAGATTTCATCCATTGCCTAGAGTTTTCTAGTTTTATTACGTGCGAGATCTAGATGTGACCGGCACTTTTCTAAAGATGTAATTCACTTGATGGACCCTAGGCTTACCTGGTGTACGTATGTGTGAGTTTCATGCATGTACCGGGGGAAATAGTCATGTTGGGTTATATGCAACACGGAAACCCTCATCATAAAATAAAAGGCCTAATGTGTTGATAAGTTAGCTATATGCATGAAATTGTGGTGAGCTAAAACTACTGTGGATGAAATGCCAATTCAATACTTATGTTTGTTATTGTTTTTAGAGAACAAGAAACACAAACAAGAACCAAGAGATGACCCAAATGGTAAAGGGTGAGTCATCTCACCCCAGCAGAGCACAGAGGTGGAGTGTTTGTGGTGTGGAGTACAACAACAGTCTTACTTTGGCAGAGCACAGATGAAGTCTTATGGCTGGGCACCAAAGTCCACCCTAGGGATCATCCCTATGACATAGACCATGCTTGTTTAGGACTACAATAGTTTATCATTCTTCCTTTCTAGAAGCAATAAATAAATAAATAGTTTACATTTGTAGAAGAGCTCCATTCATCTGGATTTTTCTAGTTCTGGCTAGGTTGATTTAGGGCCCGTTTGGTAAATTTACATGTAAAATAAAGTGCAGTAAAGCATCAAATGAAGATAGAATAAAATATAATAGGGTTGTGATGATATTTTATTTTTAGTTATTTCGGATGAAATCTTTTTTACTTTTTGTAAAGAAAAGTGAGGTTTTTTTGTCTTCTAGTGAAGAAATGATGTTGCTTTTTGACTTTTTTTTTAAAAGATAGAGTAGATTTTGAATTAAAGTGATATTGATGTGATCCATTGTCTAAAAAATAAAGACATTACTTGACTTTTACTAATCTAGTAAAGTGTCAAACGGTTAGGCATTAACTTGATGGGATGCTCCATGGATAAAGCTCCTTCTTTGGCCTTAATGCTGAATGTGGATTGCTTCTTAATTTCTTTCTTGAGCATTTGTTCATAACTAGTCATGAAGGGTCCTGTTTGCATATTTCGCAATGATTGCATAGGATTTACTAAATAATTGATTATGGGTGCAAGCTGTAGGATGAAAGGTGAAAATATACAAGGGACCATCAATATGTCCCCTTGGATTAGAAATGCTTGCCCATCTTTCACTCTAAAGAAATTAAATTCAAGGAAGTTGTTTGGACAAAAAAAAAAAAAGTGGGGAAAACTGTCCACGGTACAAAGTTGAACTACCATAGTTAAGACTGTTTACTCTACATTATCAGGGAGCTCATTTGCCTATTTTGCATTGAATTCCTAATAGTGCGGTTGAGATGAGGAGAAAAGCATGAGGAAAGTCGAAAGTCACGTCTAAAATTCAATTCACTGTTGTTGTAGGTGGATTAACATTTGCAACCTTTTACGGAGAGGTCTCTTGATGACCCTTTTGTTCTTCACCTTCAATAATTAAATGCCACCAATCAAATTCTTCCTATTCCAAGAAAAGTCAGAAAATGCCAGCTAAGGTACCAAAGAGTGTCTTCCTCACCGAGGGCCCTAGCCTCCTCTTCAAAGCAGTAGGTAAATGAAAAGGAACTTTTTTTTAAGCTTTATATTATGACTTGGAAGACCACGTTTGGCCTGATCACTTTGGACGAGTCCGGATCCTCTTGGGTCTCTACCTAGTGGGCTCCTTCTGCTCTGCAAATTGGAGCCGCTAAAAAATTAAACTGTCACCATAATCTAAGATATTACCAAACCAAATTTCAGTCTCACAGGCGTTGGCCTTTGTAAGAACATGCATGATTCTTAATCGCATTAATCATCATACGGTTAAGGGATTTCTACAGATTTAATACCTTTAAACATGGATTCTACATGTTGAAGACAAACAAGTGACCCTCACATTTTCCACACGGGGAAGAAGAGATTTCATCCGATCCATTGCCCGGAGTTTTCTAATTTCATTATGTGGGAGATCTAAATGTTTTTGTTGCCATCTTTTTCCATCCGTTCCCACCTGGATGTGGACATGAGGTGCTAAAATCATCTTCAGAAAACTTCTGGGTGAGCAAATGTGTAACTTACCTGGTCATGTGGTAAATGCTAATCAACGACTTCTGCTCTATCCTTAAGTCTTTCAGAAAAAGTTAAAAAAGAAAAGTTATGGTAGGCCCTGGTAGGGTAATAGTGTGAATCACATGGGTAAGGGGTGCTTGGTGGTGCTTGCACTGCTAGTCATGGGTGCTTCCCACGATACAGACACTGGGGCCGCCTTATCACTTGAGATCGCATGGATTCAAAGCAGTAAATAAAAAGCATCTTGCTTTATATGTACGACTTGGAAGACGTGGTTTTCTTGTGTGGACTCGCATCAGACTGGGAAAAGAAAAGAACCAAAGGAATCCAATGCCTGTAAGGGAAAGGGAAAGAGGAGAAGGTAGTGGGAAAGAAGAGGGACAAGGAATGAAGTGAGGAAACAAGGAGAGGAGGAGGAGAAATTAGAAGAATAAAGAGAGAGGTGGATAGAGGTGGATAGAGGTAGAAGAAGCAGCTAGCTCCAGGTATATCACTCTCTCCCTTGCTCTCTACCCTTCTGAGCCTTTTTCTTTTATTTCATACCTCATCGGTTTGCTACAGTGCTACGAGTATGATATGCACTAAAATCGCTCTCATATTTTAATCTCATTTTGATGGAATTTCCATTTATCTTGTTCATGATATAGATCATATAGATGAAAATTGTGGTGTTGGTCGTGGTCGTGGCTACCTAAAAACCGAGATATGGTTATAGTTCGCGGTTGATCGTGTTTGTAGATTTACGTGCTGCCATTGGTTAGGTGTCTAAGGTGGTGCCTGGTACATATCTCTTATACCATCATTACTTTGTCTTTGTTTCGCAGTTTGTCGCGGTGTGAGTTTCTGTCTATTCCAAAAATTTAAAGAGCAATCCAAAAATTCTAGAATATTGAAAAATGATAGAAAACAATCTTTTTTTTTTCCATTAGTGCACGCAGTAAATTAAAATATCAATTCCCATAAGTCATCACATCCTATCAAAAATAGTTTAAAGTTTATACAAATTTAATGATAAATTTACATATATATATATATATATATATGATAAAAGCACTAAAAATATCATAAATTAGTATATTAGACTTAACTAATAAGTAGTTAAATACTCAAACATCAAGTAAGTTAGGACTTACAAATATGTTATAACTTACAAGTTACAATAATGAATTCCGCGGAAAACTACTTAATATTAATATTAAAAGGGTGCAATGAGAGAAAGTAGGTCTAAGAGAAACTAAGATGTAGGCTCCAATTCACTTCTTTAAAAAAAAAAAAAAAAAAACCTCCAAATTTTCAAAACCAAAATGTCTATATCTAGGCTCAAAACCACTAGATTTAAGAGAAAGTAAGAGTCTAAAACTAAAGTTAGCTCAATGAGAGGCTTTGATTGCAATTATTTCACCTTTTAAAGAGATTCAAAAGTTAGGTGAAAATCGAAAAACAAAGTGCTTAAAACTATAAAGATCTGCTCCAAAACTCTATATCCAACATTTTTTTTTTTGGTACCCCAGTCAAGGGGACTGGGACCCAAGAGAGTGCCATCATACACATGGGAAGGAAGCCCGTACAAGCAAGAAGAGGTGGTACTCGTGGTTCTAACCCCAAGCAATCAGGTAGGAACGGACGCTCCTTACCACTCGGCTAAGGAGTCGTTCTTAAACTCTACATCCAACATGTTTCTATCATTTACAAGGCATTTTGTGAAAGAAACTCTAAAAAAAAAAACATGAAAAATAAACTCAAAATGCTTACCTAAAGCTACTTGGTTAAGTTCTTTGGTTTTGTTGCGATGAAATCTATTCAAATATTGAGATTTCGATGTGCAATCGTGAAAAGAGGTTTTGGAAAGATGAAATAGGGTCTTTAGCTTTTAGAATGGGCTTTGAACTCCTGCTACCAAGACCAATATGCATCAAAACTTTGGTCTGGTAGCGGCCAATACTGCTACATATTGGCCAATATGCACCTGTGTTAAGTTGGTAGACATTTTAAAGCATAGTTGTCAATGATGTTAATGGTACAAAAAAAAATATGATAATTTCTAATGGAGTATTTCAAACTTTTGCTGGTAATTCATGTTTTTGACCTCTTGTCATATCTTGCTTCAATCGAAAAAGGACAAAAAAAAAAGTTTATTATTTTAGTTGTTTTACTGATCTCTGATCGGGTCCGGATCCCCTGTTTTAATCAAACAGTGGAAGTGCTTTTTCGTCTAGTCCCTAACCGCCACATGTAAAAGAATGCCATATCAACTGGATGACCTCAACTGCTTTGTTGAAATGAAAAAGAAAACTAGTGGGTCTTTTTTACAAATACAGAAATAGGTGTGGAGGTAGCCCTTATTTCCGATGGAGAAGTGGAGGCTGGAATCGGATGGAATCTGACGGAATCCGGCAAATTGAAGGTGGCATCTGCACCCTTGAGAGCGAGCGCAACCTCATCGTAGGCGATCAGTCATCTTAGCCGTCGGAAAAGTGTCGAGCCGAGTTCTTGAAGCCTTGCGTGCCTCTCGGATCTCCGACACCCATTTGTCGCTCTGGGATCGGATCTCGTGGTAGATGGGATGTTGCCAGATAACTCAGGAGGCAGTGATCCATCATTAATCGAACTAATGGCAATTTAGTATTTGCACAAAAAATATGAATTTCCACACAAAAAATAATCAGCCATTCTGATAGATTATGTTGTTGTTGACCTTGTCATCAAGGCCATAAGCATAAGAATATTTCCAAAAAATAAGAAAAAAAATCCCAATTTATCCAACCCTTAAATCTCTGCACTACATGCATGATCATTTCCTTTCCCTTTCCTCCTCATCGGAAGGAGAGCCCAAGTCTTGTCTCTCAAAGCCCTTGTGTGGGGGATCCCTTAATGTGCAAGTTGAGCAAGGGTTGGCTGTAATCCCTGCGTGTGTTCCGTTTCACTGCATGCACCTCGGCACGGAAAACTGGAGCGCTTGCCAAGACCACCACCGACACTCCCCGTCTCGGCAAGGAGCTGCGTCAGAAAAGAGATGCACATCTCGGCTGCAACCGAGGTGATGAGCTCTCCCCTAGACGGGCACAGACCACCACACCTGACATTTGGACACGTGGCAGAGTTTGGGCACGCGTTGATGGGACATATACACCATCCAAGCCGTCCACTTTCACCAAATCTCTGACAAATCTACATCCGATGGTTGCAGCCACATCGGGACAGGGTCCAAGAAAGGATCCGATGGGACCCCAGCCGCCAACAAGTCAAGGCGAGATCAGGCCCAACGTGACTGGCATTTAATGCAATGTGGGCTATGTTGGACCCTCATCAATTGCTCTATGGGCTAATGTATCCCTAGTAGTCAAATCAAGAGGCCCACTAACAGATATCAAAAGGCTTTCCTCATATAAGAGGATCGATCACCCAAAGTAAGGTACACACGTTTACGTGCATGCAACCATCCATAACTCTTTCTTCTCCAACCAGCTTCCTTGCACTAAATTAGGCATCGGAGAACCCTGTGCTGCCCCACAACCAGGGTCCTCTGACCTCTTCTTCTCCCTTTTCAGGTACTTGAAAGGCTCAGGTCTCTCCGGTCACTTGGAAAAGTCCTCTAAGGCTCCCCCAAATCTTGTGAGTTAATATTTTCAGCACTTACAATTGACGCCGTCTGTGGGAATTTGCAAAGTCTTCCCTAGCACCATGACTAGGAGAGCCGCGAAAGGCGGAGAAACATCCAAAACACAACGTGTAGGACCGTCCTCTGACCTCCTTCCTGCTAAGAAGAGGTCTAGGAAGAAAGCTGTTGCAGAAGACTACGATGAGCATGATTTCACCCAAATCGACGTTCAAGAGCATAACCTTCACTCGGAGTTGCATTCGAAGGGAGTAACGGCGTCTCTCCGGCGGGGAGACTCTCAACAGCAGTTTAGAGAAGGTCTCTCGCTGGGTCGAGTTCAACGATGCAAGTCTCCATTGGTGGACGGACCAGTTCTCTCTGATCATCCGGAGGACGATGGTGATGAAGATTACAATCTTGATGATGACTTTGACTCCACCCTTGAGGAGATTCGAGCACAAAATGCCACCATCAAAGAAAAAGATGCTCTGATCCTCCAGCTCCAGCAGCAGCTGGAGAGAGCGACAGGCTCGACCAGGCAGCAACAGTCGCAGTGACAGGACGAGGGGAGGGTGTCTCGTAGCAGACGCACTTCCATCACAGAGCAAGATTCCAAGAACTTTGTGTGGAAGAGCATTATGCCATTATCACAAGGTTCGGCATCCCTAGAGCTTTGGTCTCGGACAACGGGACCCAGTTCGACTCCAACCTCTTCAGGAGCTTCTGCCAAGAGCTCGGCATCCGTAACCACTACTCCACCCCGGCATACCCGCAGTGCAATGGTCAGGCGAAAATTTCTAACAAGGCCGTACTCGACGGACTGAAGAAGCAGCTCGACAAAGCTAAGGGACGATGAATAGAAGAACTTCCGAGCGTCCTGTGGGCTTACAGAACAACCCCAAGGCGCTCCACTTCGGTGACACCTTTCTCCCTAGCCTACGGAATGGAGGCTATCATTCCTTTAGAAATTGGCTTCCCTACTCTAAGGTTTGAACTCTTCGATCAGGGCTGGAATAAGTCACACTTAGCTTTGGAGCTGGACTTGGCAGATGAGCGAAGGGAAGCAGCAGCAATCCGATTGGCCACCTACCGGCAATAGCTGGCCAGAGGTTATAATCAGAAGGTTAGAGAAAGGAAATTCTCAGTAGGCGAGTTTGTTCTGAAAAAGACACTTCCAAACGACAAAGATCCCAACCAGGGCAAGCTGGCGCCGAATTGGCACAGACCGTTCAAGGTGATCTCCACTGCCGGACAATCAGCCTATAAACTCGAAGACATGGAGGGCAGACAGCTACTCCGGTCGTGGAATGCGTCTCATCTCAAGAAGTTCTATTTTCGAAACCTGTACTTTGTACTTAGAAGATTTCAATGAAAGAATTTCTTATTCGAAAAACGAGGCATCCTTTATCAGCAGTCCGGCTACGGACATTGATGAGATCGCCTCGGGTCAGCCTATGTGCCACCCGGGTGTGATGCCATTACGGCCATTGATGAGATGGCCTCAAGTCGGCCTATGTGCCACCCGGGCGTGAAGTAATTACAGCCATTGATGAGATCGCCTCGGGTGGGCTTATGTGCCACCCGGGCGTGAAGCCATTACGGCCGTCAATGAGATTGCCTCGGGTCAGCCTATGTGCCACCCAGGTGTGAAGCCACTACGGCCATTGATGAGATCGCCTTGGGTTGGCCTATGTGCCACCCGGGCGTAAAGCCATTACAACCAATGACAAAATTGTCTTTGGGACGGATCGAATCCCACCCCGGCGTCTGGCCGTTTCTGCCTTCTAGACTTTCCCAAGGTCGCTAACTCTACTAACACGAATCCGTTTCGGGTGGCAAGAGGGTTAATGCATAGCCTCTTGCTCGGAACAGTATCGAAAGGCCAAGGCATCATAGAGCCAACCCTAAGTACGTGTCGAACATATTATAAGGCTTATTGTGTACGAGCTTCGTCGCACCACGAACGGGTAGAGACGTGTTGTGGGCAGGGTCAACCACGGAAAGACACTGTCTGCTTTGCATGATTTTCCAGTTCGGCCATGCTTCCAACTTGGAACGCACTGAGCCGAATCCAAACACTTGTACAAAAAAAAAAAAACAAAACAAAACAAAACAAACAGAGAGAAGCAATGAGCAATAGAGACAAAGTGCTAGGAGGAAAATGGAAAAGGTCACCACAGAGCGGAGAAGTTCACAATTTGAAGGCAAAGTTCAACTTTATTGATTCATTTACATTACACTACAACCACTCCCTTACAATTTGTACAATCAAGTCTTTACAAAAAAGAGAAGAAAGAAAATTTCTACATCAAAGGCTTATTCAGTGACGCCAGCGTTGGTTCCCTCGGCCGGAGGGGCTTCAGCTGGCGCGGTAGTATCCTCGGTAGAATTGGGGGCAGAGGCTGGCTCCAGGTCCGAACTTCGGAACTTGGCTGGATTCTGGTAATTTGGGTCGTCCTCGGGGACGCCCACTTTGTCCAGAGCGGCGAGCCAGCGAAGCTCCCAAGCCTTGTCTCGGACGGCCAAGACTTGCGCCTCGTACAAGGAGGTCGCTTCGGCTACCCCCCTCGTTGTAGGCCACTTTGGTCTCGGCCTCGATCTTGGCTTCGGCTTCCTCGGTCTGCTCGGCCATCTTCCTCTTGTACGTTTCGATCTCAGCCTTCGCAGCCTCTACCTCGGCAGTGAGACTTCGGACCGACTCCTCCTGCTCGGCCGCCCTTTTCCCCATCTCCTCCACTGCGGCCTCCCGCGCCTTCTTCTGCTCCTCCGCCTCGGTTTTTCTGTAGCCCTCTTGGCGCCACTCTATCGCGCCCTCTCCAACTGTACATGGGACCTCTGCACCAGCTGCAAGAAAAATGAGGCACAATGAGAAAACCATAGCGGGGATAGAAATTCATAAAAGACTAAGGTCTGGGACACTCACCAGAAGCCAGCTTGCATCGATACCACTGCCAGCGCGACGTCGTCCTGCTCTCGGTGCCGAGCCATGTCCCTGGGCAGCGAGCAGGCGGCAACTAGGGCCACCATCACCAGAGGATTTCTAGGGACCTGGTCCTCCACCGATGCGGGCCTCCTGGGACCTACTAGTAGGGAAGGTCTCCAGGGAGCTGGGCCAGGCGAAAAACCACTGTGGTCTCCGGGGCATCCTCGACCACGGGTTCTGTCCGAGGCCTTTTCCTCGGCCCGATTTCCTCCTCTGTCGTGCCCCCTCCCCCGGTTTGTTGCTGGCTTTCCGGACGAGGGGGTGGTGTGCTGGCCCTGTCGACGACCGGAGCAAGGGTGCCCTGGGGTGTCCGCTTTGAGCCGCCGAACGCTAGCAGGCTCAAATCCTTCACAGCAGGCTGACGCCAGGGAGGCATCTCCTCTGTTTCCGGGGCTGTGACGGGGGGGCAAGGTCGCCTGATCAAAGGACTCTGGCTTGACTCTGCCTCGGATGCAGAGGCCTCGGTGCCCAATGCAAGCCTTCTCGCCTCGGGGGTTACTTGAGGTTGGGCCGCCTCTATCTTGGGCTCGGGCTCCCTCCTCTCTGGGCTTCCCCGCTGTGGCTCCGGAGCGACCTCGGCCCTCTCTTGGCTGACCTCGGACCTTTTGTAATAGCCCATGTACTTGGGCTCGTACCCAAGCAGCGCCCAGGCTGCCCTATTGGAGAAGTCTGTGCACTTGGCGACCCGCTGGTGCTAGGAGTCGTTCCTTATCCAACCAACCAGCCCGGCCTTTCTCTGCTGAGTAGCTGCAAGATCAGAGAAGCGTTAGTTCGGGAATATGAAAAAGAACAGAAAAATCAAATCAAGACTCGAAGGTTTCATACTTGGGACGACCCCAGGGTGGCGGGGGACGTTGTACGCTCCGATCTCCTCGGGGCCGAACTCCCAATTCCCCGAGACGGATAGGAGGTCGTCCCCAACGTATTTGTTGGAATCCTCTAGTGCCGAGACGAAAGCCTTTCGCTTTGGCTTGACGCGGAGGTTGTAAGTGTCCTCCTTTGTCTTATATATGTCATATACATCCTCTATGTCGTGGATGCCTAAATCTATGTGGAGGTGCTTGTTCAGTGCCACAGTGCCCATAATGATCTTGTAGGCGTTAGGCACTAACTGGCAAGGAGTAAGGTTTCAAGAACTAAGGCAGGCCCTAAGCAGTGGGTGCAACGAGAACCTGACCCCTCCCTCTACAACCGCTATGAGCGGGATGGGCATCCAGCCGTCAGCGTATGACCGGCGGACGTGGTCCATGAGATCGGCCTTCCGGACAAAGACATCGTCCAGTATCCCAAAGGCAGACCTAAGCCCTTCTATGGACTGGGGGGAGTCAATCTAGTGGCTGTAGATCCCCATGGCTGATAACAGAAAAAGGGCGAAGATGGGAAAGGATTGGACGAAAAGCTAGAAGAGGCGAAAAGACTCGAGGAACTTACTAAGGTAACCTAGAACAGAAACGGAAGCGGGCGCGCTGTGTGAAGACAAAGACTCTGCTCTGAGTATTTAGCTCTGGTTCTTAGAAGTGGTCTTTTGAAAGTGTAAAGTAAGAAAGGGGAAGAAGATGAGGATGCGTCCATTTATAAGGCAAAGGCGCCCCCTAATGGTGCCGTTTCCAAGAATTCAAAAAACGTCTTTTTGGAGACTGCACACGTGCCCTGTACGACAGCGTAGCCGACCAGGTGGCGACACGTGTCGTCAGCGGTTCGCCTCCCGCAATGATTTAAGCATGGCATTTACTGTAATTAAACTCTCCCTGGGGTGCGAGGAGAAGTTGAATAAGCGCCACGCGTCAATTGCTGATGTCAGGACGAAAACCTCTGGCGGCCTTTCATAATTATAGCTCCCGACCCCAAGGAATTCGAGATCCCAAGGACTCAGAAGCTAGGGGGCAATTGTGTGGGGAATCCCTTAATGCGCAAGTTGAGCAAGGGCTGGCTGTAATCCCTGCGTGTGTTCCGTTTCGGCTCCATGCACCTCGGCACGGAAAACTGGAGCGCTTGCCGAGACCACCACCGACGCTCCCCGTCTCGGCAAGGAGATGCGTCAGAAAAGAGATGCGCATCTCGGCTGCAGCCGAGGTGATGAGCTCTCCCCGAGACTGGCACAGACCACCACACTTGACATTTGGACACGTGGCAGGGTTTTGGCACGCGTTGATTGGACATATACACCATCCAAGCCGTCCACTTTCACCAAATCTCTGACAAAGCCACATCCGATGGCTGCAGCCATATCGGGACAGTGTCTAAGAAATTATCCGATGGGACCCCAGCCGCCAACAAGTCAAGGCGAGATCAGGCCCAACGTGACTGGCATTTAATGCAGCCTGGGCGAATCGGACCCTCATTTAATGCAATGTGGGCTATGTTGGACCCTCATCAATTGCTCTATGGGCTAATATATCTCTAGTAGTTAAATCAAGAGGCCTACTAACAGATATCAAAAGGCTTTCCTCATATAAGAGGATTGATCACTCAAAGTAAGGTACGCACGTTTACGTGCATGCAACCATCCACAACTCTTTCTTCTCCGACCAGCTTCCTTGCACAAACTTAGGCATCGAAGAACCCTGTGCTGCCTACAGCTAGGGTCCTCTGACCTCTTCTTCTCCCCTTCCAGGTACCTGAAGGGCTCAGCTCTCTCCTGTCACTTGGATAAGTCCTCTAAGGCTCCCCCAAATCTTGTGAGTTAATATTTTCAGCACTTACTGCCCTAATCCCCCGTAAATGAACCGCTTCGCGGGATAATTCAGATGGAGAGAGTCTCTCTTGGAAAAGAAGAAGGGACATGTTTTTTTTTTCGCCCCATTGTTTTATTTGTAAAAAAGACCCCTTGGTTTACTATTTCATTTCAAGATTCATGATATAGATCATATAGATGAAAATTGCGGTGTTGGTCGTGGTCGTGGCTACCCTAAAAACCGAGATATGGTTATAGTTCGCGGTTGATCGTGTTTGTAGAATTATGTGCTGCCATTGGTTAGGTGTCTAAGGTGGTTCCTGGTACATATCTCTTATACCATCATTACTTTGTCTTTGTGTTTTAGTACTCTTCGTTGTACTAATTTCTCCGTTTTATATATGTCATTGTTACTTCTTCTAAAAAAAATATATAGATCATACAGATGAAAATTGTGGTCTTGGTCACGGTCGTGGTTACCCTAAAAACCGATATGTTTACAACTCGCAGTTTGTCGCTGTGTTTCTGTCTATTCCAAAAATTCTAGAATATTGAAAAATGATAGAAAACAATCTTTTCTCGAAGATCTGGCGGTCCCCTCTTGAGGAACCTCTCGAAGATCAGGTTCGGTTCTGCCCTCTGAACTGGTACATCCTCAGGGGCTGGCGGAGCCACCCTATCAATCACGTCCAGCACCTGCGCCTGAAACTGCGCAAAATCCTCTGTCTGCCGCTGATGGGCTATAGTCTGGGCCTCCTGAGCAGCGAGGAAGGCCTGAAGAAATATCTCAAAGCGTTGCTCGTGGGCGCACTGATCGTCGAGAACGACCATCTCCGGTGGTGCACCATCTCCAGACATCTGTCATGAAAAAGAATTTGTGTCAGTTCAAATCCAAGACCTAAGACCACACTGACTCTACCCAATCCATCATCCTCACACGTATCCCATCACTCGAATCCCCACTACGTCCTAAGGTTTCTAGTGTGTTTTATTTCCTAGAGACCAACCTGGCTATGATACCATAGAATTGTAACGCCCAAATCTCGGGTACCGATAAAATCGTTCGAATACCCGAAGTTGGCGCGCTACTTCCCGGAAAATCCGAGAACTTCCAAGATCGTAGGCCGCAGTGAGGTCCAATTTAAAACTTTTTGACCAATATAATGCTTAATGGTTAATTTGCGGAAGCATAACAATTAAAACAAAGCGGAAGCAATTTGGTATCATATCTATATTAAATGTGAGCAGAACGGTGATCAAGTTAAATGTATCAGTTGTTAATCAAAATTATATATATTTGATTCTACCCGACTCACTACAAAATTTCGCTCAAACCCAAAATAAAGATGAGCTCTCAAATCCCTGGTAAGTAATCTCTGCCCTCCGGCTCGACATCCGTGTCGGCCAGGCCCCACGCGAACTCTCCAGCGATCGGCGCCTCAACCAGCGCTAGTGCGTCCTCAGGGATCTCTGAGTCAAGGCCTAAGCACCAATGAAGGGTCAGATCTAAAAGATCTGGAAAGTAACAGCATACTACTAACATAGAACATATATATCAAATGAAATAGAGACAGGTAAATAAATTAAATGAATAACAAGGAAAAGAACTAGGCAGTTGTGCATTTTAATCATAAGGAATCAGGATAATATAAACAACATCTAAACTACTACAACAAAATGGCACATTCACACGAGCTGGAATACCGCGGGATATTATGCCGCGACCCTCCCATACTGAACACGGTTGCGGCGGGGAAATCTCACCAGTGCTGGGAATTACTAATCCCGCAAATCACTCATCAACTCATCATCTCATCACTCAAGACCGGACACGGTATCACACCGTCCGTCTTAACCACACAGCTCATCATGATAGCTTCTCAACACTCATCTAGCTCCTACCGGGGATGATTAGTCCACAGGCTGAGCTTAAATCAACCGAGTGAATGTTCATGCCGACTCGAGAATACTCTAGGGGTCTGTGTCTGTCTAGGCTTTGCCTTGCGTGAACAAGGACCTAACAATGTCTCTAAGAGGTCTACAAATACCAACTCAGTCTATGGATTTCATTCAGGGTCCAAGCCCACTCGTTGGATCTATACCAAGGCCTATCAGCACATGGCCTAGTCTAAATCTGTCCAAACGAGGCAACTTATCCATTTATTTCTGATAACAGTTTCCATTCAATCCATTATAACTTAACAGCCCAATAAAAACTACCTCTTCCAACTAATAGTACACATCTCCACACTTAGGCCCAATAAGGGCCCGCCTAAACGCAGACACGGGTCAGTGATCTCCAAATCATAATATCGGGTCACCTCTAAGATATCCTAGGTTCAGGTCCTCCATTTATATTCAATTAATAGTGAACAGCTACACTAAGGATCTGAGAGTGACAATAAATGATAACAGTGAAGTATGAACTTCAATAAGAGAATCAACGGGGAAAAGCAACGGTCCAATCCTAGGTAATGGGCCACATTAGGTTCAGGTCTATCTCCGGTAATTCGATCTCTAAACGAAGTCATTAATGCCAAAAAATACTGTGTTTGGTGCTTAGGTGGTTACGGACATCTTTGACAACTCTTAGAGGTCGAATCATCTTAGATTATCAACCAAAACACTAATCAGTAGTTCCCGCGAGTCAAAGTTGAGCCACACCGTTGACTCAGGCTTAGAACATCGATGAACTTTCGTTTGGATGGTTAATGGGCCCCACAACTGATCAAAACTCCTAAATGTTGAAAACTGGAAAATCAGGGTTTTCCAGGTGAACCTGATATGTAGTGAGCTCGGTTGATCTCCTGGCCTGGTGGATCAACCGAGTGCACTGACTAACCTGAGTCAGGCCTCCTGGAAGACTTAATTCGTTTCTAAAGGTTTCCAGCGTGTCCGGTCAAACACCTGGCCTAGGTGATTAACCGCATACTCCAAAAACCTTAGAAAGATTGATGTCTCAGCCTTAAACATTTTCTAAATGTAAAACACAAGTATCAGGTCGATCTGGGTGTAAAGAGTCTGAGTTTTAGGTGAAAAACCAACTTTCAGTCAATTCTTGCATAAGCAGTGTGTACCAGGTCAACCTGGTTATTTAGAATGAAATTTAGGCAAGAAAATGGCCGAGGGCCAGTTTTTCATCAATTTACAGTGTGGCCGGTCGACCAGGGTAGAGCCTGGTCGACCAGGTACACTAAACTCAGTCTGCAGGAAAATATAACTGGGAGCAGAATTTCTGCAAATGCAGTGTGGCCGGTCGACCGGCCTACAGAACCAGGTCGACCGGGTGAATTGCAGAATGCCCCTACAGAAAATAACTGAGAGCTCCATTTTTCTGTTTTTCAGTATGGCCGGTCGACCGGCCTGCAGGCTGGTCGACCGGGTACACTGCCGGTTAACCACCCTGGTTAACCGGGTACACGAAACTGGGAAAAATTCCACTTTCAGAAACTCCTCCGTTTTGGCTCCTTTTTCACCCAAACCACTTCCAAATAGTCCCAAACTCCACCAAATCAACTCCAAACATCACATAACTCAAATGCCCATCAATTATCCACATTTGGACCCATTGATCTTCCAAATGGGGGGTGAAACCCCCATTCATCAATGCCAAAATCCATCCAATCAAAAACAGAGCTCAGGTAGATATTCTAAGACTCAATTAATCACCAACAGGAAATGAAACTACAGAAATCAAGGTAAAACACATACACTCAAAGTTAATAGTAGATGCACTTGCCTTTTAGCTTGAGAGAAGGTTTGTAGAGAGAGATAATTAGAGAAAAAGGAGGATCCCAGCTGAACAGAGGAGAAGAAGATGATACAGCAGAATAGCAGCAGCTCCTAAAACCAATTCCAGCAATAACGGCAGCTCCTAGGGGAAGAAATGCGGGAGGAAGAAGGTGAAGCAGCAGCTACAGCTCCCAGGGAAAATCTCAGCACAGTAGCTTAGCAAGAGAATTAAGAGAGGAATGAAAAATAGTGGCTGCAGTAGCTTCAAGGGGAATTCCAACAGTTTCTCCAGCACAACAGTCTGTTCCCAGCTCACACAGTAGCTCAGAATGAGGGGAATGAGGAAGAGGAAGAAAAGAGGAAATGAAGAAGAAGAGTTGCAGCTCTAAAAGGTGATTCTCCCAACACAACAGAGAAGATGGAGATGTGGTAGCAGTTACTGAAAAGGAGTCCCAGTAGAGTCACAACACTTAGCTCGATTAGAGGGAGGGAAAATGGGAGTGAGGAGAAGATGATGTAGCAGCTGCTGTAGCTCCAAGAGATCTCCAGCACAATCACAGCAATAGTGGCTATCGTTTGGAAGAGGGAATTGAGGGAGAAGAGAAGAGAAAATTGCAATGAACAGTGGTGGCTGGGTTTAGTTTAGGGTTTGGGGATATGTGCCCATTTATAGGTTATGGGAAAGGATTAAGGACAGTAATACCCTTTAGGGTATCATGCAATTAGGGTTAGGGTTAGGGTTAGTTTGGTCCTTTGGGTTGGAATCTTTTAGAGGATGCACAATTAACATAAACCCCCTCCTAATTAATTAAAATCTATACTAAGGCCTATCTACACTAATTAGCCTAGGATTAACACAAACACCCAACTAACCACAAAGCTAATTCAACTAGGCTAGTCTAACTATAACTTAGGAAAAATCTAACTAGTCACCCTAATTAACCCCTAATTAGCACAATTAAATAGTAATTAGTAATAATTAGCAATAATTAGCACAATTAACTAATAATTAGCATAAATTAGTATTAATTAGCCTATAAAATAACAATTAGAGGGCCCACAAAGGGTGGGGCCTCACACTGGTAGCGGCCAATACTGCTACATATTGGCCAATATGCACCTGTGTTGGTAGACATTTTAAAGCATAGTTGTTAATGCGATGTTAATGGTACAAAAAAAATATATGATAATTTCTAATGGAGTATTTTAAACTTTTGCTGGTAATTCATGTTTTTGACCTCTTGCCATATCTTGCTTCAGTCGAAAAAGGACAAAAAAAAAAGTTTATTATTTTAGTTGTTTAGTACTGATCTCCAATCGGATCCGAATCCCCTGTTTTAATCAAACAATGGAAATGCTATTTCGTCTAGTCCCTCAACCGCCACGTGTAAAAGAATGCCATATCATCTGGATGACCTCAACTACTTTGTTGAAATGAAAAGAAAACTAGTGGGACTTTTCTTCAAATACAAAAATAGGTGTGGAGGCAGCCCTTATTTCCAATGGAGAAGTGGAGGCCGAAATCGGATGGAATCTGACGGAATCTGGCAAATTGAAGGTGGCATCTGCACCCTTGAGAGCGAGCGCCACCTCATCGTAGGCGGTCAGTCATCTTAGCCGTCTGGTAAGTGCCGAGCCGAGTTCTTGAAGCCTTGCGTGCCTCTCGGATCTTCGACACCCATTTGTCGCTCCCAGATCGGATCTCATGGTAGATGGGATGTCGCCAGATAACTCAGGAGGCAGTGATCCATCATTAATCGTACTAATGGCAATTTAGTATTTACACAAAAAATATGAATTTGCACACAAAAAAAAATAATCAGCCATTCCTATAGATTATGTTGTTGTTGACCTTGTCATCGAGGCCATAATCATAAGAATATTTCCAAAAAATCAGAAAAAAAAATCCCAATTTATCCAACCCTTAAATCTCTGCACTACATACATGATCATTTCCTTTCCCTTTCCTCCTCATCGGAAGGAAAGCCCAAATCTTGTCTCTCAAAGCCCTAATCTCCCGTAAATCAGTCGCTTCGCGGGATAATTCAGATGGAGAGAGTCTCTCTTGGAGAAGAAGGGACGTGGGCTTTTTTTGTTCACCCCATTGTTTTATTTGTAAAAAAGACCCACTGGTTTACTATTTCATTTCAAGAAATAAGTTGAGTCGGGATAGTCCAGAGTGGATACGACCATCTTTTACACGTGGCAGTCAGTGACCGGACCAAACATGGATCCGGATTCTGATTTGGTCAATTCCGTGTGTGCGTTGTTTTTACTTAGCTACTTGCATCTTTTAATGCAAGCCAAGAAAGGTTCCTAGCTTCTCGAGCTAATAGATGTTCTATTGCCTATATATGGCACAGGTCCAAGTGAATTGAAGCCGCTCTGCATACAAATATTTCTGTCTCTTTGTGCATACAAAGAAATATAGTATGGCAGGTGCACTTGTCACAGTTGTGGAAGGGTTGTGCCAGTTCGTTAAAGATGAGGTGGGCCAGTTCGTTAAAGATGAGGTGGGCCAGTTCGTTAAAGCTGAGGTGGGCCAGTTCGTTGGTGTCAAGAAAGAGCTCGAAAAACTTTCTAGCACATTCATGGCCATTCAAGCTGTACTAGAGGATGCTGAGAGGCAGCAAGTGACGAAAAAGGGGGTCCGAGATTGGTTGGGGAAGCTCAAAGATGTTGCATACGAGATGGAGGACATACTAGATGAGTGGAAGATGGAAGCTCACAGATCGCATGGAGACAAAGATGATACTCGTAAGCGTAAGCGCTCTTGGGTTCCCAATCTCCCACTACTTTCCGAGCAAACAACATTCCGCCAGGACATTGCACATGGGATAAGGGAAATAGCAGAAAGACTAGATCAAATTTCAAAAGAAAAGGAGGCATTTAAATTCAATGAAGTTAGTAAAAGGGAAGTAGACGACATGCCTAATATGAAAGAACGAGAAACCTCTTCACTAATTGATAAATCAGAGATTTTTGGCAGAAATGATGTTAAAGATGAAATCGTTAATGAGTTGGTTAGTGAAGCTACTAGAGAGAAAAGGTCATTTTCTGTTGTTTCAATAGTAGGGATGGGTGGATTGGGGAAGACGACCCTTGCTCAACTAGTCTACAATGATGAGAGGATAAAGAAACATTTTGATAAGAAGAGAATTTGGGCCTGTGTATCCGAAGATTATGATGTGAAAAAGATTTTAAGGAAAGTTCTTCAATCCATGAATGGGTCTACAGATGGGGACCTGGACCTGGATACATTGCATCAAAGAATTTATGCTCTTGCTAGCGAAAACCGGTTTTTACTCGTGTTGGATGATGTCTGGGACGGAAAAGTATGGGAAAAGCTGAAGGTTGTATTCAAAGATGCAGCACGAGGTAGCAGGATCTTGGTCACCACTCGTAGTCATGAAGTTGCAGACATAATGGCAACCACTCGCCGTCATGATTTGGGCATTTTATCTGATTCAGATTGTTGGAGACTATTTACATCAAGAGCATTCAGAGGAAGGAACGAGGAAGAGTGGCCGCCGGAGTTGACTGAAGTGGGTAAGCAAATTGTACAGAGGTGCAAAGGTGTACCTCTTGCTATAAGGACGGTTGGAAGTCTTCTATACCGCAAAAGGACAGAGGTTGGATGGCAGAGGGTCTTAGAAAGCGAAACATGGGAATGGAAATCACCTGACGGTGTTGACATTTTACCTGCTTTGCTGTTGAGCTATTATAATTTGCCCATCCATTTGAAACAATGCCTCTCATTTTGCTCGTTGTTTCCGAAAGATTATGAGTTAGAAAAGGATGAATTAGTGCAGTTATGGATGGCTCATGGTTTCATTAAATCTGAGGGAGAAGAAATTGAAGAAAATGGTGAAACGTATTTTGATGAATTGTTGACACGTTCATTGCTTCAAGATGCTGAGAAAGACGAAGAAGGGAACACAGTCAGATGTAAGATGCATGATCTTGTTCATGATCTAGCAAGATTTGTCACAAGTGGTGACTACTGTATAAAGGAGATTGGAAATCCGGGCTTACGTTCTGTTAATAGCCATCATCTATCACTGCTTGTAGATGACGATGTTTCATCCATTCCATCTCCACTGTGCAGTGCAGAACATCTACGCACACTCTTATTATTTGGATCATCAACAAAGTCAATTAAGGAAGTCCCTCATAGTTTACTCGACCATCTGAAATTTCTTAGAGCTCTAGATTTAAGCAGCACTGAGATTGAAAATCTGCCGATTTCCATAGGGAAACTAAAACACCTAAGGTATCTTGATTTGAGTGGGTTGAATATCACAGAGCTGCCTGAATCTGTGACAGATCTCTATAATCTGCAAACTCTGAAACTTCATTATTGCCGGAGACTTTGTCTACTGCCAAGTGGTATAGGCAAAATGGTTAAACTGCGGTATCTTCGTTTGAGTGGGTTGAATATCACAGAGCTGCCTGAATCTGTGTCTGAGCTCTGTAATCTGCAAACTCTGAAAATTGATTACTGCAAGAGTCTTTGTCTGCTGCCAAGTGGTATGAGCAAAATGGTTAATCTGCGGCATCTTGATTTATCCGACACTAAGATTGAAAATCTGCCGAGTATGAGCAAAATGGTTAATCTGCGGCATCTTGATTTAAGCGACACTGAGATTGAAAATCTGCCGAGTTGCTTAGGGAAACTAAAACACCTAAGGTATCTTGATTTGAGTAGGTCGAATATCACAGAGCTGCCTGAATCTGTGTCTGATCTCTGTAATCTGCAAACTCTGAAACTTAATTACTGCGAGAGACTTTGTCTGCTGCCAAGTGGTATGAGCAAAATGGTTAATCTGCGGTATCTTGATTTATCGGGAACTAAGATTGAAAATCTGCCAAGTTCCTTAGGGAAACTAAAACACTTAAGGTATCTTGATTTGAGTGTGTTGAATATCACAGAGCTGCCTGAATCTGTGTCTGATCTCTGTAATCTGCAAACTCTGAAACTTGTATTTTGCGAGAGACTTTGTCGACTGCCAAGTGGTATAAGCAAAATGGTTAAACTGCAGCATCTTAAAATTGGTGGAACTGAGGATCTGGCATTTTTACCAAGCGGACTAGGGATGTTGAGTTCCCTTCGTACATTGAGCAAGTTCCCCGTGGGGGATGAGAAGAACGGAGGATGTAACATTCGAGAACTGAGAAATCTCAACCATCTTAGAAGATACTTAAAAATAAAAAATTTGGAGAAGCTAATAATAAATCCAGATGAGGCAAGAGAAGCAGAACTCGACCAGAAATGTCACCTTCAAGAGCTCGTTTTAGAATGCAATAAAAAGACAGAAGAAGAATGGGGAATGTTAGGAGAAGTCGAGATGGAAAAGATGGAGAGAGTATTTGAAGGCCTTAGACCACCTCACTCAAACCTAAAACTCTTGAGCATCTACAACTATGCGGGTTCAAAGTTCCCCAGTTGGTTGGAGGATGCGGAATTTTCCAGTCTAGGTACCGTCGAACTGAGAAACTGCAAAAAGTGTAGATCACTGCCAGGGCTCGGAAAATTGCCTTCGCTTGAAGAGCTGACATTATATGATGCTGATGAAATAGAAGTGGTGGGTGGTGATTTTTATGGGAATGGTAATGAAGGTGGAGGGAAAGGAAGAGCGTTCCCAGAGCTGAAGAAACTTCATTTCCTGTCGATGCCGAATTGGGAAGAATGGAAGTTGACAAAGGAAGATGAAGAGGTTATGCCATCTCTCGATGAATTGTATGTTTATGATTGCAACAAGCTGAAGGCACTGCCCAACTGCCTCCCCAATACTTTAAGGCGAGTACAAATTACTGATTGCAGCGAAGTTATTTGGGCGCCAGACAATCCACTCCCACTCCTTGAAGATTTGGTTCTCGAAGGTGATGTAAGAGGGATATTAGGTAAGCCACTGCCATGCCTCCCTGCTCTCAAGAAAATAGCGATTTCGCAGACATCTATCGAGTCGCTCCCCTCTGATGGATGGGGATTACTTGAATCACTCAACACTCTTGAAATTTACTCCTGTCCTGGATTGGCATCTCTGCCTAATGGGTTGGGGCAGATCCCAGCGCTACAAACTATCTGTGTCGACGGTTGTTCTGAACTGCGCTCTCTGTTTGATGGGTTTGAACGACTCAAATCGCTCCATCGACTCAAAATCATTGACTGCCCCAACTTGAGGCCTTTACCAAACAGCCTGCAACACCTCACTGCACTTGAAGAGCTAAGTATCTCCAAGTGTCCACTTGTAACGGAGCGGCTGGGGAAGGAGAAAGGAGAGGACTGGTGCAACATATCCCATATCCCATGCATTGAAATTGATGGCGAAAGGATTCAATAAGGTATGAATTGATTACGATTGACTACTCCATCTCTCTCTCTATATAAATATAAAATATGGAGATATATTTTGTATGCATTGCCCCCTTTTCTTTTGCAGTATTCTGAATTGCTGATGGTCAAGGATGAGCAGAAGAAATGGGTACATGAACAGCAGCAGCTTCAAGCCCTTGAAAGCTTCTTCTCGACAACTAGTTGTTCGACTCAGTTCTATTACCAGCCCTTTTTTCATATATTCTCTTTTTTTTTTTTTTCATTAGCTTCGAAATGGACATGTATTATATAGTTGAATTTAATTTCTGGCCCCTTAGTCTCATGTCTCAACAGTTTATTTATTCAGATGTGTGCTGTACTTGTACAAGCATGCCATATGATGGTTGGCATGCACATATCCCATGTGGTAAATAATGGGCATGCATGTATCAAGTTGAACTATATATTGTGATTTAATTTCATCTTAGTTACCTGTGTTAGAATTTATTCAACTGTTTCATCAGGTGGCCACTCATCAGACAGTTTTGTGTGTTTTGGAGGCAAGCCATGCGATGGTTCACTTGCACATATCCAACGTGGTAAATAATGGAAGTTCCATCTCCAGTCTCCAATTCAATGCATACAATTTATTCTAGTGATATATATGATGAGTATGGATGTAAAAATTCTCATCCTAGCCCACTATCTAGTTTCAAAAAATGAGCCGAGTTCAAGTCAACTCAGACTTGAGAAATGGTGAATCAAATCACCTAGTTGGTGGATTCCCATGGTTTTTGGCTCTAGATGCACTTTTTTTTTTCTTTTTTCTTTTATTATTGGGAAAAGGCAGGAGGCTTTTGAGGACATTTTGCAATTATGCTAGAAGATCAAAATCATTTTTTTTTTTCAAAGATTCAAGCATTTGAATATCAGTTGTACTTTTCATCCAACTGAATAAAATGTATAAATGTAGGTGTTTATAATAACTTTAAGTTCAAATGATTTAGACAAGGAAACCCCCATGGGAGATTGCCAGCACAGGGTAGTCTGTTACTTGAAGCTCTGATCAAAAGAATCAATTTTTGGGTCCTATAAATTGGCACACTTGTCTTGGTTAAATACAGGAAGACTGTTGATCTGTGTGGAGGGGGGCAGGGGGCACCATGGGAATGGTGAGGTTTGTTTGCTTTGCTCTTACTTTATTAATATCTGAATTTCAAATTTGTACTCATTTGTTTACTTTTGAAGAGGTTGGAAATGATTATAAGTCACCTGAAAGTTTGACGAGTTTTTACAATGGGAATTGTTTGGCCAATGGGAAAAATATTGCTTCTAAATTATTCAAGCAGACAAGGTGCTAGCAATTCGCAAACATGGTCGAGTCCGCGTCCATTTTTAGAGCCCTCGGTTGGTTTTGTTGTGAGTCTGCTTCAAACAGTAAAACTTTGTTCTGTGATCTTCTTTATATTTTTAATGGAAAATATGCCATGTCTATGCAATCTAACTTTTTCTTCTCTAGTCATGCTTTCTTATTCAGATGCAGGGGAGAAAACAATCAAAGCGGGAGAAACCCATTTGCGCTGAAGTCCATCAAAGGGGATGGTTTCTCTAAAATACGTCTATTCTCTGATGCATTGGAGGTTGTTAAGGCCATCAAAGGCTATGGAGATTGTTCTATCCATTTCTATATTGTGGATATATTAGCCATGGAAGTTGTTTTGAAAGTTACTATGTCTCTCGTATTCCCAAGAACTTTACCATGCTGTGGTTTCTTTCTTCTGCTGCCTTTTTTAAAAAAAAAATTTATTATGAACTGAAAGGATTAGATATCTTGACATTACACTTGTATTCATTTACTCAATCTTTACAGAGTAACCATCCTGCTGGTAAATCTGCTGCTGATGGAATATATGTGAAACAGTTTTATCTGAAGTAAGAAATGCTGTAGTCGAGATTGGTAATGATCCTGAATATGTAAGTTCTTTTATTGGGACAGGAGGCCCATGTTGCACGGTTACTGCTTTCTAGAGTTGGACTTGCTTCAGATCTTTGGTTATCTATTCTACTTCTGGATGATCAGCTGTCTTGGTTTTACTAAGGGCTGCTTAATGAAAATTGACATAAAGAACCTAACCATCATCACATAGTTATCTTTTGCTTTTAAAAAGAAGATGTTATATATTAGACAGAAATAAAAAATTACAAGTTTTTGGGTCTATTTATCTTATTACACATCTGCATATGTGTTTATCTGAAACTATTGCTAGTTGGAGCATGGGCTTGATGTGGGCTATGTTGGATCAGCCTGAAACCAACATACTTATCTTTTATTTATGCATTTTTTAAATTAAGCGTAAATCATGATCATTGAAGCCTTATATATCCAATCTATCAAAATTAGCTTTGTAAGTTTTACTTTTCCTTTGAGCCCTGTTTACAGCGATATTTTTTTAGCAACTCCACAAGCTATCATGACTTTTCTCACTATTTCATTTAATGCCTTTACTGTTCTCCACCTTTTCCTAGTTTCTTGAACATATAATTCAGTACGCCTTATGTGTACTATTTTGGTATTCTATTTGCGTGCCTGAAATATTTCTAATGATGTTGCTTGATATTCTCTTCAATTGGAACTTCATGTAAGTTTCCTATGTTTCTTTTCCTCATTTGACCCTTTCTTATACCTCCACACATCCCTCTTACCATGTGCATCTCTCAACATGTACTTATGACTTCTTCACAACATTCAGCTTCATATGAGGTAGCAGGTTTAAGTGTTTCTTGTAAAGATGGCCATTAAAACAAAGTAGTACTTGCTGATCACATAAGTAGTCCACTAGCTTGTCTCCACTTTGCCCACATAAAACTGATCTTGTTTGCTATATTTAAGACCCTCCGTGTTGCTCAATCGTTGCTCCCAAATGCCAAGATTTTTCATGTCCTTGCACTAAATTATTTTGGTTTTCACTTACTGATCTTCCTTACTCTCAAATCTGCTAAACCTGCTCATTACTTGTATTCTAGTTTTGAACTTCTATTTTCAGCCCATTTGACTCAAATCTTCTTTGAAGTTGTAAGTTATCATTTGCTTGCATTCTTGTCTACCAAATGAGTACAACATCAACTATGAACAATATGTAGACACAAAGGCATTACTTTTTGATTATCTGTTTTATGGTGTTTATAACCAAGGTCAATAGGTGGGGCTCAAAAGCTTACCCTAGGTGTCATCCGACTCCCACTGGGCTCTTAGGTGTCTCTCCACCCAGTTCTCACAGTCACACTTGTTCCCATCCCATTTTGAATTTTTTTCATTTTCTTTGTTTTGTTTTGTTTTGATTTGTTTTTTTTTTTTTTTTTTTTTTTTTTTTGTAGGATTGGATATTTAGAAGTAGGCGCATCAATGAAGTTTTTGTTACCAATAAAGAGGGCCCAGACCCTGCCGTCATCAGCCTTAATCAGGACCAGGCATGTGCTGATTATGTGCCTCAATAGAAGATGTTGTATTGGCCAAGGCCAAGCACAGGGCTACTACGCTTAGGATCTTGATGTGCCAGTTAGGCACTTTGACAGAAATAGATATTGCCTTGTATATTTGATTTACTTTTTTCCCCTGAATGTTGACAACAATCAAAAATTCTTGCTATTAGGCTTCCAAAGAAAGAATCCTGCTACCTTCATGATGGCCAATATTGCAGATATTCACCCAGAGTTGGTGAACCCAGATGCTATTGAGTTGGTTTCTCATATCAGAAGGGAATATACCACTAAGCTTGACCAGGTCTGAGTTTGTTGCTGTGTTAATATGCTCTTTCTGTTAATGCTCTGTGCCAATATTATATTTTATAGCATCCATTGTAAACAGCTCTAGTTAGTGGTACTTGACTATTTTACTGGCAGTCTCGGGAGCATGCTTAGAAACTCCATGCAGACTTAGATGTTGAAGAGCAGTGCCGCCAAGAACTTGGTAGAAATTTGAGGGAGATTCTTTAGGATCTGAAGACTTCTGAAATGCAAAAATCTCAATCAAGAATAAATTAAGGTAAATTAGATCTTCATCTTTTTTCTTCTTCATCTTAGCGTTACTGATATGGGATGAGTTAGAAAGGTAAGCTAGATATGTTTGTATAATCACTACTCTGCTTTTGGGTCATGTTGTAGTGGAAGGTTGAGCATTTCGTGTTTTCTACTGCAAAATATTGGAATATTGGGCTATTCAGGTCTGTTTGTGTGCAATATTTGATGGACCTTGGCATCATTTTTTTTTTTTTTTTTTTTTTTTTGCGGCTCTGCAGTTTGGAGAGGCCACCAAATGATTAAGGTTGGTGACTTGGTGTTCAGAACAGTGTGTTCCCACTAGATCCTCTTCTGTCTGTACAACACCTCACTTCCTTGCTCACCAATAAGAAGATTGTTTTCATTAAAGAATCTAGAAAAATAATTTTATCTTTAAATCAAAAGACTCTATTAAGATATAAGTACAGATGATGGGCCTGTAAAAGTTGTCAATGGAGAGTTTCTTTTTTTTTTTTTTTTTTTGAAGAAGTAACAATGATGTATATTAAAAGGAGAATTTAGAACAATGAAGAGCACTGAAACACAGAGACAAAGTTATGCTGGTATAAGAGATGTACCAGGCACCACCTTTGACACCTATCCAATGGCAGCACTTAAATTACAAACAAGATCAATCCCTTGTTTAGCTAAAGTGTCTGCCATGCCATTAGCAGACCTACTAACATGCTGAAAAAAAAAAC
This sequence comes from Cinnamomum chago, assembly GCA_038049695.1. Lineage (NCBI taxonomy): Eukaryota > Viridiplantae > Streptophyta > Magnoliopsida > Laurales > Lauraceae > Cinnamomum > Cinnamomum chago. The sequence continues at coordinate 124,240,448 of CP142451.1, forward strand.
ACAAGACTCCAATGAAAGTTGTTTAATCTCATTAAAACAGAACTGCATTTTCCACGGGCCTTTGAAAGCTTTTGCCCAAGATACGGCATTGAAAGAATCACTTTCTATGATGAGGCTAACTTTGAATGAGAGACAGTGCGAAGAGCTTCCAAAATGGCCAAGGCTTCTGCTTCATTAACAATGGAGAGTTTCTCTATTGTTCTCTATGGAGTCAAATGAAGTACTTGCTTGGTCTTACAAACTGAACATGTTATCTGCACATGTTTTGTTATCCAAAACTTCTTATGAAATGCCCAGTGTGGATGGCAGTCTCTATTCAATCAGATGGCTAGACCATTAAAGAAAAACTCTAGTTCACCAAATAGCCAATTTGAAATATTGGTTAATGGTTATCATATGATGAACCTACTGTTTGTAGCCACCAATCCTGAACCTTTGATCTTATGGAGTACCTTTGAGGAGATAATGATGGAGGTCAAAGGGAAGATGTGTCCCCTCCTTTTGATGTTTGTCTTGATTGAAAAAAAAAATAGATGTTTGTCTTGATTTGGCTTTATTTACTGGATCTATTTTTGAAATATTACAAAATACTGCAATTTTGGGTTTGCCAGTTGCTTTTATTTGTTGACTATACATTAACGAAGAACTGAACTGAAACTATGGCGCTAGATTAGCATAGAACAAAGAAAGATGTCATAAAGCATCTGAGAGAAGAAGCAATGAATAATTTTGATGAGTGTGTAATGTATCCATATCTATATTTTGATAGTTCTGATTTCTCAGCAGCAGAGGATCCACATTTATCTGGATTAGTCGTTGCTACTCTAGTGAAAGCCAATCAGATTTCTCCTTGCAAAAGTTAAAGTGCTTCAACCACCTATTGCTCTGATTATCATCTTAACCATAACAAGGTTGGTGTATTTGACATAAACTGATTTCCTCTTGCCTCTTGTTTTAATAGCTTCAAGGCTGGTCCACCTGTCTAGATCAGCTATTTGGGCTAAGCAGAACTTATTTGAACCTTAGTCCAAATGTATAAAAGCATTCATTTTTCTAATCTTTTGGGATCATTATTGATCTTTATTTCATTGTCATGCTGATAGGATTCTAAATTTCTAAGAATTAAGCTCACTGCTCAATAATGAAGATTTCATTCTGACCGCCAAAGCAATAGCAAGGGGCACCAGTCAGATGCATACAATCTGTGAACAAGAAAATCTTTCAGGTTCTAGTCTAGGGGGAGTTTTTCAAGCAAAGACTTTACACTAAAAGGAGAACCTAAAGTGTGAGCCTTGCTGCAAGGAGGATTTATAGCTTCACTTCAAATTTGTGTAGTATGATACTCGTTGAGGTGATGCCTGATATATACAAATCATGGTGCGGTTCTAGAATCTCAAAGACCAATGTAGAGGTTGATCAAAGTGCATCATTCGAGGTTCATCAAAGTGCATCATTCGTGTTTCAGCCTAATGTGGTGTTATTTTTGTAGCCTGTGAGTGATTTGTATATGGACATGACCCTCTTTTTCATTTTTAAAAAACTTGTTCTATGGTTCCTGCTTTTTGCTTAATTATGCAAGTTTCCTTTGAGGTTTAGCAATTTGTTGTTTTTGTTAAAATTACATTAACCAAGGTTAAAATGCTGGTCTTATGCCTCTATCCATCCCCATTGGATCATTGGATGCAAGAATGCTTGGGCAAAAGCTCTTTTGAGAATCTGTTTAAACTAATAATATGGATAGTGTTTCCAATTTTGACAGTGTTAATGTGCGGTCTATTTGCATAAAAATCAGTATGCAGCCTTGAGTGGTTTTGTGCACATGGTTCTTGTTGTGCCTTACTGTTTGACACATTCTCATAATCTTTTGGGGGTAGATTTAAAAGAGAAGACTGAAAGAAAATAATGCCAGACAGCTTAAACTACATTAGTTGGAGGCTCCAGAATTTTCGATAATTTGTTTTTAAAGAAAATTTTCTGACTACCATTGGCACCGAGAGGTAAGTGATGAAGTTGATCATTAAAAGAGAGAGCAAATATGATTGTTTTGGTAATTCAAACCTGCACTACCTAAGATGCCAACAATTCATTTTACTGCAGCTCAAACCAAGCAACCCTGCCTTCCCCCTGGAAGTCTAGATACCCCTTCCTAATAGGCCTACGATTCTCAATGGTTTTATTATAATTACACACCATCATTATTACTGGCCGATTTCACCTATAATTTTGGTTAAAACTTTCAATGCAGGGAATCAATTCAACAATTGAGGTAATTCATACATCCATATAGTCAGGGAGAGAAGGGGTAAACTGATTGAAGGTGGAACCCATGTAGGGACACACTGAGGATGCTTCGAATCTCATTTAACTATTTATTTATTTATTTGTTTTGCTTGAAAAAAGAGAGAATAACATTAAAACCGTTTAAGGTCTTACACAAAACAAAAACCAAAATTACAGATTAAAGTTCCCTCGAGGGAATATGGTTGTAAACTGCCCATCTGTAAATATAAGAATACTGAGTCTCGCAGTATCGAACTGAAACTGGAATCAGGAAAACCAAAATTGTTTGGGGGGGATCTTCATCCTTTCTTTCCAACCCACTTCTTCTTTTCAAAAGGCAGGATCAAGCCACCAGAGAAGAAATCAAAAGATATCTCACAATTTTCTTCTCAGCATATTGCATGTGGATGCTATGCAAGATGTACTACTTGAGTAAATGCAATCATACAATGAGCTTCTTCGCAGTAATCAGGTAAAGCTTTGACGTATGAGAGATTCTACTGTTTGTGACATGAAGAATGATTATCATTTGAATTCCGCCTCCCGCTGAAAACTGCCAATGCTTTTCGAATGGGAGGCTTCAGTGGGGCTCTCTTATCGGGCATGTGAGAAAAGATATCATCAGAACTCAAAAGGTCCAAATCCTGTTAAGAAAGAAAACCTATTAGCCAATTGAACATAATAAGCATAAACAACCGGCCCCCATACAACAAAAAGAGAACATAAATGTGTCTTGAGCATCAACGATGAGAGTCTCCTTGGCACTGGCAGTCTGTGTGGTTCCAGCTAGTGCTAGCAGCAATCCAATAATGCAGCCACAAAAAAAAAAAAAAAGAGGAACCAAACCAAGACTAGAAATAAAATGATAAATCAATTTAACTTTGAAAGGTGCGCTATTGCAGGGCATTTAACCATGAAGGTTTCAAACTCAAGAAAATCAGCATTTTACTGTGTTGTACACTGGAATGTATTGTAGCAGTTTTTATACCTGTGAGGTGGGTCAAAGGCTATTTTCTGGCATTAGGTAACAGGCATATGCTTAAATGCCTAAAAGGATTACCCCTTGATCCAACCTAAACAAGAATTGCTCAAAACCCAAAATTCACAACTGGTTTACAAAAAAGATTTCTAATTTGGCCGAGTCAATCCCTTCACACATGCAACTCTCTATTCCGGTTTCTAGAAGTGAGCCCCCATGTTCATTTGTCCAAATTGTTGATATGATTGGACACACCATGCGCAGCCCCCATACACAAAAAAAAAAAATGACCAGGATCATTACCAATCAGTGGCCCAGAATTGGATAGCTAGGCTCTTCCTATCCAGGATATTTTCTGAGAATGGGCATCGTTATATCAATCAGTTTAGAGAACCTTATCCACTGCTCTACTCATACAAAGCTAAAAGCCTAATCAAACTATAAAAAATTTCATGCCAATTCATGTGTGAGTGGGGGCATGTAGAAGGATCACCCTATGGATATGATATATGGCTGAAATAAGTGTGTGCTAGTAAAAGGGGGAAAGCATTATTTTTGAGCCGTTTGAATTTATGATAGGCCTTGCTATTGATTTAAATGGATGTGCACAGAAGATGTAGACTAGGAGGTCTAGACATCCCACCCACCTACATAGGCAATCTACGGCCACAGCACACGATCTCATGAATGGGTTTATTTCACATACCATTTCACTAAAAGCAGTTCATGCACTAGTAACCACCTATGATCAATCTAACCTCAATGTTTAACTTTGGTTCCTAAAAAATGCATACCAATAATGGATCTTATTAGGCTGACTTTTGGGGTATTTCTAATCCATGCTTTAACCTTCCAATTGCCACTACCTCTGTGATTGGCATGCATCTAGGTGGGGGGCTCAAAAGATAGTTTATATATAAGCTATAGCAAGACAAGTAGGAAAATCTATCTCAATCAAGTGCATAGAGCTCATATAAGTAGTGCAGATATTCCATGGGGCCCACCTGGATGCATAACTACAACAGCAGGGGGATGCTGGATATAAGAAAGGTCTTGTTGTGGATTAGGGTTGGGTGGAAAAAGAAAAAAGAAAAAAGAAAAAGAACCCACATCATCATATCATCCTAATCACTTGATTTAAGTCAAATTTTATAGGCCAATTTTGTATCATTCACTTCATCCGTGGATGTAGTTCAGAATTGTGACCATTTAGCACCACTTTTTTTCTCCATGTTTTGGGAGGTTGGGGTTGAGGCGGTTGGAGTAATCATACATGGGCTGTAATGGGAGTTGTAAAAAGGTGCCTCCTGGATCAAACTCATAGAAATCCCATCACAAGAAAAGTTTGCAAATTAGCTTCCATGAGAACCAGCTTGTGAAGCCCCCCTGAATGATTGCCGATGATCATGGGGGTTAAAGGGGATGGAAAAGCATATGCATATGGCTTAGAGAACAAAGAGCAGCATAATCAGATATTACAATTTATGGACACTATAAATCCAAAGATCAATGGTCAAAAGCATATAAAAAAATGGCTATTTTTCAATCTAATGATGAGGAAGTTGAGTGGCTGTCACATTGCAGTGAGTTGATAGATTGATCATTGCTCAGGTGGGCCCTAAGCAGATCTTAGATGTGGACTTCTCTTAAGGAAGAAGATTTTCATGTGTCATAACAGAAAAATAGACACGTAAACAAAGCGGCAGTGTGAAGATAATATAAGTAAAAATAAGATTTACAATCAATAAAGGAGTTGGAACCTGTTTGTTGGATTTTTTCAACTTTGGGTAAAGAACTTTATGATGCAGTTGATCCTCACGTAAAATGAGGTTCTTGGTGATGGCCTCACTTGCACCTTGAGGCAAAGGCAGCGAAAACTGTAAACAGAAGAGTTGTCATCATATGCATCCTGACATAATATTTCCAAGAATGATAGTACACATAAAATAAAACAAAAATCTTAATGAAATAATGCCATAACACTGGTGCTCTCCCACTCGTAGTTATCAAAATTCTACGATTCATATCCCGAATGCTTAAGGAAAACGATTCATATCTATACAATGAATACATTTACAAATGTTTCTTAGGATTTAGGTGTGAATCCTATGATTTGAATCTCGATTCATCGAATCTTACGATTCAAGCAATTCAGCTAAGCAAGAATAGCTACAACCAATCAGTTAATATTAATAATCTTTTATCTTTTTTCATTTTTTATTCTTTCTTTCTTTTAGAGCTTTTATTTTTTAAAAGCTTATTTAGCAGTCAATGAAACCTCCCAAGAATTTTTTTCGTCTTTGATAAGGTTTTAAAGATGAATAAAGAGCACGCATTGAACTAAAGCATTCGACTGTATGTATAGTGCTTGTCTATATCTTCTTCTTTTAATCCATTTTTGTTTTTTTCTTCATAAACACTTCTTAACTTCAAGTGATATCCTACCGTGTAGAATTGATAGGTTGGATTTATTTTTATTTTTGATTTAAAGATTAAAAAAAAAAACAGATTGATACTTTAAACTTATTTAACTATTTACACACCATTTATACGTCACGATGTTCTTGATATGATTATATGATAGACTTCCTAGTTATTATATTTATACTGCTATAAATGGAAAAATGGATGGTTATAAATAATTACTTTTTTCCTTTTCGTTTTATTTTAATTATTTTTCATTTTTATTAGAAAAATAAAAAATCCTACGATTCATGATTTAAGTTGCAAGTTGCAAATCAATTCGATTCATGGGTATGAACAATTTGCAATTTGATTCCGATTTTGATAACTATGCTCCCACTCACTCCTATTTTTCCATTTATACAGTATGCAACCCTCACATGAGGCCCACATTAATGCACGCCAATCACAGGGTTGAGGTGAAAAAGCTCTTTGCATGGATTAAAGGTGTGCCAGCTATCAGTACGGTTTGATAATGACAAACCTTTTATTTATAGCTCCAAAGTTGAATGGACTTATATATAAGCACCCATATAACATTCAAAGTTGGAGCCCTTGAATAGATGGTCAAGATCACACATAGTGCCATTTGTGTATATAGGCCTGATCCATATTAAGAGCTTTTCAATCTCACCCAAATGAACTCCAATCTTGTGATTTGTATGAATCAAGGTGATCCAACAGAGGGATTCATAAGTTCCAAACTTTCAGAGAAGCTGCGGCAGAATTTTCACCCTATCTGCTAAGTGACTTAGCACGCATCAGTTATTCCTTTTTCCTTTACTGTTTTTTTTCTCTCTTCATTTTAGGGGGATGAAGAGCGGCGAAAAGAGACAGAGAGGATGGGAGGGAAGGAAAAAAAAAAGGAGGGGAGAAGGGGGAGGGGTGGTTTTGATATAAAAAAAAGTAGAGTTTGATCATGATAAAACACCACATGAATTAAAATGATTCTGTGTAGATTAATGCTGCCAAAATAAAAAATTATTTGTGCCAATTGGATCCATATTGATTCCTGAAGGACTTGAACAGGTAATGGTATAGTGAATGGATCTAGATACTTACTTTTGTGCCTTGAAGGGTAATGCGTGGTGGACGAGCTGCTAGAACAATCCCATTTTCACCCACTGTCACAGATACCTTGCGTAGTGTGCCGCCATTGCCACATTTTGGACAAAATATCCTCCCAATCTCAGCAGTTACTTTATTGCAGGCATGACACTTTAATACCCATCTGGAACAATAGACATGTCAAAAGAAGAATGTCGAGACCTTACATAATATTTCAGCAGTAAATGCCTCAATCCAAAAACGAACATTGCATATCTATAATTCAGAAGCACTATAGAAACATCATGATTCTTAAACAAGAAAAAATATACCATACTGGATTGAATAATAAAGATGTGCACATCCACCATGCATAGAGCATACATGTGAAACAATATAGCTCCTAGATCATCCAAATCATGGCCACATCTGAGCAGCACACAGCCCAAAGGTCATACTGACATAACCAAACAGATCAGATGATCCTAACCACTAAATTGTGCCCATTGAACTTGGATCTTTAACCTTTTTCTATCATCAACTGTACATCTGATGGGCACCAAACAGAGAGCCAGGATCGTCCAACCAATTTAATTTTTGGGGCATATCTCATCCACACTGCAGCTAAAGCTTCAGGCATTCTCGATAGATTGCCATCTAGTATCTACTCCACATGTCTGGCAGATGTGAACATGCATATGTTTTGCTGTACTCTGCTGTAACATGTGGAGTGGGGGAGGCAACTATTACCATCAAACTGAACATGAAACAGGCATACCTATGCAGCTGGCGAATTTGCATCCCACCAGGTGCCAGAAGCCCTAAACCCATTTGCAGAATAACATTTTGCATTGCAAAATCACTAGTCACACAAGCAACACTTGAGTCAGACAAGGATCAGAGCATCCAGCTCTGTTCACTACTACTATCATCCACCAGAGTTGTTCGAACGCTTTCATTTGTCTGGCTTGAGATCTCCGACTCATCCAATCCTTGGCTGCAAATTTCAGCTCCATCTCCTTCAGTTCCAATGCCTTCATCATACATGGTGGATTCATCCACCACATTCTCATCATATGAGTCCATAGCTGCATCTTCTTTCTCTTCTTCCAACCTCATATGCTTTAGGATTGCAGATATTTCACCATCTCCAACAATGCCCACCTTAGCCTTTTCTGCTTCCAAAACATCATTTGCAGGATGTGCCCTTTCAATATTTTCATTCAAGAGACCCTCTGTGCAGTCTGCAGTGTTTTCCGTAGTTTCAGCATCCACATTTGCCACTTCACCTGGGTCATCAAACTTTCCTGATGCCTCTGACATTTCATGCCTCGCTTTTCTTCTTAGGAATCTCCTATGAGTGCTCCAACTAACAGCCGGTATCCAATCACTAGCATTATGAGCTTCTTCCCCTTGAGAAGCATCAATTCCATCAGCTACCATCTTCTTCCCAGCAATATTAATCTTTCTTTGCTGGCATAAACCTTCTGGGCTTACTAGAACTGTGAGTTCCATCCTGTTGGTCCTCTGCCTGAGTAACACAACAATTTTCCACTGGATTATCAGCAGACCCGCTATTACCATTCACAGGCACATTCAGGTTCAGGCCCTTTAGTGGGAGGATTCGGGAATCAAAATCTGTGCCTGCTTCAACTGCATTTTCGAGAGCTTCCCACTCCACCAAATTAGGGACATTGAAGCCCCAACCAGGCATTTCTTTCTCAGGTAGTCTTTTGACATTCATCATGTGGAGTGGGGGAGGGTTGTCCCTAAGGGCCCGTTTGGTAACTTTACTAATAGGCATTTCTTTCTCAGGTAGTCTTTTGACATTCATCATGTGGAGTGGGGGAGGGTTGTCCCTAAGGGCCCGTTTGGTAACTTTACTAATATAGTCAAGTGAAGTCAAGTCAAGTTAAACATCCCATCAAAAGCACTTTTTACCAAAATTCCCTCCATCTTTTCTAAAAAAAAGTCAAAAAGCAACTCCATTTACTCACTAAAAGACAAAAAAACTCCATTTTCCCATGCAAAAAGTCAAAAATATTCCATCCCAAATAACTAAAAACAAAATACCATCATAACTCACTTATATTTTATTCATTCTTTTCATTTCACTTCACTCCACTTTATTTTAAAAGTAAATTACCAAACGGGCCCTAAGATGCTTAGTCCCATGGATCTGAGCTTCCAATGTGTAAGTCAGAGCAATAAGCTTAATATCGACATCTGAAAGTGTCTGTAAATCCCCAGTTGCTCTTGCAAAACTGATAACTGCAAAATCATAGTGGGAACAAGTAATCCAAATGATGACAAACCGTGAATGATCAACTCCTCAAGACTGGCAATTAACAAGAAATGCACAGCAAGAAACTTGACAAAAATACAAAATAAATGATGTCAAGACCATTTGAAAAGACTGATCAAGGGGTCTCATGCAGGAGCATATATGTGATTTTGTAGTAACTATTTTCAAATATCATTCATACAATGAAAAAAGAAACCCTATATTCAAGATTAACTTCCATATATCAAGTTGATGGGTCAGGCCCAAATGACTCGGTCCACAATGACGGGTCAGGCCTAAGTGACTCGAGTTCATGATAAGCCCAGGTCTAAATCCATTCGTTGAAAGTTGGGTCCGGATCCACAAAGCGACGAAGTCAGCGCGTCGTCCCTTAATCGGCTTTTACCAAGTCCTGTGGAAGAGATCTTACCTGCTCGTCTGTTAAGGGCGGATCGCAAGATTCCACCAGAATGGAGCGTGCCTCGCTGCAAAATCGTCCCCATCTGTTAGGGGAAGACGATAAAAAGAGAGTCCTACCAACACTGGAGAGAGGAAGCAATTCTTATCCACCTTTTCACTATCATTGAATTCTTCTGATTTGTAATCTCTACCTCGGAGCAGTAAAATCACCAATTGAAGTGGACGTAGGTCACACTGACCGAACCACTATAAACTCTCTCTCTCTCTCTATCTCTCTCTCTCTCTCCATTAATTTTTACATTAATTACTCTTCACTTGACCGGTGGTGCCCGAATATACTTTTTGGCATCATCAGTTTGGCGCCGTCTATGGGAAACGACAAGATTCCCTTTTTTCAAAACTATGCCGATCACCACAAGGTCAACAAGGCGACAAGATGCTAATCTCTCGTGAGAGGGCAAGGGTAAACCTCCACCAACTAACCCTGCGCCGAATGCTCCTGCTCCCTCTCCTCAACAGATGCTGGAGACCATGCAGCAGCTGGTGACTCAGAATCAGCAGATATTGCAACTCATGCTGGCAGCCCAAGGAGGAGCACCAATTGGTACAGGACATGGTGCCCGGGGCCGAGGCACCCGTCACCATCCTCACCTGGGCGCCCTGGGTCGAGGAACACAATTGGGCGCCAACGCCCAGGGCGCTGATCCCCAGGGCGCCCAGGGTCATGGAGCACCATTGGGCGGCCATGCCCAGGGCGCCCATCCTCATGGCACCCACGCCCAGGTCACCTCTGCCGGAGCTCCCCCTGTCATCCCACACGGAAGGCTCTTGGTCGACCCTCAAGGTCGCACTCATCTCGACGTGCCTCCACCCCCGGGTGGAGCCCAAGGAGGGTCGAATCGCAGGGGACTTCCACCTCCTCCCTTTGCTTCCAATGATGAGGATCCTTATTTCCAGGAGGAGGGAAGTGAGAACCATAGCCGGGAAGAGGAGAGTTATTTCCAAGGCCAATCCGGAGAAGCCCCCAATCGTTGGGACGAGAAGATCAAGGAAATGCAAAATCAGATTGGCAATGTCTTCAATGCCATGAAGGCACAGGTACCAGAATCAATAGACTACCTGGTACAACGAATGAACACACCGTTCAAACCCGGTGTGGCGAACTACCCATTTCCAAAAAAGTTCAAGATGTCAACCATGGAAACCTTTGATGGGACAAAGGATCCACTGGACCACCTGGAGACTTACAAAACTCTAATGCAACTACACAACATCTCCAACGAGATCATGTGTAGAGCATTCTCTACCACGTTGAAGGGCTCTGCAAGGCAATGGTTCTCCAGTCTGGCCCCAACCTCCATCTCCACCTTTGCAGAGTTGAGTAAGTCCTTCATGTCACACTTCATTGGAGGACGCCGCCACCAGAAGCCCGCCACACACCTGCTCAGCATAAAGCATGATAAAAATGAAAGCCTCAGGAGCTATCTCACTCGTTTTAACGAGGTACTCCAAGTCGAAGAGCCGGACGACAAGGTCTCCATGACAACCTTCCTGGGAGGCCTTCGTTCGTCAAACTTCCTCTTTTCAGTAACGAAGCGACCACCAAAGAGCATGCCAGAACTATTGGCAAAAGCTCAAAAATATATGAATGCCAAGGAAATCAACAGGTCCAGGCGAGGTGAATCATCTCGTGGATCGCCAAAAGCTTGACCTGCCTCTGCACTGATCTTAAACAGGCAGCATATATATCCAGCTTAGCGGCTCTCTCGCGGGTCGCCAAAAAAGCTTGGCCTTTGCACTGTTCTCAAACAGGCAGCCTATATATCCAGCTTAACAGCTCTCTCGCGGGTCACCAAAAAAGCTTGGCCTCTGCACTGTTCTCAAACAGGCAGCTTATATATCCAATTTAGCGGCTCTCTCCCGGGTCGCCAAAAAAGCTTGGCCTCTGCACTGTTCTCAAATAGATAGTCTATCTCCAACTTAGCGGCTCTCTCACGGGTCGCCAGAAAGCTTGACCTACTTCTGCACTGTTCTCAAACAGGCAGCCTATCTCCAGCTTAGCGGCGCCTGACCCACTTAGCTCGCCCAAAGTGGTGCCTCTTGATGCCTGCACGTCAAGGCCAGCTTCCTCCATAGCGCCCAAAGCTCGCAAGGCAGCCCCGGCTCCCCCAAGGCAGCCCTGGCTCTCCCGAGCAGCCCAGGCTCGCCCAAGGTGCTCCAAAACAGGGCGTATAAATCAAATCGAAGCTCTCCACGAGCCCTACAGAACTCACCGCCTATGGCGGTGATTGATGGTCAAAAGTCCAAAAAAGGCACTGAGACCAATGAGAAATGTTCATCTTTTGAAGTTGGTGGGTGCCATGGGAAATATAAACCACCACTCCAGATCAATTGTCTTACATTTGAGCTCCATCTAGCGCCCAGCACCAGCGCCCAGCAACAGGCTGGGCGCCCAACAGCTCCTCGCCCACACCAGCAACAGGGTTGGGCGCCCAGCAGCAGCAAGGGAGCCCATTTGTTCGTCGCCCATATAAAAAAAAAATTACCACATGGGCGCCCCTGCACATGTAGTCGTCACCTGTAGCCCACCTTTGAAATACAACTTCAACCAAACCCATCATGCAACAAGACCTGCAATGAAAATCCAACTAAGGGTACAGCGCCCGCGCTCCTCTGCGCTCTCGCCCAGCGCTCCTCGCCCGCGCTTCCACCTCGGGCGGCGCCCGCTTTCCCAGCGCCCTTCACGCAAACAACCAGCTCGCTCAGCTGGATTGCGCCCCTAGCTTGGATTGCCACTCTTCTCGTCTGGGTCTCCTCTCCCGCGTCACCCGCACAGGCGCCTGGGGCTTCAGCTGCATGCCCAACCAAATCCACTCTAGCTGCATGCCCAACAACGACCCATCATTCAAAAAATGGAAAAGACTTAGCAGAAGGAATCTCCACCACCTAGAGCTCAGAAATTCAAGCTAATGCCCCTTCTCAAAGTTTTCTTAGACAAGGGGCATTGGGGGGCAAATGATGGGTCAGGCCCAAATGACTCGGTCCACAATGACGGGTCAGGCCTAAGTGACTCGAGTTCGTGATAAGCCCAGGTCTAAATCCATTCGTTGAAAGTTGGGTCCGGATCCACAAAGCGACGAAGTTAGCGCGTTGTCCCTTAACCGGCTTTTACCAAGTCCTGCGGAAGAAATCTTACCTGCTCGTTTGTTGAGGGCGGATCGGAAGATTCCACCAGAATGGAGCGTACCTCGCTGCAGAATCGTCCCCATCCGTTAAGGGAAGACTATAAAAAGAGAGTCCTACCAACACTGGAGAGAGGAAGCAATTCTTATTCACCTTTTCACTATCATTGAATTCTTCTTATTTGTAATCTCTACCTCGGAGCAGTAAAATCACCAATTGAAGTGGATGTAGGTCACACTGACCGAACCACTATAAACTCTCTCTCTCTCTCTCTCTCTCTCTCTCTCTCTCCATTAATTTTCATATTAATTACTCTTCACTTGACCGGTGGTGCCCGAATACACTTTTTGGCATCATCACAAGTATCACACAAATTTTAAAAGCATTGCAACTAGCAACAGAGAAGTTTAATTAATCATATATAAATTAATCTCATTCACACAGAGAAGTTTAGAAAGGGGAACAGTGTTAAACTCACTATGTACCTAAAACTAACAACAATATAAAACCATATATAGAACAATCCCAACCCCAATTAAAAGAAGTAACTTCTAATAAAATAACCTGGACTCTACCCATTGAGCCAGGTGTACAGGGGGCCCAAGGTCAATTGCCAAAATGGAACACAATAATCAAGCAAGTAACACCATCATAATAAGGACTGATTTCTACATTAACAGAAATTCATCTATGTTCGTCAAGTGTTTCCCCACAAACACATTTTCATCCGTTGTTTATCTGATCATATTTCTCAACTAGACTTAATAAGACAAGGCAAACACCATCAAATGTCAAAACCTTTAAGGTCTGCATGTTACATGTAATTAAATTCCTAGAAGTTCTAAGAGTTTCTATTTCTATACGTATTAAGTGGCTAAAAATGAAAAATCAAAAGTGAATATCCAAAAACGACCATAAAATAACCTCACCCTTAATGGAAATTGAATCAAGGGAAGATTGGAAATGAATACCCGACCATCACCCTAGCAATTCAAATCCTAGGCGAGTATTGCTCCTTTATATCCTTCACCCATCACCTCTTTAAGAATTCTTTAATTTGACCATGAATCCCTATGTTTTATGCCAACCAGCAAGCCATTAATTCTTCACTAAAAACACTCGTATTCCCTTAATACCCCAATTCATTGACATGCATGCTACATAATCCACAGATCAGTTTCCCACAGGGCAGCCCATTCTAATGATGATGATTTTTTTTAGATTCACTTATAACAGTGTGTGAATTACTAAAGGCTCATTTGTCCACTTCATATTGATATCGTAGAATTTTTATAAGTATTCGAGAGGGAAGAGTGAAAGCAGAAAGGTCTAAGGTGGAAATATAGACAGGATTATCACTTTCCTGAATTTATTTTACCATGCGTAGATTATTTAATGGCCGCTTGTGGATATTCACCTTCAATTCCTTCTGTTTTAGACCCTTTGATGGAAACCATTGTGTAGAGATCCTAGGATTTTAGGAATTCAATACCAACTAAGCAAACTAGCTTTAGTTCCAACAGAAAACAAAACCCTGTACCTCAATAACCTCAAATTCACCTATATACACACACACACACCTAATAATCATAAGATAAGCATCCTAAAAAATATAGTAAGAAAATAAAAAAACATTTCCAAGTTATTTTGCCTTTTTAACTAATACGCTGGCATTCCCTAATCTGCTACATTTGACCTTCAATACGATTATCAGAAAAGCATCCAAGCTTTATAACAATACCGATATAATCTTCTTCTTTTTTCGTTTGGGTACTTAGTAAACTAACCATATGCCATAATATGCTCCAATTCACCTAAATCCAAGCCCATACTATCATCAGATCAGTATCCCAAAACAAAATACATTTATAGACCAATAAAGATACAATCTTTTGAGATTCCCTTCTGGGTTCTATCGCACATCCAAAGAAAAATCCACCAAATCAACAATCTGGGTCGCCAAATTACGGATCCTATAGTTAATTGAGACTGAACAAAGTATATACATGTAGAAAGAGAGAGAGAAAGAGATAACTCACCTTTCTTGAGAGTATCAGGAGAAGGTTCCATGGCATCGACCGAGAAGGGCATGAAAGCGAGCCTATGCCGCGATACGGGGTCTCGCACCTCCTCCAGAACCTCCTTCACCGACACAAGCTTGTTGGCATAGCTCATAAGCTTCTCTCCCCCGTGAATGATGGCGTTGGCATCGATAACGGCCAGCGAGATCCCCTTGTTGGATCTGCAGCTCTCCGAGAAGACGCGATTCACGATCGGAACCGCCAGGGGCTTCGGAGGCGGCGGATTCTGAAGGATGGCGAGCCAGCAGCGAGCGGCGGCGGGAGGAGGAGGAGAATCCTCCATTGATGTTGGGTCAAAAAAGAGGAAAACACCAAAAACCCTAGGAGTCTCAGCAACGATGCGTTTAAATCCTAAAACCCTAGGAATCCACTGATGCTGAATCGAAGAAGAGGGAAACCCTAGAAATGGTACGCTTAAACCCTAGAAATCGGTCAGAGAGCGCTTGCTCTATTTAAGTATAACTGTCGAACTTTATATTAGGTTTTAGGTAAATGGGCCAGGGTTGGTTTCTACATTTGGCCCAATTACTATTCGATCTTTCGGAGGGTATCAAAGTTGTCTAAATCTAATTATACTATATTAAAGCCAAGTATTCTAAAGCCAATTTTTCCTCTAACCATTAATATTGATGGGGGGTTACATACCTTGTTTATAATTATCCTATCTTATCCCCTGCTTCCACATGTAACCAATTTATATCTTTTCATATTTCAATCTTCTCTCTTCAACCACTTTATTTTCATTCCAAATCTCATATATACTCCTCTTTCCTTTCCACCCAACTTCTCTTACTCAAATTTCTACACCACATGCTCATGGGTAAAATTTTCTTAATTAATTTTTATTGAAAAATTTGCTCATGCTTAGCACGAAATAGTATGCCAGTTGTATATCAAAAGGAGTTGGGTGGAAGCCAAATTTGTAAAAACGAATCTATGGGCCTACAAAACTTGAATGAGAGTGTTAATTCATTCACCTGAGGTGCTGAGTGCAAGATGTTTAGATGGATAATTGGGTGGGTCAAGTACTCAAGTAGGCTCCAAAAGCCACACCATTTCATGCTTGGGAAAAAACCTAATTATCTTTAAAAATTCTTTCTTAGTACATTCAATAACTTGGAATTTAATATAAGTATTTTCTTAGTCTCTTAAAAAAAAAAGGCAAGCCCTTTGTCTAAGTTTGTACTTGATTAGCCCGCAATAATTCTCTATTGACTTCTAAAGGTGGGCCTCATGTTTTACAGTTGAATTTTTTTGATTGACTTGGACCCACATACTTACAATATGGTATTCATAATTTCATACATTGATGAGCATTCTAGAAAGAATGAATCTAGGTGAGCCCACAATTCTAACTTCAATTTCTAAAAGTGGGCTGAATCTAGGTGGGCCCACAATTCTAATTTTAATTTCTAAACGTGAGCCTCACGTTTGGACGTTGCGTTTTGTGACTATGCCGCACCCAATATATGTACAACTTTATATTGATGAGCACTCCAGCAGCTATGAATCTAGGTGGGACCATAGTTCTTATCCTAATATCTAAAGGTGGGGCCTGTTTGGATGTTGCATTTTGTGACGAAGTGGGGACCCACATATGTACATTTTGGTGTTTATACATTTATGAATACTCTAATAAGTATGAATTTATACAATCCATGTACTCTGGTATCAATACATTTAATCTGAATCTCTATATACAAAATGCATACACAGCTATAGTTCTAATTAGGAATTCTGCTTGCTATGCAATAAAAAACTTGGAATGTATGAAATTCTCAAACAAGATTCTAGCAAAGAAACGAGCCCCTATCACTTGGGTAGTTCATTGGCCCAATTGGACTAGACAGAGACACTCTAGGTTCAGACCGACTAGAGAAACAAAGATAAGGCCCAAACCCAAGATCACCTGAAACATGTTAGGCCTGAGCCTGCTCATTTAATTAAACGAACGGGGCCCAGCGGGCTTCTTATCATTTGTTCAGGGATTCTATTTTAATTATTCGAGCAAATAGCTTTAGTCACTAAACTACAAGAACTTCTTATTTGAGTAAAGTTGGGCCGAGCGAAAGCTTTCTTTCACTAATTTGTCCCTGGCCCAAATATTAAGCGGGCTCAAATTTTAAGTCCATCCTGTGACTTTGTCAGAACCACTAAAACCAAAATCCGAACCTGGCCCAAAGAAGGCTGGCCCCTAGCAGGGCCTATCTAGTGAATGGCATTTCCTTAGTTATGAAAAAGACTTGAGCGTTCTTCAATAATTAAACGGACAGCCCAAGGGTATTTCCATCCTTTTGATCACGCTATTTCAAAAATACAAACTAGCCGTTGGAGGTCCTGTGCATAGATGCAGAGTGCAGAAGATAAAGACCAATTATTTGGTTTGGGCTTTGGAGTATGGAGGTGTGTTGAAAGAAATTTCTTTGTGGATTCTTTTCTTTCATGATTTTAGGGAAAGAAGGGAAAGAAAATCAAAATTGCAATCCATACATTTTGTGATTGGAGAAGTTCTAGCCTTTTCAACCGTTGAGTTCAACGTCCACCCTCACTTTTGAGCTGTCCTAATTGTGGTCGAGCTCTCGCCCTCGCCCTCAAATAAAAAAAAACACCATTGTTATGCCGTTTTCCATCACCAATTGGTTTTGGGATAAGTAGTAGCTTAATGGGGTGTAAGATCTTACAAGTGATGTGCCTAGTAGATCGGGTGTTTAAATCACGGGACACGTGTTTTGCGAGTTGTGTGGCATGTGTTATTATAATATTTCTTTCATTGTAGATTTTTTTTTTTTTTTTTACATATGGTTTGAAGTCCTTCCATTTAAAAACACATGGCCTTTTTTAAATCATTCGAACTCAGATTTCCTGCGTCTGGGTTTTTTGAAATTTTAATTACGGGCATGACTTGCAGGTAACTCAGTTAATCTAAATGGTTTAATTAACCTATCTAAAGTGCATAAACAGAGTCTACCTAATACTCAGAACAGAATGGTTCTTTGGCTGATGATCCTTTCTTGCGTTGATTGCTTATTTCAGAACTAAATACTGAAGATATGTCCACAAAAGGAGGAACTATGGCAACAAGAGCCCAAACTCTGGTTCAAGCTCAGAATCTGAACATTCACAATAAAGGTACAAGAGCACCTAACTTGCTATTCGTTTCAATAATCATCATCTTATAGCCTTCTCTCTGGTGGGATAATGCTCAGATGATGATGATGATATAACTTCTCTCCATCTGGGGTGCGTTTTATTAGATTTATAATACGTTTTTTAAAACCCCAAATTGTATTTGTTTTGGTTTTACCATAAAAAATAAAAAAAAAGTTTCTGTTTTGAGAATTCTGTCATGGTGGATGATCATTTATCTTGCACTGCGTTTGAAATGGCAAAGAAATGCAAAAGTTACAGATATGGGGTTTTCTAGTTTTATGATTTGCAAAATTACAACTGATACTTGGCTCACAAATAATGGATTGGGAAGGAAGAAGGCAGAGTGAGCAAGAAATACAGAACCATTATTTGTTTTGCCAATATATCAGTACACTCAAACAGATTCAAAGTAAATTAATATACCCTGAAAATGCAACTGTCTGTAACATCACAATTCAATCCATAAATTTCTGTGTGTATAGGGGGTGCCGCAAAGGCTCAAACTGATGGGTCTAAAGCTCAGCAAAAACCAGGGGTTGGTATTCGAAAAGCATTGGCAAATATTACCAACTCAGAGGAGCCTTATTTTCACAAGGAATTAAAGAAGAACCAACTGAAGAAGTGTGCAAACAAAGAAGTTCAGTAGTGATAGAAGAGGAGCAATGCCAGCACAATCATCAATGCTGCATCAGCTTACAAACCAAGACCAGCACACAGCATCTTCTCCACCAAATTCTCCCATTGGATGATGAGAGTAATGACTTAACCCTACTGTTGTTATATTATATGCTTGCTAGATGGGTGTGTGTTTAAGTTGCTCACTTTCTTTCTTTTTTTTTTTTTTTTCCTTTTTTTCCCATTGTTCTCCTTCAGAATCTCCATTGGAACTGTGGTCTCCTAGGACACCTTCGACCATACTGAACCAAGCAAAGGTGCGATTTCTTTGGTTTTTTTTTTTTTTTTTCTTTTTGTTTCTTTCCAGCCGCAGAATTACAGCACAGTTGATGAGACTGTAGTAAGATTGTAGCTGGTTTTGTGGTAGTGAACTGCATTGCTGAACTAGTTTTGCTTACAGGTCAATTTTGCAAGTACACCAAAGTATTTGGACTTCACCCAGTCGCCCGTTTCATTGAAGTATTGATTTTCCATTTTTCACTATCTGCATTGGAGCCTACTCTCTCCTTAAGAGTGCATCGACAATGAAAATGCTTTATGAGTTGTAAAACAAGATATCATTTCCAATACTTGGTTGACATGTAGAGTGGTAAGCACAGTGAAAGGAATACATTTGTACAGTTTTTTCTGTTCGTTCTTAATTGTGAATGAAAGGATTATGAGTTGTAAAACAAGTTATCATTTCTGATACTTGGCTGACATGAAGCAAGGAAAGGGCCAATACTTGCTTCTTTTGTTCTTTCTAAAAAAATGCATACGGCTTTTTGTTTTCAAGTATTTTTTCAATAATGTGGATGGACAAACCAGAACTCAAACGATTGCCTGGAGAGTTGGTCCATTTGTTCATGTGACCTGACATCATAACTACAAAAAAGAAAAAAAAAAGAAAAAGAAGATAGATTGATTAATATCAGTCAAATGATTGTTTTATACTAGTTGGACTGGGACATTTCACCGGTTTAGATTTTTTTTTAATGGTGTTGTTTTCCAACAAATTGCAGCATAAGTTTTTTAAAGGTGCATTTGGATGTACAACTAATCACAATTAGCTTATTGCTAATGGAGCAGCATAATTTTCTTAAGGGTGCATTTGGTTGTACAAGTAACCTCAAGTTGAATTTGGAGCCCACTCTCAATGTTACATGGGAGGATGTGCAAATAGTTACTATGTGCAAATGGTTGGCTGTTCATTTAAATTTAAAGTTAGCCATGTTTGGATTTTTCTCTGATAACTGAGTTCATATAATTTTAAGATACTGTAATTTTTAACAATCAAGAGAATTTCTATCTTTTGAAATTTTGTATAAGTTTCATTTTGTTGGTGGGGAGTGTTGGGCTGGTTCGAAATGAAGCTCGACTATTAATTAAAATGTGAATGTTTTCGGTATATGGAATTCCTAGTTTTCATCACGGTGACCAAAAGCGTGAAGAGTTGGTGAGTAAATTAGTTGTATGCAAAGCAACTATGCGTACTCTTGAACAAGACACAATGTAGAATGTTGTGGCCTAAAACTACTGAAGATGAATAGACAATTCAATACTTATGTTTTGCATTTATTTCCTGAGCAAAAGACACCTGTGCTTGTATGGCAACTCTGAGTCAAATAAGGTAAAGCCTCAATTTCTATAAAAAAAAATCCTACCAAAATACTTTAATTCAAATTTTCCATCATATTTTTTTTCAAAAAAAAGTCAAAAAGTAACATCATTTCTCTACTACAAGGCAAAAAAAAAAACCTCCACTTTTCAATAAAAAAAAAAGTAAAAAAGATTCCACCACAAACAACTAAAAATAAAATACCATCATAACCCACTTATATTTTATTATTTCCACCAAATAACTTTAATTTACTCCACTCAACTCCACTAGTAAAGCCCCCAAACAGGCCCAATAAGGGTCATTTGCATTTATGGATACAACATGAAAACGGTTTTTACATATAGAGATGTTACATGTGTGAGATGCACTATCATGTTATCAAAATCACCGTTTTTATAAATAAATGAGTACATCCAAAAGTTATAGATATACTTAGGTTTTTTTGTTTTAACTTTTTCACAAATTTCTTAAAATCCTTGAAGATTTAGTGTATGAAACTAAGCGTCTTGATGCTTATCACAGATGTGAAATTATTAAGTGATTTGGATAATGAATTGGGGCCACAAAAGTGCAGAAATTACATCTATAGTCTAATATTAATAGGCATTTTTCATAAAATTTTTAAATACTATGAAGATCTAAGATATGAAATTAAAATTCATAGGTTTTATTAGATCACGAAAGAAGATGGACAATCGAATCATGAATTTAGGGGCGACAAAAGCAGAAAAAAAATAATGTGGTTGAAAGAGTATGAACCCCCCACCCTATCCATGCTTAGTGGCGGAGGGAGGGGAGGATGAGGGGCAATTTCCCCTCCTCAATTTTCTCTCCACTTTGTATAAAGAAGATAAAATTTAGAAAGTGTAGTTGATATTTTAATTTTATGCCTTTTTGCCCCTCCTCAAATATTCCTTTGCTATTTCAAAGAAGATAAAGGATCTTACGCATTTTAAGGCAAAGGCAGGCTTCTCACATGCAGACTTCATTCAAGTAGAGTTCTATTAGATTTTTTGAGTAAGGTCCACTTAAAAAATGAAAATAGAGTCAAAATGTGGATCCTCTAGAGTTGATTTCTTGAGCGGGGCCCTTAGTGAAAACTAAACTTTACAAAAAGAAATGTTCTATTTTGTATGAGTATTTTGACTCAAAATAGTTTGGGCCTAGTGTTAGATTAATTTATATGAAATACTTGAATTGTTTGGATATTGCCCCTCCTCAATTTTCTCTCCACTTCGTACAAAGAAGAGAAAATTTAGGAAGTGTAGTTGATATTTTAATTTTATGCCTTTTTGCCCCTCCTCAAATAATCCTTTGCTATTTCAAAGAAGAGAAAGGATCTTACGCATTTTAAGGCAGGCTTCTCACATGCAAACTTCATTCAAGTAGAGTTAGTTTTTCTATATGGATTCCTTGTTTGGAGTGAGTTTGGCTAAAGTTTCCTGTTTGGTGCATTGGACACATAAAGGTTTTTTTTTTTTTTTTTTTTTTTTGTGAAATCCTCTTTATTTTTTGTGGCTCAAGAATCTTTTTGGATTTTTGTATCAAAAGATGATTTTTTTTGCCATTTAGTAGAGAAAAGATGTTGCTTTTTTACATTGAAAAAAAAAAGAATAAGAAGATTTTAAATTTGTGTACTTTTAATTTAACCTCTGATCTCTTCTTATCTAGATAATGGAGGCTTTAACTTACATCAATTCACTTCACCAGTCATTCAAAAACACAACCATTCATTCCAAGGCCGTAGCTGGCCAATGACAATGTAAGGCCCCCCGCTTGCCCTTTTCATAAAGAATGCGTAGTATTTGCTAAAAGACTGGTTATCAAAGGACC
Source organism: Cinnamomum chago (assembly GCA_038049695.1). Classification (NCBI taxonomy): domain Eukaryota; kingdom Viridiplantae; phylum Streptophyta; class Magnoliopsida; order Laurales; family Lauraceae; genus Cinnamomum; species Cinnamomum chago. The sequence goes on from CP142451.1 coordinate 124,262,443, forward strand.
ATCAAGGAAATAATTGTTCACCATTGATCATAAGAAACCAAATTCTAAAGATTCTTTTGAATATTTACTAAGAACATAACATGGCAAATCAGTACAAAGACAACAGATGTATAAAGAAAAGTATACTTTTCAATAAATTATATTTGCTTTGTTTTCATGGTGTAAAATAATTTGAACACTACCTTATTTCATTTGTATTACCTTTTACAAGTAAAGATAGGAGTGAGAAGCAAAGAGGGACTCAGGGAGGCCCACGACTGTAATGACAAGAATGAGATGAGGAGTTAATAATTAGTACTATGGCTAGTTTACTTGTATTATGTGAAGCAAAATTTTCGGTGGTCGTCAGGCTTTTCCCATTTTTGTAACCAGCCAAATGGGGGGGCGCGAGATATTTTACAAGTAAAGATAGGAGTGAGAAGAAAAGAGGAAATGGACCTTTTACAAGTAAAGATAGGAGTGAGAACAAAAGAGGGACTCAGGGAGGCCCAGGACTGTAATGAGAGGAGTGAGATGAGGAATGAGTTTATAATTAGTACTGTGACTAGTTTACTTGTATTATGTGAAGCAGTATTTTTGGTGGTCATCAGGCTTTTCCCATTTTTGTGCGGCAATAGGAAGGGCTATTGGGATTAGTTTTCCATAATCTTTACTTTATCTCTTGGAATCGTGAAAATTTAACGTCTTCTTAAACCATCTTCACTTTATCTCTTGAAACCGTGAAAATATAATGTCTTATAAAACCATTAAATTTAAGGTCGTGAATATGGGATTAAGACAGATCAATGGAGTCAAAATCATGCGCACGTAAAGGTCTCATCAAGATCTCTGAGCCTCTCATTTCTCCATGATTTGCTTGTCCCCTAGTGGGCCCACAAGGGATTCTATACAGATAGAACAGTAATGAAGAACAATTTGTTATTTCTTTTTTATGTGTTTCTACATCAGCTGACCCTTTCATTTATACTATTATTTACATGAAAACTGAATGCCGAGGCTATAGCTTAACAGAAAGAGATAAGAACATAAGATTATTTGAATTATATGGGGGATGGAAATCACGGCAGATGTGGAACTGCCACTGACATGTTTGTCATAGAGGATGGTTAATATGCCCCTTCAAGCTCAACGGGAGAGCAACAACGTGGAGCTTCAACTTGAGATATTTAAACCTTGCTAAAGAAAGGCCCTTGGTAAATATATCAGCAACATGGTCAACACTTGCAACATAGCGGGTATCCAAGTCACGTCGCATCACTTTTTCACGGACAAAGTGATAATCAACTTCTATATTCTTTGTGTGCTCGTGAAATACAGGATTGGAGGCAAGATGAAGAGCGCTGATGTTATCTCACCAAAGAAGGGGCGAGTGACGCAAAAATATACCCAAATCACGGAATAGAGAGCGGACCCAACATAATTCGACAGTTGTATGAGCTAAGGAGTGGTACTCAGCCTCTAAGCTGGATCGAGCCACAGTGGATTGTTTCTTAGCACTCCAAGAAATGAGATTAGGTCCCATGTCATGTAGACATAATATCCACTTGTAGAGCGACGATCATCTGGATTGCCAGCCCAATCGGCATCGGAAAAGGCTATGAGTTGAAAAGAACCAACTTGAAAGTGAAGTCCGTGAGTGATTGTACCTTTACGATATCTCAAAATACGCTTTACCTCTCGCCAATGATCAATTGTAGGTGCATGCATAAATTGACAGACCTAGTTGACGGCAAAAGTGATTTCAGGTCTAGTGAAGGTGACATACTAAAGGGCACCAATAATGCTCCGATACATGGTTGGATCTGGAAATGGCTTTCCCGAACGTGATAGTTTGGAGCCAGAGACAATCGGAGAGCCTAGTGGTTTAGCACCATCCATATGAGCACGCCGGAGAAGATCGGCGATATACTTTGCTTGACAAAGGTAAATTGCAGTAGGGGACCGCATGATCTCCACGCCTAAAAAATAATGTAAGGGTCCAAGATCTTTCATAGCAAATACTTGATTGAGGTCTCGAATAAGAGAATTAATGGAGGAAAGATTATTTCCTGTAACTATCAAATCATCCACATAAATGAGCATTATAATTACAGAACTTCTTGTGATCCTTATATATAATGAGGTATCCGCAGAGGTGCTGTGGAAGCCCAAACACAACAAATAATCTGTTAGACGAGTGAACCAAGCTTGTGGGGCCTGTTTGAGGCCATAAAGAGCTTTTCTTAGGCAGCACACATGATTTGGGCGATCAAGATCAACAAAGCATGGAGGTTGGGCCATGTAGACAGTCTCATTTAAAACACCATGAAGAAATGCATTTTGGACGTCCATTTGACGAATTGGCCAATTAAGGCTCAATGCAAGTGAAAGCACAACTCTTATGGTAGTGGGCTTCACAACTGGACTGAAAGTGTCCCAAAAATCTACACCCTCTTTCTAATGATAGCCTTTAGCTACAAGACGGGCTTTTAGACGTTCAAGAGTGCCATCAGCTCGCTGCTTGATCCGATAAACCCATTTGCAACCAACAATATGTTGTTGAGGATGTGGAGGAACAAGGATCCATGTGCCCTGCTTAATAAGTGCATCAATCTCTGTACGCATGGCAACGCGCCATGCCTATAGAAGTTGATTATCACTTTGTACATGAAAAAGTGATGTGACGTGACTTGGATATCCGCTATGTTGCAAGTGTTGACCAAGTTGCTGATATATTTACCAAAGGCCTTTCTTCAACAAGGTTTAAATATCTCAAGTCCAAGCTCCACGTTGTTGCTCCCCCGTTGAGCTTGAAGGGGCATATTAACCATCCTGTATGACAAACACGTCAGTGGCAGTTCCACATCTGCCATGATTTTCATGCCCCGTATAATTCAAATAATCTTATATTCTTATCTCTTTCTGTTAAGCTACAGCCTCGGCATTCAGTTTTCATGTAAATAATAATATAAATGTAAGGGTCAACTGATGTAGATACACATAAAAAAGAAATAACAAATTGTTCTTCATCACTGTTCTATCTTGGTATCAGAGCATCCTTTCGGTCAACTATGGCTAGTTCCTCTTCAACAACAACTATGAATCAAGCTTCTTCACTACTACTCACAAACATCACACATCTTGTAAGTGTTAATCTTGACAAAGATAATTTTTTACTATGGCAAAGTCAGTTTGAACCTCTTGTGCATTGCAATGATCTTTATGGTCACGTGGATGGTTTTACCCCTTGTCCCATCCAATACCTTCAAGGTACTTCCGGGACATAACAAACATTAAATCCAGCATATACGTCTTGGCAAAAACAAGACCAAATGTTGGTAAGTTGGATTAAATCTACTCTTACTACACATGTTTTGACTCAAGTTGTTAGATTGAAAACTGGGTTTGAAATTTGGAAGTCTCTTGAGTTGCAATACTCTACTCACTCAAGATCTTGAAAGGCACAACTTCGTTTGCAGTTGCAAACACTAAGGAAGGGAACACCAAATGTCACTGCTTACCTACATCGTGCCAAATCTATAGCCGACAGTTTAGCGGCAATTGGATATCCAGTTTCTGATGAAGACCTCATTTTGGCCATCGTTGGTGGCCTTCCCAAATCTTATGATAATCTTTATATGCATGTCACATCTCATAGTGACTCAACTAGTATTGAAGAACTCCACAGTCTCATGCTTAGTCAAGAAGTAAGGCAGGAATCTTAAGACCAAGATGATGTAACTGTTCATCCACCCTCTACCGCCTTTGTGGCTACAAAGCCTTATTCGTCTCAACCACCTCGTGGACAGTCCAACAATCGATCTCGTGGCAATGGTCGAGGCCGTGGTCGGGGTAATTTTAACCGGTTTCCCTATCCTTCTTCAAATACTAACAATGTGCAAGACTCCTCTTTGCAATCTCAGCAGCGTGCACCCTGTCAGATTTGCAACAGGGTTAACCATTCCGCACTATATTGCTTTTATTGGATGGATCACTCATATCAAGGTCGACAACCTCCTGCCAAACTTGCTGCCATGGCTGCTGCTCGTACTCAACCCGACACTTGGAATATCGATACAGGTGCTACTAATCATGTGACATCCGATTTGTCTAATTTGTCTTTTCACTCTGAATATGAAGGGTGGGATCAGATCGTTGTAGGTAATGGTGCTGGTCTTGCTATCAACCGTTCTGGTTTTTCCTTGATTACTACTCCCTCTAAATCTTTAAAATTAAATCATATTTTGCATGTCCCTGAAATTTCATCAAATCTACTTTCTGTTAACCAATTTTGTAAGGATAATAACTGCTCCTTTATATTTAATGACACCTCTTTTCTTGTTAAGGACAACGTGACGGGACGACTCTCTTGCAAGGGCGGAGTAAAAATGGGCTATACCCATTGCAAATAAATCTTTTCCATCAAAATAGGGGTTCTTCTCCCACAGCTCTTGCTAGTGTTCGTGTTTCTTCCAATACTTGGCATCACCAAATTGAGAAGGGCTCCACCCAAGAGGGAATATTGAAAAGTATTTCTGTTGCCTTTACTAACGCGTTGAGGTTTTGGTTGGAATGACTAGCTAAAGAAATTTAATATGGTATCAGAGCCAATCGATCGTGAGTTCGAATCCCAGGAGGAACGATTCGGCGCAAAAAAAAAATGCATGTCGCCAAAAGTGCACCGGCCAGGTTCCACCTGAGGGGGAGTATTAAGAAGTGGGCTCCACCCAAGAGGGAATATTGAAAAGTATTGTCACTGCCTCTACTAACGCCTTGAGGTTTTGGTAGGAATGGCTAGCTAAAGAAATTTAATATATACTCTATACATGTACAGGTTTCAAAACTCAAAGGTGATATTTTCTTCTAATGGTCAATCTTGACGGGATGTGGGTCCAACAGCGATGATTGCTCAGATCACATGTGTGATTTCTTATGTCTGACGATACCACTAAGCTTGACTAGGTCTGAGTTTGTTGCTGTGTTAATATGATCTTTCTGTTAATTCTCTGTGCCAATATTATATTTTATAGCATCCACTGTAAACAGCTCTAGTTAGTGGTACTTGACTAGTTTCCTAACAGTCTCAGAAGTGTGCTAGGAAACTCTATGCAGACTTAGACGTTGAAGAGCAGTGCCACCAAGAACTTGGTAGAAATTTGAGGGAGATTCGATCCAAAGGCTTCTGAAATGCAAAAATCAAGGCCAAGAATAAAGGCAAATTAGATCCTCATCTTTTTCTTCTTCATCTTAGCGTTACTGATGTGGGATCAGTTAGAAAGGTAAGCTCGATATGTTTGTATAATCATTGCTTTGCTTTTGGGTCATGTTTTAGTAAAAGGTTGTGCATTTCATGTTTTCCACTGCAAAAATAATGGAATGTTGGACTATTCAGGTCTGTGGTGTGCAATATTCTTTTTTTTTTTTTTTTGCAGTTTGGAGGCCACTTGTTAGGCCCCGTCCCGAGTTAATCACGATTAACTCTAATTAATTGAATTTAAGACTAATTAAGCCGGGTTAAATGGTTTAATGGTGATTTATCACCCATTGGAAATTGAATTCGCCTAAACATGAGTTATTTAGGCTTAATGAAATAGTAACTATGGTTATGAAATAAATTGAAAAGAATTAAATGGAACATGGGGCTTAAACAAGCCAAACCAAGGACTTGTGTATAAATACGGATTTATACGTATTTTGTCAGATTCGGAAAGTCTTGATACCAACATGTGTATCTTGACGAGTACGCTAACTTTCATAACAGACTTGAAGCGATTCGATGACTAACGAATCATATGGGACGTCATTTGACTTGAATTGGACTTAAAAGAAATGATAGGGGTCTAAATGCAAAAATGCAACTTATATAAGCAATTGTTTTCATTTATCTCATGAAACCCTAGGCAACAAGCTCTTTCTTCCATCCATTTCATGTTTTCTTCTTCTTTCTTTATTTCTTCTTGTTCAAGGTGATTGGAGTGAAGAGGAGCCATCATCTTCCTCTTCTTCATCTTCTTGCTTATCTTCTTGGAGTAATTTTGGGAAGTCAAGCTTCACTTTGAGGAAATCCAACTTAAGTCAAGCTAAATAAGGGTTTAGTGTTTATCAAGCTTCAATTAAGGCAAGTATGCATGTATTTATGCTTGTTGTAGTGTTTTCATGGATTTTGATAGAAATAATGATGATTAGAGTGCATAATGGGTTTGAGAACCCTAATTAGATTGTGTATGAATGTTAGATTTGTGGAATGGATTGCATATGTGGAGGGGACAGGAGGTCCCATGGCTATTGCAGGTTGTATAAGAGTAATGGAGAAATGGATGTAAAAGAAGAGAGAAGGAATCATAATTCCGAAATGGAATTCTGGACCGTTCGCTCGAGCGAACATGGCAGTTTGGTCAAGCGACCATAGTTCTGTTTCAGAAAAATCGTGTTGGACCGGTCGCTCGAGTGGATATTAAAATGCGGTCGAGCGACCAAGGTTCTGTGAGGTGTCCGCTCGAGCGAACTTTACTCGCTCGAGCGAACCTGTACAGAAACCCATATTGATTAGTAGTGAAAAATTTGGCCAATCGCTCGGACCAATGAGTTTTAGAATTTGAGAGAGCTAAGATTGCTTATGTGATCATCAATGCTTCTCGTATAATTAAGTGATATGAGAACCTCCATATGTGTTAACTAAGGTTATTCGAATGCATAATCAACTAAGTAATGTCATCAAAAAGTAATACTTGCATGGATAACCATAGTTGCACTCAAGGGTTGGTTAGATGATTGGTTAGAGGCTTGTTTTAGAATGAGAATGAGAGTGATACGCATGTATTAAAAGGTCTGGCACTACCTAGTAGTTTTTTAAACTCCTTATTGAATTGCACTGAATGAATTGATAAATAAGATGATTATTCCTACTGCAATAGATGAGTATGGGAGCGTCCGGAGCTCCGTGAGGCACCAGTGATCTCTGATCAAGACACTGGGAGATCTCACCGCATTGGACTGAAAGGTCATTGACTGAAAAGTCATACATGGAAAAGCCACTAATAAATATTGAACATCATTAATGAAATGAATATGAATTGCTTCCTTTTTGGAAGGTCTGAATGGAGTTGGATCCAATGCTAGTGTAGTTGCCATATGATTGTCATTGTTAGGAATTATGAACATGCTATAAATATATGTATACCTAGTTGAACCGTCGTGTTCACGGTATTACTGATGATATTACAGGCTCAACTACCCGTGCCGGTCCCTCGGAGACCGTCCAGGCAGCGGAGTAGGCCCATGTGCTACCTCCAGGAGGTCTAGCGGAGTGGACATGATTTAAGAGAAGAAACTATAGAGTCTTTTGGAAACTTTTTGGAAATTATTTTATATAATCATTTTGGTATTGTAAGTAATGTAAATGTTACCCTCTGCATTGTATTAAATATGCAGTGGTTGATGATAGGAAAAACAACTGAACAATGTAAAGTGAACTTTATAGTTCAAAGTTATGTATATGATTCATTTTGTTTAAATCATTGTCAATGTATATTTTTGTATATTTCGCACTGTACATTGACAGGTACGTATGTAAGATCCCGTGTAGGCTTCGTTGTAACTTCGATTAAACGGGGTTTACGGGAGTAAGTATGAGCATCGCGACCCGGGGGTTAACCCTAATGACTCTGATCTCGGGTCCGGGTCGTGACACCACCAAATGATTAAGGTTGGCGACTTGGTGTTTAGAACAGTGTGCCCCACTAGATCCTCTTCTGTCTGTACAACACCTCACTTCCTTGCCCCCACCAATAAGAAGATTGTTTTCATTAAAGAATCTAGAAAAATAATTTTATCTTTAAATCAAAAGACTCTCTTAAAACATAAGTACAAATGATGGGTCTGTAAAAGTTGTCAATGGAGAGTTTCTTTTTTTTTTTTTTGAAGAAGTAACAATGATATATATTAAAAGGAGAATTTAGAACAATGAAGAGCACTGAAATACAGAGACAAAGTTATGCTGGTATAAGAGATATGTACTAAGCACCACCTTTGACACCTATCCAATGGCAGCAATTAAATTACAAACAAGATCAATCCCTTGCTTAGCTAAAGTGTTTGCCATGCCATTAGCAGACCTACTACTAACATGCTGAAAAAAAACACAAGACTCCAATGAAAGTTTTTTAATCTCATTAAAACAGAACGGCATTTTCCATGGGCCTTTGAAAGCTTTTGCCCAAGATACGGCATTGAAAGAATCACTTTCTATGATGAGGCTAACTTTGAATGAGAGAGAGTGCGAAGAGCTTCCAAAATGGCCAAGACTATTGCTTCATTAGCAATGGAGAGTTTCTCTATTGTTCTCTATGGAAAATATGGGCATAACAATCAAAATATTGCTATGTTACATAAAATATAGATTGTCAAATGAAGTACTTGCTTGGTCTTACAAACTGAACATGTTATCTGCTAATGTTTTGTTATCCAAAACTTCTTATGAAGTGCCTAGTGTGGATGGCAGTTTCTATTCAATCAGATGGCTAGACCATTAAAGAAAAACTCTAGCTCAGCAAAATAGCCAATTCGAAATATTGGTTAATGGTTATCCTATGATGAACCTACTGTTTGTAGCCACCAATCCTGAACCTTATGCCTCTATCATTCCCCATTGGATCATTGGATGCAAGAATGCTTGGGCAAAAGCACTTTGAGTCTCTGTTTAAACTAATAATATGCATAGTGTTTCCAATTTTGACCGTGAGAATGTATGGTCTTTATTTGCATAAAAATCAGTATGCAGCCTTGAGTTGTTTTGTGCACATGGTGTTTGTTGTGCCCTACTGTTTGACACATTCTCATAGATCTTTTGGGATAGATTTAAAAGAGAAGACCAAAAGAAAATAATGTCAGACTGCTTAAACTTCATTAGTTGGAGGCTCAAGAAGCTGATGTGTCCAAGAATTTTAGGTAATTTTTTTTAAAAGAAAAATTTCTGACTACCATTGGCACCGAGAGGTAAGTTATGAAGTTGATCATTGCAAGGGAGAGAGCAAAATATGATTGTTTTGGTAATTCAAATCTGCACTACCTAAGATGCCAAGAATTCTTTTTATTGCAGCTCAAACCAAGCAACCCTGCCTCCCCCCTAGAAGTCTAGATGCCCCTTCCTAACAGGCCTTGTTTTCTAATGGTTTTATTATAATTACACATCATCATCATTATTACTGGGCTGATTTCACCTCCAATGCAGGGAATCAATTCAACAATTGAGGTAATTCATACATCCATATAGTCAGGGAGAGAAGGGGTAAACTGATTGAAGGTGGAACCCATGTAGGGACACACTGAGGATGCTTCGAATCTCATTTAACTTTCTTTTTTATTTATTTGTTTTGCTTGAAAAAAAGAGAGAATAACATTAAAACCGTTAAAGGTCTAACACAAAACAAAAACCAAAATTACATATTGAAGTTCACTCAAGGGAATATGGCTGTAAACCGCCCATCTGTAAATATAAGAATACTTAGTCTTGCAGTATCTAACTGAAACTGGAATCAGGAAAACCAAAATTGAACCACAGAACATGTTCCTTGGGGTAAGTGGGAGTCGGGCTTCAATTTCCTCGCCAGTAGGGGAATAGATGTTGGTTTTTGCTTCTAGTCTGATATGAATGCTATGAAGCAAAGCTGCGTCAATCTAGTCTAGTAAAGTGAGAATGCCCAGTGATAAAGGACATCGGAGCGCCGTTTGGCAATTTACTACTAATAAAGTATAGTGAAATAAAGTCTTGATTTAACAGTGAAAAGACTAGGGGTTATAAAAGCACAAAAATCCAAAATTTCCTCCTTTTTTTAAAGAAAAGAAGTAGAAAAACATCTTCATGTCACTATAGTCACTAAGGGCATGTTTGTGTAACACTTTTCCACGGAAAAGTTGATGATTTTCCACGGAAAACCTATTTTTTTGGTGTTTGGTGCGGAACAATTCTGCGGAAATGCTTTCCTACCTCGTCAGCATTTTCCTTGATAACTGTGGAAATGGGTTTCCCATGGGGGGTATGGGAAATGGTTTTCCTCGAAAAACTTCTCCATCTTTTCCTCACTCGTTTTTTGAAGCAGTGAACAATAACATTGGAATACACTATTCTTAGCCATTTCGCATGATCCATGATTCCGTCGTCGGGAACCAATTTTGCATTGCCCCGAAGGAGGAACCGCAGATGCCCAAAAAACAGACCCTGGAAAGACGCTTTTCGAATGGGAGGCTTCAGTGGGGCTCTCTTATCGGGCATGTGAGAAAAGATATCATCAGAACACAAATGGATGACCCCTTGATCCAACCTAACCATTCATTGCTCAAAACCCAAAATTCACAGCAACTGGTTTACAAAAAAGATTTTTGATTTCGCCGAGTCAATCCATTCATACATGCAACTCTACATTCCGATTTCTAAAAGTGAGCCCCATGTTCATTTGTCCAAATTGTTGATATGATTGGACACACCATGTGCAGCCCATACACAAAAAATGTCCAGGATCATTACCAGTCAGTGGCCCAGAATTGGATAGCTAGGCTCTTCCTATCCGGGATATTTTCTGAGAATGGGCATCGTTATATCAATCAGTTTAGAAAGCTAAAAGCCTAATCGAACTATAAAAAATTTCACGCCGATTCATGTGTAAGTGGGGGCATGTAGAAGGGCCACCCTATGGATATGATACATGTCTGAACTAAGTGTGTTAATACAAGGGGGAAAGCAATATTTTTGAGCCGTTAGAATTTATGATAGGCCTTGCTATTGATTTAAATGGATGTGCACTGAGGATGTAGACTTGGAGGTCTAGACATCCCACCCACCTACATAAGCAATCTACGGCCATAGCACACGATCTCATGGATGGATTTATTTGACATACCATTTCACTAAAAGCAGTTCATGCACTAGTAAGCACCTATGATCCATCCAACCTCAATGTCTCCGCTTTTAACTTTGGGTCCTCAAAAATGCATACCAATAGTGATCTTATTAGGCTGATTTTTGGGGTATTTCTAATCCATGCTTTGACCTTCCAATTGCCACTACTTCTGAGATTGGCATGCATCTAGGTGGGGATCAAAAGGTTGTTTATATATAAGCTATAGCAAGACAAGTAGGAAAGTCTATCTCAAGCAAGTGCATAGAGCTCATATAAGTTGTGCAGATATTCCATGGGGCCCACCTGGATGCATAACTACAACAACAGCGGGGTGCGGGATATAAGAAAGGTCTATTTGTGAATTAGGGTTGGGTGGAAAAGAAAAATGAAAAAGAACTCACATCATCATATCATCCTAATCACTTGATTTATTTCAATTTTATAGGCCAATTTCACCCAGTCAATTTTATAGGCCAATTCCAACCTTGGTCTGTCTCTCTCTATATAGTTCAATAGTTGAACCTATAACCAGGTCCAAGTAATTTTTTACACACATGGTCTGGGCCCAATCCATAGCTGAAAAGTCCATGCTCAAGTCTAAGACAATAAATACATGTGGCTAGATTAATCCAATCCCAAGCTATAAAGTCCATCCATGCTCAAACCTAGATCACTTTGCCATTTCCAGACATAAGTAGTCAAACCATCAGCTACAAGTTCGAACCCAAACCAGCACCATACCCAGACCCATTCAACTGAAGCTTGGGAGATTCTAAGGTCTATCAACCTTATTGAAGGCCCATTCGTTTCAAGTGTCTGGCCCACTTTCAAGCCTATGAACAGAAATCCAAAAGCCCTGCTCCCACCCTCTCCCTCTTCATTTCAACAAGGAAAATCACAATAGCAAAATAATCGAGTTTCTCAGGAAATGCGAGAGAAATCGCAATTGCAAACACCAACGATTCCAAGAAAATTCATTTTACAAGTAACCAAACAACTCTTCTTGTAAATATCGGTGGGGGAAGAGTCATGTCGGGTTATATGCCATGATAAACTATGTCGTAAAAAAAAAAAAGCCTAAATGAGTAATGTGTCTCTAAGTTAGCTGTATGCATAAAACTAATGTGACCTAGAACTAATGTACGTGAATGTACTTGTGTTTCTTATTATTTTAGAGAACAAAAAATATAAACATGCTCGTTTAGGATTATGATAGTTTACCATTCCTCCTATCTTGAAATGAAAGTCAAATAAATTACATTCGTGGAAGAGTTCCAATCATCTAGATTTTTCAAGTTCCATCATGTAGGTGGCCTGGTCCATTAGGCATGATGGGACCCTCCAGGTATAAAGCTCCTTATTTGGCCTTAATGCTGAATGTGGATTGTTACTTAATTTCTTTCTTGAGCATTTGTTGAGAGCTAGTCATGAAGGGTCCCCATTTGCCTATTTCAAAATGAATGCATAGGATTTGCTAAATACTTGGTTATAGGTGCAAGGTGGAGGATGAAAGGTGAAGATATATTGAGGATGAAGGGTGAAGATATACCGATATACAAGGGACCATCAATATCTCCCTTTCTATTGTAACTGCTTGCCAGTAAAGAAATTAAATCCAAGGGAGCTGTTTAGACAACAAAAAGAGAAGTGGAGAAAACTGTCCACGGTATAAAGTTTAACTACCATAATTAATTTTATTTACTTGATATTATTAGGGAGCTTATTTGCCTACATTACATTGAATTTTTAATACTGCTGTTGAGATGAGTAGAAAAGCATGAGAAAATGGTGGAAGAGAAAATGGTTTGCATTTCAATTAATATGTGAACAGTTTTCACTACCATATGACCCTTGAGAATTCATTGTAAAGGAAGGTTTCATCCAAATAATATTTGATTGAAGGGTCTAAAGTGTACAGATCATTTGTCTAAGATTAAATTCATTGTTGTGCTGGGTTGATTAGCATTTGCTAGTTAAAAGGAGTGGTCATTTGATGACTCCTTTTAGTTCATCGCCTTCACTCCCCAGTCCCCAATAATATCCTTCCTCTCTAATCCTTATCTCTTCCAAGAAAAGTCAGAAGGGAAAGTCGACTTGGACATACCCGGGGGACCGAACTGTGTCTGGGATCCAACGGCTGCCCGGGAGACCGGGCCACAGTTCGGTCCCCCGGGTTATCCAGGTAGCAGCGCTGAAGTCAGAAATTGCGAGCTAAGGTGCCAAAAGTGTCTCCCTCACAGGACTGGGTTGTGCGATGGTCCCTGCACTGCTAGTCGTGTGTGGAGACAGACACCAGGCCCCAGGGGCTCTCCTTTTCAAAGCAGTAGGTAAATACATAGGATGTTGGCTTTATATGACCATTCTTTTTTTTTTATAAAGTAAAAGGCTTTATATGACTTGAAGACTGAGGGATTTGGATGCGGAGACTTAGATATGCGGGCTAATATCTATGTGTGTTTCGGCGATTGAAAAGCTTCGCAGATCTCTTCGCCTCTTGTCTGGAATGGAATAATACCAACTCTAGGGCTCCTTTATCTTATAGAGACAAGTACCAAAGAGTCACACTTACTAAAGACTTCTTCGCCAAAAAATTCTCATCCATCAATCTTATTGGGAGTCTTATTATAAGTGGGACCAGATCAGGTCTTACATTAAGTGACATTGTATTCTCTGTTGGCATTAGCCCTGCTTAATCTGACGTAGAACTCGTGGCATGTGGGCCACACGATTTCCTACAAAGACCTCATTTGAACTTTGCATAGGACGACCGGATCCTCTTGTGTCTCCAACTAGAAGGAGTTCTTCAGTAAAGGGTGTAGAGCCCACAGTAGGCTCCATTTGCTACAAATCAGAGCCGCTCAAAATGGAGCCAACACCATAATATAAGATATCACCAAATTATAGTCCCACAGGTGTTGGCCTTTGTAAGAATATGATTCTACATGTTGATGACAAAGGAGCAGAATTTTTATTTTATTTTATGTTGGCCTCTAATAATGCCTTCTTTGATGAAAGGAGCAGTCAATGGACTCGCACTCTAACATATTATTATTTCAAAATAAAGAAATCTTTTTTTGAAAAAGGAAAATGTTTATATATATATATATATTACATGTTAATATGTTATCGACAATATTATGTCAATCATGTTGATCTCAATTTTTCGCTATTTCCCCTTAAAAAAAAAAACCTCAGTTCTTCATACGAAAATGTAATCAAATTTATATTTATCTTCATACTTTAATGTCCTACTATTTTGCAGAGTAGTAAGGTCTGAAATGCACAAACACTCTCTTATCATTTGAGAAAAGGTGGCATTGCTGGTTGAAACTAAAGCAATTTTTTTTTTCAGAGGATTTTACAGGTAAAAGCCCCATAAGACCCCCATACCACTAATGAGGTCCCAAAATCACCGTATAGATGGTCGGGAGGGCTCTCTTGGTGTGTTTTGGTTTCTTTTTTTTTGTCATTTAGCAGGGAGAGGGAGAAAGAGGGAGAGGGCGGGCGGGCAGGTGGGCGGGAAAGAGACAGGGAGAGGGAAAAGGAGAGGTGAGGAATAGGGAGAGAGGAAGAAGGAGAGGGAGAGGGACGCGCGGGTGGCGGGCTGCGACGAGCTGGGAGAGTGGTCGGTTGCAGGCAGCGAGGCCAGGTGGAGGGAGCAGCCGGCCGGCAGGGAAAGGGAAGGAGAAGGAGGGGTAGTTTAGGAATTAGAAAAAAAAGGAAACAGTGTGTGTGTGTGAGCAAAGTGATATTCAGTGTGTAGGTAGCAACACTCCTTGATTGTTGATTCCACCCACCACGGAATAAAGCTCCTTGCCTAGCCTTGCCTGCCCCTTGCTATGTTAAATGTACATTGTCACTTTTATTGGTAAAAATGTACACTGAAACTGAATTTCTTTGTTAGGCATGTTTGGATAAGTGGTGAATTAAATTGAAATTAGGTAAAGTATTAAATTAAGAGATAATAAAATATAAGGGGGGTTAATGATGGACTTTTATTTTTGAGGATTTTTATAAAAAAAAATTTACTTTATGTGGCCAGTGCACCAAACAAGGAACTTTAGTCAAACTCACACCAAATAGGGAATTCGTACAGAAAAACCAACTTTTTCTTTTTATCATTTTTTGTGTGGTCGCTATCGACCTTTACTTTCTGTATTGAGAGTCGACAACAACCCTCGTTAAAACGAGTGAGGGTCACCATCGACCCTGAGCAAGCATAAACTCCGCATCTTCTTCCTCTCTTTCCCAAACCCAATCCAAAGATGAAGAAGTTCATGCCTTAATATCAAAAATTGTTGCTTTGATTTCTATTTTTCCAAGATAACATATTTTAAGATTATACATAACAAAATTTACAAAGTTTAAGCATGATAGCATGAAAGTTTTCATTATTAATCTTGTTCATAAGGATAGTCGACAACAAACTCTAAAAAGTTTGTCTTATAAGAATTGAAATGATTCTCGAGTAGTATTAGCCTATTATACTAGTACCTGAGTCTCAGATCCATTATGTTGTTTGGGAAGTTAGTGTTTCAAGATAACATATTTTGACTTTTAACTTCACGGTGAGCTGTGGTGTTTGGCAGTTTGGCTTTGAGCAATGACATTATCTCCTAGTTTCTTCTTCGGGCAATGTATATGGAACACTGGGTGTGAATTTTAGATCTAACAAGAGGATTAAGTCTTTCAAGTATCAAGTCCTAAACATGTAAGCACCTTATATAGTCCCATAGAAACAAGGAGAGAGTTTCATAGAAGACCGAACTTTGATTGATAGTTTTCTGTAGGGCTATAGGGATAAGAAAATCAATTATTAACATGAAATCCCATTTAGTGCAATGTTGTTTGCTTGTTTTGTATGTGCTCAAGCTCCTTGTGGATTTTCCCTCAGAATTTGCAAAACATGATCTCTATCGTATAGATTAGAATCATCTTGATGCATATTTGATGACCCATGCGAAAATGAATTGAACACACAACGAGCAGGCATTGACTTCTCCATCTTTGGATTGAGTTTGGGGAAGAGAGAAAGAAGGAAGAAGATGAGGAGTTTATGCCTACTCAGGGTCGACGACGATCCTCGCTATGGATTGGGTATGAGAAGAGAGGAAGAAGGAAGAAGATGGGGAGTTTATGCTTGCTCAGGGTCGACGACGACCCTCGCTAACACAGAAAATGAAGGTCAATAATGACTATAAGAAAAAATGGTAAACAAAGTTAGTTTTTCGATACAGATTCCTTGTTTGGTGTGAGTTTGACTAAAGTTCCCTGTTTGGTGCAATGAGCATATAAAGTTTTTTTTTCTTTTTTTTGTAAAATCCTCTTTTTTTTTTGTGGCTTGAGAATCTTTTTGGATTTTTGTATCAAAAGATGATGTTTTTTTTTGTTTGAATAAACAAAAGAATAAAAAGATTTTAAATTTGTGTACTTTTGATATAACTTACGATCTTTTCTTATCTGAATAATAGAGGCTTAACTCACCTCAATTCACTTCACCACTCGTTTAAAAACACAATCATTCGTTCAAAGGCCGTAGCTGGCCACTGACAATGGAGGCGCCCCACCCCCCTCATAATGAATGCATAGTATTTGCTAAAAGAAGGACCATCAAGGAAATGATTGTCCGTCCCCCCTGTCGTCATAATGAATGCATAGTATTTGCCAAAAGACCAATAATCAAAGGACCATCAAGGAAATGATTGTCCCCGCCCCCACCCCCGCCCCCTCCCTTTTCATAATTTCATAATGAACGTATTTACTAAAAGACTGTTTATCTAAGGACCATCAAGGAAATGATTGTTCACCATTTAGATATCATAAGAAACCAAATTCTAAAGATCCTTTTGAATATTTACTAACATTACATGTCAAATCAATAAAAAGACAACAGATGTATAAAGAAAAGTATACTTTTCAATAAATTATATATGCTTTTGTTTTCATGGTGCAAAATAATTTGAACGTTACCTTATTTCATTTGTATTACCTTCTACGAGATAGGAGTGAGGAGATAAGAGGGACTCATAGAGGCCCAGGAATACTGTAATGAGAGGAGTGAGATTTTATATAAGTTTTGTTTTGTTGGTGGGGAGTGTTGGACTCTTTCGAACTGAAGCTCGACTATTTAAAATGTGAATGTTTTCGTTATATGGAATTCACAGTTTTCATCACGATGACCAAAAGAGTGAAGAGTTGGTAGGTAAATTAGTTGTATGCAAAGCAACTATGTGTACTCTTTGAACAAGACACAATGGAGAATGTTGTGACCTAAAACTACTGTAGATGAATAGGCAATTCAATACTTATGTTTTGCATTTGTTTCCTGAGCAAAAAAAACCTAAGGGCCATTTGCATTTATGGATACAACATGAAAACGGTTTTTACATATGAAAATGTTACATATGTGAAATGCATTTTCATGTTGTCAAAATCATCATTTTTATAAGTAAATGAGTACATCCAAAAGTTATAGATATACTTGGTTTTTTTTTTTTTTTAACTTTTTCACAAATTTCTCAAAATCCTAGAAGATTTAGCGTATGAAACTAAGCGTCTTGATGCTTATCATATATGTGAAATTATTAAGTGATTTGGACCATGAGTTGGGGGCTACAAAAGTGCAGAAAATTACATCTATACTCTAATATTTAATACAAATTTTTCATAAATTTTTTAAATGATATGAAGATCTAAAATATGAAATTAAAATTCATAGGTTTTATTAGGTCATGGAAGAAGATGGACAATCGAATCATGAATCTGGGGCCCGCAAAAGCAAAAAAAAAAAAATAATATGGTTGAAAGAGTTCGATCCCACACCCTAACCATATATGCATTGTTACACCTTGTACCACTGTTTAGCTATTGCTACATATGTAACCATTTATGATTTACCACCTCATTATATATGTAAATTATGAGAGGCTAAAATAATTGCAATCACACACCATTTTCACACTTCATTTATATAATAAGTGCAAATAAATGTGATGATGAGTAGCCATTATGCAAGTGTACCACTTACGTATTTATATAAGTGCAAACAAACAACTCTCACATTTTTTATACTTGGGAAAGGAGAGATTTCATCCATTGCCTTAGAGTTTTCTAGTTCTATTACGTGCGGGATCTAGATGTGAGCGCCACTTTTCTAAAGATGTAATTCACTTTATGGGACCCTAGACTTACCTGGTGTACGTATGTGTGAGTTTCGTGCATGTGCTGGTGAAATAGTCATGTTGGGTTATATGCAACACGAAACCCTCATCATAAAAATAAAAAAAAAAAAAAAAAAAAAAAAAAAAGAAGGCCTAATGTGCTGATAAGTTAGCTATGTGCATAAAACTGTTGTGACCTAAAACTACTATGGATGAAATGGCAATTCACTACTTATGTTTGTTATTGTTATGAGAGAACAAGAAACATAAACGAAAACCAAGAGACGACCCAAATGGTAAAGGGTGTGTCATCTCACCCCAGCAGAGCATAGAGGTAGAGTGTCTGTGGTGCGGAGTACAACAACGGGCGTACTTTGGCAGGGCACAGATGAAGTCTTGTGCACTCTACGGATCATCCCTATGACATAGACCATGCTTGTTTAGGACTACGATAGTTTATCATTTTTTTCATTTTAGTTATTTGGTATGAAATCTTTTTGACTTTTCACATAGAAAAGTGAATGTTTTTTTTGTCTTTTAGTGGAGAAAGGAGGTTGCTTTTTTTATTTTTATTTTTTAAAAAAAATAGATGGAATTTTTAATTAAAGTGCTATTGATGTGACTCATTGTCTAAAAAATAGAAGCTTTATTTGACTTTTACTATTCTAGTAAAGTGCCAAACAGTTAGGCATTAACTTGATGGCACTCTCCAGGTATAAAGCTCCTTCTTTGGCTTTAATGCTGAATGTGGATCGTTTCTTAATTTCTTTCTTGAGCAATCTGTTCATAGCTAGTCATGAAGGGTTCCTTTTGCCTATTTCGCAATGAATGCAAAGGATTTGCTAAATAATTGGTTATAGGTGCAAGCTAGAGGATGAAAGGTGAAGATATACAAAGACCATCAATATGTCCCCTTGGATCAGAAATGCTTGCCCATCTTTCACCCTAAAGAAATTAAATTCAAGGGAGTTGTTTGGACAACAAAAAAGAGGTGGGGCCAGAAAACTGTCCACGGTACAAAGTTGAACTACCATAGTTAAGACTGTTTACTCTACATTATCAGGGAGCTCATTTGCCTATTTTGCATTGAATTCACAATAGTGCGGTTGAGATGAGGAGAAAAGCATGAGAAAATTGTTTGGATCTCAATTTGTATGCGAAAGGTTTTCTCTACTTTATTTTCCATCCACTTGACCCCTAATATATAATTCATTGCAAAGGAAGGTTTTATCGAAAGAAAATTTGATGGAAGGGTCCAAAGTGTTCCCATCACATGTCTAAGATTAAATTCACTGTTGTGGTTGGTGGATTAACATATGCTACCTAAACGGAGAGGTCATTTGATGACCCATTTGATTCTTCACCTTCAATAATTAAATTTCCGATTTCACACCCCAGTCCCCACCCCCACACGTTCAAATGCCACCAATCTATCCTTATCTCTTCCAAGAAAAGTCAGAAAATGGCAGCTTAGATACCAAAAGTGTCTCTCTCACTGGACTCGGTTGTGCGATGGGCCTTGCACTGGTAGTCGTGTGTGTTGGGGCCACCATGGCCCTCCTTTTCAAAGCAGTAGGAAGATGAAAAGGAACTTTTTTTAAAAGCTTTATATGACTTGAAGACCTCGTTTGGCCTCACTATGGAATATTATTCTTTGGCCAATGTAAGAATATGGTTCTCAATCGCATTATTCATCATACGGTTAAGGGATTTCTACAGATTTAATTCCTCTAAACATGGATTCTACATGTTGATGGCAAACAAGTGACCCTCACATTTTCCACATAGGGAAGAAGAGAATTCATCCATTGTCTGGAGTTTTCTAATCTTATTACTCGGGAAGTCTAGACATGACCAGCACTTTTCTAAAGATGTAATTCACTATAATGGTGTGTGGGTAATCCGATTTTTATCAAAGAATAGCTTATTTGATGGCCTTTTATAAATCTTTACCTTGAATCATTTAATAGGAAGACAGTCTTTATAATTCCCATGACCTCAACTCCAATTATCAAACAAGCCAGAGGTTATTTCTCCACCTATTCTCTTCATCCTAGCAAGTTCTCCATCAAAACAATCATTGGATGCCTACAGCATTGCTTATGAAATATGAGAAATGAAGTAGAGATCAGGCCAAAAAATGTTACTGCTGGCTCATTATTTAAAACAGATATTAATAGCAGATGATTTCAAATCAGATCTTTTTCCATCCGTTCCCACTTGGACGTCGACATGTGGTGCTAAAATCATCTACAGAGAGCTTCTGGTCATGTACTAATTGCTAATCAAAGACTTCTTCCCTATCCTTTAAGTCTTTCAGAAAAAGTTAAACAAAAATGCCAGTTAAGGTAGGCCCGGTAGGGTAAGGGTTGCGTGGTGGTTCTTGCACTGGTAGTCGAGGGTGCTTCCCACGATACAGATACTGGGGCCGCCTTATCACTTGAGATCACATGGATTCAAAGCAGTAAATAAAAAGGATCTTGCTTTATATATACGACTTGGAAGACATGGTTTTCTTGTGTGGATTCGCATCAGACTGGGAAAAGAAAAGAACCAAAGCAATCCAATGTCTGTGAGGGAAAGAGAAAGAGGAAATGGTAGTGGGAAAGAAGAGGGAAAATTTCACGCCCCAGGCTCGAGATCAGATTACTCAGGACTAATTTCAGATCAAAAAGTTTACTTGGACAAACTTTTTGGCCAGAATTTTGGCCAACCCCCATAGTTTGCATTAAATATCATTAATGCAAACCATGGGGGTTGGCCAAAATTCTGGCCAAAAAGTTTGTCCATGTAGCATTACTCATTTCAGATTGCTATTCCATCATACTTACTCCTATAAACTCCAAACTAACCGAAATTAAGACAAAATTCATAATAGATCAATCATACATACCTGTCAAATGCACAATTCTGCGGAATATATATATATATATATATATATATATATATATACACACACACACACACATTGACAAAATAGTAAACTGAACAAATTACTTTATATCAAAAGTAAAGTCCAATATATGCAGTTCCTTTTCTAACAACGTCAACAACTACATATTCAAATACAATGCAGGTGACATCTATTTATATTCTAAAATGAATATACAAAAGTATCTATCGAAACATTTCCAAAATATTTTATTAACTAACACTCCAATTCAAGTTCATTCGATTAGACCTTTTAGAGGTATCGGATGAGCCTCCTCCGCTGGTTGTGCAGCCTCGGCATGACTGACATGGGCAACTGGACCTGTAATGTTTACCAATAACACCGAGAACACGACAATTCAATAATTTATATACAGATCTATGATAATATATGCTATATCTATCAATTTATCAATCCAATGGTTCTAGACAATTAAATTTAAAACAGTATCCTATACAGTGGAGTCAAGTAATAACAAATACTAATTTGGCAACTACAATAGCATTTGTTTCAATTCAAAGCAGTCAGTGTATTTGTCAGACAAATACTAGCTAGTCATTCATATTCATTCGTATTCATTCATTTCAGTTAGTACTCTTATTAGGTGGCTTATCAAATGGGGCTTTTCTGTCCATATGTGGCTTTTCATTCAATAAATGTTTTCATTACACGGCTTATCAATGAGAGACTTTTAAGTCTAATATATGGGATCTACTAGTGTCTTGATCAGAGATCACTGACATCACCACAGAGTTCCCGAACACCCAAGTCCATCTACTGCAGTAGGATTGTTCATTAATTCATTGTTACCTTTAGTAACTTGTTCATTAATCATTATTCATTCAGTATTCTATTCAACTCAATAAAGAGTTTAAGAAACTACTATGTAGTGCCAAACTCGAGAATTCAACTCAATCTATCATTTAATTCGGACTTCTAAACCAAACAAATGGGTGAAGCGCTCGCTATCCAACGTACGTGTTATTTTCGATAAACATTACTTTAATTAGTAGTTTGAACATTCAGATAACCTTAGCTAACACTAGGAAGGTTTATGAACAATTCTTATTCAACTCATCATTCGATTCAGTTGATTTGAGACTTGGATTTATCCCGAATCGCCACACGAATGAACACCAATAATGACTATTGAGATCACTCAATTCGTCTTAAAACTAGTCAACTAATAGCCATAAAGAATCTCTGATTCAATAGGCTTAACTTATGAAAAATTAGATTTTTAGCATCAAAATTACTGTGCATTCGGTCACCTTTCGGCTGGCCGAACTGTGGAGTTCGGCTAGCCGAATAAATTCGGTCACCTCTCAGTTAGCTTTCTAGTAGCTCGTTTTTCTGTCAAAAATTCCTGACATGTCTTCGGTCACCACTTGGCTGGCTAAATTGGATTTTTCGGCTAGCCGAGTCAAGTTCGGTTACTTGTCCAATCTCTATGAAAATCCTATGCTACAAGGGCATTCGGCCACCTCTTCGGCTAGCTATTCGGCTGGCCGAATAGACCATTTCGACGAGCGGAACTCAGTTCGGTCAACCTGCGGTCAGCTTTCCAACAGCTGATATTTCTGATAAAATCATGCCCAGAGGCATTCGGTCACCTGTTCGGTCACCTTTCAACTAGCCGAACCTGAACCAGAAGTTTAGAAAATTCCTGAACTGAAATTTCTTCTTTGAACTACATGAGTTCAATTAGTCATCCTAAGCATCCTAAATCATAGAAGTGCATACACTTGTCTTGTTTGAAGGTCAATTTAAGAAAAAGCCCTTTGATAGCTTGATTGAGTTTGAAACTTCTCAACTTGAAGCCCTCCTTTCAACCTATATCTATGGAAACATTCAAGGTACAAGTCCTATGAGCTAGTTGAGCTATAAGTCTTTCCTAAGCACTCAATAGAACTTGAAAAACTCTTAAAAAAAGAGGTCAAATACTGTAGCCTTTGTGGAGAGAATTTTGAGTTTTCTCTCAAGCTTTATCTCCAAGGAACTCCAAGGAAGAGATGGAGAAGATGAAGTGGTCCAACCTCCACTCCAAAAGCACTTGAACCTCACAACTTGATGAAGGAATGAAGAAGAAAGAAAGAAAATGGAGTCTAGGGTTTGCTCAAACACTTGGGCGGGGATTGGAGATGAATGAACTCACTTGGAGTTCATCTTATCCTATATAAGCCCAAATTTGCATTTAGGCCCTCCACCTCCTAACTCATTTCAATTCAAGTCAAACGAAGGGTCATTTGATCCGTTTCTCGTCGAACGACCTCGAGTCTTTTTTGAAAGTTATTGTACTCTTCGAGATACGCGTGTTGGTATCAAGAGTTTCTGTATTCGATAAAATACGCAAAGATTCGTATTTACGAAAAAGTCTTTAATTCTCCTTGTTTAAGTCTAACATCTATTCAATTCACTCAACCTCATTCATTCTCATTTCATCAAGCCTAAATCATTCATTTTGAGGCTAATTCAATTTCATTTGGCCATAAACCATCATTAGTTGTTAATTAGCTTAATTCCCAATCAATTAGAGTGAATCTCGCTTAACTCGGGATGGGGTCTAACAGGAAAAAGAAATGAAGTGAGGAAACAAGGAGAAAGAAGAAGGATAAGGAGAAGTGGAAAGAGGTAGAAGAAGTAATAGCTAACTCCAGTTATATCACTCTCTCCCTCGCTCTGTTTTTATGAACCCTTTTCTTTTATTTCATACCTTAGCAGTTTGCAACAGTGCTACAAGTATGATATGCACTAAAATCTCTCTGATATTTTAATCTCATTTTGATGAAATCTCCATTTATCCTGTTCATGATATACATGATATAGATGAAGATTGTGGTGTTGGTCGCGGTCGTTGCTAACCTAAAAACCGATATGGTTATAGTTCGCGGTTCATCGTGTTTGTAAATTTAAGTGCTGCCATTTGCTTGGTGTCTAAGGTGGTGCCTGGTACATATCTCTTATACCAACATTACTTCGGTCTCTGTGTTTTAGTGCTCTTCGTTGTACTAATTTTTCCTTTTAATATGTTGCATTGTTCTTTTTCAAATATATATATATATATATATAGATTATATAGATGAAAATTGTGGTGTTGGTCGTAGTCGTGGCTACCCTAATAACCGATATGGTTACAATTCGCGGTTTGTCGCGGTGTGAATTTCTTTCTATTTCAAGAATTTAAAGAGATATCCAAAAATTCTAGAATATTAAAAAATTATAGAAAACAATCTCTGTTTTTTCATCAGTGCACACAATAAATTAAAATATCAATTCCCATAAGTCATAACATCCTGTATTACTATCTTATAAAAAATTGTTTAAAGTTTATACAAATTTAATGATAAATTTACATATCTCCTTTGAGGTTTAGCAATTTGTTGTTTTTTTGTTAAAATTACATTAACCATGGTTAAAATGCCGGACTTGTGCCTCTATCCATTCCCATTGGATCATTGGATGCAAGAATGCTTGGGCAAAAGCTCTTTGAGAGTCTGTCTAAACTAATAATTAATATGCATATATAGTGTTTCCAATTTTGGTAGTGAGAATGTATGGTCTCTATTTGCATAAAAATCAGTATGCAGCCTTGAGTGGTTTTGTACATTTCCTTCAACCTAGAGTACTACATTTCCTCTCGTTTCGCCTTTTATCTAAATTTTCACTTTAGTAGCAGCTGACCTCGGTGTTAGGTCCATTATACAGAAAACAATTAATATGATTCTACTTTTATTTCAATCACATTTTTTCTTATTAGCAATTAATTGCCAGTGGCATCAACTCATATTAGAATTATATTTGGTTTAAAGGCAAGAGAAGAGGATATACTGATTTTGAACAATTAATATTTCATTTGTATTTCCCACTCATTAAATTTCTAGCGAAGGAGGCATGTGCTAAGCTTGGACCTCAATTAGAAAACTCAGAACTATTCTACATAGGTGCATGAATATTGTAAGGCAACTTGAATAAGAGAAGTATGAAGAATTTAATATAATATATTATTCATATTATGATAATATCAACCTAATATAAACAGTAGTATTTCATTAACATTACTTTGATGGAATATTACATAAATTTTACACACACCCGCGCACATATACACATACATAATATTATCATATAATGATAATACATTAATACAATATTAATATTAATGTCAAACCTTACTTGGGATGGTGGATTTTAATTGATCAATTGTTTATTAAAGTTGCGTACTTCTATTTATATGAATGCATTTTGAAGACTGTTTAATTATGGATTACATGCAATTAAAATGTGTTTCATTTGAATTGATGTGTTTATGAGCGAGCAATTTATATGCCTTCACTTAAATGAGTGATTGATGACAGCAATAACTTGAGCAAATAATATAAGGAGGCTAGCCAAATTAAAAAAGTGTTTTAACTGTAAGACAGCTAACATTCACCATTCATTCCTTTTGATGAGTTCCATTCACATTACTATCAATTGTCATGAAACTCATGGTGGTTAATCTCTTTGATTCTTTTTAACAGAAAGTTGCAAAGAAGTCGAAATCCAAAACAGATGAAGTAAGCACCATGTTTCCTCATTCATTTTCTTTTCTTGGATGCTATATTGTGATTAGGGTGCTGATATGTTTTGATTTTGTTACTATAAAACCCATAAAAAGAAACCTTACTTAGATAGTCCTTAGAACTCAAGGCAAGAAAGCTAATATTAAAAAATACAATGCTGGAAATGAATAAGTATCAAAGTATGTACTTTATTGGCGATGAGTTCAATTGCTGTACACTTGCGATTCTTGTACATGGTTGCACTTATCATGATCTATTCATTTTTTGCAGGAGCAATAGATCCTAGATATGAGAGGAGTAAAGGAGACTTGTAGGTGGGGTATTGTCAAATGATGCTACTATGTAAGATAAGTTTTTGTAAATGTACATGCTTCATAGTAGTTAGAATTACCAATTCTCCTTTTCCTTACAAAACAAGTGTTAATTTTTTAATGACAATTGATCTCATGCTACGTACCATCAATATAGTTATAAGATCATCGATTTGTTGCAACCAGCCCAAATGTCGCTTCAACAAAGTGAAATAGACCATTGGATCGATCAAAGGTAAATTATGGCTATTTTTTAATGCAATCACTACACCATGTATTAAATGGTACAAGGCATTCCATTTGTAGGTGTGTTCATGGCCCGGGGTGGGCTGAGGTGAGGAACTGACTAATAAACTTTAAACCCAACCCCAAGTCTGAGTGTGCACTTTTCAAGCCTCTCAAATGGGCAAGTAGGGAAAAATGACTATAATTTCCTTTCTTTGCTAATTTAGCCTAATGAGCTTTTTGTGAATTTAGAATGCACCATATTTTGGAATTTTGAATACTTGACATTCCATATTTCATTGAATTCCCCAAATAATGGGATGCTTCAAAGTTTGGAATTTTAGGAGCCTTATCAGGGTATTTGGCTGGATTAAATTGTTTATAAGAATTCTACATCTTGGTAGTCATTATAGAAAGCATTGTTCTCTTTTTTGAATTATTAGAACTCTGTCTGATTAGTGGAATTATAAAAATTACACAATTAGAATAACATTTTTTTATCTTCAAAATTCCCCAAATTATACGTTTGAGGGTGATTTTTTGAATAGAGGTTGTTATTTGTATTCCCTTCTCTATTTTGTTCTTTATATCACACAATAAAACTAATTTCATTAGAATCCCATTGTGTGTTACAAAAGGAGATCCTATGTATTTATCTTTTTCTTTTTTCTCCCTTTTAACTACCGCCTAGAGAAATATCCCTTCTCTATTTTGATCTTTATATCACACAATAAAACTAATTTCATTAGAATCCCATTGTGTGTTACAAAAGGAGATCCTATGTATTTATCTTTTTCTTTTTTCTCCCTTTTAACCACCACCTAGAGAAATATCTCAACTCTTCTTGCTCTCCATTTTTCTTGTATGTATAAGAGACGTTGGATCTTGAGGTCATGTTTTTGTTGCTCTGGAAGGCCATTTCCTTCTCAGGTATCTCGTCTCCCTCTCATCAATTAATCAATTTGATCTCAAAGTCTAAAATATAAAATGATGACCAGTTAAAGAAGAAGACCTCTCTACTGCTGCATTATGGCTCTTTTTAACATCTTTTTTAAAGGTATTATTACCAATTTCATTTTCTTCTTGATTTACATTTCATCTCAATCTTTTTTATGATTATTCTAATGGATTGATTGATGAATTTTTTTTTTTGTTTTTGTTTTTGCTTTCTCTCTTTTTGTTTAGTAGTTCTAAGGATTTATGTACCTCAAATTGAGGATCATGTACTTTCATATTTACTAATCAACTCAACTCAAGCAGGCATAATTAGAACTTAACAACTGTATGTTTATCCTTTTTCATGACAATAAATATATCACGACGATAATGAGCCTCTCATAATGACAATTATGTGCAACATACGTACCTTCCACTAGTATTTGCTAAAAGACTGGTTATCGAAGGACCATCAAGGAAATGACTGTTCACCATTTACCATAAGAAACCAAATTCTAAAGATGCTTTTGAATATTTACTAAGAACATAACATGTCAAATCAAGAAAGAGACAACAGATGTATAAAGAGAAGTTTACATTTCAATAAAATATATTTTCTTTTGTTTTCATGGTGTAAAATAATTTGAAACTTACGTTATTTCAATTGTATTACTTTTTACAAGTAAAGGGATAAGTGAGAAGACCAGAGGGAGGCGAAGGATTGTCATGAGAGGAGTGAGATGAGGAGTTAACAATTAGTACTGTGACTAGTTTCCTTCTAGTCAGTGAAGTAAAATTTTTGGTGGTTAGGCTTTTTTCATTTTTGTGATCAATCAAATGTTGGGAAAGTTTTTAAAAAATAGAAAGGGGTTATTGGGATTAATTTTCCATAATTTTCACTGTATTTTTTAAAATTATAAAAATATAATACCTTTTAAAATCGTTAAACTTAAAGCCAAAGGGTTAAGAGGGAACACTGGGGTCAAAAAACTCTTGCCCACGTCAAGAGTACTCATCTAGATCTAAGAATCTCTCAATTCTCCATGATTTGCGTGTCCCCTAGTGGGCCCACAAGAGAGTCTATACATTTTGAGTAATGCTACTTGGACAAACTTTTTGGCCAGAATTTTGGCCAACCCATATGGTTTCCATTGAATATCATAGTGATATTCAATGGAAACCATATGGGTTGGCCAAAATTCTGGCCAAAAAGTTTGTCCAAGTAGACTTTTTGATACATTTTTGGGTTTCAAGATTCAAGTGTGACATTTTTGAACCCTGCTACATGCCCGACTGGGGGACCGATCCCTAGCCGGTCCTCCAGTTCGGGCGTGTAGGCTTATATGATATTTTTTACTCCAATGGTCAATATTGATGGGATGTGGGACCAATTGCTCACATCACATGTGACGGTACCTATGCCGCTTTATTGTTAGTATCATTTATCTGAACGGTTTTCGTGCTCATTGTGCACTGGCGGGGTCGGATCTTTCTATTATATTAGGAAATTTGTACTCCTTGTTTAGACCATGATATGGGATAAATTGACTGGAGTGTTTTCCTTTGGTTTCCTTGATATTGGATAAAATATTGGTCGTCCATGGATGATCCATTATGCAAATCTTGTGTTGGTAGCCATTTTCGTTTCACTAACCATTGCCCATATTCTTAAAGAAATGTTAGTGACGCGGAGACTATTGCTCACCATGCATTGATCTAGATTTGTATCATGGTGCTGCTCTACCTTTGAACATATTAATAAAAGATGAGAAGCTCAAACTAATTGGATTTTTCAATTTGATTGATATGTTTAACATCAAATGAAAAACCATTGTCTGGTTTTGTTGTACATCTATGAGTGGCAGACACATTTCATCTGTGAGCCGGAAATTAAAAGTGGATTAACAAAAGGAAATTCTTAGCTCAATCTAGGCCTAGGCATTCTGATCAAGAAGAGTCTGTGACAAGGTAGAACTGTGACAAAAAAAATGCAAGTAGGTTATGTTTTTGTGCTTTCTGACTTGATTTCAACAGAAAGAATGAGGTTCTAATGAGTGTTGTGCCAAAGGCCTAAGCAGCATGGTTAAATAACATAGTGGATGGCTTCTCAAGACAATTGAGTAAATGCTCTGTGGGATAATGGATCTCACATATAGTTCCTCCTATGAAAATGAAATCAAACTTAAATCCACATACTTAAATCAATCTTCACACTTGAACCGTTGGATCTTCTCCAATATCAAAGCCTAAACGTCCTATTTCCCTGCAGTAGTAAGGTCTGAACTGTGAAATACACAAACATTCCTTATCAAATTGAGGAAAGGTGGAAGTCGCTTGTTGAAATAAAAGTTAGTCTAGTTACGATGTGCAAATAGTTAGCTATTCATTTAAATTTAAGGTTAGCCATGTTTGGATTTGGTAGTAGTTAGTAGTTTTTTCTGTGATAACTGAGTTCATATAATTTTAGGATGTTGTAATTTCTAACAATCAAGACAATTTCTATCTATTGAAATTTTGTATAAGTTTTGTTTTGTTGGTGGGGAGTGTTGGGCTCGTTCGAACTAAAGCTCGACTATTTAAATGTGAATGTTTTTGCTATATGGAATTCACAGTTTTCTTCACAGTGACCAAAAGAGTGATGAGTTGGTAAGTAAATTAGCCGTATGCAAAGCAACTATGCGTACTCTTGAACAAGACACAACGGAGAACGTTGTGACCTAAAACTACTGTAGATGAATAGGCAATTCAATACTTATGTTTTGCATTTGTTTCCTGAGCAAAAGAAACCTTAGGGTCATTTGCATTTATGGATACAACATGAAAACTGTTTTTACATATGCAAATGTTACATATGTGAAATGCATTATCATGTAGTCAAAATCACTATTTTTATAAGTAAATGAGTACAGGCAAAAGTTATAGATATACTTGGTTTTTTTTTTTTTTTTTACTATTTCACAAATTTCTCAAAATCCTTAAAGATTTAGTATATGAAACTACGTGTCTTGATGCTTATCACAGATGTGAAACTATTAAGTGATTTGGATAATGAATTGGGGGCCACAAAAGTGCGGAAAATTACATCTATAGTCTAATATTTAATAGGCATTTTTCATAAATTTCTTAAATACTATGGAAATCTAAGATATGAAATTAAAATTCATAAGTTTTCAATTTTCTCTCCACTTTGTATAAAGAAGAGAAAATTTAGGAAGTGTAGTTGATATTTTAATTTTATGCCCTTTTTGCCCCTCCTCAAATATTCCTTTGCTCTTTCAAAGAAGAGAGGATCTTACCAAATAATAGGGTCATTCTTGTCTTTTTTTTTTCTTTGAGATATATAAAAGGAACTAGATTATCCTATCCCCTTTTCTTTTGGACAGGTAGTGTGTTTGTTATTCTCCTTGCATTTTACGACAGGCTTCTCACATGCAGACTTCATTCAAGTAGCTAGAGTTTTATTAGACTCTTTGAGTAAGGTCCACTTAAAAATGAAAATAGAGTCAAAATGTGGATCCTCTAGAGTTGATTTCTTGAGTGGGGCCCTTAGTGAAGACTAAACTTGACAAAAAGAAATGTTCTATTTGTATGAGTATTTTGACTCAATATAGTTTGGGCCCAGTGTCAAATTAATTTATATGAAATACTTGAATTGCTTATATTATTTTATATGAGTTATTAATCTGAAAGTGGGTCGCTTGAGTGAAGTTTGATGAGGATTATATAAGAGAAGGGGAGGCCATTTTATCAATGATTTAGATATTTTAAGTGAACCTACTATTCTAGAACTCTTCTGTGACTCATTGTTTTTTTTCCCTTGTTCCTACTACATGATATTAGGGGCCTTAATACCATTATTGCGCCACAAAAAGTTGCCCCCATTTTCAACGAGAAATTTCGTTCCAATTAAATATAGGCCTAGTTTCATATTGATCTCTGACAAATCTATAATATTTTATCCTTGTGTCCACCCCTTACATTTGTAACCACTTATGATTTACCATCTCATCATATATGTAAATTATGAGAGGCTAAAATAATTGCAATCACACACCATTTTAACAGTTCATTTGTGTAATAAGTACAAATAAATGTGATGATGAGTAGCCATTAGGTATGTGTGCCATTTAGATATTTAAATAAGTGCAAACAAATGACCCTCACATTATTTTACACTTGGGAAAGGAGAGATTTCATCCATTGCCTAGAGTTTTCTAGTTTTATTTCGTGCGAGATCTAGATGTGACCGGCACTTTTCTAAAGATGTAATTCACTTGATGGACCCTAAACTTACCTGGTGTACGTATGTGTGAGTTTCGTGCATGTACCGAGGGAAATAGTCATGTTGGGTTATATGGAACACGCAAACCCTCATCATAAAATAAAAGGCCTAATGTGTTGATAAGTTAGCTATTTGCATAAAATTGTGGTGAGCTAAAACTACTGTGGATGAAATGACAATTCAATACTTATGTTTGTTATTGTTTTTAGAGAACAAGAAACACAAACAAGAACCAAGAGATGACCCAAATGGTAAAGGGTGAGTCATCTCACCCCAGCAGAGCATAGAGGTGGAGTGTTTGTGGTGCGGAGTACAACAACGGTCTTACTTTGGCAGAGCACAGATGAAGTCTTATGGCTGGGCACCAAAGTCCACCCTAGGGATCATCCCTATGACATAGACCATGCTTGTTTAGGACTACAATAGTTTATCATTCTTCCTTTCTAGAAGCAATAAATAAATAAATAGTTTACATTTGTAGAAGAGCTCCATTCATCTGGATTTTTCAAGTTCTGGCTAGGTCGATTTAGAGCCCGTTTGGTAAATTTACATGTAAAATAAAGTGTAATAAAGCATCAAATGAAAATAGAATAAAATATAATAGGGTTGTGATGATATTTTATTTTTAGTTATTTCGGATGAAATCTTTTTTACTTTTTGTAAAGAAAAGTGAAGTTTTTTTGTTGCCATCTTTTTTACATTTTCCACATGGGGAAGAGGAGATTTCATCCATTGCTTGGAGTTTTCTAATTTTATTATGTGGGAGATCTAAATGTTTTTGTTGCCATCTTTTTCTATCCGTTCCCACCTGGATGTGGACATGAGGTGCTAAAATTATCTTCAGAAAACTTCTGGGTGAGCAAATGTGTAACTTACCTGGTCATGTGGTAAATGCTAATCAACGACTTCTTCTCTATCCTTAAGTCTTTCAGAAAAAGTTAAAAAAGAAAAGTTATGGTAGGCCCTGGTAGGGTAATAGTGTGAATCACATGGGTAAGGGGTGCGTGGTGGTGCTTGCACTGCTAGTCATGGGTGCTTCCCACGATACAGACACTGGGGCCGCCTTATCACTTGAGATCGCATGGATTCAAAGCAGTAAATAAAAAGCATCTTGCTTTATATGTACGACTAGGAAGACGTGGTTTTCTTGTGTGGACTCGCATCAGACTGGGAAAAGAAAAGAACCAAAGGAATCCAATGCCTGTAAGGGAAAGGGAAAGAGGAGAAGGTAGTGGGAAAGAAGAGGGACAAGGAATGAAGTGAGGAAACAAGGAGAGGACGAGGAGAAATTAGAAGAATAAGGAGAGAGGTGGATAGAGGTGGATAGAGGTAGAAGAAGCAGCTAGCTCCAGGTATATCACTCTCTCCCTTGCTCTCTACCCTTCTGAGCCTTTTTCTTTTATTTCATACCTCAGTGGTTTGCTCTCATATTTTAATCTCATTTTGATGAAATTTCCATTTATCTTGTTCATGATATAGATCATATAGATCAAAATTGTGGTGTTGGTCGTGGTCGTGGCTACCTAAAAACCGAGATATGGTTATCGTTAGCGGTTGATCGTGTTTGTAGATTTACGTGCTGCCATTGGTTAGGTGTCTAAGGTGGTGCCTGGTACATATCTCTTATACCATCATTACTTTGTCTTTGTGTTTTAGTACTCTTCGTTGTACTAATTTCTCCTTTTAATATATGTCATTGTTACTTCTTCTAAAAAAAATGTAGATCATATAGATGAAACTTGTGGTCTTGGTCACGGTCGTGGTTACCCTAAAAATCGATATGTTTACAGTTCGCAGTTTGTCGCGGTGTGAGCTTCTGTCTATTCCAAAAATTTAAAGAGCAATCCAAAAATTCTAGAATATTGAAAAATGATAGAAAACAATCTTTTTTTTTTCATTAGTGCACGCAATAAATTAAAATATCAATTCCCATAAGTCATCACATCCTATCAAAAATAGTTTAAAGTTTATACAAATTTAATGATAAATTTACATATATATATATATATATGATAAAAGCACTAAAAATATCATAAATTAGTATATTAGACTTAACTAATAAGTAGTTAAATACTCAAACATCAAGTAAGTTAGGACTTACAAATATGTTATAACTTACAAGTTACAATAATGAATTCCGCGGAAAACTACTTAATATTAATATTAAAAGGGTGCAATGAGAGAAAGTAGGTCTAAGAGAAACTAAGAT
Source organism: Cinnamomum chago (assembly GCA_038049695.1). NCBI lineage: Eukaryota > Viridiplantae > Streptophyta > Magnoliopsida > Laurales > Lauraceae > Cinnamomum > Cinnamomum chago. The sequence continues at coordinate 124,295,934 of CP142451.1, forward strand.
GTAAGCTCCAATCCACTTCTTTAAAAAAAAAAAACCTCCAAATTTTCAAAACCAAAATGTCTATATCTAGGCTCAAAACCACTAGATTTAAGAGAAAGTAAGAGTCTAAAACTAAAGTTAGCTCAATGAGAGGCTTTGATTGCAATTATTTCACCTTTTAAAGAGATTCAAAAGTTAGGTGAAAATCGAAAAACAAAGTGCTTAAAACTATAAAGATCTGCTCCAAAACTCTATATCCAACATTTTTTTTTTTTTGGTACCCCAGTCAAGGGGACTGGGACCCAAGAGAGTGCCATCATACACATGGGAAGGAAGCCGGCACAAGCAAGAAGAGGTGGTACTCGTGGTTCTAACCCCAAGCAGTCAGGTAGGAACGGACGCTCCTTACCACTCGGCTAAGGAGTCGTTCTTAAACTCTACATCCAACATGTTTCTATCATTTACAAGGCATTTTGTGAAAGAAACTTAAAAAAAAAAAAAAAACATGAAAAATAAACTCAAAATGCTTACCTAAAGCTACTTGGTTAAGTTCTTTGGTTTTGTTGCAATGAAATCTATTCAAATATTGAGATTTTGATGTGCAATCGTAAAAAAAGGTTTTGGAAAGATGAAATAGGGTCTTTAGCTTTTAGAATGGGCTTTGAACTCCTGCTACCAAGACCAATATGCATCAAAACTTTGGTCTGGTAGCGGCCAATACTGCTACATATTGGCCAATATGCACCTGTGTTAAGTTGGTAGACATTTTAAAGCATAGTTGTTAATGATGTTAATGGTACAAAAAAAATATGATAATTTCTAATGGAGTATTTCAAACTTTTGCTGGTAATTCATGTTTTTGACCTCTTGTCATATCTTGCTTCAATCGAAAAAGGACAAAGAAAAAAGTTTATTATTTTAGTTGTTTTACTGATCTCTGATCGGGTCCGGATCCCCTGTTTTAATCAAATAGTAGAAGTGCTATTTCGTCTAGTCCCTAACCGCCACGTGTAAAAGAATGCCATATCAGCTGGATGACCTCAACTGCTTTGTTGAAATGAAAAAGAAAACTAGTGGGTCTTTTTTACAAATACAGAAATAGGTGTGGAGGCAGCCCTTATTTCCGATGGAGAAGTGGAGGCCGGAATTGGATGGAATTTGACGGAATCCGGCAAATTGAAGGTGGCATATGCACCCTTGAGAGCGAGCGCAACCTCATTGTAGGCGGTCAGTCATCTTAGCCGTCGGAAAAGTGTCGAGCCGAGTTCTTGAAGCCTTGCGTGCCTCTCGGATCTCCGACACCCATTTGTCGCTCCGGGATCGGATCTCGTGGTAGATGGGATGTTGCCAGATAACTCAGGAGGCAGTGATCCATCATTAATCGAACTAATAGCAATTTAGTATTTGCACAAAAAATATGAATTTCCACACAAAAAAAAATAATCAGCCATTCCGATAGATTATGTTGTTGTTGACCTTGTCATCAAGGCCATAATCATAAGAATATTTCCAAAAAATAAGAAAAAAATCCCAATTTATCCAACCCTAAAATCTCTGCACTACATGCATGATCATTTCCTTTCCCTTTCCTCCTCATCGAAAGGAGAGCCCAAGTCTTGTCTCTCAAAGCCCTTGTGTGGGGGATCCCTTAATGCGCAAGTTGAGCAAGGGTTGGCTGTAATCCCTGCGTGTGTTCCGTTTCGACTGCATGCACCTCGGCACGGAAAACTGGACTGCTTGCCAAGACCACCACCGACGCTCCCCGTCTCGGCAAGGAGCTGCGTCAGAAAAGAGATGCGCATCTCGGCTGCAACTGAGGTGATGAGCTCTCCCCTAGATGAGCACAGACCACCACACCTGACATTTGGACACGTGGCAGAGTTTGGGCACGCGTTGATGGGACATATACACCATCCAAGCCGTCCACTTTCACCAAATCTCTGACAAATCTACATCCGATGGTTGTAGCCACATCCGGACAGGGTCCAAGAAAGGATCCGATGGGACCCCAGCCGCCAACAAGTCAAGGCGAGATCAGGCCCAACGTGACTGGCATTTAATGCAATGTGGGCTATGTTGGACCCTCATCAATTGCTCTATGGCCTAATGTATCCCTAGTAGTCAAATCAAGAGGCCCACTAACAGATATCAAAAGGCTTTCCTCATATAAGAGGATCGATCACCCAAAGTAAGGTACACACGTTTACGTGCATGCAACCATCCACAACTCTTTCTTCTTCAACCAACTTCCTTGCACTAACTTAGGCATCAGAGAACCCTGTGCTGCCCCACAGCCAGGGTCCTCTGACCTCTTCTTCTCCCTTTTCAAGTACCTGAAAGGCTCAGCTCTCTCCGGTCACTTGGATAAGTCCTCTAAGGCTCCCCCAAATCTTGTGAGTTAATATTTTCAGCACTTACAATTGACGCCGTTTGTGGGAATTTGCAGAGTCTTCCCTAGCACCATGACTAGGAGAGCCGCGAAAGGCGGAGAAACATCCAAAACACAACGTGTAGGACCGTCCTCTGACCTCCTTCCTGCTAAGAAGAGGTCTGGGAAGAAAGCTGTTGCAGAAGACTACGATGAGCGTGATTTCGCCCAAATCGACGTTCAAGAGTATAACCTTCGCTCAGAGTTGCATTCGAGGGGAGTAACGGCGTCTCTTCGGTGGGGAGACTCTCAACAGCAGTTTAGAGAAGGTCTCCTGCTGGGTCGAGTTCAACGATGCAAGTCTCCATTGGTGGACGGACCAGTTCTCTCTGATCATCCGGAGGACGATGGTGATGAAGATTACAATCTTGATGATGACTTTGACCCCACCCTTGAGGAGATTCGAGCGCAAAATGCCACCATCAAAGAAAAAGATGCTCTGATCCTCCAGCTCCAGCAGCAGCTGGAGAGAGCGACAGGCTCGACCAGGCAGCAACAGTCGCAGTGACAGGACGAGGGGAGGGTGTCTCGTAGCAGACACACTGTTCCCCCCGAGAGAGATTTGACGCTTTACCTGAACGAGAAGAGGCGTGACCGAGCTCGTGATGAAGGCTCGAGCACCAGCTGCAACCATTCGAGGAGTGTGTCAGAAACCATTCATGAGGACAGATACGACAATCAGGAGTGGCTCGAGGAGTGCATCAGGCAAACAGTCCAGCACAACTTGGAGGTGGCTGTTCTCGCCCGAGACCAACAGGATGTCTGCGAGTCTATTGATCTCGGCAAGTCCCCCTACTCTCGCGACATCAAGAGCTATCCCCTTCCGAGGAAGTTCATCGTCTCGAGGTTCGTCACTTACGACGGGACTTCGGATCCGGCTGCTCACTTGCGACACTTCTCCCAGAGGATGTCGATTTAGGGGGGCGAGGGCCACCTGAACTGTCGAGCCTTCTCCTCCAGTTTGGGTGACCTCCCCTTGAAGTGGTTCTATGCGCTTCCGAGTTGTCTATTTCGAGTTGACAGCAACTTCAGCAGTCCTTCATGAAGAAATTTCAGGCCTACAGAATCATGCAGAAGACGGACGCAAGTATTATTGCCCTGAAAATGAAGCGAGAGGAGAACATCACCCGTTTCGCCAAGCGGTTTTGGACGGTCTACAGCCAGATCGAGAACTCAAAGGACGAAGTGGCGATCTTCGCATTTCAGAATGCTCTGCTGCCGAACAATGATCTTCGTAAGGATCTGGCCAGGAACCCTGTGTCCTCCATAGCACCGCTGATGTCCATAGTCAACCGCTACATCGCCCAAGAGGACGACCAGACCCGAGCTTGGGAAAGCATCGGGATCTTACAGAAGGACCGAGATAACAAGCCCTCGAAAAAGGACAAGGGGTCGTCCCGAAGAGATGAATCAGACAGCCGCTGGACTCCGGCCGGTTCGGCGAAGGCTTTGACATTCACCTCAGTGGGAAGCAAGAAGCCTAGGCTGTCCGCGGACCCGTACCGAGCAATCAACACCATCTTCAAGGTGCCCATTCACAGGATCATGAAAAAGATCAAGTCTAAGCCGTTCTTCAGCTGGCCGCAGCCCATGAGAGGAGACCCATCCTCTCGGGATCAGAGCAGATTTTGTGCATATCACAAGCAGAGCGGGCATAAGACTAAGGAGTGCAGGATATTTAGGTCACACTTGGAGAAGTTTGCCCAAGACGGACACCTGCGGGAATATGTCAAGACGGGCGCTGGTGATGACAACCGGGCCCCGCGCCGAGATGAGAGAAGCCAGGATAATGATGGGTCTAAAAAACTCATAAGAGTCATCCATCTAGCTCACCTACCCAAAGGGAGCAACCAAGCTCGTGCCAAGTCTAGGCGAGCTTCCCATAGTGAGCAAGTGATGGCGATCGAACTCGACTCAGCTCCCAAGATGGCTCAGAGAGAGCGGCCCAAGATCTGGTTCTCGGACGCAAACCTGGAGGGGGTCCATCTCGCCTATAATGACCCGCTCATTGTCACTCTGAAATTGAAAAATTACACTGTCCAAAGGATCCTCGTCGACCCCGACAGTTCATCCGAGGTCCTCTACTTCGATTGCTTCAGGAGGATGGGCCTAACGGAGAAAGATTTGCAGGAAGCTCAGAGTCCCCTCATAGGCTTCAGTGCCAAGCTAGTGTACCCTAAAGGAAAAGTGACCCTCCGAGTCAAGGTCGGCGGTGCATCCGTCGTGACAGACTTCCTGGTGGCCGACGCACCTTCACCTTACAACGCCATAATGGGCAGGACCTGGCGCCACAGCATGGAGGTGGTCCCCTCTACTCACCACCAGAAGCTAAAGTTTCCATTGGAAGATAGGAATTGCAAAGTGGAGATAATTACAGTCCAACGGGACCAGCAAATGGCCAGGCAGTGTCTGATGGCCGTGGTGTCGGGGGAATGGGAGCCCAAGCAGGTCAACATGGTCGAGATGGAGAAGAAGCTGGATGAGGTCGGCCAGGACCCGAAGATGAAAAGCGTGGAGGACCTAACCGAAATTAGGATCGACCCAAACGATCCGAAGCAGTTCTTCCTGCTCGGGAGCCAGCTTGCAGAGCCAGAGAAGTCAAAATTGGTCCAGTTCTTGGTGCGGAACAAAGAAGTCTTTGCCTGGACGCCTCAAGAGATGCCTGGCATTGACCCCGAGGTCATGTGCCACAAGTTGAGGGTGGACCCTAACCACAAGCCAGTGATGCAGAAGGCTCGCCGAACTGGGGTGCCACAGACAGAGGCCGTGATCGAGGAGGTAGACAAGCTGCTAAAAGCCGGGGTGATCAGAGAAGTCCAGTACCCGTCCTGGTTAGCTAACACGGTGGTGGTCAAGAAGAAAACTGGCAAGTGGAGAGTGTGTGTCGACTTTACCGACCTCAACAAAGGATGCCCCAAGGACAGCTTCCCTTTCCCAAAGATCGATTAGATGATCGATGCCACTGCTGGACATGACAGAATGAGCTTTCTTGACGCGTACCGCGGTTATCATCAGATACCCATGTACGGGCTGGACGAAGAGAAGACAGCCTTCATAACACCCAGAAGCACTTACTGTTACAAGGTGATGCCATTCGGGTTGAAGAACGCGGGAGCCACCTATCAGCGTCTTGTCACCAGGATGTTTCAGGCCCAGCTCGGTAAGACCGTTGAAGTTTACATTGACGATATGGTCGTCAAATCCAAATAGGCGCAGAACCATTTGGCAGATCTGGCCCAAGTCTTTGGTATTTTGAAGAAGTTTAAGCTCAAGCTCAATGCTTCCAAGTGCTCATTCGGTGTCGGTTCCGGCAAGTTCCTTGGAAGCTTAGTCAATCGCAAAGGGATCGAGGTGAATCCAGACCAGATCTTGGCTATCCTCAGAGTACAGAATCCCACTTCTGCGAAGGATGTCCAGAAGCTCACTGGCACGGCAACCGTACTGAATCTCTTCATCAGATAAGTGTCGGCCTTTCTTTCAGCTTCTTAGGAAGAATTTAAAATTTCAATGGACTCCGGAATGTGACCAAGCCTTGCAGGAACTCAAGGCCTATCTCTCTTCACCCCCTCTTCTCTCAACTCCGATACACGGAGAGGTTTTGTACTTATATTTAGCAGTCTCGGATCATGCGGTGAGCTCGGTCCTCCTTAGAGAAGAGGACAAGCTTCAAAAGCCAGTCTACTATACGAGCAAAACCCTTATCGATGCCGAGACCAGATACCCACCCTTAGAGAAGCTCGCGCTGGCACTCATCAGTGCCTCGCGCAAGCTCTCTCACTACTTCCAAACTCACACGATAGTAGTTGTTACGGAACATCCACTTAAATCTGTTTTCAAAAAACCTGACTTTTCAGGAAGAATCTCCCGATGGTCTGTCGAACTGTGGGAAGTACGACATCCAGTTTCAACCCAGGACAGCGATCAAGGCCCAAGTGTTGACAGACTTTTTCGTGGAATTCTCTCCGAGCTCGGCACCGAACTGGGGGGCACGAGGCAGGAGGTGCCCATGGGCTCTAATAAATAGCCATAAGGCCAAACCCTCACCCCTGTTTGGAGAGTCTTCGTCGACGGATCCTCCACTTCAAGAAGAGTTGGTGCAGGAGTTGTCCTCTAGTCTTCAAAAGGGTTGGTCATCGAGCAAGCTTTGACCCTGGACTTTAAGGCGTCAAACAATGAAGCTGAGTACGAAGCTCTAATAGCAGGACTAAACAGCGTCAAAATCCTTGGAGCTCAACAGCTAGTGGTCTTCAGCGATTCACAGCTAGTGGCGAACCAGCTAACTGGGGACTACCAAGCTCGGGACGATAGGATGGTCGCTTATCTAGCCCTTGCAAAGAAGATACTCTCCCAGTTCCAGACGGCTGAAATCAAACAGATAGGCAGAGAGAGTCAAATTCTCACGCCGACGCCTTTGCTAATTTGGCATCTGCTGTCGAAACAGGAAAGAAAAGAGACATTTAAGTAGGATCGTTGGCCACGCCCAGCATAGAGCTCCATCCACATCGGGAAGTATTGTCCTTGATCTCGACTCGAGCTGGATGAACCCCATAATAGCCTACCTCAAGGACGACAAGCTTCCCGAAGACAGGGGCGAAGCTCACCGGATCAGACTTAAAGCAGCCCGGTTTCTGGCTGTCTCCGGAAGGTAAGCTCTATAAGAAGTCATTCACAGGCTCATACCTCGAGTGTGTTCACTAGAGCAGAGTTGAAGATTTCCTCTTTGAAATACATGAAGGGATCTGCAGGAGCCACATTGGAGAGAGGTCCCTAGCATACCGAGTAATTAGTCAAGGCTACTGGTGGCCATATATGCAGAAGGACGTGCAGGTATACACCAAAAAGTGTGAAAAATATCAGAAATTCTCCCGCTCTCTCCATCAACCAGCACAGGATCTCAGTCCGCTCTCCAGCCAGTGGCCATTCACCCAATTGGGGCTCGACATCGTGGGACCACTTCACCGAACTCTAAGGAACAGGAGGTGGCTAATTGTGGCCACTGACTACTTCACCAAATGAATCGAGGCGGAGCCGCTGTCTTCCATCACAGAGCAAGATTCCAAGAACTTCGTGTGAAAAAGCATTATCATAAGGTTCGGCATCCCTAGAGCTTTGGTCTCGGACAACAGGACCCAGTTTGACTCCAACCTCTTCAGGAGCTTCTGCCAAGAGCTCGGCATCCGCAACCACTACTCCACCCCGGCATACCCGCAGTGCAATGGTCAGGCGAAAATTTCTAACAAGGTCGTACTCGACGGACTGAAGAAGCAGCTCGACAGAGCTAAGGGACGATGAATAAAAGAACTTCCGAGCGTCCTGTGGGCTTACAGAACAACCCCAAGGCGCTCCACTTCGGTGACACCTTTCTCCCTAGCCTACGGAATGGAGGCTATCATTCCTTTAGAAATTGGCTTCCCTACTCTAAGGTTTGAACTCTTCGATCAGGGCTGGAATAAGTCACACTTAGCTTTGGAGCTGGACTTGACCGATGAGCGAAGGGAAGCAGCAGCAACCCGATTGGCCACCTACTAGCAATAGCTGGCCAGAGGTTATAATCAGAAGGTTAGAGAAAGGAAATTCTCAGTAGGCGAGTTTGTTCTGAAAAAGACACTCCCAAACGACAAAGATCCCAACCAGGGCAAGCTGGCGCCGAATTGGCATAAACCTTTCAAGGTGATCTCCACTGCCGGACAATCAGCCTATAGACTCGAAGACATGGAGGGCAGACAGCTACCCGGCCGTGGAATGCGTCTCATCTCAAGAAGTTCTATTTTCGAAACTTGTACTTTGTACTTAGAAGATTTCAATGAAAGAATTTCTTATTCGAAGAACGGGGCATCCTTTATCAGCAGTCCGGCTACGGCCATTGATGAGATCGCCTCGGGTCAGCCTATGTGCCACCTGGGTGTGATGCCATTACGGCCATTGATGAGATGGCCTCAGGTCGGCCTATGTGCCACCCGGGCGTGAAGTCATTACGGCCATTGATGAGATCGCCTCAGGTGGGCTTATGTGCTACCCGGGCGTGAAGCCATTACGGCCGTTAATGAGATTGCCTCGGGTCGGCCTATGTGCCACCCGGGTGTGAAGCCACTACGGCCATTGATGAGATCGCCTTGGGTTGGCCTATGTGCCACCCGGGCGTAAAGCCATTACGGCCAATGACAAAATTGTCTTTGGGACGGATCGAATCCCACCCCGGCGTCTGGCCATTTCGGCCTTCTAGACTTTCCCAAGGTCACTAACTCTGCTAACACGAATCTGTTTCGGCTGGCAAGAGGGTGGATGCATAGCCTCTTGCTCGGAACAGTATCGAAAGGCCAAGGCATCATAGAGCCAACCCTAAGTACGTGTCGAACATATTATAAGGCTTATTGTGTACGAGCTTCGTCGCACCACGAAGGGGTAGAGACGTGTTGTGGGCAGGGTCAACCACGGAAAGACAGTGTCTGCTTTGCATGATTTTCCAGTTCGGCCATGCCTCCAACTTGGAACGCATTGAGCCGAATCCAAACACTTGTACAAAAAAAAAAAAAACAAAACAAAACAAAACAAACAGAGAGAAACAATGAGCAATAGAGACAAAGTGCTAGGAGGAAAATGGAAAAGGTCACCACAGAGCGGAGAAGTTCACAATTTGAAGGCAAAGTTCAACTTTATTGATTCATTTACATTACACTACAACCACTCCCTTACAATTTGTACAATCAAGTCTTTACAAAAAAGAGAAGAAAGAAAATTTCTACATCAAAGGCTTATTCAGTGACGCCGGCGTTGGTTCCCTCGGCCGGAGGAGCTTCAGCTGGCGCGGCAGTATCCTCGATAGAATTAGGGGCAAAGGCTGGCTCCAGGTCCGAACTTGGGAACTTGGTTGGATTCTGGTAATTTGGGTCGTCCTCGAGGACGCCCACTTTGTCCAGAGCGGCGAGCCAGCGAAGCTCCCAAGCCTTGTCTCGGACGGCCAAGACTTGCGCCTCGTACAAGGAGGTCGCTTCGGCTACCCCCCTCGTTGTAGGCCACTTTGGTCTCGGCCTCAATCTTGGCTTCGGCTTCCTCGGTCTGCTCGGCCATCTTCCTCTTGTACGTTTCGATCTCGGCCTTCGCAGCCTCTACCTCGGCAGGGAGACTTCGGACCGACTCCTCTTGCTCGACCGTCTAATTGGTAAGGAGTAAGGTTTCAGGAACTAAGGCAGGCCCTAAGCAGTGGGTGCAACGGGAACCTGACCCCTCCCTCTACAACCGCTATGAGCGGGATGGGCATCCAGCCGTCAGCGTATGACCGGCGGACGTGGTCCACGGGATCGGCCTTCCGGACAAAGACATCGTCCGGTATCCCAAAGGCAGACCTAAGCCCTTCTATGCACTGGGGGGAGTCAATCTAGTGGTTGTAGATCCCCATGGCTGATAACAGAAAAAGGGCGAAGATGGGAAAGGATTGGACGAAAAGCTAGAAGAGGCGAAAAGACTCGAGGAACTTACTAAGGTAACCTAGAACAGAAACGGAAGCGGGCGCGCTGTGTGAAGACAAAGACTCTGCTCTGAGTATTTAGCTCTGGTTCTTAGAAGCGGTCTTTCGAAAGTGTAAAGTAAGAAAGGGGAAGAAGATGAGGATGCGTCCATTTATAAGGCAAGGGCGCCCCCTAATGGTGTCATTTCCAAGAATTCAAAAAACGTCTCTTCGGAGACTGCACACGTGCCCTGTACGACAGCGTAGCTGACCAAGTGGTGACACATGTCGTCAGCGGTTCGCCTCCCGCAATGATTTAAGCATGGCATTTACTGCAATTAAACTCCCCCTGGGGTGCGAGGAGAAGTTGAATAAGCGCTACGCGTCAATTGCTGACGTCGGGACGAAAACCTCTGGCGGCCTTTCATAATTATAGCTCCCGACCCCAAGGAATTCGGGATCCCAAGGACTCAGAAGCTAGGGGGCAATTGTGTGGGGGATCCCTTAATGCGCAAGTTGAGCAAGGGCTGGCTGTAATCCCTGCGTGTGTTCCGTTTCGGCTCCATGCACCTCGGCATGGAAAACTGGAGCGCTTGCCAAGACCACCACCGACGCTCCCCGTCTCGGCAAGAAGCTGTGTCAGAAAAGAGATGCGCATCTCGGCTGCAGCCGAGGTGATGAACTCTCCCCGAGATGGGCACAGACCACCACACCTGACATTTGGACACGTGGCAGGGTTTGGGCATACGTTGATTGGACATATACACCATCCAAGTCGTCCACTTTCACCAAATCTCTGACAAAGCCACATCCGATGGCTGCAGCCATATCGGGACAGGGTCCAAGAAATTATCCGATGGGACCCCAGCCGCCAACAAGTCAAGGGGAGATCAGGCCCAACGTGACTGGCATTTAATGCAGCCTAGGCGAATCGGACCCTCATTTAATGCAATGTGGGCTATGTTGGACTCTCATCAATTGCTCTATGGGCTAATATATCTCTAATAGTTAAATCAAGAGGCCTACTAATAGATATCAAAAGGCTTTCCTCATATAAGAGGATTGATCACTCAAAGTAAGGTACGCACATTTACGTGCATGCAACCATCCACAACTCTTTCTTCTCCGACCAGCTTCCTTGCACAAACTTAGGCATCGAAGAACCCTGTGCTGCCCACAGCTAGGGTCCTCTGACCTCTTCTTCTCCCCTTCCAGGTACCTGAAGGGCTCAGCTCTCCCCTGTCACTTGGATAAGTCCTCTAAGGCTCCCCCAAATCTTGTAAGTTAATATTTTCAGCACTTACTACCCTAATCCCCCGTAAATGAACCGCTTCGCGGGATAATTCAGATGGAGAGAGTCTCTTGGAAAAGAAGAAGGGACGTGTTTTTTTTTCACCCCATTGTTTTATTTGTAAAAAAGACCCCTTGGTTTACTATTTCATTGCGGTGTTGGTCGTGGTCGTGGCTACCCTAAAAACCGAGATATGGTTATAGTTCGCGGTTGATCGTGTTTGTAGAATTATGTGCTGCCATTGGTTAGGTGTCTAAGGTGGTGCCTGGTACATATCTCTTATACCATCATTACTTTGTCTTTGTGTTTTAGTACTCTTCGTTGTACTAATTTCTCCGTTTTATATATGTCATTGTTACTTCTTCTAAAAAAAATATATAGATCATACAGATGAAAATTGTGGTCTTGGTCATGGTCGTGGTTACCCTAAAAACCGATATGTTTACAATTCGCAGTTTGTCGCGGTGTTTTTGTCTATTCCAAAAATTCTAGAATAAATTCTAGAATATTGAAAAATGATAGAAAACAATCTTTTCTCGAAAATCTGGCGGTCCCCTCTTGAGGAACTCTGGCGATCCCCTCTTGAGGAACCTCTCAAAGATCAGGTTCGGGTCTGCCCCCTGAACTGGTACATCCTCAGGGGCTGGCGGGGCCACCCTATCAATCACGTCCAGCACCTGCGCCTGAAACTGCGCAAAATCCTCTGTCTGCCGCTGATAGGCTACAGTCTGGGCCTCCTGAGCAGCAAGGAAGGCCTGAAGAAATCTCTCAAAGCGGCGCTCGTGGGCGCACTGATCGTCGAGAACGACCGTCTCCGGTGGTGCACCATCTCCAGACATCTGTCATGAAAAAGAATTTGTGTCAGTTCAAATCCAAGACCTAAGACCACACTGACTCTACCCAATCCATCGTCCTCACACGTATCCCATCACTCGAATCCCCACTACGTCCTAAGGTTTCTAGTGTGTTTTATTTCCTAGAGACCAACCTGGCTATGATACCATAGAATTGTAACGCCCAAATTTCGGGTACCGATAAAATCGTTCGAATACCCGAAGTTGGCGCGCTACTTCCCGGAAAATCCGAGAACTTCCAAGATCGTAGGCCGCAATGAGGTCCAATTTAAAACTTTTTGACCAATATAATGCTTAATGGTTAATTTGCGGAAGCATAACAATTAAAACAAAGCGGAAGCAATTTGGTATCATATCTATATTAAATGTGAACAGAACAGTGATCAAGTTAAATGTATCAGTTGTTAATCAAAATTATACATATTTGATTCTACCCGACTCACTACAAAATTTCGCTCAAACCCAAAATAAAGATGAGCTCTCAAATCCCTAGTAAGTAATCTCTGCCCTCCGGCTCGACATCCGTGTCGGCCGGGCCCCACGCGAACTCTCCAGCGATCGACACCTCAACCAGTGCTAGTGTGTCCTCAGGGATCTCTGGGTCAAGGCCTAAGCACCAATGAAGGGTCAGATCTAAAAGATCTGGAAAGTAACAGCATACTACTAACATAGAACATATTTATCAAATGAAATAGAGACAGGTAAATAAATTAAATGAATAACAAGGAAAGGAACTAGGCAGTTGTGCATTTTAATCATAAGGAATCAGAATAATATAAACAACATCTAAACTACTACAACAAAATGGCACATTCACACGAGCTGGAATACCGCGGGATATTATGCCGCGGCCCTCCCATACTGAACACGGTTGCGGCGGGGAAATCTCACCAGTGCTGGGAATTACTAATCCCGCAAATCACTCATCAACTCATCATCTCATCACTCAAGACCGGACACAGTATCACACCGTCCGTCTTAACCACACAGTTCATCATGATAACTTCTCAACACTCATCTAGCTCCTACCGGGGATGATCAGTCCACAGGCTGAGTTTAAATCAACCGAGTGAATGTTCATGCCGACTCGAGAATACTCTAGGGGTCTGTGTCTATCTAGGCTTTGCCTTACGTGAACAAGGTCCTAACAATGTCTCTAAGAGGTCTACAAATACCAACTCAGTCTATGGATTTCATTCAGGGTCCAAGCCCACTCGTTGGATCCATACCAAGGCCCATCAGCACATGGCCTGGTCTAAATCTGTCCAAACGAGGCAACTTATCCATTTATTTCTGATAACAGTTTCCATTCAATCCATTATAACTTAACAGCCCAATAAAAACTACCTCTTCCAACTAATGGTACACATCTCCACACTTAGGCCCAATAAGGGCCCGCCTAGACACAGACACGGGTTAGTGATCTCCAAATCATAATATCGGGTCACCTCTAAGATATCCTAGGTTCAGGTTCTCTATTTATGTTCAATTAATAGTGAACAGCTACACTAAGAATCTAAGAGTGACAATAAATGATAACAGTGAAGTATGAACTTCAATAAGAGAATCAACGGGGAAAAGCAACGGTCCAATCCTAGGTAATGGGCCACATTAGGTTCAGGTCTATCTCCGGTAATTCGATCTCTAAACGAAGTCATTAATGCCATAAAATACTGTGTTTGGTGCTTAGGTGGTTACGGACATCTTTGACAACTCTTAGAGGTCGAATCATCTTAGATTATCAACCAAAACACTAATCAGTGGTCCCCGCGAGTCAAGGTTGAGCCACACTGTTGACTCGGGCTTAGAACATCGATGAACTTTCGTTTGGATGGTTAATGGGCCCCACAACTGATCAAAACTCCTAAATGTTGAAAATTGAAAAATCAGGGTTTTCCAGGTGAACCTGATATGTAGTGAGCTCGGTTGATCTCCTAGCCTGGTGGATCAACCGAGTGCACTGACTAACCTGAGTCAGGCCTCCTGGAAGACTCAATTCGTTTCTAAAGGTTTCCAGCGTATCCGGTCAAACACCCGGCCTAGGTGATTGACCATATACTCCAAAAACCTTAGAAAGATTGATATCCCAGCCTTAAACATTTTCTAAATGTAAAACACAAGTATCAGGTCGATCTGGGTGTAAATAGTCTGAGTTTTAGGTGAAAAACCAACTTTCAGTCAATTCTTGCATAAGCAGTGTGTACCAGGTCAACCGGCGCAAGACCAGGTCAACCTGGTTATTTAGAATGGAATTTATACAAGAAAATGGCCGAGGGCCAGTTTTTCATCAATTTACAGTGTGGCCGGTCGACCAGGGTAGAGCCTGGTCGACCAGGTACACTAAACTCAGTACGCAGGAAAATATAACTGGGAGCAGAATTTCTGCAAATGCAGTGTGGCCGGTCGACCGGCCTACAGAGCCAGGTCGACCGGGTGAACTGCAGAATGCCCTTGCAGAAAATAACTGAGAGCTCCATTTTTCTGTTTTTCAGTATGGCCGGTCGACCGGCCTGCAGGCTGGTCAACTGGGTACACTGCCGGTTAACCACCCTGGTTAACCGGATACACGAAACTGGGAAAAATTTCACTTTCAGGAACTCCTCCGTTTTGGCTCCTTTTTCACCCAAACCACTTCCAAATAGTCCCAAACTCCACCAAATCAACTCCAAACATCACATAACTCAAATGCCCATCAATTATCCACATTTTGACCCATTGATCTTCCAAATGGGGGGTGAAACCCTCATTCATCAATGCCAAAATCCATCCAATCAAAAACAGAGCTCAGGTAGATATTCTAAGACTCAATTAATCACCAACAGGAAATGAAACTACAGAAATCAAGGTAAAACACATACACTCTAAGTTAATAGTAGATGCACTTGCCTTTTAGCTTGAGAGAAGGTTTGTAGAGAGAGATAATTAGAGAAAAAGGAGGATCCCAGCTGAACAGAGGAGAAGAAGATGATACAGCAGAATAGCAGCAGCTCCTAAAACCAATTCCAGCAGTAACAGCAGCTCCCAGGGGAAGAAATGCGGGAGGAAGAAGGTGAAGCAGCAGCTACAGCTCCCAGGGAAAATCTCAGCACAGTAGCTTAGCAAGAGAATTAAGAGAGGAATGAAAACTAGTGGCTGCAGTAGCTTCAAGGGGAATTCCAGCAGTTTCTCCAGCACAACAGTCTGTTCCCAGCTCACACAGTAGCTCAGAATGAGGGGAATGAGGAAGAGGAAGAAGAGAGGAAATGAAGAAGAAGAGTTGCAGCTCTAAGAGGTGATTCTCCCAGCACAACAGAGAAGATGGAGATGTGGTAGCAGTTACTGAAAAGGAGTCCCGGCAGAGTCACAACACTTAGCTCGATTAGAGGGAGGGAAAATGGGAGTGAGGAGAAGATGATGTAGCAGCTGCTGTAGCTCCAAGAGATCTCCAGCACAATCACAGCAATAGTGGCTGTCGTTTGGAAAAGGGAATTGAGGGAGAAGAGAAGAGAGAATTGCAATGAACAGTGGTGGCTGGGTTTTGTTTAGGGTTTGGGGATATGTGCCCATTTATAGGTTAGGGGAAAGGATTAAGGACAGTAATACCCTTTAGGGTTTCATGCAATTAGGGTTAGGGTTAGGGTTAGTTTGGTCCTTTGGGCTGGAATCTTCCAAAGGATGCACAATTAACATAAACCCCCTCCTAATTAATTAAAACTATACTAAGGCCTATCTACACTAATTAGCCTAGGATTAACACAAACACCCAACTAACCACAAAGCTAACTCAACTAGGCTAGTCTAACTATAACTTAGGAAAAATCTAACTAGTCACCCTAATTAACCCCTAATTAGCACAATTAAATAGTAATTAGCAATAATTAGCAATAATTAACAATAACTAGCACAATTAACTAATAATTAGCATAAATTAGTATTAATTAGCCTATAAAATAGCAATTAGAGGGCCCACAAAGGGTGGGGCCTCACACTGGTAGTGGCCAATACTGCTACATATTGGCCAATATGCACCTGTGTTGGTAGACATTTTAAAGCATAGTTGTTAATGCGATGTTAATGGTACAAAAAAAATATATGATAATTTATAATGGAGTATTTCAAACTTTTGCTGGTAATTCATGTTTTTGACCTCTTGTCATATCTTGCTTCAATCGAAAAAGGACAAAAAAAAAAGTTTATTATTTTAGTTGTTTACTGATCTCCGATCGGATCCGGATCCCCTGTTTTAATCAAACAGTGGAAATGTTATTTCGTCTAGTCCCTAAACCGCCACGTGTAAAAGAATGCCATATCATCTGGATGACCTCAACTGCTTTGTTGAAATGAAAAGAAAACTAGTGGGACTTTTCTACAAATACAAAAATAAGTGTGGAGGCGGCCCTTATTTCCAATGGAGAAGTGGAGGCCGGAATCGGATGGAATCTGACGGAATCTGGCAAATTGAAGGTGGCATCTGCACCCTTGAGAGCGAGGGCCACCTCATCGTAGGCGGTCAGTCATCTTAGCCGTCTGGTAAGTGCTGAGCCGAGTTCTTGAAGCCTTGCATGCCTCTCGGATCTTCGACGCCCATTTGTCGCTCCCGGATCGGATCCCATGGTAGATGGGATGTCGCCAGATAACTCAGGAGGCAGTGATCCATCATTAATCGTACTAATGGAAATTTAGTATTTGCACAAAAATATGAATTTGCACACAAAAAAAATAATCAGCCATTCCTATAGATTATGTTGTTGTTGACCTTGTCATCGAGGCCATAATCATAAGAATATTTCCAAAAAATCAGAAAAAAAAATCCCAATTTATCCAACCCTTAAATCTCTGCACTACATACATGATCATTTCCTTTCCCTTTCCTCCTCATCGGAAGAAAAGCCCAAATCTTGTCTCTCAAAGCCCTAATCTCCCGTAAATCAGTCGCTTCGCGGGATAGTTCAGATGGAGAGAGTCTCTCCTGGAGAAGAAGGGACGTGGGTTTTTTTTTTTCACCCCATTGATTTATTTGTAAAAAAGACCCACTGGTTTACTATTTCATTTCAAGAAATAAGTTGAGATAGTCCAGAGTGGATACGACCATCTTTTGCACGTGGCAGTCAGTGACCGGACCAAACATGGATCCAGACTCTGATTTGGTCAATTCCGTGTGTGCGTTGTTTTACTTAGCTACTTGCATCTTTTAATGCAAGCCAAGAAAGATTCCTAGCTTCTCAAGCTAATAGATGTTCTATTGCCTTTATATGGCACAGGTCCAAGTGAATTGAAGTCGCTCTGCATACAAATATTTCTGTCTCTTTGCGCATACAAAGAAATATAGTATGGCAGATGCACTTGTCTCAGTTGTTGTGGAAGGGTTGTGTGCCATAGCTAAAGATGAGGTGGGCCAGTTCGTTGGTGTCAAGAAAGAGCTGGAAAACCTTTCTAGCTCATTCACGGCCATTCAAGCAGTGTTAGAGGATGCTGAGAACAAGCAGGTGACGAAAAAGGTGGTCCGAGATTGGTTGGGGAAGCTCAAAGATGTTGCATACGAGATGGAGGACATACTAGATGAGTGGAAGATGGAAGCTCACAGATCGCATGGAGACAAAGATGATGCTCGTAAGCGTAAGCGCTCTTGGTTTCCCAATCTCTCACTATTTTCCAAGCAAAGGGACATTGCACGTGGGATAAGGGAAATAGCAGAAAGACTAGATCAAATTTCAAAAGAAAAGGATGCATTTAATTTCAATGAAGTTAGTAAAAGGGAAGTAGACGACATGCCTAATATGAATGAACGAGAAACCAGTTCATTAATTGATGAATCGGAGATTTTCGGCAGAGATGCTGTTAAAGAAGAAATTGTTAATGGGTTGGTTAGTGAAACTAGTAAAGAGAAAAGGCCATTCTCTGTTGTTTCAATAGTAGGGATGGGTGGATTGGGCAAGACGACCCTTGCTCAACTAGTCTTCAATGATGAGACTATAATGAAGCATTTTGAGAAGAGAATTTGGGTCTGTGTGTCTGAAGATTACGATGTGAATAAGATTTTAAAAAAAGTTCTTCAATCCATGGGTGGGTCTACAGATGGGGACCTGGACTTGGATGCATTGCATAAAGGAATTAATGCAGCCTGTGCCAAATACCGGTTTTTACTCGTGTTGGATGATGTCTGGGATGGAATACTATGGGAAAAGCTGAAGGTTGCACTAAAAAATGCAGCACGAGGTAGCAGGATCGTGGTCACCACTCGTAGTCGTGAAGTTGCATACATAATGGAAACCACTCGCCCTCATGATTTGAGTGTTTTATCTGATTCAGATTGTTGGAAACTATTTACATCCAGAGCATTCAGAGGATTGAAAGAGGAAGAGTGGCCGCTGGAGTTGACTGAAGTGGGTAAGCAAATTGTACAGAGGTGCAAAGGTGTACCTCTTTCTCTAAGGACGGTTGGAAGTCTTCTATACTCCAAAAGAAGAACAACCTGGAGTAGAACCCAGGTTGAATGGCAGAAGGTCTTCAAAAGCGAAACATGGGACTGGAAATTACCTACACCTACGGGTGTTGACATTTTACCTGCTCTGCTGTTGAGCTATTATAATTTGCCCATCCATTTGAAACAATGCTTCTCATTTTGCTCGTTGTTTCCGAAAGATTATGAGTTAGAAAATGATGAATTAGTGAAGTTATGGATGGCTCATGGTTTCATTAAATCTGAGGGAGAAGAAATTGAAGAAAATGGTGAAACGTATTTTGATGAATTGTTGACACGTTCATTGCTTCAAGATGCTGAGAAAGACGAGGAAGGGAACATAGTCAAATGTAAGATGCATGATCTTGTTCATGATCTAGCAAGATTTGTCACAGCTGGTGACTACTGTACGATGGAGATTGGAAATCCGGGCTTACGTTCTGTTAATAGCCATCATCTATCACTGCTTGTAGATTACAATGTTTCATCCATTCCATCTCCACTGTGCAGTGCAGAACATCTACGCACACTCTTATTATTTGGATATTCAACAAAGTCAATTGAGGAAGTCCCTCATAATTTATTCAACGATCTGAAATTTCTTAGAGCTCTAGATTTAAGCAGCACTGAGATTGAAAATCTGCCGATTTCCATAGGGAAACTAAAACACCTAAGGTATCTTGATTTGAGTAGGTTGGATATCACAGAGCTGCCTGAATCTGTGACAGATCTCTATAATCTGCAAACTCTGAAACTTAATGACTGTAAGAGACTTTGTCTGCTGCCAAGTGGTATGAGCAAAATGGTTAATCTGCGGCATCTTGAAATTGAACGAACTTATTATCTGAGATCTTTACCAAGTGGAATAGGGAGGTTGAGCTCCCTTCGTACATTGAACAAGTTCCCCGTGGGGGATGAGGAGAACGGAATATGTAAGATTGGAGAACTGAGAAATCTCAACCAACTTAGAGGAAAATTAAAAATAGAAAATTTGGATAAGCTAATAATAAATCCAGATGAGGCTAGAGAAGCAGAACTCGACAAGAAATGTCACCTTCAAGATCTTACTTTAGAAGGTACTGAAGGGACAGAAGAAGAAGGCGAGATGGAAAAGATGGAGAGAGTATTTGAAGGTCTTAGACCACCTCACTCAAACCTAAAACACCTGAGCATCGAAAACTATGCGGGTTCAAAGTTCCCTAGTTGGTTGGAGGTTGCGGAATTTCCCAATCTATGTACCGTCAAACTGACAAACTGTGAAAAGTGTAGATTACTGCCAGGTCTCGGAAAATTGCCTTCGCTTGAAGAGCTGGAATTAGATGGAGCTGATGAAATAAAAGTGGTGGGTGGTGATTTTTATGGGAATGGTAATGAAGGTGGAGGGAAAGGAAGAGCGTTCCCAAAGCTGAAGGAACTTCATTTCTGGTTCATGCCGAATTGGGAAGAATGGAAGTTGACAAAGGAAGATGGAGAGGTTATGCCATCTCTCGATATATTGTCTATTTCTCATTGCAAAAAGCTGAAGGCACTGCCCAACTGCCTCCCCAATACTTTGAGGAGAGTAACAATTAGGGATTGCAGCCAAGTTATTTGGGCGCCAGACAATCCACTCCCACTCCTTGAAGATTTGGTTCTCGAAGGTGATGTAAGAGGGATATTAGGTAAGCCACTACCATGCCTCCCTGCTCTCAAGAAAATAGCGATTTCGCAGACATCTATCGAGTCGCTCCCCTCTGATGGATGGGGATTACTTGAATCACTCAACACTCTTCATATCTCCGACTGTCATGGATTGGCATCTCTGCCTAATGGGTTGGGGCAGATCCCAGCGCTACAAACTATCCGTGTCGACGGTTGTTCTGAACTGCGCTCTCTGTTTGATGGGTTTGAACGACTCAAATCGCTCCATCGACTCGAAATCATTGACTGCCCCAAGTTGAGGCCTTTACCAAACGGCCTGCAACACCTCACTGCACTTGAAGAGCTAAGTATCACCAACTGTCCACTTGTAACGGAGCGGCTGGAGAAGGAGAAAGGAGCGGACTGGTGCAACATATCCCACATCCCATGCATTGAAATTAATGGCAAAAGGATTCAACAAGGTATGAATGGATTACGATTGACTACTCCATCTCTCTATATATAAATATAAAATATGGAGATATATTTTGTATGCATTGTCCCCTTTTCTTTTGCAGTATTCTGAATTGCCGATGGTCAAGAATGAGCAGAAGAAATGGGTACATGAACAGCAGCAGCTTCAAGCCTTTGAAAGCTTCTTCTCGACAACTAGTTGTTCGACTCAGTTCTATTACCAGCCCTTTTTTCATATATTCTCGTATTTTTTTCATTAGCTTCGAAATGGACATGTATTATATAGTTGAATTTAATTTCCGGCCACTTAGTCTCCAATCTTAAAGTTTATTTATTCAGCTGTTCATCAGGTGGCTACTTATCAGACAGCTGTGTGTTGTACTTGTACAAGCATGCCATATGATGGTTGGCATGCACATATCCCTTGTGGTAAATAATGGGCATGCATGTATCAAGTTGAACTATATATTGTGATTTAATTTCATCTTAGTTACCTGTGTTAGAATTTATTCAATTGTTTCATCAGGTGGCCACTCATCAGACAGTTTTGTGTGTTTTGGAGGCAAGCCATGCGATAGTTCACTTGCACATATCCAACGTGGTAAATAATGGAAGTTCCATCTCCAGTCTCCAATTCAATGCATACAATTTATTCTAGTGATAAATATGATGAGTATGGATATAAAAAATCTCATCCTGGCCCACTATCTAGTTTCAAAGAATGAGCCAAGTTCAAGTCGACTCAGACTCGAGAAATGGTGAATCGAGTCACCCTTCAAGTCACCTAGTTGGTGGACTCCCATGGATTTTGGGATCTAGATGCACTTTTTTTCTTTTATTATTGGGAAAAAGCAGGAGGCTTTTGAGGACATTTTGCAATTATGCTAGAAGATCAAAAAATGATTTTTTTTTCCAAAGATTCAAGCATTTGAAGATTAGTTGTACTTTTCATCCTAGTGAATGAAATATATAAATGTAGGTGTTTGTAATAACTTTGAGTTCAGATGAGTTAGAGAAGGAAAACCCCCATGGGATATCACACTGCACAAGGCAGTCTGTTACTTGAATCTCTGGTCAAAAGAATCAATTTTCAGGTCCTATAAAAGAATTTGGACTCAGTTGTCATGGTTAGATACAGGAACACAGTGTCGATCTGTGTCAAGGGGGCTGATCAGGGCACCATGGGGATGGTGAGGTTTGTCTGATTTGCTCTTACTTCATTAATATCTGAATTTCAAATTTGGACTCATTTGTTTACTTTTGAAGAGATTGAAAATGATTATAATTCACCTGAAAGTTTGACGAATTTTTACAATGGGAATTGTTTGGCCAAAGCGAAAAATATTGGTTCTAAATTATTCAAGCAAATAAGGTGCTAGCAATTTGCAAACATGGTCGAGTCCGCATCCATTTTTGGAGCCCTTAGTTGGTTCTGTTGTTAGTCTGCTTCAAACCATAAAACTTTGTTCTGTGATCTTCTTTATATTCTTAATGGAAAATATACCATGTATATGCAATCTATCTTGGTCTTCTGTAGTCATGCTTTCTTATTCAGATGCAGGGGAGAAAACAATCAAAGCGGGAGCAACTCATTTGTGCTGAAGTCCATCAAAGGGCATGGTTTCTCTAAAATATGTCTATTCTCGGCGTCTAGTTTTGGATGCGTTGGAGGTAGTTAAGGCCATCAAAGGCGATGGAGATTGGCCTATCCATTTCTATATTTTGGATATATTAACATTGGAAGTTGTTTTGAAAATTACCAAGTCTCTCATATTCCCAAGAACTTTAACATGGCTGCCCCCTTTCTTGCTAAGCATGGGCTGTCGGGATTGAAACTTGTATGGATGGGAGTCTAGATTTGCTTTGGCTGTTTCATCTTTTCTTTGGTTTTTGAAGCATCCCTGTTCCCTACCAAAAACTAATAATAATAATAAATCAATAAAATCAAAGCATGGTTTTTTAGCAGATGAAGGTGCAAATGCTTTTTATCACAATGTATATGGATGAGTTCGTTTACTTGAAATCTATACCTTGCTGTGGTTTCTTTCTTCTGCTGCCTTAAAAAAAAAAATTTTATCATGAACTGCAAGGATTAGATATCTTGACATTACACTTATATTCAATGACTCAATCTTTCCAGGGTAACCATCCTGCTGGTAATGCTGCTGCTGATGGAATATATGTGTGACAGTTTTATCTGAAGTAAGAAATGCTGTAGTCGATTTTATTTGGACAGGACGCCCATGTTGCACAGTTACTGCTTTCTAGAGTTGGACTTGCTTCAGATCTTCGGTTATCTATTCTACTTCTGGATGATCGGTTGTCTTGGTTTTACTTAGGGTTGTTTAATGAAAATTGACATAAAACACCTAACCAGCATCACATAGTTATCTTTTGCTTTTAAAAAGAAGATGTTATATATTAGATAGAAAAAAAAAAGTACACGTTTTGGGTCTATTTATCTGATTACACATCTGCATATTTGTTTATCTGAAACTATTGGTAGTTGGGGCATGGGCTTGATGCGGGCCATGTTGGATCAGCCTGAAACCAACATACTTATCTTTTATTTATGCATTTTTTAAATTAAGCGTAAATCATGATCATTGAAGCCTTATATATCCAATCTATCTAAATTAGCTTTGCAAGTTTTACTTTTCCTTTGAGCCCTGTTTACAGCGATATCGTTTTAGCAACTCCACAAGCTATCGTGACTTTTCTCACTATTTCATTTAATGCTTTTACTGTTCTCCCCCTTTTCCTTTTGAACATATAATTCAATACGCCTTAGGTGCACCATTTTGGTATTCTATGTACGTGCCTGAAATATTTCTAATGATGTTGCTTGAAATTCTCTTCAATTGGAACTTCATGTAAGTTTCATATGTTTCTTTTCCTCATTTGACCCTTTCTTACACCTCCACACATCCCTCTTACCATGTGCGTCTCTCAACATGTACTTATGGCTTCTTCACAACATTCAGCTTCATATGAGGCAGCAGGTTTAAGTGTTTCTTCTAAAGATGGCCTTTAAAACAAAGTAGTACTTAACGATCACATAAATAGTCCACTAGCTTGTCTCCACTTTGCCCACGTAAAACTGATCTTGTTTGCTATATTTAAGACCTCCGTGTTGCTCAATCGTTGCTCCCAAATGTCAAGATTTTTCATGTCCTTGCACTAAATTATTTCGGTTTTCACTTACTGATCTTCTTTACTCTCAAATCTGCTAAAACTACTCATTACTTGTATTCTAGTTTTGAACTTCTATTTTCAGCCCATTTGACTCAAATCTTCTTCGAAGTTGTAAGTTATCATTTGCTTGCTTTCTTGTCTACCAAATGAGTACAACATCATCTATGAACAATAGACACAAAGGCATTACTTTTTGATTATCTGTTTTATGGTGTTTATAACCAAGGTCAATAGGTAGGGCTCAAAAGCTGACCCTAGGTGTCATCCGACTCGCACTGGGCTCTTAGGTGTCTCTCCACCTAGTTCTCACAGCCACACTTGTTCCCATCCCATTTTGAATTTTTTTCATTTTCTTTGGTTTTTTTTTTTTTTTTTTTTTTTGTGTAGGATTGGATATTTAGAAGTAGGCACATCAATGAAGTTTTTGTTACCAATAAAGAGGGCCCAGACCCTGCCGTCATCAGCCTTAATCAGGACCAGGCATGTGCTGATTCTGTGCCTCAATAGAAGATGTTGTATTGGCCCAGGCCAAGCACAGGGCTACTACGCATAGGATCTTGATGTGCCAGTTAGGCACTTTGACAGACATAGATATTGCCTTGCATATTTGATTTACATTTTTTCCCCTGAATGTTGACAACAATCTAAAATTCTTGCTATCAGGCTTCCGAAGAAAGAATCCTGCTACCTTCATGATGGCCAATATTGCAGATGTTCACCCAGAATTGGTGAACCCAGATGCTATTGAGTTGGTTTCTCATATCAGAAGGGAATATACCACTAAGCTTGACCAGGTCTGAGTTTGTTGCTGTGTTAATATGATCTTTCTGTTAATGCTCTGTGCGAATATTATATTTTATAGCATCCATTGTAAACAGCTCTAGTTAGTGGTACTTGACTATTTTACTGGCAGTCTCGGGAGCGTGCTTGGAAACTCCATGCAGACTTAGATGTTGAAGAGCAGTGCCGCCAAGAACTTGGTAGAAATTTGAGGGAGATTCTTTAGGATCCGAAGACTTCTGAAATGCAAAAATCTCGACCAAGAATAAAGGTAAATTAGATCTTCATCTTTTTTCTTCTTCATCTTAGCGTTACTGATATGGGATCAGTTAGAAAGGTAAGCTAGATATGTTTGTATAAGCACTGCTCTGCTTTTGGGTCATGTTGTAGTGGAAGGTTCAGCATTTCGTGTTTTCTACTGCAAAATATTGGAATATTGGACTATTCAGGTCTGTTGTGTGCAATATTTGATGGACCTTGGCATCATTTTTTTTTTTTTTTTTTTTTTTTTTTTTTTGCGGCCCTGCAGTTTGGAGGCCACCAAATGATTAAGGTTGGTGACTTGGTGTTCAGAACAGTGTGTTCCCACTAGATCCTCTTCTGTCTGTACAGCACCTCACTTCCTTGCCCACCAATAAGAAGATTGTTTTCATTAAAGAATCTAGAAAAATAATTTTATCTTTAAATCAAAAGACTCTATTAAAATATAAGTACAAATGATGAGTCTGTAAAAGTTGTCAATGGAGAGTTTCTTTTTTTTTTTTTTTTTTTTGAAGTAACAATGATGCATATTAAAAGGAGAATTTAGAACAATGAAGAGCACTGAAACACAGAGACAAAGTTATGCTGGTATAAGAGATGTACCAGGCACCACCTTTGACACCTATCCAATGGCAGCACTTAAATTACAAACAAGATCAATCCCTTGCTTAGCTAAAGTGTCTGCCATGCCATTAGCAGACCTACTAACATGCTGAAAAAAAAAACACAGGACTCCAATGAAAGTTGTTTAATCTCATTAAAACAAAGCTGCATTTTCCACGGGCCTTTGAAAGCTTTTGCCCAAGATACGGCATTGAAAGAATCACTTTCTATGATGAGGCTAACTTTGAATGACAGTGCGAAGAGCTTCCAAAATGGCCAAGACTTCTGCTTCATTAACAATGGAGAGTTTCTCTATTGTTCTCTATGGAAAATATGGGCATAACAATCAAAATATTTCTATGTTACAAAAAATATAGATTGTCAAATGAAGTACTTGCTTGGTCTTACAAACTGAACATGTTATCTGCACATGTTTTGCTATCCAAAACTTCTTATGAAGTGCCCAGTGTGGATGGCAGTCTCTATTCAATCAGATGGCTAGACCATTGAAGAAAAACTCTAGTTCACCAAAATAGCCAATTTGAAATATTGGTTAATGGTTATCATATGATGAACCTACTGTTTGTAGCCACCAATCCTGAACCTTTGATCTTATGGAGTACCTTTGAGGAGATAATGATGGAGGTCAAAGCGAAGATGTGTCCCCTCCTTTTGATGTTTGTCTTGATTGAAAAAAAATAGATGTTTGTCTTGATTTGGCTTTATTTACTGGATCTATTTTGAAATATTACAAAATACTGCAATTTTGGGAACAGCCTGTTGCTTTTCTTTGTTGACTATACTATAACGAAGAGCTGAACTGAAACTATGGCGCTAGATTAGCATAGAACGAAGAAAGATGTCATAAAGCATCTAAGAGAAGAAGCAATGAATTATTTTGATGAGCGTATAATGTATCCATATCTGTATTTGATAGTTCCGATTTCTCAGCAGCAGAGGATCCGCATTTGTCTGGATTAGTCGTTGCTACTCTAGTGAAAGCCAATCAGATTTCTCCTTGCAAAAGTTCAAGTGCTTCAACCACCTATTGCTCTGATTATCATCTTAACCATGACAAGGTTGGTGTATTTGACATAAACTGATTTCCTCTTGCCTCTTGTTTTACTAGCTTCAAGGCTGGTCCACCTGTCTAGATCAGCTATTTGGGCTAAGCAGAACTTATTTGAACCTTAGTCTAAATGTATAAAAGCATTCATTTTTCTGATCTTTTGGGATCATTATTGATCTTTATTTCATTATCATGCTGATAGGATTCTAAATTTCTAAGAATTAAGCTCACTGCTCAATAATGAAGATTTCAATCTGACCGCCAAAGCAATAGCAAGGGCGCCAGTCAGATGCATACAATCTGTGAACAAGAAAATCTTTCAGGTTCTAGTCTAGGGGGAGATTTTCAAGCAAAGACTTTACACTAAAAGGAGAACCTAAAGTGTGAGCCTTGCTGCAAGGAGGATTTATAGCTTCACTTCAAATTTGTGTAGTATGATACTCGTTGAGGTGATGCCTAATATATACACATCATGGATTCACGGTGCGGTACCAGAATCTCAAAGACCAATGTAGAGGTTGATCAAAGTGCATCATTCGAGGTTTATCAAAGTGCATCATCCTTGTTTCAGCTTAATGTGGTGTTATTTTTGTAGCCTGTGAGTGATTTGTATATGGACATGACCCTCTTTTTCATTTTTAAAATTTTTTTTCTATAGTCCCTGCTTTTTGCTTAATTATGCAAGTTTCCTTTGAGGTTTAGCAATTTGTTGTTTTTGTTAAAATTACATTAACCAAGGTTAAAATGCTGGTCTTATGCCTCTATCCATCCCCATTGGATCATTGGATGCAAGAATGCTTGGGCAAAAGCTCTTTTGAGAATCTGTTTAAACTAATAATATGCATAGTGTTTCCAATTTTGACAGTGATAATGTATGGTCTTTATTTGCATAAAAATCAGTATGCAGCCTTGAGTGGTTTTGTGCACATGGTTCTTGTTGTGCCTTACTGTTTGACTCATTCTCATAATCTTTTGGGGTAGATTTAAAAGAGAAGACCGAAAGAAAATAATGCCAGACAGCTTAAACTACATTAATTGGAGGCTCCAGAATTTTAGATAAATTTTTTTTAAAAGAAAATTTTCTGACTACCATTGGCACCGAGAGGTAAGTAATGAAGTTGATCAAGCTCAAACCAAGCAACCCTGCCTCCCCCCTGGAAGTCTAGATGCCCCTTCCTAATAGGCCTACGATTCTAATGGTTTTATTATAATTATAATTACACATCATCATCATTATTACTGGGCCGATTTCACCTATAATTTTGGTTAAAACTTTCAATGCAGGGAATCAATTCACCAATTGAGGTAATTCATACATCCATATAGTCAGGGAGAGAAGGGGTAAACTGATTGAAGGTGGAACCCATGTAGGGACACACTGAGGATGCTTCGAATCTCATTTAACTATTTATTTATTTGTTTGTTTTGCTTGAAAAAAGAGAGAATAACATTAAAACCGTTTAAGGTCTTACACAAAACAAAAACCAAAATTACAGATTAAAAAGTTCACTCGAGGGAATATGGTTGTAAACTGCCCATCTGTAAATATAAGAATACTGAGTCTTGCAGTATCGAACTGAAACTGGAATCAGGAAAACCAAAATTGGGGGGGATTAGTGCACTCTGAAATTCGAGTTGGATCTTCATCCTTTCTTCCCAACCCACTTCTTCTTTTCAAAAGGCAGGATCAAGCCACCAGAGAAGAAATCAAAAGATATCTGGCAATTTTCTTCTCAGCATATTGCATGTGGATGCTATGCAAGATGTACTATTCAAGAGAAAATGCAATCATAGAACGAGCTTCTTCCCAGTAAATAGGTAAAGCTTTGACGAATGAGAGATTTTAATGCTTGTGACGTGAAAAATGATTATCATTTGGATTCCGCCTCCCGCTGAAAACTGCCAATGCTTTTCGAATGGGAGGCTTCAGTGGGGCTCTCTTATCGGGCATGTGAGAAAATATATCATCAGAACTCAAAAGGTCCAAATCCTGTAAAGAAAGAAAACCTGTTAGCCAATTGAACATAATAAGCATAAACAACCGGCCCCCATACAACAAAAAGAGAACATAAATGTGTCTTGAGCATCAACGACGAGAGTCTCCTTGGCACTGGCAGTCTGTGGTTCCAGCTAGTGCTAGCAGCAATCCAATAATGCAGCCACACAAAAAAAAAAAAAAGGAACCAAACCAAGACTAGAAACAAAATGATAAATCAATTTAACTTTGAAAGGTGCGCTATTGCAGGGCATTTAACCATGAAGGTTTCAAACTCAAGATAATCAGCGTTTTACCGTGTTGTACACTGGAATGTATTGTAGCAGTTTTTATACCTGTGAGGTGGGTAGGCTATTTTCTGGCATTAGGTAACAGGCATATGCTTAAATGCCTAAAAGGATTACCCCTTGATCCAACCTAAACAAGAATTGCTCAAAACCCAAAATTCACAACAACTGGTTTACAAAAAAGATTTCTACTTTGGCCGAGTCAATCCATTCATACATGCAACTCTACATTCCGGTTTCTAGAAGTGAGCCCCCATGTTCATTTGTCCAAATTGTTGATATGATTGGACACACCATGCGCAGCCCCCATACACAAAAAAAAATGACCAGGATCATTACCAATCAGTGGCCCAGAATTGGATAGCTAGGCTCTTCTTATCCGGGATATTTTCTGAGAATGGGCATCGTTATATCAATCAGTTTAGAGAACCTTATCCACTGCTCTACTCATACGAAGCTAAAACCCTAATCAAACTATATAAAATTTCATGCCAATTCATGTGTGAGTGGGGGAATGTAGAAGGACCACCCTATGGATATGATCTATGGCTGAAATAAGTGTGTGCTAATGAAAGAGGGAAAGCATTATTTTTGAGCCGTTTGAATTTATGATGGGCCTTGCTATTGATTTAAATCGATGTGCACAGAGGATGTAGACTAGGAGGTCTAGACATCCCGCCCACCTACATAGGCAATCTACGGCCACAGCACACGATCTCATGAATGGGTTTATTTCACATACCATTTCACTAAAAGCAGTTCATGCACTAGTAACCACCTATGATCAATCTAACCTCAATGTTTAACTTTGGTTCCTAAAAAATGCATACCAATAATGGATCTTATTAGGCCGATTTTTGGGGTATTTCTAATCCATGCTTTGACCTTCCAATTGCCACTACCTCTGTGATTGGCATGCATCTAGGTGGGGGGCTCAAAAGGTAGTTTATATATAAACTATAGCAAGACAAGTAGGAAAATCTATCTCAATCAAGTGCATAGAGCTCATATAAGTTGTGCAGATATTCCATGGGGCGCACCTGGATGCATAACTACAACAGTAGGGGGATGCCGGATATAAGAAAGGTCTCGTTGTGGATTAGGGTTGGGTGGGAAAAAAAAAAACGAAAAAAGAAAAAGAACCCACATCATCATATCATCCTAATCACTTGATTTAAGTCAATTTTATAGGCCAATTTTGTATCATTCACTTCATCCGTGGATGTAGTTTGGAATTGTGACCATTTAGCACCCCTTTTTTTCTCCATGTTTTGGGAGGTTGGGGTTGAGGCGGTTGGAGTAATCATACATGGGCTGTAATGGAAGTTGTAAAAAGGTGCCTCCTAGATCAAACTCATAGAAATCCCATCACATGAAAAGTTTGCAAATTAGCTTCCATGAGAACCAGCTTGTGAAGCCCACCTGAATGAATGCCGATGATCATGGGGGTTAAAGGGGATGGAAAAGCATATGCATATGGCTTAGAGAACAAAGAGCAGCATAATCAGATATTACAATTTATGGACACTATAAATCCAAAGATCAATGGTCAAAAGCATATAAAAAATGGCTATTTTTCAATGTAATGATGCGGAAGATGAGTGGCTGTCACATTGCAGTGAGTTGATAGATTGATCATTGCTCAGGTGGGCCCTAAGCAGATCTTAGATGTGGACTTCTCTTAAGGAAGAAGATTTTCATGTGTCATAACAGAAAAATAGACACGTAAACAAAGCGGCAGTGTGAAGATAATATAAGTAAAAATAAGATTTACAATCAATAAAGGAGTTGGAACCTGTTTGTTGGATTTTTTCTTCAACTTTGGGTAAAGAACTTTATGAGGCAGTTGATCCTCACGTAAAATGAGGTTCTTGGTGATGGCCTCTCTTCCACCTTGAGGCAAAGGCAGCGAAAACTGTAAACAGAAGAGTTGTCATCATATGCATCCTGACATAATATTTCCAAGAATGATAGTACACATAAAATTAAACAAAAATCTTAATGAAATAATGCCATAAAACTGATGCTCTCCCACTCATAGTTATCAAAATTCTACGATTCATATCCCGAATGCTAAGGAAAACGATTATATCTATACAATGAATACATTTACAAATGTTTCTTAGGATTTAGGTGTGAATCCTATGATTTGAATCTCGATTCATCGAATCTTACGATTCAAACAATTCAGCTAAGCGATAATGGCTACAACCAATCAATTAATATTAATAATCTTTTACCTTTTTTCGTTCTTTATTCTTTCTTTCTTTTAACGCTTTTATTTTTTAAAAGGTTATTTAGTAGTCAATGAAACCTCCTAAGAATTTTTCTCGTCTTTGATAAGGTTTTAAAGATGAATAAAGAGCATGCATTGAACTAAAGCATTAGACTGTACGTATAGTGCTTGTCTATATCTTCTTCTTTTAATCCATTTTTGTTTTTTTCTTCATAAACACTTTCTTAACTTCAAGTGATATCATACCGTACAGAATTGATAGGTTGGATTTTATTTTTATTTTTGATTTAAAGATTAAAAAAAAAACAGATTGATACTTTAAACTTATTTAACTATTTACACACCATTTATACGTCACGATGTTCTTGATATGATTATATGATAGACTTCCTTGTTATTATATTTATACTGCTATAAATGGAAAAATGGATGGTTATAAATAATTACTTTTTTCCTTTTCTTTTATTTTTAATTATTTTTCATTTTTATTAGAAAAATAAAAAATCCTACGATTCGTGATTTAAGTTGCAAATCAATTCGATTCATGGGTATCAACAATTTGCAATTTGATTCCGATTTTGATAACTATGCTCCCACTCACTCCTATTTTTCCATTTATAGCAGTATAAAACCCTCACATGAGGCCCACATTAATGCACGCCAATCACAGGGTTGAGGTGAAAAAGCTCTTTGCATGGATTAAAGGTGTGCCAGCTATCAGTACGGTTTGATAATGACAAACCTTTTATTTATAGCTCCAAAGTTGAATGGATTTAGAAGCGCCCATATAACATTCAAAGTTGGAGCCCTTGAATAGATGGTCAAGATCACACATAGTGCCATTTGTGTATATAGGCCTGATCCATATTAAGAGCTTTTCAGTCTCACCCAAATGAACTCCAATCTTGTGATTTGTATGAATCAAGGTGATCCAACAGAGGGATTCATAAGTTCCAAACTTTCAGAGAAGCTGCAGCAGAATTTTCACCCTATCTGCTAAGTGACTTAGCACGCATCAGTGATTCCTTTTTCCTTTACTGTTTTTTTTCTCTCTTCATTTTAGGGGGATGAAGAGAGGCGAAAAGAGAGAGAGAAGGGGAGGGAAGGAAAAAAAAAAAAGGAGGGGAGAAGGGGGAGGGGTGGTTTTGATATAAAAAAAGTAGAGTTTGATCATGATAAAACACCACATGAATTAAAATGATTCTGTGTAGATTAATGCTGCCAAAAAAAAATATTTGTGCCAATTGGATCCATATTGATTCCTGAAGGATTTGAACAGGTAATGGTATAGTGAATGGATCTAGATACTTACTTTTGTGCCTCGAAGGGTAATGCGTGGTCGACGAGCTGCTAGAACAATCCCATTTTCACCCACTGTCACAGATACCTTGCGTAGTGTGCCGCCATTGCCACATTTTGGACAAAATATCCTCCCAATCTCAGCAGTTACTTTATTGCAGGCATGACACTTTAATACCCATCTGGAACAATAGACATGTCAAAAGAAGAATGTTGAGACCTTACATAATATTTCAGCAGTAAATGCCTCAATCCAAAAACGAACATTGCATATCTATAATTCAGAAGCACTATAGAAGCATCATGATTCTTAAACAAGAAAAAATATACCATACTGGATTGAATAATAAAGATGTGCACATCCACCATGCATAGAGCATACATGTGAAACAATATAGCTCCTAGATCATCCAAATCATGGCCACATCTGAGCAGCACACAGCCCAAAGGTCATACTGACATAACCAAACAGATCAGATGATCCTAACCACTAAATTGTGCCCATTGAACTTGGATCTTTGACCTTTTTCTATCATCAGCTGTACATCTGATGGGCACCAAACAGAGAGCCAGGATCGTCCAACCAATTTAATTTTTGGGGCATATCTCATCCACACTGCAACTAAAGCTTTAGGCATTCTCGATAGATTGCCATCTAGTATCTACTCCACATGTCTGGCAGATGTGAACATGCATATGTTTTGCTGTACTCTGCTGTAACATGCGGAGTGGGGGAGGCAACTATTACCATCAAACTGAACATGAAACAGGCATACCTATGCAGCTGGCGAATTTGCATCCCACCAGGTGCCAGAAGCCGTAAACCCATTTGCAGAATAACATTTTGCATTGCAAAATCACTAGTCACACAAGCAACACTTGAGTCAGACAAGGATCGGAGCATCCAGCTCTGTTCACTACTACTATCATCCACCAGAGTTGTTCCAACGCTTTCATTTGTCTGGCTTGAGATCTCCGACTCATCCAATCCTTGGCTGCAAATTTCAGCTCCATCTCCTTCAATTCCAATGTCTTCATCATACATGGTGGATTCATCCACCACATTCTCATCATATAAGTCCATAGCTGCATCTTCTTTCTCTTCTCCCAACCTCATATGCTTTAGGATTGCAGATATTTCACCATCTCCAACAATGCCCACCTTAGCCTTTTTTGCTTCCAAAACATCATTTGCAGGATGTGCCCTTTCAATATTTTCATTCAAGAGACCCTCTGTGCAGTCTGCAGTGTTTTCCGTAGTTTCAGCATCCACATTTGCCACTTCACCTGGGTCATCAAACTTTCCTGATGCCTCTGACATTTCATGCCTTGCTTTTCTTCTTAGGAATCTCCTATGAGTGCTCCGACTAACAGCCGGCATCCAATCACTAGCATTATGAGCTTCTTCCCCTTGCGAAGCATCTATTCCATCAGCTACCATCTTCTTCCCAGCAATATTAATCTCTTTCTTTGCTGGCATAAACCTTCTGGGCTTACTAGAACTGTGAGTTCCATCCTGTTGGTCCTGTGCCTGAGTAACACAACAATTTTCCACTGGATTATCAGCAGACCCGCTATTACCATTCACAGGCACTTTCAGGTTCAGGCCCTTTAGTGGGAGAATTCGGGAATCAAAATCTGTGCCTGCTTCAACTGCATTTTCGAGAGCTTCCCACTCCGCCAAATTAGGGACATTGAAGCCCCAACCAGGCATTTCTTTCTCAGGTAGTCTTTTGACATTCATCATGTGGAGTGGGGGAGGGTTGTCCCTAAGATGCTTAGTCCCATGGATCTGAGCTTCCAATGTGTAAGTCAGAGCAATAAGCTTAAGATCGACATCTGAAAGTGTCTGTAAATCCCCAGTTGCTCTTGCAAAACTGATAACTGCAAAATCATAGTGGGAACAAGTAATCCAAATGATGACAAACCGTGTATGATCAACTCCTCAAGACTGGCAATTAACAAGAAATGCACGGCAAGAAACTTGACAAAAATACAAAATAAATGATGTCAAGACCATTTGAAAAGACTGATCAAGGGGTCTAATGCAGGAGCATATAGGTGATTTTGTAGTAACTATTTTCAAATAACATTCATACAATGAAAAAAGAAACCCTATATTCAAGATTAACTTCCATGTATCAAGTATCACACAAATTTTAAAAGCATTGCAACTAGCAACAGAGAAGTTTAATAAATTAATCATATATAAATTAATCTCATTCACACAGAGAAGTTTAGAAAGGGGAACAGTGTTAAACTCACTATTTACCTAAAACTAACAACAATATAAAACCATATATAGAACAATCCCAACCCCAATTAAAAGAAGCAACTTCTAATAAAATAACCTGGACTCTAGCCATTGAGCCAGGTGTACAGGGGGCCCAAGGTCAATTGCCAAAATGGAACACAATAATCAAGCAAGTAACACCATCATAATAAGGACTGATTTTTACATTAATAGAAATTCATCTATGTTCGTCAAGTGTCTCCCCACAAACACAATTTCATCCGTTGTTTATCTGATCATATTTCTCAACTAGACTTAATAAGACAAGGCAAACACCATCAAATGTCAAAACCTTTAAGGTCTGCTTGTTACATGTAATTAAA
Source organism: Cinnamomum chago (assembly GCA_038049695.1). Classification (NCBI taxonomy): domain Eukaryota; kingdom Viridiplantae; phylum Streptophyta; class Magnoliopsida; order Laurales; family Lauraceae; genus Cinnamomum; species Cinnamomum chago. Next base: position 124,330,805 of record CP142451.1, read on the forward strand.
TTCCTAGGAGTTCTAAGAGTTTCTATTTATATACGTATTAAGTGGCTAAAAATGAAAAATCAAAAGTGAATATCCAAAAACGACCATAAAATAACCTCCCCCTTAATGGAAATTGAATCAAGGGAAGATGGGAAATGAATACCCGACCATACCCTAGCAATTCAAATCCTAGGTGAGTATTGCTCCTTTATATCCTTCACCCATCACCTCTTTAAGAATTCTTTAATTTGACCATAAATCCCCCTATGTTTTATGCCAACCAGCAAGCCATTAATTCTTCACTAAAAACACTCGTATGCCCTTAATTCTCCAATTCATTATCATGCATGCTACATAATCCACAGATCAGTTTCCCACAGGGCAGCCCATTCTAATGATGATGATTTTTTTTAGATTCATTTATAACAGTGTGCGAATTACTAAAGGCTCATTTGCCCACTTCATATTGATATCGTAGAATTTTATAAGTCTTCGAGAGGTAAGAGTGAAAGCAGAAAGGTCTAAGGTGGAAATATAGATAGGATTATCACTCTCCTGAATTTATTTTACCATGCGTAGATTATTTAATGGCCTCTTGTGGATATTCACCTTCAATTCCTTCTGCTTTAGACCCTTTGATGGAAACCATTGTGTAGAGATCCTAGGATTATAGGAATTCAATACCAACTAAACAAACTAGCTTTAGTTCCAACGGAAAACAAAACCCTGTACCTCAATAACCTCAAATTCACCTATATACACACACCTAATAATCATAAGATAAGCATCCTAAAAAATACAGTAAGAAAATAAAAAAAACATTTCCAAGTTATTTTGCCTTTTTAACTAATACGCTGGCATTCCCTAATCTGCTACATTTGACCTTCAATACGATTATCAGAAAAGCATCCAAGCTTTATAACAATACCGATATAATCTCTTCTTTTTTTTTTGGGGTACTTAGTAAACTAACCATATGCCATAATATGCTCCAATTCACCTAAATGCAAGCCCATACTATCATCAGATCAGCATCCCAAAACAAAATACATTTATAGACCAATAAAGATACAATCTTTTGAGGTTCCCTTCTGGGTTCTATCGCCCATCCAAAGAAAAATCCACCAAATCAACAATCTGGGTCGCCAAATTACGGATCCTATAGTTAACTGAGACTGAACAAAGAATATACATGTAGAAAGAGAGAGAGAGAGAGAAAGAGATAACTCACCTTTCTTGAGAGCATCAGGAGATGGTTCCATGGCATCGACCGAGAAGGGCATGAAGGCAAGCCTATGCCGCGATACGGGGTCTCGCACCTCCTCCAGAACCTCCTTCACCGACACAAGCTTGTCGGCATAGCTCATAAGCTTCTCTCCCCCGTGAATGATGGCGTTGGCATCGACGACGGCCACCGAGATCCCCTTGCTCGATCTGCAGCTCTCCGAGGAGACGCGATTCACGGTCGGAGCCTCCTGGGGCTTCGGAGGCGGCGGATTCTGGAGGATGGCGCTCCAGCAGCGAGCGGCGGCGGGAGGAGGAGGAGAAGCCTCCATTGATGTTGGGTCAAAAAAGAGGAAAACAACAAAAACCCTAGGAATCTCAGCAACGATGCGTTTAAACCCTAAAACCCTAGGAATCCACTGATGCTGAATCGAAGAAGAGTGAAACCCTAGAAATCGATACGTTTAAACCCTAGAAATAGGTCTGAGAGAGCTTGCTCTATTTAAGTAATTATAGTAAGTTTTAGGTAAATGGGCCGGGCTTGGATTTCTACATTTGGCCCAATTAGAATGCTAGTAATGGGTCACGTCCAAGGCAGACCCAAAATTTCCCCTTACTTCCTTTTTTTATTATTATTATTATTATTATTTATTTATTTTTATCTAGGAGAGATTCTACGGATATATATCATTTGAGTGGATCTAAATTCATAATCAGTTTTAAATTGAAGAGCTGATTTTAAATATGGACCCGAAAGAATAAGACAAGCTGTTAATATAGCAAGCTATTCTATCTTTTGGAGGGCATCAAAGTTGTCTAAATCTAATTAGACTATATTAAAGTCAAGCCTTCTTAAGCCAATTTTTCCTCTAACCATTGATCTTGACGGGGAGTGATATACCTTCTCTATAATTATCACACGTCGTCCTCCACTGCCACATGCAACTAATTTATGTCTTTTCACTTTTCAGTCTTCTCTCTTCAGCCACTTTATTTTCATTCCAAATCTCAAATATACTCGTTTTTCATTTCTACTCAATTTCTCTTACTCGATTTCTACACCACATATTCTTGGATAAAAAAGAGGTGCCGTCATAATCCTCATTTATGTTGTTTTAAGTCGGTAAGTGTTTGAGAATGATTGAATGTAGTTTGACATTTTTTAAGAGCTTTTTGTATATACCTCCTAAGGTTTGTAGTATTTGTAAACAAACCCCTGAGGTTTTAGTTTTGTAAATAGGCCCATGCTTTTTCTTTTGAATGCCTTTCATGTCTCCAAAATCAATATTTCTAACAAGAATGGGCAGCCATCATGAGATTTTTGTATTAGATTTTTATATAAATGACAGCTTTATCCTTACATCCATTAAACAAAAACGAGTATATTTTTATTTATAAAAATATCATTATTTTATCTCAAATTCTAATGGTTTTTCTCAATAACTCTCTCATGTACAGGTAGACCCAAGTACAAGGGCATGGGAACTGAAGCCCCCACCCATATATGAGAAAAGTTTTAAATCCCCCTCCTCTACACATTCTGAAAATTAATATGCTTTATTTTTCTTACATTTGCCATTTCCCCTCAATATTTCCTTTACATAGAGCAAAACACCACGCCCGGCCCCCCGTGCAAATTCTTAAAATTAATATTTCTTTTACATTTGCTCGTTCCCCCAATATTTTTTTTTACACCTCCTACACATAAAGTATAATTATGTATTTTGAAACTTTCATCAATCCAATGGTGGGTCATATATGGATTGGATAAATCACAATCAGTTATAAGTAATGGCATTGTTGCCGTCATGATCAATTTGGATTTAATGAAATGAGCCCTGTATTGATAAAAATAAATAAATTTATGAATGGTTATTATCTCCCACTAAGTGCAATTGTAAGTTTTACGTGTGTTATAATAAAAATTTTGAGTCTAAACTTCTGAAATTATGCATATAAGGATATATACAAAAAACTATTTTATTAATTGATTTTTATTGGTAAATATGCTCGTATTTAGACGGATTAGTATGCTAGTTGTATATTAAAAGGAGTTAGATGGGTACCAAATTTGTAAAAAAAATCCGTAGGCCTACAAAACTTAAATGGGAGTTGAAATTACGAAAAGTGCTAATTCATTCACCTGTGGTGCTGAGTGCAAGATGTTTAGATCGATAATTGGGTGGGTCAAGTGGGCTCCACAAGCCACACCATTTCATGCTTAGGGATAAAACCTAATTATCTCTAAAGGTCCTTCTTAGGAGATTCAATAACTTGAAGTTTAATATAAGTATTTTCTTTAGTCTCTTAAAGGCAAGCCCTTTGTCTAAGTGTTGTACATTGTGATACCCCATGCATATACATTGCTCAAAATCCTGATTAGCACTCCAGTAGCTACGAATCTACCTGGTCTGGGCCATAATTCTCTATTGACTTCTAAAAAGGTGGGCCCCATGTTTTACAGTTGAAATTTTGTGATTGAGTTGGACCCACATACTTACAATATGGTATTCATACATTGATGAGCATTCTAGTAAGAATGAATCTAGGTGGCCCACAATTCTAATTTTAATTTCTAAAAGTGGACTGAATCTAGGTGGGCCCACAATTATAATCTGAATTTCTAAAAGTGAGCCTCACGTTTGGACATTACAATACACTATAATATATTGATGAGCACTCTAGCAGCTATGAATCTAGGTGGGACCATAGTTCTTTTCCTAATATCTAAAGGTGGGGCCATGTTTGGATGCTGCATTTTGTGACTAAGTGGGGACCCACATATGTTCATTCGGTGTTTATACATTTATGAATACTCTAACAAGTATGAATTTATACGATCCAGGTACTATGGTATCAATACATTTAATCTGAATCTCTATATACAAAATGCATACACAGCTATAGTTTTAATAAGGAACTAGCATAAGTACCCGTGCTTAGCACGGTACATCCATACAATGTAATTTAAATATTCACTCATATAATATAAATAAAATATTCATGCATAGCAATGAATTTTTAAAAAGAAAAAAAACATGATTATACCTATTTTTAAAATTGAAAGTAGGGAGAGTAGAAAGGGAATATGAGAAGTGAGGTAAAAAAAAAGTATCTCTAGAAATAAAATAGGAGGTGTGAGCAAAAAGGTGATTTGGCAGAAATTAAAAAAAAATAAAGAAATGGTAATGGGTAGTTATAAGAAGTGGGCAGTAGTTATAAAAAGTGAAAAGTTATATTCAGTTATGGTCAAAATCAAATCAAGTGGTCAAAATTGTCTGAAAAGCTTCCAGCTTAATATATTATAATTCTGCTAGCCATGCAATAAATAACTTGGAATGTATGAAATTCTCAAACAAGAACCTAGCAAAGAAACGAGCCCTAGTTGGCTAGTTCATGGGCCCAATTCGACTAGACAGAGACACTCTAGGTTCAGGCCAGGTAGAGAAACAAAGATAAGGCCAAGCCCAAGACCACCTGAAACATATTAGGCTTGCGCCTGCTCATTTAATTAATCGAACAGGGCCGAGCAGGCTTCTTATCATTTGCTCGGGGATTCTATTACTTATTTGAGCAAATAGTTTTTGCCACTAAACTACAAGAACTTCTTGTTCGAGTCAAGTTGGGCGGAGCTAATTCACTGATTTGTCCCTGGCCCAAATATTAAACGGGCTCAAATTTTAAGTCCATCCTGTGACCTTGTCGGAACTTAAAACCAAAATCCGTACCTGGCCCAAAGAGGGCTGGCCCCAGTAGGGCCTGTCTAGTGAGTGGCATTTCCGTAGTTATGAAAAAGACTTGAGGGTTCTTCAGTAATTAAATGGATAGCCCAATGGTATTTCCGTCCTTTTGATCACGCTATTTCAAAAGTATAAACTAGCCGTTGGAGGTCTTGTGCATATATGCCGAGTGCAAAAGATAGAGACCAATAAAATCTTGAAAAGAAAGAAAGAACATTCCAGTTCATTCAACTTCCAAGAAGAGAAGAGAAGTTTCAGAAGGGAAAAGATTTGTGATCCCAGCAAGTTTGTAAGTAACTTATTATTCTCTTCACTTTGAAAAGAAGAAGAAGTATAGAGAGGTGAAAGAAATAAGAGAATTGGGGGGTTTCTTTCTTCTTCTTTTTCTGTTTTCAACCTTAACTGAGGCGTTTCTTTTATATATAAATTCAAAAGTGGAGTTTCTTGGTTGCTGATTTGGGGGGGGGGGGGGGGGGGGGGGTTGGGGGGCGGTGGAAATCAACAACAACAACAACATCGATTTTGTTTGATTTTTAAGAATTTCTTGATGGATTCTGAGATTTTCTTTCATGAAAAGAGAAGGAAGATAAATGAAAGGATGAAGGGTCCGAAGGGACATGAAAGAAATTAGATAATGGAGGAGTGGTTTTGTATTTTTATTCCCGCAGGTTCTCTTTCTTCCTTCCCTTTTAAAAGAAAGAAACAATGAGTAGTGAAAGGAAAAAAGAGAATTAGGATTTTTCTTTAATCTTAATTCAGATGTTTCTTTCATATAAATTCATGAATGGATTTTCTGGGCTGAACTTGAGTGGGGGTTATCAAGGGTTTTGTTTGTTTTTAAAGAATTTTTGGATGGATTCTGAGATTTTTACCCCCTTTCCTTCCATTAAAAGAAAAGGAGAAAGATGAAAGGGGGAACAGAGATGAGTTAAATAGATGGAGGGATGATTTTCTTTCATTCTCTTAAATGTAATGTAATATTTGGTTTGGGCTTTGGAGTTTTTGGAGGTATGTTGAAAGAAATTTCTTTGGGAATTCTTTTCTTTTATGATTTTAGGGAAAGAAGGGAAAGAAAATCAAAATTGCAATCCATATATTTTGTGATTGGAGAAGTTCTAGCCTTTTCAATTGTTGAGGTCAATGTCCACCCTTACTCCTGAACGGTCCTAATTGTGGTAGAGCCCTCGCCCTAAAAATAAAAAAAACAAAAAATAAAAAAACCATTGTTATGCCATTTTTCATCACCAATTGGTTTTGGGATAAGTGGTAGCTCAATGGGGTGTAAGATCCTACAAGTGATATGGCTGGTAGGTTGGGTGTTCAAATCATAGGACACGTATTTTGCGAGTTGCGAGGCGTCTGTTATTATGATATTTCTTTCATTGTAAATATTTTTTTTTATGTATGGTTTGAAGTCCTTCCATTTAAAAACACATGGCCTTTTTTAAGTCATTGGAACTCAGTTTTCCTACGCCTGAGTTTTTTGTAATTTTAATTACAAGTATGACTTGCAGGTAACTCAGTTCATCTAAATGGTTTAATTAACCTATCTAAAGTGCATAAACAGAGTCTACCTAATACTCAGAACAGAATGGTTCTTTGCCTGATGATTCTTTCTTGTGTTGATTGCTTATTACAGAACTAAATACCCAAGATATGTCCACAAAAGGAGGAACTATGGCAACAAGAGCCCAAACTCTGGTTCAAGCTCAGAATCTGAACATTCACAATAAAGGTACAGGAGCACCTAACTTGCTGTTGGTTTCAATCATCATCATCTTAAAGCCTTCTCTCTGGTGGGATATTGCTCAGATGATGATAGTGATGATATAACTTCTCTCCATCTGGGGTGCATTTTATTAGATTTATAATACTTTTCTAAACCCCAAATTGTATTTTTTTTAATTTTACCAAAAAAAAAAGTTTCTGTTTTGACAATTCTGTCTTGGTGGATGGTCATTTATCTTGCACTGCGTTTGAAATGGCATAGAAATGCAAAAGTTACAGATAAGGGGTTTTCTAGTTTTATGATTTGTAAAATTACTATTGGTACTTGGCTCACAAACAATGGATTGGGAAGGAAGAAGGCAGAGTGAGCAAGAAATACAGAACCATTCACAATAAAGGTACAGGAGCACCTAACTTGCTGTTGGTTTCAATCATCATCATCTTAAAGCCTTATCTCTGGTGGGATAATGCTCAGATGATGATAGTGATGATATAACTTCTCTCCATCTGGGGGGCATTTTATTAGATTTATAATACTTTTCTAAACCCGAAATTGTATTTTTTTTTTTTTTACCAAAAAAAAAAAGTTTCTGTTTTGAGAATTCTGTCTCGGTGGATGGTCATTTATCTTGCACTGCATTTGAAATGGCATAGAAATGCAAAAGTTACAGATACGGGGCTTTCTAGTTTTATGATTTGTAAAATTACTATCGGTACTTGGCTCACAAACAATGGATTGGGAAGGAAGAAGGCAGAGTGAGCAAGAAATATGGAACCATTCTTTGTTTTGCCGATATATCATTACATTCAAACAGATTCAAAGTAAATTAATATACTATAGGATGTTACACCCCATTGAGGTACCATTTATCCCAAAACCAATTGATGATAGGAAACGGCATAATAATAGTTTTATGGTGAGGGCAAGGGCTCGACCACAATTATGACTACTCAAGAATGAGGGTAGACGTTGACCTTTTACCTCAACAATCCCTCCCACAACGGCACACCCACTGCGACTTGCTGCGAACTCGCAAAACGCGTGTCCCGTGACTGAAACACCCGACCCACCAGGCTCTGATACCACTTGTAGGATCTTACACCACATTATTCTACCACTTATCCCAAAACAGTCCACTTAGAGGCTGGACTGTTTGCATGTCAGTGGGACTACAAGTATATTTCATCACTTCGCATTATCTGTAACAACTAGCAAGGGGATATACCTCAGCCAGAATCAGAAAAGGCATGAGAAAGCCTATTAAACATTTTAAACAAATAAAGTTGTAGGTTTAAGAAACTAGAGGAATTGAAAACTGCAATGGCAGGTATCAAGTTAATGCACTTCTGGGAGACTCGTGCATACATGTACAGAGTCTAGATTGGAAAGTAAGATGCTTCATAATTTTGCTAGAGAGAGATGTAGCTCATGAATATGCAACCAAATGAAATGAACTGCCAAACAGCATGATAACATCTTACCTGGAAGACCAACAGTCTGATAACAAAGGGGTTTTTCAGAGCACCTGCCTACCAAGACAGGTTTTGGACATATCCTAAAACATCAATTACTTGTACAACAATAAGCACAAGTACAAATCTGTAATTACAGAAAAGTATATAAGAAATTGCATAGTTTGGTAGTCAACATCTTGGACAAGGAATGGTCTTAAAAGGCTAAAAAGAATACAATTATAAACATTAGATATCTTCTAAAGAAGAAGCAACCAAACAAGAAATCTCCTAAATGATCCAGGGACGTTTTAGTGCATAAAGAAATAAGAACTAATTAGCCTTGGCCTACCTGATCAGGACATGAGTGAAATTTGAGCCAATGCCAATAGACAGGGAGGTGTTTACTCTGGCAGTACAATCCAAGCTATAGAGACTCAAGTCTCAGACTATGTCCTAAACAACAGTTGTGGTCAATTTTGGATCCAGATCCTTGAGTTGAACACACACACGCAAGGATTTGGATCCAAGTCTAAAATTTTATGGACCCACATGCATGGTAGAAGGTACGGATTTGAATTCCACTTGAATCCTAAAACAGGTTCTATGCCCCATTTCTTTCTTGGTTTAAGATTTGTCTGTAGACTATCAAATGTTTTTTAAAAGACCATTTTCCCCATTACATCCCCAGGTGCCATGGTCGGGCTTGAGCTTGACCCAGCAAGTATAAAACTTATGCCCAAACCCAGCCCAGATGAACTGGCCAGCGCATTACAATCCTACCTTACCAATGTTTTAAAAAATCAAACCAGAACTCAAACGATTACCTCGAGAGTTGGTCCATTTGTTCATGTGACCTGACATCATAACTACAAAAAAGAGGGGAAAAAGAAGTGAAAGTCCACTTGGACAAACTCATGGGGACCGAACTTGGCCCGGTCCCATGAGAACCACAGGATCCCAATGGCCAAGTTTGGTCCCCATGAGTTTGTCTACCCAGCAGAGCTGTAAAAAAAAAAAAAGAAGAAGAGAGATTGGTTAACATCAGTCAAATCATTGTTTTATACTAGTTGGACTGGGACATTTTACCAGTTCAGATTTTTTTTAATGGTTGTTTTCCAACAAATTGCAGGATAAGTTTTTTAAAGGTGCATTTGGATGTACAACTAATCACAATTAGCTTATAGCTAATAGAGCAGCATAATTTTCTTAAGGGTGAATTTGGTTGTACAACTAACCTCAAGTTGAAGTTGGAGCCCACCCTCTATGTACAAGCCTTCTGTAATTTTGCATTGGAAATGGAGTTATGGTAGAGTTGTTGTCAAGCAATCTGTCTTCCCTTTTTTTCACAATTAATGAGGTTGTGGTTTTACTGAATCACGGCATCACAAGAATGGCAGGTTGCTGTTTTGGGGCTTAATGAATTTGACAGTGATTGCTTTAGTGTGTCTACTATGATTGGTATCAAAGATAAGATCATGAAAACACAAGTGAAAGGTGTGGATTGTTAGATGCCTGAAATCACTGATAGATCCTCAAATTCTTAGATACTTCAGACAATCGATAACCATAAACTCAAAAGTAGATTTAGAGAGAACATTTTCTTGAAAACTATTACACTCCCGATCCAGACTAATCATGATTAAGGGTAATCAATTGAGATTAATACTAATTAAGCATGGATAAATGGGTTAATCAAGGTTAATGACCAAGAAGAGACAATGTAACGCCCCAATTCCGGATACCGATAAACTCGTTCGATCACCCGAAATTGGCGCGCTACTTCCCGGAAAACCCGAGAACTTCCAAGATCGTAGGCCGCAGTGAGGTCCGATTTAAAACTTTTTGACCAACATAGTTATAACATTTAATCATTGCGGAAGCATAACATTTAAGTAGAGCGGAAGCAAAGGTATCATAAATATAAATCAAGTATGAGCATAACATGTGTCTAGTTTAAATGGTTCAGTGTTAATAAAGTTATACATTTCCATTCTACCCTCCTCACAACATGTTTCACTCAAAAACCCAAAATAACAAAGACTCTCAAAATCCCTGAACAAACTCGTCTCCGCCCTCCGGCTCGACGTCAGTGTCGGCCGGGCCCCACGCATACTCTCCGGCTACCGGTGCCTCCACGAGTGCTAAAGTGTCATCGGAAATCTCTGGGTCAAGGCCTAAGCACCATAGAATGGGTCAGATCTAAACGATCTGGCAAGATACAGCATACTACTAACATAGCATATATATATCAAATGAAGTACAGACGAGTGTGTAAATTAAATGAATAACAAGGAAAGAGAACTAGGCAACAGTGCATGTAAAGCATAAGGAATCAGTATAAGGTAATCATCTACACATCTACAACTAAGTGGCACATTCACACGAGCTGGAATACCGCAGGATATTATGCCGCGGCCCTCCCATACTGAACACAGTCGCGGTGGGGAACCTAACCAGGGAATAACTAATCCCGAATATCACTCATCAACTCATCATCTCATCACTCCAGACCGGCATGGCATGACACCTTGCCGTCTTAGCTCATCATGATAGCTCCTCAACACTAAGTAGCTCCTACCGGGGATGATCAGTCCACAGGCTGAGCTTAAATCAACCGAGTGAATGTTCATGCCGACTCGAGAATAACTCTAAGGTCTGTGTCTGTCTAGGCTTTGCCTTGCGTGAACAAGGTCCTAACAATTCCTCTATAAAGACTATACATCTCAATACAACCTCTGGACCTCATTCAAGGCCCAGGCCCACTCGTTGGATCCATACCAAGGCCCATCAGTACATGGCCTGGTCTAAACCGTCCAAACGAGGCAACCAATCCATCTACTACTGACAAACAGTTCCATTATAATCCATATATCCTAACAGTCCAACAAGAACTACCTCTTCAGGCTATGAGTTCACATTTCCACACTTAGGCCCATTAAGGGCCCGCCTAGACACAGACACGGGTCAATGATCTCCGAAATCACATCATCGGTCACCTCTAGATACCCTAGGTTCAGGCCTTCCAATTATGATTAATTAATGGTATACAGTTAAACTAAAGATCTAAGAATGACAGAGTAATACTAAGAAGTATAAACTTCAATACATGAATCAACAGGGAAGATCCAACGGTCCAATCCTAGGTTATGGGCCACTTTAGGTTCGGGTCTATCTCCGGTAATTCGCTCTCTAAACGATGTCATTAATGCCGTAAAATATTGTATTTGGTGCTTAGTTAGTTAAGGGCATTGTCTGACATCTTTTAGAGTTCGAATCATCTTAGAATTCCAACCAAAACACTAAACAGTGGTCCCCGCGAATCAAGGTTGAGCCATACCGTTGATTCGGGCTAAGGACACTGACAAATGCTCATTTGGATGGTCAATGGGCCTCTCAACTGATTATATCTCTTAAATGTTGAAAACCGGATAATCAGGGTTATCCAGGTGAACCTGATGTATCGTGAGCTCGGTTGATTTCCTGGCCTGGAAGATCAACCGAGTGCACAGACTAATCTAACTCAGGCTTCCTGGACAACTCAATTCATTTCTAAAGGCTTACAGCGTGTCCGGTCAAACACCCTGGCCTGGATGATTAACCGCATACTCTGAAAACCTTAGAAGATATGATGATCCAGCTTTAAACATTTACTATAGCAAAATCCCAGATATCAAGTCCATTTGGGTGTAAAGAGTTTATGTTTCAGGTGGGAACCAACTTTCAGTCACATCTTGCACCAACAGTATGGATTCGGTCAACGGGTGCAAGGCCCGTCACCCAATCCATTAAAATGAAATTGGTACAAGAAATGGCTGAGGGCCAATTTCCACACTTTCCTTGCATGGCCAGATGACCTGGGTAGGACCCAGATCAACCTGCCCATGGGGGAATTCAACTAACAGAAACAGAGGGCCGAAGCAGGAAAAATCCTGCAAAACTGCAGTTGGCCGGTAGACCGGCCTACATGGCCCGGTCCGCCGGCCAACGGCCGGTTGCTGGCCGGTCGACAGCCGGTCGGCCGGCCTGCAGCAGTATCCTACAGAAAAAAAATCTGCTAACTGGGACTTCCCTTCTGCAGGTTTGTGTTGGCCGGTAGACCTGCCTGTATAGGCCGGTCCGCCGGCCAACAGCCGGTTGCTGGCCGGTTGATCACCGGTCAGCCGGCCCCTGCGGGGTTCCACTTGCAGATTTTCTCCGTTTTGCCTCTTTTTGCACCCAAACCACTTCCAATCTTCTCCAAACTCAACCAAAACTACTCCAACACAATAACCATCCAAAAATAGACCTTATGGCCCACTGATCTTCCAAATGGGGGGTGAAAACCCCCATCCATCAGTGACCTTTCATCCATAAAACAGGAAAAACAGGAAATAGAAAAGCTCCAGGCATAACTAAACCATAACAGAATAACAATGAAATGAAAGACTACTGAATCACAAATTAAAATACACATCCTAAGTTAAAAGTATGATGCACTTGCCTCTTGTGGAATGGATTGTAGAGAAATAGCTTAAGGAAGGAGAAATATAGAATTCCAGCAGTGTTGAAGATGATGCACAGCAGAACTAGTATCAGCAGTAATAGCAGCAAGGCTTTCAATGGTTTTCCAGCTTAGTAACAAAAGTCCAGGTGGGGAAATAAGAGGGGAACAGGGAGAGGAAGAATACGAAGGGAAGAAGCACAGCAGCAGCGAAGAAGTAGTTGCAGCAGCTGTTACAGAGGACACAGCAGCTGGTCACTCGAAAAGGGAAAGGAGGAGGAAGATGATGGCAGCAGCAACAGTAGCTCCAGGAGTGGCTTCTCCCAGCACTGATTCAGTCCGGCAGGAGAGGTGTTGCAGCCCAATGTAGATTCCAGCAGGGTAGAGCAAGAAGAAGAAGAAGATGAACCAGCTGAAATGATGAAGAGTGTGCAGCAGCTACAGAGGGATTTCAGCAGTAAGATGGGTTCCAGCAGAGAGATGGGTTCCAGCAGCTCCAAGGTGATGTTATCAGCAGAACGGAAATGAAGGAGAAGAAGAGGAAATCCAGCAGTTGGAGCTTCTAGGAAAATTTCGGCAGAGTAACAGTAGGGAATGGAGAGAAGAAGAAGTAAGGCAGCTGTAATGGCTCCAGCAGTGAAGTGAAAAAGGAAGAAGAAGGGGATGAACACAACAGTTGCTTCAATGGTCTTCAAGGTGGAACTTCCAGACTATAGCAACTCCTAGCTCAAACGTAGGAGAGGAGGAAGAGGGAGGAAGAGAGAGGAAAATGGAGAGGAGGTAGTTGGGCTTGGGGAGTTATCTTGGGAAGAGAGCTGGGGGGGGCTGTTTTCTTGGGAAGGGGGCTGGGATTGCTTAGGGATTAGGGTTGCAAATGAGATAAGAGACTTCTTATAGTATTAGTGGAGTGGTTGAAGACTATAGTGCCCTTAGGGTTTAGTGAAATTGAAATTAGGGTTTGGGGGTAGCTTAGTCTTTAGGCTTAGGAACTCTCTAGAAGGGAGGCACCTTAGCTAACCCACTAATTAGCTTAATTAGTCTAACTAAGAGCCTAATTAACACTAACACCCAACTAATTAGAATTTAACCCAAACTAGCCTAGTTTAACCAAAAGCTTAGGAAACTAACTAGTAATTCTAATTAGCCCCTGACTAGCCCCAAACAAAGAGTAATTAACCAAGATTAGCCAAGATTAGCAACAATTAGCAATAATTAGAAGAGATTAGCAAAGATTAATGAAAATTAACCAAGATTAACATAATTAAGCAATAATTAAGATAAATTAAGATTAATTAGACTATAAATTAGCCCTTAGAGGGCCCACCAAGGGTGGGACCTCACAGACAAGATAGTCTCAAATGATGCATTAAACATAATGGAAGGGATTTGAGTGAAATTGAATCGGTTAAAATGAGTTTAGACTCAAATGAGATAGGCTAAGGACTTTTTTTGTAAATATGGGTTTTCATGTATTTCGTTAAATACGGAAATTCTTGATACCAACGTGTGTATCTCGAATAATACATTAACTTTCATAATAGACACGATTCCATTTGACCTCAAATGGACCAAGTAAAGCTTCATTTGAAGGGAAGGGAGGGGGAGGGGGTGTTTGTGTGAAGAAACCCTATATTAGAATGAAATGAATCATTCATTCATTTTCACTTCAATCAAAACCCTAGACTCATTCTCTCCTTTTCTCTTCCAGTCTCCTTCCTCAAGAGAGAAGCTAGGAGTAATCCAAGTAGTTTGTGAGGAGTGTATTTTCATCTTCATCATTTTCCCCAAGTCATCTTCCCCATTGTTGAAGTGTAGAGCTTGAGAAAGATCTCAAGATTTCTTTCATTGAGCTACAAGTAGGTACTTAGAACTTTTAATGAGTTTTCAAGTTGTAATGAGTGATTAGGTATGGTTATTAGCATAAATAGCTTATGAGATGTGTTTTTATGTTTTCATGGAGTTAGGGCTTGAAATTTGAGGATTTTAATCTCAACCCAAGCTAAGGAAAAGAGGATTTTTTCCACTAAGCTTCAAGAGAGGCAAGTAAAACATCTACTTGTGATTTTGTGTGTTATTGAGGTGTTTGGAGTTCAAGGGATTCAATGTACAAAAATTAGGTTAAGAAATCTGAAGCTCAGAAATGTCGTTCTGGGTGAATTTCGGCTAGCCGCAGGGCTAACCGCAAGGCTAACCGTCAGAAAAGTTTAACTTGATCAGTCTCTGGAAAGCTAACAGTTAGATAACCGCCGAATTTTAGTTAGCAGAAAGGTGACCGTTGAGCTGACCGAAATTAAGTCAGAAATCCCTGTCAGAAAATCAACTTCTGGAAAGCTGACCGTAAGCTAACCAAACTTGGTTCGGCTAGCTGTCAACGAGGTTTCGGCTAACCGCCTGGTAGCCGCCAAGGTAACCGAACTTGACCAAATTATTCATAGTCAGTGAAAATTTAGATTTTTACATAAACTTGGAGTATTTCTTGTAAGTATAAGTACTCCTTAAAAATTAGTTTTAAAGCTAAACTTCATTGGTGATAATTACGGGGACTATACAATGCACATATTAAATATATAAATGTGATATCCGTCGAGAATAACACGTGCATTTGGAAACCAATGATTACACTCAAATTGTTGTTTAGATTTGAGACAAAGTTAAGTAGAACCATAAGCGACTAGTAAGTTCTCTTATTGTATCGTACATCACATTGTTGGGTTCTAATCTAGTGAGATTGATATCACTACTATTCCCTTCTCTTGTTACGAAGAGAATTATTGAATTGAATTGAATGCAGTAATTGATTGCTTATTGGAGACCGTTAACTCTTAAGTTTGGCATTACCTAGCTATGATATTAGAATTTTAAATGAGTTCAATGAATTAATAAATGAAACAAATGACTAATCCTGCTGCAGCAGATGATTTTGGAGTGTTCCGGAGCTTCGTGGTGATGCTAGGTGTCTCTGACCTGGACACTAGTAAGTCCTACATTTTCCGATCATATGTATGGGTATTGATTGATGCCTTCCATTTGAAAGATAAATCATTCATTTGAGGGAAGACGGTAAATTAAATGAATCCTTCCTTGAGGGAATATGGTAAATTCAATGAATGAATGAAAGCTATGGCAGTGACCATCTTGTACATGTCTATCGATTAACTCTTGAGTTTACTTATTGTCATTGTAGGAATTATTTATACTTGTCTAGAATGGTAGTTGTTACTAGTCGAATTTAATGAATTCAGTATATGTATTAACATGTGCTATCACAAGATTTGTTTATGCATTGTTGAACCGTCGTATTCACTAGTATTATTGATGGCATTACAGGCCCGATTGCCCTTGCCGGTGCAACGGCTCCCCCGGCGACAGTGGAGGAGCTGTTCCGATTCCTCGAGGAGGTTTAAATGAATGGAATGGCCGGGATACTAATTGATTTGGGTATCCAAGCGCGAGACAAAACTATAACATTTTGAGAAACGTTTTGGAAAGTTATTTTGTACATTCATTTTTGGAATGTAATTAATTGTTATTGGATGGTGTTTTGGATATGTACCGATTGACAAACAATGATGGAAATGATACATATATAAGAACTTTATTTTATATACATGTAAATCGTAAATTGATATTATGAAATATAATTGTTTCCACAAAAGTTGTGTATTTGACAGGTTTAATGAAGATGTTATCCCTTGTGGATTCTGTTTTAACTTCGGTTAATTCGGAGTTTACAGAAGTAAATATGGGTTCATCGCTCAGGGTTATCGTGATTTGGGCCTGGGTCGTGACAAAAACCCAATTCCAACCTATCTTGTAGAAAGACTATTGAGGAAGTGAAGGCCGAAACTAAGAAGATTTTGATAATATCTTATGCTTATGAGTACCAAGGTGTTAAATCCTGTTTAGTTGGATTGGCTTTGATCATCATTTGAATAATCTTTCTCTGTTCTCTTGGAACTGAACTAGAAGGGTAGGCAAGTGTGCATTTGGATTATTTACTCAATCAACATTTTGGCATGATAGAGAGTCAATCATTCCAAATTAGATGGTTTCTTGTGGCTTGGAAATCGGAGTGCACATAACTGGGATACCTTTTTTTTTAATGCCTAAATAATTGTCATTTGTCTGTTCCTATTGTTGATATGATCTAGAACATAAGTCCGATATAATCGTGTCCTACCTAAAAAATTTTTAGTTTGCAGTTTCCAGGCCACACCAAATGCATTGCAGAAAGGCTAATCATCTATTCTGGCAAGACTAATGCTCAAAATGGTTTCCATTATGCATACTTCCAAACAAACCAAACTTTAGAATTGGTTTGATCATGACTTCGTCTGTTTTGTTTGGTACTTATTTATACACTGATATGAACCTGCTCTTTTTGGATGGTGAAAGGTGCAGCTTATCAAAATAATAACAGCTTATCAGCTACGATGCATATATATAGCATGGAAACGGGAAGGACACGCCATAGACATGGAAAGGATATGAGTTTTACACATAAAAAGTAAAGTATCAGATACGATACGACACAACACGATACGTTGTCCATTTTAAAGTATCCGTGCATGATAGCTTATTAGGGGTGTTTATTACATTTCCTATGGTTTAGGTGAGGACTACGGAGTGAAGGGTCACTGTATGAAATCAATTGTATGGTTCCTATCCTCTGTTGAAGTAAATGCCAATTAGGAAGAATGTGACGATCTTCACTGTTTGCATTTCCTGTTATCATCTACTTTTCTCACCCCTTTCTACTCTTCCACTTTCTTACGTACAGAACTTGGCAAGTGTCCTTATCCTTTGTTTTCTTCTACCTTTCTTCTGCCTATATATGTACATGTGGAAATGAAACAGGCAGGTTCCCATAAGGAGATGATACAGTCATTTTGTTATTTCTCCGAACCCGCTTGAGTCAATTGTTGACTGGGCCACTTGAGGTCTCAATCTGGGTTCTGGGCAAGGTCCTAAATGCAGGTTCAGGTGTGGCATGGGTCCTTAAATTACGAATCCGCATGACAACGGATCTTGATGGTATAAGACTCAGATGATGATGATGTTGATGACAATGATGATGATATATGGGTCCTGTTTCTTGGACTAATGCCAGGTCGGGTCTGGGAACACGATGGATCCGACCCAAGCTACCCTGTTTTCATCCCTAAGCCTATGCCAACCAAAAATAGATGCAATCCAACTAATCAGGATTGGATTGATGTTTGGACAACTTTATTATTTGTATTGGACTGGAAGCCACATTGGGACAAAGAATAGGATGGCAGTATTCAGTTCTGATACAAAATGGAGCTTCTCATCACATGTTAAGAGGTCATATTTGTCTTGAAATATAAGGTGTGCCTCATCTTAGTTATGGAGAGAACCTAGGGACCTAGCTTCCCAGCTTCTTATCCTCATGTCCTTGTCCCTTGTTGCATCCTACTATATTAGAGATCCAAAAACCACAGGCACTGCAGTAGGCTTAATAATGCAGCCACCTAATGCCCTTGTCCTCATGTACAATTAACTGTTTAGATAGTTTTTTTTCCACCAAAAAAAAAAAAAAAAGCTGTTTAGACAAATTATGATCCATAAGCACAACAGTAAATTTCATATTGTAGCACCTAATGTCCTTGTTCATAGGCAGAACAGTGAGCTTACATCCAATTGTTTGAACATTCGTAGCCATAGCCATAACTAGGATTGAACAAGGGCCTGGCCAAAGCTTGCCCATCCAGCCTGTTTCCTCTTGTTCTGTGACATGTGTCCCAAATAGGAGGGTTACATCAAGCTGCAGTTGACTATGAAAAGATGCCAAATCATATTTTGAGTTTACAGTAAGAAAAGTAGCACTAACTCTGCCTTTGTGAGATGGGATAAGAAAAGATAAAGAGTAGCAGGATAACAATGAAGATCAACCGAATAGGTACATCTGACAAATTTTTTTGAGTAAACCCATGAGAAGGCATTAGTGAAAAACTTCTTAGTGAGGATCATAATGACCCATGTACCAAAAGCCCATAAAGATTTAATGACTGTTGTTTGCTAGGGCCTAGGGGTGAAAGAAAGCCCCAGATGTGATTGCATTTTCATTGTGCATAATTTATCCTATACGCCCGTTTGGTAGGATAATGGGAGAAACTATAAAAAAGAATGATGTGTCGATGTTTTACTATATAAAAGGTATAATGTCTCATTGGAAAGATTCAATCTAACAGAAAATTTGAAGTCTCCTAACTACTTATTTTTTCCGTTAAACATTTCACCCAGTTTGCTGTAGGGATCGAAGGAAACACCTTATTATTTTTTGAACAATTTTTTTAAATCTTTAATAGACCTTAGGAACGGTTTATTTCATGTAATTGAATTCCTAGACTTGTGTTGCTAAAAGTGTTAAAAATGAAGAGAAAAAGTGGACTATCAAATAATCTCCCCAATAATAGAAAATGAATTAAGGGGAGATAAGAAATGAATACTCAACCACCGCCCTAGTATTTCAAATCGAATGAGGTCTTGTCTCATCTCTATGGTCACGTTTAATCTTTCACCCCTGACCTCTTTAATTGGCCTTTTATTGGAGCCCATATAATCATGAATGTCTTCAGTTCCATCCAAACAAACACTTGGGTGAGGTTTCCAGCCATTTATTGAAAAAATGACTTAAAAGCCTGTTTGTTGCACAAAATAAAAGAATCAAATATATAGGAATTATGATTAAATTAACTTCGCTAGAGGACTTTTTTATTCTTATTATTTGGTAGAATACGGAAGGATTATTAAAGAGGCAAGATGTATAGGGTATAAGGTAGTGACACGAACAAGACTTTAACTTTTTTCGAGATTTGAATTAGGCTGATGGCTAGGTCCTCATTTTTCATCTTGGTTATCATTTTGGAATATTTTGATTCTTCATTTCTAGCCACTTGCAGAGATGCATTCCTATGAATTCAATTACATGAAACAATCAGGTGCTTCTGTTTGTTTGGATAGAATACATAAGAAGCTCATATATAAGCAGTTAAGCATGAAGATCAACAGTGAATATCCAAAATGACAATCAAATAAACCCCCCTTTATTGGAAAGTGAATTAAGGTAAGACGAGAATGAATATCCAACCATCACCTTTGTAATTTAAATCTTAAGAAAGTCAATGCCTCATCTACGTTGTTACCTTATATCTTTCACCCCTCTCCTCATGCCATTCACACTTCACCTCTTTAGTAATCATTGGTTGGAGTTCATTCGAATATGATTTCTTATGTATACAATTCTTATCCATTTTATTACAAACAAGCAGGCCTATAAGGTTATGGTTGAATAATTTATCCAGAAAATAATGTCAAATCAATGAAAAGATAATGGTTGTGTAAAGCAATATTTGCATTGGTTTTCACATGATAAAGTAATTTAAAGTGAGATGAGAAGTTAACAGCAGATAAAGTAATCATTCACTTGTGCTTTGTAAAGTGAATTTTTTTTTGGAGATTGAGAAAGTAAAAGTAAAATTTTTTGACGATTGAGACTTTATTTTCTCATTTTCAAGTCCAACCAAATATAGGTTAGGTAAAAATTACTACAGTTTTTTTTTTTTTTTGTTTCCCAATTAAATGGCAAAGGAGCCTCCGGATGAGGTGAAATAACCTTCTGGTAAGAGGAATTGACCATTGAGGAGGTAATACAGCCTCTCTGGATGAGGAGAAATTCTGACAGTCGGAATTACTTTTCTGCCGTTTTTACTTTACCTTTTGAAAATCAAGCACTGCCAAAGGTATAAAGCAACATTAATCGAGGGACAGTTGAAAATGTATAGGCATCTATACTACATGTGTACTGCGTGTATGAAAGGTGGTATTTGACAACATACCGTTGAAAATTGGAGAGGATGCATAAGAAAACAAGACTCCTCTCAGTCCTCTGCCTGTCATGACTGGAGCGGGAGATTTTTAAAATTGGATTGTAATTCCATTGCCTGTCTTTTTCTCCATTTACGGCTAAGATTCCTGCAGACACGACAGAAGTGACAATCACCAAACTCACCCACACTGCATATTAAGTATATGTTAACAGACACCGACCAACCTTTGGTTTAGCTTTTGGGGTACATACATTGAATTCAACCAAAACCACCCCAGCTCCACCAAATGCCCAAACGCCCCCATATTTTCAGTGGAATAACAATTTTCTTGTTTTGCTTCTTTTCCTTACAGTTAATTATTTGAATTTATAATATAAAATTTCTAACCAAATCATGAAATTTAGGATTTGGGTCGACATTTTTAACTCAACTAAAAAACTAGTTGATTTGGATTTAGATATATATCTATCCCACCAAACCTTCCAACCAATGTCAGAGCAAACATAACTTTAGTAGGCTCATTGAATGATGAGATAACCTGACCTGTTAATTGAGAGCATGTTTGTGTGTTATTCACAACATTTTATATTGATGGCTATTTTGACGTAAATAAAATTTGATGATTTTTTTTTTTTTTTGAAGTTTTCTAGTTCTACTATTAGGTGTGGCAAAACATATTTCACAATAAAATGTTCTTGTACGTCTTGTGTAAGAAGATGAGAAAACCCAAAGGATAATGGACAACACTAATTTCAGAATGGTATAAGAACAACAACAGTGGAATTTCATTGTAGGTCATTTTAATATTGTAGGGTTAAATTTGAACGGTGGTAAATTCTCCAACAGGAAACTTTTTTTATTTGAGACTCCCATTGATTAATCCGGTACAAGAGTTATTTAAAGCAAGTATATGAAAAAAAATAAAATAAAGTAGCATGTCATCATTTAAATTTTAAACAAGCATCAAGCACATGAATAACCAATAAATAAAGTAACAACATCAAGAATCCCAAAAAAAAAAAAAAAACCTACAAATTTAAAAATCGTACCTTTGCGATCATCGCCCGGTTAATCAAATAACAAAAAACCCAAATAAGAAAAGATTAGAAAATAATAAAGCCAGTTATCAAGTAGGAATTCCTTGATTCTTGGGGGTGAAAATATAAAATCTTGACTTAATTTGACCGTTATAAGTAGGGCATTGACTACAACTCAATTCCAATTCCTTTTAGCAGCTTAACAAGTGAAGAGGACTAGGACAGTATGCTTTGGTTAAAGAAATGATGGTTTGGGCACTCAAATATTCCTTATGTTTCTTTTTTGTTTCCTCTGTGTGAGCAAAGATTAGGTGGATCCCTCCCAACTTAATAGAATAATTGAGATGGTATCATGCCTGATTTGACTCTGTCTGGCAACTTGTGCTCTCAGACCTGCCCTTAGTTCACATATCTAAGAGTTACATTATTCTGGCCGGTCATTTTTTATTATAAACATAGAAGCTAGAGGAGAGGCTTTGGGGAGATGACACATGGCACTTGTAGACGACACGCATCAGCTCCCATTTTGCAATTTGATTGAATTGAAAAAGAAACTGTTTGGATGTAACCTAAGATGGAATTGGGATGGAGCTAATAGCAGATGGGTTAGACGATTTTTTTTTTTCCCTTTTTATAACCCAGCATAGGGAGCTAAGACTCATAGAAAGAGGAATCCCTATGCTGTTAGGATTTTTTTTTCCCTTCTACATACGATTTTTTTTTTCCCTTTTTATAACCCAGCATAGGATCTACACACATAGAAAGAGGAATCCTTCAAGCTCTAGTGAGAAGGAGAACTCACACGTATGTAGAAAGAGTAGCATACCCATGAATTGATCTCCAAATTTTCACGTGAGACATGGAGTTGCCAACCAATTGAGCAATCACCAGTTCTTAAATGGTTTAGCGTTAAAAGACATTTCTTCCTCTATGCCATCACATCATTGTTCAAAAGTAAATCACTTAAAAGCATAGGAAAGAAAATGACATTATGTCATTGGATGTGAGTCCTTAATGTTTGATAGCCTAAAAAACTAAAATAACACAAAGCCAGTGTTTGCTTTGCAAGTGAAACTTTCTCTGAGTATTTTTTGAGAAATCTTTTCTTTGAGTATTAAGGGGTGGCAATCCATTTGGTTTTGATATTTTATCAATTTTCTAAGAGGTTGTCCTCCAACTGGATTTCATAAATGCTCGAAGGCCCTTAGCACTTCGAAAATTGAAAATTTAAAAATTCTATAAGCCAAAAGGCTAACTCAACTGATTAAGTTTTGAGAAACTTACAAACCGTACAAGTAAGGGCAAAGTCTAGTTAACTGCCTCACACATGTTGCAATGAGATGAGTGATGCTAAACAACGTATGAAGAATCCAAATTTCGTAAACTGAAAGCCCTCCCATTCAGTGGGATGCCCCAAATTTTATTACAGTTAAATTTGAATCTATCGTAAGATTGACTGTATGACATTTTTTTTATCACATGTCTAATTTTATGGTGGGACTAACTCCTATTAGAATGAACTTTTGTAGAAAAACCCACCGAAAAAAAGAGTGTTTATTTTGAACAGTTCGGATATTCAATAGGTTTGACTAATCTATTGGAGAGTTTCACGCCCCTCATAAGAAGCGTGAGTGAGACATTTGAAGCCTATTTGTTTGAAGGTATTTTTGAAAAAAATTGTGCTTGTTGGGGATTTCTAACATTAGTATTAAAGCATATTCCCTTAGTATTCCAAATGCAGTGACAATCCACCTAAAAGGTCACTTTTAGCCTTTGGATTCACAAAATTCTTATATTATGAATACTAGACTTTAATGAAGTATTTGGAACTCCCCAAGAAAGGGATAACATTTGTAGGATTTCAAATTCTCCCACACAAGAGTTCTCAAAATTCTTGCAGAGTAACAAGCCCTTAAAGGGATCCGAGCTACTAACTTTACATTAACATATCATTTATATCTTCGCATATTACCTTATCATAAATTGGTGAGTAACTCTCAATGTTGCCCTCTCAGCCATCCATGCTACCTGCAACGCCCATTGAATGATCACAACCAACCAATTTGACAGATTTTAATTGATAATTGTGGATAGATCATTTTATATATTATCAATCTAACATAAATCCTACTTTGATAGGGCCAATTCTTGGTGCTAAAACAAGGAGAAATGGATTATGGTATGCAGAATGGATTCATTATGATGATGAGCCCTGATATTCTCATATTTCAACTGCACTCACAAAACCTTGAGAAATTATGTCTTAAAAATATTTGGGTATTTTCAAATTAGGATCTTTCTTTAGATATTATTTAAAAAAAAAAGAAACTTAGTTTTTTAAAATGACTACTAATAAATCAATAAATATAAGATACAATCCATCACTAATAAAGAAATCTTGACTTTGCCGGTACAAATAAGAAATAGCAAATGCTGAGGAACAACCAACTAGAATGTTGTCAAAAATCTCCAACAAAATTTTTTTCTAGAAGCCCAAACAAATGTCCCTGTGAGCTCTCAAATTAAACCACATTTTTCTTTTTTTGATAAGCTATATGAAAGAAATGTATATGCTTTTTGTACTAGCAGCTTATCAAACTGCCTATTAACTTAAGATAAACACCTTTACCAAAAAAGGAGAAAAAAACAACTTAAGATAAAACACTACACAAGTGATTTTGAGCTGCTAAAATCTCATTACAAAACAATAATTTATGTTGTACTTTGAAGTGAAGAAAAGGGGCAACAGTGGAATTTAGGCAGGGGCAGCCCCCAGGATTCCTTCATGGCAAAGGCAAACAGAGAAGGTGGCTTTTGCAGAGGCAGGTGGGGCTTTAAGCCAACCTAAAGACCCTTATTCTCCTCTTCCTCCTCCTCCTCCTCCTCACTTTTATTTATATATATAAAATATTGTAATGTTGCAAGACTGTCTTTCTGAAACCAAACGTCTCACGTGACGTCACGCGTAATGAATTAGGGTAAGGTTTGTATTATTCTTCTTTTTGAAATATTCTCCCCTCCAACAGAAGTCCCACCTCCCCATGCATGCAATCACATGCATGACCATACTCACTTCACCCCCACCTCCAAACTTTACCAAGTGGTCTGAGCCAGTTTGAGGCTTCAGGTAAGCCTTGACCAGTTGGACCAGTTGGGTTGGGTCAAAATATTCTAAAAGCTTGATAGTTTGAGTGAGTTATACGTTCAAGTTGAGAGAAATATCTTGGCCTGGCCAAAATGACTTGTGCCATTTTTTATGCTTCATTGTTTGGCTATGGGCCAGTTGAGTTTGTCTGGTTTGGCCAGGGTCAAGTTGAGTGATTTAACTTTTACCATGTTCTCATCTCATGTGCTCTAGGCCAATTGATGTTGTTTGGTTTGGGCCATCATGCTTCAACTAAGAGCGAGGTTGATTATAAGAGGTTGGAACAGTTGGATTGGGTCAAAAGATTATAAGAGGTTGATTGTTTCAGTGGGGCCAGTTTCAAGTTAAGTGACACATTGTCTGTGTTTAGGTTTTGGGCCATTTAAGATTCTTGGGCTTGTTCCTATATTGGTTACATCATTATCACCTAGGTCACAATTATACTGTCTCTTTACTGGCATTATATATCTAATTTGTAATGAGTTCTAGCTAGTCATAACAACTGATAGAGATCTTACTTAATTTCCTCATTTCTTTGGATTTTTCTTCTCAAAAACTACTGAAAACTTAATTTTCAAAAGAAAACCATTGAAAAGAGGTAAATCATCGATAAACCTAATTTCTTTCCTAATGATCAGAGTGCCTCTGTTGTTATCCTAATGGGTAGAACCATATCCAGAGAGGCCAGGGTATGCCCCATTTGAGATCATGTGTCTGTTTTCATTTGACCCATATCACTCACTTGGGTCCTTTTAGGTTAGCAACCCCACCAAAGTTAAATTTTCATTTACACAACCCCTCACAACCAGAACCACTAATGCCAAGATGGAACTGGAACTTGAACTGGATCAAAGCCAGTTTATTTGTTTCGGAACCTGAACTATTAATGAGAATATAGAACCAGAACCGATTTCGTATATATAACGGGTCTGCATCCAGGCTTTAGTGAAAAAACTGATTTTTATGATGGATTCTCAAGAATTGAGGTAGGTAATATGTCGGGTCCTCGGTCAACGGGTAAGAACCAATGTAGAACCAGACCCAATAAGGTTACGGGTCCAGGAAAAAAAAAACCCTGACATGTTTATTTATTAGGGTCGAAATAAGAATCCAAATTCGGTTTTTAATGGACCAGAGCCTCCGAATAACCAAAGAATCCCCAAAATATTCCTATTGCCTGGTATACCTGTGGCAAACGCAGTGTAGATCGCTCCTCACCTGCTGGTACCTAGCCACCTCCAGAGGTTTACTCCCACACGAGAAGGACAATTTGGTATTTTCTTCTCCCATTTCTCTCTCCCCTGAGCCACCATGCACATTCCTGGCCATTTCTCCCAAACAAGGATAACAGCTCATAGAGAGCAGTGGCATTTCAGTGATTTCACATTGCCGTGGACATTCCCACTTCTAAGCCTTTATATACCCTTGGCACACACCCTAGTGCCACTGCCTTCAATTCACCATTTTTTTTTTATTTGGACTTAATTAGTCTTCTTCATCTCATTGAACTTGCATACACTCCCACCTGGAGCCATGGAAGATCAATCCAATGACACCAACAGTCCAAGCCAGGGCTCAGAGCGGGTTGAGCCAGTGAGGTCCAGGTGGACTCCAAAACCAGAACAGATACTGATACTGGAGTCCATCTTCAACAGTGGGATGGTTAACCCCCCAAAAGATGAGACTGTGAGGATAAGGAAGCTCCTCGAAAAGTTTGGCTCTGTGGGTGACGCCAATGTCTTCTACTGGTTCCAAAACCGACGGTCCAGATCGCGCCGCAGGCAGCGCCAGATTCAGGCCGGGCTGGCGGGTGACCCACGAATTCCTCCTGCTGGCCTATCCATGAGTGCAATTCAGTCATCTGCATCTTCTTCTGTTGGATCTTTTGCTTCTCCTTCTTCTTCTTCCTCTTCATTGCCTTCACCTTCCTCCTCCTCTTCTTGCTTTGTTCCGCCACCTTCTTGTGTTGGCCTTGGCGATGATGTTTGCAGTGATCTCTTTTCGATCTCTCAGCAAATGGGTTTGCCAGAGATCGAGCAGGCACACTTCAGTTCTGCAATGTTATGGCCTTCAGATGATTCAAATCTACACTACCAACCTGGTTAGTTCATGGATAAATACTCATTTAAATACCCTTTTATGATCATATTGACATGAGATTTTTCTTTAGCAAAGTTTTCACCTTCCTTGTTCTTTTCAAGATTTACTCAAGTTGAAGTACTAATTGAAAGTATTCAAACATCATCAAGGCCTTTTGTGTTGGTGGAAACTGGGTGCAATGCTTCTATTGTCAGCATCTTCATTTACCTTGAATTTCTTAGCCTTTTCTTCTTACAATCTCTCATAAGGGTTTGTTCATGTTTCTATTTTCTCATTTTTCTTCTTTTCCTTGACTAGAATTGAGCTAAGAGAATTATTCACCTTGGTGTAATCAGTGATGGGTTGAGTTGGGAATTCTATTTCTTTCTAAATTTGGACTTCTTGAGAAATTCTAATCATTGGGTTTGTGGGAGATTTAATTTTATTTCATGAACCTTTTGTGTATTTTTAGGATCTTTCTTATTTACTTTCTTCACGTCACTATGTGGCAATGGAAACTTCACCATGTGTTGGTACTTCAGGTGCTGAATTTCAGTCTGCATAAAGGAGGATAGTTGTGTCAGTGTCAGATGGAAAGTCCATTGTAGAACTGTCAATTTTTTTAGTGAGATGCAGCTAGAATACTAGAACTCTCTAAGTTACCCTAGATAATGGGATACCTCTTTGATCATGGTGAAGATGACCCTAAATTATGCACACCAATATTATACTGACTTTTTTGTGAGCTATTAAAATGATCATTAATTTTATGGGTTATGGTGGGGACTTCATTTTGTTTAAGAAATTAAGGGCAACTGTTCTGATCACCATCAGCTTCCTGGCTAGGGATTTCTGATCGTTTTTCTTGGAATTTTGATTTTTTTTTTTTATCATCCTATCTTCTTTTCCCTTAAATTTGTTACTTAGTCTTTTCCAAACATAAACTTAGAACCTTGGAAAATTGGACAGTATTAGCTGAATTTGGGGCTAAACATGTATTAGAGGGCGTATGATTTCTATATAATTATTTTTGGTAGATTCACCATTTATTTCTACAATGTCCACATCTCCTTTTCTCCTAACTTTCATCTTTTACCCTATTTCGACCACACATTTTTAGATACTGCATACTGCTCGATTTATTTCATAAACATGTATTGCAATGAAATGTTTTTTTTTTTTGGTTGAAACTAGATTTGTTTTTGAGACCCACATCTTAATTCTTAATCTTCATTGTTTATATTCTTTCTAGAACGCATGAGGTTTCTGAACCTGAATTATTGGGTAAACATGTAGAAAAGGGATAGGATGGTGGATGCACTGAAACCTTACATCATAAGTGATGTCTTGCTTATTCCCATTTATCCCCTGATTTTGCAGGACTTTTAACTGTGTTTATCAATGGAGTTGCTACTGAGATCCCTAGGGGCCCATTTGACATTAAAGCCATGTTTGGTCAAGATGTAATACTAGTGCATTCCTCAGGAGAGCCTGTTCTTGTTAATGAATATGGAATTTCATTGCAAAGCTTGCAAATGGGTGAAAACTATTTCTTGGTAAGCTTTTTCTTTCCTTTAAATTAGTTGATTTTTTGAAATAATTGATATAAAGGAGTACTCATCTCTATCTTCTTTTTATTAATTCAGTATTAGTGATGTTTTAGTTCTTAACATTTTGATCATTTTGGACTGATATATATTTTTGGTTGGTCTTCACTAGGGCATAAGATCTTGTTATCACAAGATTTTTAGCTCTCTCTGCATTTATAGAACCCATTAGTTCTCTAACTCTCTCCCACGTTTTTAACCAAAAAAAAAAAAAAACACTCACATAAAATTAAAGGTTGTATGGTGAAAGTAGCTAGCCACCTCCCAAGAGCTTGAACAACACATTGATTGGAAGAAACTCTGGTTCCCCAAGTGACTACTATAATGGGTAAGGCCGATCTGTGGAAATGAAGTTACTTGTAACTCTAATTACCTTAATTGTTTCTCACGAAATAAAACAATATATTGTGACTAACAAGTAACTCAATATCCAAAGGCATGAGCTGTCTGTCATTTACACATTTGCCAAGTTAACTGCAGTCAGTTTATGATGATACAAATGGGAACTAAACCCTAAATCCTAAATGAGGCATCAGGGGAAGCATATCGAAAATCCCTATTGAGCTTCCAGGAAATTTGAAGAAGAGCCTCTTGTCTCACAGTGATGAAAGGGCAAAGAATGGAGGTGGAGGGTGGAGATCTAGAATGGACTTGGGTTGACAACCATTTACATACCATGGAGGGTTATCTCCTTGTAGATCTCCACCTTTCATCCCCCACTGAACCCTTCTGATAGGACTCTATTGCCTAGAAAACCCTGAGAATTAAATAGGAGTCAGGTAAATGGGGCTTCCACCTCATAGAGTTAATAGTAATCTGGTTGAATAGCTACAACTTAGAACCACCCAAATCAATCAGAGTTTTGAGCCAAGGGTCCTCCATGAAAGACCCCACCCGGGAAGATTCAGCTGGTTAGCAGCACAGAAGCCTAATCCATTGGGCAAGCAAACATTCCACAGGGAAGCTTTCGGAGCTCAATAGATGAAGGCCACATCAATGTGAATTTAACTTAATCATTGACACATAACCCTCATGTTTTACATGGGTAAATGGGTTTATTGAGAATACCATGAAAACTTCCACCTCTTTGGTTCAGGTTCCGTGTAGCTAACTGGATATTTTTAGAGCTCCATGAACATTGTCTTCTCGCTAATCTATTTTAATGTTTTGGGTAATTGGGTGGTGTGAGAATTCCATGGAAACTGTCACATCTGTGTTGTTATTTATCATTGTTTACAGGTTCCAAGACCCATTTAAATAAAATGTTCTGAGAAGTTGCACTGACAAGTGAGATAGAGAGAGACCTCCTCTTATGCGGATTGGAAATTATTAGAGCTTCCTCTTTCCATTTTGACGTTAAGAAAGTCTATCTACTTCCACCCTTCACCACAACTCTTCCTTTCAGTGTGTGTTGATTTTTCAAGTTATGGAGGCCTGATTATCACATACCCCATCAACCTCAGACAAGTTTTTCTTTCTTTTTTTGGTTCAGATGATAAGTTATAAGAGAGAACACAAATGCCAGGCTTGTACTCGAGTTTTTTAACCAGTGAGTGAGTGAAGTAAAATGAAGGGGTTTCTAGAGATCTGTACATCATGAGGGGGTATGAGGGTTGATGAGTCCATTTATGGCATTTTCTTGGAAATGAAAGAAAACCCCATTTATTTATTTGTATCCATTCTAGCATGGAGAGACAGGTTAGTATTGAAACTGATGAAAGCTCCATGATCAGCAGCAGCTTGTTCTCATTAGTGGGCTTTGAGTTTAATGTCTCTGAAATCGATGAAGGGGTTGGCAACTTGGCATTCTCCACCGGCCTCTGTATCCAATCTAAAGAAGACGGATGTTTGTTAGAGACTTTGTTTATTTTATTTGGAGGATAGCAGTGCACATGTATTGAGAAGGATCATGTGAGAATGACCCGTTTGAGTAACTTTTGCTTGGCCATGAAAATGCCAAAAAGAAGAAACTGTGCTGTTATCAGAAGACTGATTCCTCTTGTGGGAGCATCACAGGAAATTTCATGAGACAACTCAGTAGGGGTCTACGTAATTAAGTTTAAACAGCTCAAAACAAATCTCTCTCTCTCTCTCTCTTTTATCCGTTACACTCCAAGGCATGCACTCTCACTCGCACACCCATGTTTATTAATTGAGCCACTGCTTGAAGACTAAAATGTGTGATTTTTAATATTTTAGTAGTGTCACACAACATCAACTAGAAAGCAGGCTCAACTCATCTTTGAGTGAAACTTTATTAGGTCTAATATTAAATAGGGTTGGTTATATTTATTTTGAGCGGTTTAAAGTTTAACTACCAAGTCCCACTAAAAAGCTAATTCTCGTGATCCTCAAAATTAGAGGATTTAGATCTCCGCCTTTGAAGGCATTTCCTACCATGCCATCCTACTTTGTTTGGATCCTCTGCAGCTTGGTCTTAGAGAGTGAAAAGGTCACCTGAGGGCTACAGGCAAGGTTGCATGAAAAGAGTATCTGTGTGATGAGATGTTGGTGAAGTTTTTCCTCCTCCTCTGTGTATTCTAACCGTTCGAATTTAGTTAGCAAAAATAACACTGCACAATGGGACATAGTTGCATGGGTGAGAGTGTGTGTTTCAGTTCCTTGTGTAGCATAATAATAATAACAACAATAATAATAATAACAATAACATTTCAATAACAAGTAAATATTGTCCAAGCAACTCTCTTTGAGAGGCCAAACTCGGAAACTCTTGGTTTTGGAGGGAATTTATAAATGCGGTAGATTTTATCAATGATAATGTGGGATGAAGAATTGGAAAGGGTAAAGAAATATCAGTGTGGGAGTGTACATGGATCCTGTGTGAGAATGTGCTTAGAAACCTGCTTTTTCATATCTCAATTCCAAATCTCAAGATTAAAGACTTATGGAATGATGATAAAGCTTTAAACTATTTTATTTTATCAAAAGTTTTCAACAACCCTAAGGATATGGGGGATATTTATAGAATCTA
This sequence comes from Cinnamomum chago, assembly GCA_038049695.1. Lineage (NCBI taxonomy): Eukaryota > Viridiplantae > Streptophyta > Magnoliopsida > Laurales > Lauraceae > Cinnamomum > Cinnamomum chago. The sequence goes on from CP142451.1 coordinate 124,362,124, forward strand.
TATCCCCAAAACTGATTTTTTTTAAGGTAAGTATTCACACACACACACACCCCTACACACTCACACACACCCCTACACACTCACACAAGTCTCTCACCATCAATATTACAGTCATTAATTGATCTTTGGTTATTTCTATGGACGGGAAGTGCCTCACCAACTGAGCTACGAATGGATTGGCAAAAAAATGAATTAAAACTAAATTAATTGATAGTAGGGTCAATGAAAATATTTTTACTAAATCTACTTACAAATTCTTACATGCTCTAACAATGCTAATAATAATGGCACAGTGAATTGGAAGCAATCTTGGAAACACAAAATTTCCCAAAGAGTCATCCTCTTCGGTTGGAAATGTCTCATAATGCCATCCTTGTAAAAAAAGTGGATCGGTTATAAATCTAGTGGGGGCCCTACCATTTGTCCAATTTGCAAGGTAGAGGAGGAAACTGTAGAATATGCCCTTTTTCTATGTGATCATGCTAGAGAGTCTAGTTTGGTTCGAACATGGGCTTCTTAATTCATTCGCATGGTAATTTGGATATTGTGGAATGGTGGAAAAACATCAATAATCTAATTAAAGACAAGGATAGTAGGTAAGGACATGATCTTGCCACTATGACCCTAAATACTAGGTCGGTCTTGTGGACTATTAGAAACAATTTCATCTTTAACAACATTGTCATTAATATTGGTACCTAATAAATCTATTATATTAATCCAAAAGATTTGATTACCTTTGTGTTTATTGGATGGCAATAACAATATCATCCTAACTACTTTGATCCAAAGATTGCCTTCTTTGGCTTCCAAGGACGTGCTAATCATTATCTTGGATGCCGCTTTTAAAATCAACTTATGGTTAGGTTATGATAATGAACAAGTCGCCTATTCTTGTAGGTACTCAATGTGGACCATCACTCTCTTCCCCTAAAGAAGCAAATGCGAGGGTTATTCTCTTTGTATTAGAAAAAGCGTTCCAAGCTTGTTGCTCTAGGATTGTGATTCATTTAGATACCAAGGAGGTGATCGATAGCATTAATGGGAAGATAGTCCGGACCATCAATCCTATTATTTTGGATATTCATTGTGAATGCAGTTGTTTTCCCTCCGCTGAGTTTTTGTTTGTACCTACAACTCTTAATGTGACTACTCATGTTTTGGCCAAATACTATTTTAAGCTTGGCACGATATTTTTGTTGGGACAGTTGTATTCTGAATTGGGTTTGGAGTTATTTGCCTCCAACCTAAGTGGCGATTTGTTTGTTACTGTTTTTCTCCTATGAATCAAGTTTTCTTACCCAAAAAAAGAAAATTAACAACAACAACAACAACATTTCATTAAAAAAAAAAAAGCTGAAATGTTGCTTATTTTTTTATCGATAGGATCCATCTACATAGATGTAGGGATGAGATTTCATCTCCATCTGACCTATTGGTTTTCCATTAAAGAAAATCAACACTTGTACAAAATTAAAAGTTTGCCTCCATGCAATGTAGATAGTAAATGGATGGGTTGATCACAACATCATAAGGGTTATTTTGTGCAATGAGAGGGACCTATGATAGAAAGGAAAATCAATCTGGTTTTTGGTGTAGTTCATTTTTTCTTTCTTTTGACGTAATACATTTTCTTTGTGAATAGAAAATGAATTGATTTTCCTCAAAAGAGAGGATTCCCATCCTTTGTGCCGGGTAAGAATGCAGGATTGCTCTCTCCTGCAGAAATAAAAATTCGCAAAGAGCAAACTGCACAAATACACTCTAAGGATGCATTTGTGTAATAATCTTTTCCATGGAAACAGAGAGGAAAGCGTACAGTAAATTTGCGCAGAAATATTTATGTTCATTTGGCACCTGCACAAACACATCCTAAGAAATATTCCATGCATTTGTGCAAGCTTGTTCGGTGAAGACAAAGACAAAGAACATATACATTTTCTCCGTGAGCTGGGATCTAGCAATCCTACCTAATATGTGGGATTTCTAGTGCCACGTATTTTTTGCTGCCAAGGTACTTGCACAAACGAGTCATAAGAATCCTTATGCATCCTCAACGCCCTTTCCCCTTGTGTGGCCTCCAAGTAGTTCACTTTAATTTATGATTTCTTTGCAATCCCAATTGTACCGAACATTGACTATATTCATGGGTTAAACAAAACCTACTAATATTAAAATAAATTTGAGATCCAGGGCTTGCTTCGTTGGTTAGCAATCTTGTCACTCACCCAAATGCCCCTGGATATGATGCTCTCTTCCTACATGTGTGGGCTCTTTAATGGGTCTTGTCCTCTATCCTGGGGTGCCAGAAAAATATTAAAATAAATTCAGCATTGGCTATTTGTCTTCTTAGAGTACCCATTGTAAAACCTTACTGGGGTTGACCTTGACCCTCATTCAAAAGTTTGCAGTTCTTAATAATATATTAAGATCATCATTCAATTCACGCGCATGATTTTTTTTTTTTTTTTAAGGCCATTTACCTAATTTGTATTGTACTCCTTATCAGTTCATTTTAAAGAGGGTTCCACAAAAAGGAATATCAACAAGACAAAGGCATAAAGGGTATAAGGTGGCAATGTATATAGAGCGTGATTTGATTAAAGTTGCATAATTATTCCCTACCAAATAACAGACAAATTTGATGGTCCTTTGTATAAATTTCACATTTTACTCTTTCTTTAGCTCCTTTGATATGGAAGATATTATTTAGAATTTTTAATAAATCAATAGCAATCAAATGTATGTCCCCAAGTGATTATTTTTCTCTCTAGTAGATGCCCTGTAACAATATGGCCAGACTCACGCTCTACCCAAGTCCTAGCCCTAGGCATGATTTCCACAACCAATGTATTGGTGTCCTGTTAGTGGTTTTAAATAATATAAAATACTCATGGATTTTGTGCACCCAGAGAGTCTTACTAAGGCTACATCAAAATAAAGAAACAAAATTCATGTTGTCAACTCCAAAATTGTTCGGACAAGACTTTAATAATGATGATGATGATCGACAAAACTCGCGAATTTCTTTAAAATTTTCCCCGCATGATAAAAAGATTACAAAGTTTTAAAGTTTTTTCATTCTCTTCAATGTGATTCCTTCTCCTTTAGGTTTGAGGAGAAACTAAAAATGAAATTACTTGATTAGCATAGAGAAAATCCTCACACTGCAGCATGAAAGAACTGAGTCTGTTGGACGTGGGTGTGATCCACCTGTTCATGTGCCTAACCTCCCAGGTGCCGCGTGTGCTATCCCTTTCACTTTAGCCCACATGCACAGGCCACTGTGTATAAAATAATTTCATAACCATGAGGCTTTGCATGAGAGGAAGCCCTTGTACAGTAAAAGAAAGGTAGGGTTGTCAATGGGCCGGCCCCCAATATACATGAACCCAGCTCACATTGGGCTGATTTGTGCTGTGCTTTATACCCATGGGCTGTACTCATGCATATTTCCCTAGGTCTCAGGATGCTTAGTAACCTATCATGAGCTGGCTTGACATTTTTAGCATAAAGGGGTATAGCAAATGGGCTAAGCATGAGCTACACTTTTACCCTGTGGGATGGTTCTGGGACCAAGTATTAAACCCAGTAACAAACAGTGCAAGGATGGACAAGCCTGGCCTGACTGATGAGGAGTTCTTAAAAATGGGTTAACACTGAGGTAGAGTTTGGGTATTGGCAATGTCAAATGCAAGCTAAGGTCCCAAAAATTAGAGGCCATTAGGAATTATGGAACTGCCAAAACTGAGTATCCAGCAGCGTTTTGGGTCCATAGTACCAAACTTCTCACCTCGCCCAACCATTTGGGGTATAATGCAGTATTCAGTGTCGGTTTCCCAAAAGCCATTATCATGTAGCAACCCATATTTGAAACCACATCTCGGATCCAAATTGGGCCAGCTTGACCTAATTATAGGCATTCTTTAGCTCTACTTTGTCAGCAAGTATTGCCGCTCTCCATCTTTTAAAATGAGCCAGATGCTGCTGGCAGCTGCAGTTTGCGGATGCCCACAGGCCCTATCAAATAAAAAAGGAATTTGGTATCAAAATAGATGCAAAAGTTCAGGTGTCATACAATGGATGCAAAGCATGTAAAGAGCAAGGTTTCTATTTCAACTGCCCATTTCATGCCTTGGCTAGATTGTGCAAGATATTGTTTAGATTCCAAAAACCTCTGAACTATTAACCTTATTCTTCTTTTTGCATCATTTTGGCATATTTGTACAGTACTTTAACCCGGTGGTCAAATTGATTTATACCATCCAATCCACTTGTTTGGAAGTTTGCCCTACCCTCCAATCTATTTAAGGTTTGACTTTTAAAGTATATAGAATGTATTAATCACAAACTATCACGAATGGCTAGGCCTCTATTTTGCAAACTTAGGCCAAGTGTGCAAGGTCCATCTGAGTCCACCTATGATCAGTTCTACCCCTTACACTAACTACACCCCTAATCAATTGATACTTGCCCCAATTTGACACTCATCCAGCTTTCATTCGCTATTGAGTTCGATTATACAAAAGATTAAAAATAAAAAATAAAAACATAATATGGGTATGATGTAGAAAAGATCTAGATGGCTTCATGGAGTGTCATAGACAATAAAAGGAAGCAGAGCAGATGATATGATTGATTAAAAAAGAAACACAGATGGAGACTCTTACTGCATGTTGAGAACAGATAATCATCATCCAAACAACATGAGCCAACTGAGACTCCAATGGAAAGTCTCGGTTTGGCTTCAGAAATTCGGATCATGCTTTCCTGAGTTGCTATCCCAACAGACACAAACTAATCCAAGTGAGTCATTACCCTGACTTTTCTAAACTACTGAAGCATTGCTAATAAAACAGATGATAAAGCTGGAAAGTAGGAACAGGGAAAGTATCAATGTAGCATCTATAAACAACAAAGTTGATCAACCAAACTAAACTTTACTATTTACAGCAGATATATTAGAAGGATGGAAGAAGTCATAACTGTCTAACAATCCTTCAGACGCCTCAGCAGCTTCAGAGAAAGCTCAAACAAATTAATTTTGTGTTTCTCCATGACTAGTATGCTCTAAACCTAGTGCATACAAGTTACACTGTCGCATTTATAAGGAGCTAAAAGGTTACCATATGCTTTTTACAAAGAAACAGTAAGAAACTGGAATTAAGAACCAAAAGCTTCATTTAGAGCAAAGGTTCCTGTAAAAACCTCTTTACACCCTCTCTTGAAACATCTGAGAGCGGGCTAGAGCTGCTGGATTTGCTTGCAGGACCTGCTTCGCATTCAAAATATGGCCCTTTGCTTCCATCTTCGGATGGAAGGCTTTATAGATACCTTGAGTTGCGGGTTCAAGCTTAGTACCAAGAGCGGCCCATATAAAACTCTTTGCTGACTCATCTGGATAGTAAGTCTCAGCATCTTGGGAGCCCGCAGACACCTCTGTCTTCTCTTCATCCTTTAAAGTTTCATCTCTTGAGCGTTTGCCTAAGGTTGGTGAGCCATTGCCTGAACAGACACTGTTGCTAGTAGATGATGATAGTGGCCCGCTGCATTTTGACGGACCCCACGGCACATCCCATGATCTGCCAGCCCAACCAGGCATGGAGCCCCAGTAGGAGGTATGAAGAAATGGGAAAGGAATGCTTGGTGCGCAAAAGGGAGGAGCTGCCACCATTGGCGACGAGTTCCATTGAACCAGACCTGAATTGCCATTCTCTGGTCCTATCCTCTGGGTGGAACAATGTTGCTCTGAAGACCATTGCCCAGGTGTCATTGCAGCAACATTGTTCCACCCAGAGCCCCAAGGATAGGACCAAGGTTGCCCAGGATAATATTGCAAATGAAGTGGAGGATACCCGCTGCAGCACGCTTCTTGCTCCATCCAGCCACCCTTTTTAGGCAATTCATTTTCTAAGCAAGAAGAAGCTGTCACAGTGGAACCACAGGAAGGTTCATCTCCATTTCCCACACAAGAAACAGACCCTTGCTCAATTTTTTTCTTCTTATCTCCAAGATTCGGCACGGCTCCAATGGGCTCATAGAGGGGCACATCTGGACCAAAATTTAGGACAGTCCCATTCCCTTTTGGGGGCACAGGGGCATCAGACAACCTGCACGTGAGAACCTGATGAGATGCCAAATGGGCCACTTCAACATGAGCGGCGGGCATCCCATCAGATGGCATCACTATGCGGTGGTAGTGTGGCACCAAGTGCTTATTTTTTCTCCGCCCTGCGCCCACAGGAACATTCCTCATTGCTCCCCCATCTGTCCAGTATCTCTGACAGTTCCTGCAGAAGTGCCTGGGCTGGTTAACATTATAATTGTTGTAGTAACAAAATTTCGTGTCCATACTGCTGCATCGAGGGCAAGGGATGATTTTGTCAATCTTCTTGAGAACCTTCTGTTCCCCGCTTGCAGCATCAGTTTCAGTCTGCTCTTCCTCAATGTTAGGATCAACCGCTGAACTATTATCCTCTATTGAAGTTTGGTTTTCATCCTTTCCACTTTTCACACCAGATGAGCAATTTGTCCCTGCGGGCTCTTCCGTAACACCAGGCACTGAAGCTTCAGGCTGGTTGTGTGTTTCTTGTCTGCACACACCCTGAAATTCAAAATCAAATCTATTCAGTTCACTTAAAACAGTGTAACTGACATTGTGTCAAAGCTCACATTTAATTAGGCTGGGCCAAATGTATTTTAAATTGAAAACGCTTTGATTATGATGGAAGAACAGATGATTATCTTTCTACCCTGTTCTTTTGTGCATGGGCACAAAGGATATTGGAAGCCACAGGTTGGAACTTTCATTTCTGCAATTTTTGTCTCTGTAAGCCTATGGCTCTGTCGATCCCATATGCTGCTCTGGAGATTAGAGCAGTGCGAAAATCCAGGAAAAAGGTAAAAGAATGCACCCCAGTTTTTTTTTTTTTTTTTCATATCTGGGACTTCCCAAATGCACAAGGAAAAAAATATAACAATCTTTCTGATGGAGAGATATGAACCAATTACCACTTGGGTGCAGTCAAATTCACCAGTATATAATTGTGCTTCTCAGTCATAAAGAAATCACAAATTTTTCAAAAGAATCAAGATTTATAGGCATGCTTTCATGGAGATGAGATTTGCAGACCTTTTTCAATGATGATTTCCTAAACCAAGGATACAAAACCAGTGGAGTCACATTTCCTAATTCACATTTTCTTCATGTGTGTTGATGATGTTTCTTTGATGATTTTGAATGATCATGTTTGGTGCATCAAGTTGAGGGAAAAGATTGCTAACTTACAATTTTTTTAGAAGTTAAACACAGTTGAACACGAACTTTGAACATATCATGGCTCGTGAATGATCTTGTGGTTAGTATTTTCAGTTGAACACAAACTTTGAACAGATTATGGTTCATGAATGAGCTTGTTGTGTCCAGTACTTTCTCATATAAGTTTTTTCCTTAATTTACTGTAAACTTTTTACCTTAGCAAATTAGGAAAGACCTTATATCTTCTACCCCTTGACTCTTAAATAATCCTTAACTGCAATCTATTTTACCATAAATTCCTAGGAATTCAATTCCATTCAAACAAAGATGCCCAAAATCTCTTCCAAAGAGGTAAATTGAAGTCCATACTTACTACAACTTTATCTTTAATATTCCTTAATTGCAAATTTGCAATCCATTTTACCATAAATTCCTAGGAATTCAATTCCATTCAAACAAAGATGCCCAAAATCTCTCCCAAAGACATAAATTGAAGTCCATACTTACTACAACTTTATCTTTTCTTCTTCTTTCTCTGTTTATCAAGTAGATCTTTTTATCCATCTTAAAATACACAGTTCACCTATATCTCATTTCAGTTTCTATCTCTTTTTTACCTAAAATCAAACTTCATTTCAATCTCATACACAGATTCCCAAAAGTCACATACAAAATCCTTCTAAACAAATTATTCGCATCAAATAAACACATAAACAAAAATTGAACAGAGTTCAACCTGTAGAGAACACCGAGGAATCATTCAAAACTCATTCGAAAACCAGAGAAAACATAAACAGCTAAAAAGTTAGATCTGAAAAGAAGATCAAAACTGCAATCAATCAATCCATAAAAAAAAACGCACCTTTTCGTTGTCGAAAGCAGGGATCGGATCGGGTTTCTGCCGGGAATCTGCCGGAATTGGAGTCACCGGCAGGGAGATCGTAGTTCCGAAGAGCTTCATCGTCGTCTGATCAGATCATAGCCGTCTGATTCTATGTGATTGTATCGAAGAAACCTGAGAAGTAGAAGAAGTCGTTGGAGGAGGAGGAGGAGGAGGAGGAAAACCCTACAAGAGTAAGAGTAGTAGAGAGGTATTGTTTTTTCTAAGAAGGCGCGAAGCGCGTGAGGGGGGGATATGTAGGCCTGTACCGGAAAAAGCCGGTAATAGGAGTGGGGGTGGAGTGCCAGCTGGATGTCCGAGTCAGCAAAGGAGCGATTCTCGGCCACGAATTCTCGTGGCTGTGGGGTGACGTAGTCGATGCGGGGGAAGAATGAGGACCATGGATATGCTTTGCTTTCCCACACAAGAGATAGAGAGAGAGAAAAAGAGGAAAAGAGAAAAGGTTTCTCCTTTCACTTTTTTGGGGTTTTGGTGGAGGTGTAGTGAAAATACCAGAATACCCTGAGTTTTTGCTAAGAGGGCGTTTGGATAAGAAGAGATCGGTAAAACTGACCTTTTCTGTCGTTTGGTAGAACATGTGAGGAACGAGAAAGGGGAAAATAATGATTTTCCTTCATGAATATGATTTTGATTTCCTCATAGAAATGCACCGATTCCTCTTTTTTCGCAAAGCAAAAGTCAATTGAGAATCAAAACCTCTTATTGTAAATATATATATATATATACATAATTCAAGCTTTTAAAATTCTGCCGAGTCTAAGTCAACTCGATTGAGTTCAAACCAAACTTGGCCAAGGTCGAGTGGAACTCAGATAGTCCTCATCCCAACTTTATTTTAAAATTTGGAAATAGGCAAATGACTTGTTAAGGTTCATTATTCTCTTTGGATTTTGTTAGAGTAAGCTTTAAGCATCCATAACTTATATTCAACCCACTCAACTATCGAGGCAAAAGATTAAAGGATTTGACTATACAATTATCCTAAGACTTAAATTTTACATTGCACGTGTTGAGATTTATATATAAAAAAAATTATATAAAATAGTTTGCATAACAAGGGATGATTTCACAATTGCCCTAAAAGATTTTGAAATTCTCCATTTCAAAAATTCAGCCTCGTGGGGTTACCTTTTTGGGACTTATAAAATCACATAGGCAATTGTGAATCCATCCATGAGACTAAATTTAGAAAATCCAGATACTTTCCCTTGTTGGAATGCTCATATCAGTCCATAATCGGAATCATTTTCCATGAAAAGTAATTTCCCGATGGACGAGTTAGTTGTTAAGAAGAAGTTATGGTACTAGCCAGTAGTGCCAATAAGCAGGCACCACGTGGGTTGCCCTCCAGACTGCGTCACCGCACCGTATTCCTTACATGGGCCCACGAGAAAAAATGGCAAGGGGAAGAAAAGAGAGCACGAAGCGTGCAAAATAAGAAAGACGTTGGCTGCGCTTGCGAGGTGCAAGGTGCTCATCTCGTGTCAGCCTCCCAACGTCATTACCGTACGGCTCTTGCACACCTGTCGCGCTACGTCATCCAGAATATTCCCCTACTCACTCATCTGTAACCATTTTCGGTTCACGTCTCGTGCGCTGCACAACTTTTGAGTCCGGATCGTCAGACTCGGCTCGCTCTTAGGAGAAATGTAAAATACTGAGTTTAGAAGTGGAAGTCCACCGTACCAATTGAAATCGGTGTTGTGGGAGTGGGACCCACTTGCGTTGCAAAATATTCTCGTCAAAATAGCTTGCTATCTGTGCCTAAAAATTACGGACTTTGTTTAGGTGAGTATGAAACTTATAATTTGTTGTTTAAACTTTTTTGGGAAAAATAGATCGCCTTATAACCTGAAAGAGAATGGGAAATAGAGATCAGAGACCCTAACTGCAGTCAGCCGAATGCTATCAGATGCCTGAGTTAGTGCTATCACTGAACAAATGATAGAGAAAAGAGGCAACATGACGTTATCTTGTGTGGCCTTTTTTAAGAAGGGATTCTTACCCTTGTATATAGGTGGAGGTTTCACCTGACGCTCCCTTAGTGAAGGTAGGTGGAGATACTGTCCAGTTAGATCAAGAGATGACCTCTCGTATCAATATGAATGTGGTTGATAAAGACGACCCCTTATTATTATTTTGTACCCTCATCTTGTATGTCAGCACGTTCTGCAATGTAGTCGTAACTTTATGGAAGTACGATCATGTTTAGTATTCATCTCTGTGGATGTACCGAACTGGGGATGATACCGAGACCAGATTCGAACGCATCCTAGCACTGTTGCTGAGGTGCCTTATACCAAGACCGAGATGAGCATAGTCGATACACTTACCGATGTTAGCTAGCACTGTTGCCGAGCTGGATGAGATGCCTAACTGGTACTGTTACCGAACTGCGTGCGTCTTGGCACTATTGTCGAATTTAGACACCGAGATCGGGAAAAACTAACTCGGTACTGTTACCGAGATTAGCGTAATCCTACTCTTAGGAAAACACCCCGCACAATTGCCCCCTAACTCGTAGCCTCTTACAGTCCTCCAACTTTTGGAGGTCGGGAGTTAAATGCCGTGTTGGGAGAGTCTGGGATGTCAATTTGAATTTCATCTCGATGTTGGCTGATGACGTCTGATCTTTATCATGAAGTCTACTCGTCTGCCCGAGACAATAAGTATCTTGTCGGTGTCGCTTCGTCTACCCAAGGCGATAAATAACGCACTGTTGTTGCTTCGGAAGTTGATGCGACTCTTATGCCTGAGGCTACTCCCCAAGCTGCTACAACTGAGCCCCTTGATGTCAACTCAGAGGCCTCTGTTGTTTGAGGCTTTTTGTATTTTTTTTCTCTTTTTTGTAATGGAAAAGTGTGTAGAATTTTATAACTATTTCTCAATCAATGAATATAATTTCTCTTTCATACTTGCCTTTGATCTTTTCTTCTAAAAATAACATTCATGCGTGTGACCTTTGTTCTATAACTGGGCCATTAGCACAAACACCAAGTAGTTGAGTTTGGTTCAATAACCGGAACTGAGTGACCACTGGGCAAAGGACTTTGGTTCCACAACCAGAAGTATCTTAGTCTAGTCGAATTCGGATCAACAACCGAAATTGCAATTGTACTTAAATTTTCTAACTTTAAGAAGTACATGTATCTTTAAAGATAGAAAATTCTAGATGGTTCCACAACTGAACTAGATGTTCAGAAGAAGCCATCAAGTTCTTCAACTGCGTAGTTGGTTCCACAACAAAACTAGGATAGCCGCTGAGTTCCATAACCTGGCGCGTCGTGAGTTTGGTCCTGTGGCCGAGCTGGTTGGTTCCGTAACCAAGCCGAGATTTTCGCCGAGTTTTGTAACTTGGCACTGTTTAGCCGGTTCTGTAACTGAGCTAAGATCACCGAGTTCTGTAACAAGGTGTTGTATAGCTGGTTTTGTAACCGAGCTGAGACCACCGAGTTTTGTAACAAGGTGTTATATAGCTGGTTCTGTAACCGACTTGAGACCACCGAGTTCTGTAACAAGGTGTTGTATAGCTGGTTCTGTAACCGAGCCGAGATTTTCGCCGAGTTCCGTGACTTTGGCGAGAATTGGAGTTGTCGTGAATGATGTTGCCCGAGTTGTGGTTGATGCTATTACTGAGGCCACTGCTTGAGTGTCTTAATTAAAGCTGTCCGAGTTGTGGTTGGTGCTATCATCAAGGCTACTGCCGAAGCTATCAAGACTAAGACTGTTCGAGCTGTGGCTGGCGCTATCACCAAGGCCGTTGCTAGATTTGTCAGGACTGAAACTGTTTGAACTGTGGCTAGTGCTATCACCGAGGCCGCTGTTGGAGGTCGCGATCGAAGAACTTGAGCTGCGGCTAATGCTGTCACCAAGGTCGTAGCTGAAGCTTCTACCAAGTTTGTGTTTCTTTCCAGCTGGTGTTATCACCGAGCTGGGACTTGAGGACGAAGACTTTGTATGGTGAGTCAATGAATTGTTTCCAAGACTACTGCTCTTGTCTTTAAGGATTTATCATGCTAGAGGCTAAGGCTGTCCCTAGCCTCGTCGTCTTCTTGTTCGACAAACTGGCTCGCCCTGGCCATTAGTGCCTTCACCGTGACTGGGGGAACCGAGCTAGGTCCTTTCGAAACTCGTTGCCTAGCAACAGAGCTTGTTTGAATGATGCGAGGGTCGCTCTGTTGATGGCGTCTGTTTTTGGGATGACTCTGCGCGCTTGGAACTCTTCCACAAAGGAGTTTTGGAGCTGTTATCAGCTCAAAATCGATCCCTCTGGGAGCGCGCAGAACCACCTTAGGGGGAGGTCGTCTCATATCGACACCCACTGGGCGAAATTCCGGATGGTCCGAGTCTCTGTCATAAAGGACGAAACTCGAGCGGACATTTGTGTCGATGAATCAACTCATCTTGTTCCTGGATGACGAGGTTTCGGGCCCTGGTATCCACAAGGAACGGATCTTCATCATTATCGCTGTCGCGGTCCACCTGGTGGAGGGAATGACGAGACCTGGCTATTGCTAGTGCTTTGCTCCTCGAGGGGGTCTCCAACAGGGTAGCATTCTGTTGGGGGTGCTCTAGTGGAAGAGCATTTTGCTGTGGAGGTGTTGTCACCCCATTTGCTGATGAATCTGACTTAGTTACAGGTTCTTTTACGCTCGCCGTACCAGACTTTCCTCCGGACTCCTTCAACGGGGGATCATTGGTGATGGTGACGGGGCTTTGATGATCCTTTGCCGTTTTTAGAGGCATGTCATTTTGTATCATTCCCCACAGACGGTGCCAATTGTAAGTGCTTAAAAATTACGGACTTTGTTTAGGTGAGTATGAAACTCATAATTTGCTGTTTAAGCTTCTTTGAGAAAGATAAATTGCCTTATAACCTGAAAGGGAATGAGAACTAGAGATCAGAGACCCTGACTATAGTCCGTCGAAGGCTCTCCGATGCCTGAGTTAGTATTATCACTGAACAAAGGATAGAGAAGAGAGGCAAGTATGCTAGTATTGTGTGTAATATGATGTTATCTTGCGTGGCCTTTTTTGAGAAGGGATTCTTACCCTTGTATATAGGTGGAGGTTTCACCTGGCGCTCCCTTAGTGGGGGTAGGTCGAGATACTGTCCAATCAAATCAAGAGATGACCTCTCGTATCAATGTGGATGTGATTGATAAAGACGACCCCTTATTATTATTTGGCGCACATCTTGTCTGTCAGCACGTTTTACAATGTAACCGTAACTTTATGGAAGTATGATCATGTTTAGTACTCATCTCTGTGGATGTACCGAGCTGAGGATAATACCGAGACCAGATTCGGAAGCATCATGGCACTGTTGCCGAGGTGCCTTATACCGAGATCGAAATGAGCATAACCGGTACTCTTACCGAGGTTAACTTCAAGTTTGGTGCTAGCTGGCACTGTTGCCGAGCTGGATGAGATGCCTAACTGGTATTGTTACCGAGCTGGGTGCATCTGGGCACTATTGCCGAGCTTAGACACCGAGATCAGGATAAACTAAGTCGGTACTGTTACCGAGATTAGCGTACTACTCTTAAGAAAACACCCCGCACAATTGCAATTCCAGCTCCTAGGGAACAATTAAATATAAGTTTATTAGAGGGCAAATTGAAAAGTCTGATGGACAAGGGGATCCCAAAAATCAACTACATTTGATTATCTTATCCCTTGAGTTTAATGTCCTTATAATCCGACAGCCAGTGAATATTCAGGGAGTGTAAAATTGCATTCATGCAAAATGGTGGTATGAAAAGATTAACAGGATAATAGGGGTGTACAAAAAATCCGTCGATCAGTAAAACCGATCCGATCCGATTCGATTCACGGATTTTTAACCAAACTGAAGGTAAACGAATTGGTGATAGATTGAGAATCTTGTAATTCGTTAGCAACGGATCGATGATGGATTTCACCTTTAATGAGCGGATTCAATCCGATCCGATCCGTTGACATTAAATATAAATAAAAAAAATCCTTAAGGGGTCTATATATAAGTATAAGTTAAGAGGCTTAAATATAAAAGAAGAAAAAAAACCTAGGGTCAAAATGTAATCACTTTTATATATAAGTATAACAAATGAAACCCTGAACCAAATTTCACCATAGCATTGAGAGCATGCTCTTTAAATTTGATTTAACATTAGATGCAACGGATTGAACAGATTAATCCGATCCGGTCCAATCCTCTATGGATCGGTTTTTAATATCTATGGATTGGTGACGGATTCCAAATCAATCAATCCGTAGGTAATGGATTGGTTATGGATTTGGCATAACCCACATCAATCCAATCCGTGTACACTCCTAACATGATTCTTAAGTGAGAACCTGAAGCCCCCACCCGAACCTAAAAAAGTTACGAAAGTGTATAAATAGCCCAAGAGTTTTTTTTTTACATATCTCCTCTCTCCCAAGAGTTTTTTCAAAATTAGCCTTCATACAATTGACAAAAAAAAAAAAAAAAAAAAAATGAAAGGACAGGGGTACAAGAGTGTTATACCCATTACATAACCATAGCCTCCTATAAATAAAGAGGATAAATCATTTTGAACCCCTGTTTGGCAAGCACATCTACCATATGATTTGCTGATCTAAGCCTCCAATTTGTTTGTCTCTTTAAAGGGCTCTGTTTGTTTGGATGAAATTGAGTTTTTAAGAATTTATGGTAAAATATGGTCAATAATGACTGCTGGAGTATCCAATATTTCCACTGCGACAAAGTAGAAGCAAAATCAAATGCCCAAGTGGTAGATCTGTTCGTAGACAGTTACATGTCAGAGAAGATCTTGGTGATGAAGAATGACCACCACTCCTTTCCTTCCCTCTCACCTGCATTGGAAAATCTTCTTTACCACCAATGGCAGATTGACACCTTGTAATCGAAGACCACCAATGGCAGATCAACATCTAGTAATCAAAGGTGCCGACATTTTTTCTAGACAAAGCATTTGGCAGACCACTGGAAAGAGAGAAGGGACATCACCTAAGTGTGCCACAATCAAAATCCTAAGCATGATAAGCCACAAAGGGTGGTAGGATCAACTTTTCTTCTGGCCAGAAATTGAAAAACAAGGTGGGGAAATCATGAAAATTGAATATGGAGGGCCACATTGAAGGCTTGGGGTAAGTAGTAATGACTGGAGCAACCTCATCCTTGGTTTGATGGGCTTTAGTGGGGTGTGCCCAAGACCACTTTTTGATGGATGGGTCTGCTTAAGAAAAAAGCAAGCCCCAATATCCATTTAAGTGCCCTCTTGCCACTTGGTAGCTGGGCCACACCCCTCTCTCTTTCAACTTTACCCATGTTCTATGCTTCTCAGGACAGAAAAAACAAAAGTGAAAGTGCCTTTCTTGGATCCATGCCTTCATTTCATTGTCTATAAAGCATGAGTCCTTTTTTCAAAGTAGGGGTTTTAAAATCTTTTTTCTCTATTGCAAATTCAACTTTCCAAAGAGGCCTTGACTGTGAAGTACAATTACTTAAACAGGCAGCTCCAGATAAGTACCTCAATTAACTTTTTCCATGCTGTATATTGTCCAACTGGATGAGTGTCTATCTGATCCTCTGGTTGAGTTGAGATGTTTAATTAGAGTTTGTATGCAATTTTTCATTAAACCAGGTTGATCAATATATAAATACATGTATATGCCATTGAGTTACCTAAGGGCCTGAACACAAAGGAATTTATGCCGTAAGTTTTTAAAAATGAACATCAAAAATATATATCCAAAAATGAGAATTAAATAACTTTTCTTTTAATGGAAACGAAATAAAGAGAAGATGAGAAATCAATACCCAACTATCACTCTTGTAATTTAAATTCTACATTCCATCTCATAGCCTCACCCTTACCTCTTTAAAAATATATATGAAAGATGGAGCTAATCTAACCATGACTTTTTTAATGTATTCAATTCCTTTGTATTCTATATAAACAAGTTGGCCCTAAAAGCTTTAAAGATTTTATCAACTTTTTTAATATTAAATGGTGCAATTGATTGGAGAATTCAGAACGATAGTAATGAAAATCTCCTAGCCAAGCCTGTTTATCATGTGCTTAAAATATATAGGAACTGAATATATAGGAGTCATGGTAAAATGAGATCCATTGAATATTATAGAAAAATAAAGGAAAATGGAGCTGCATTGAAATATTATTAAAGATGAGAGGGATGAAAGATACGAGGTGGTGGAGCATGAACGATATAAGGCAACAGTTTAGATGCAGCCCTCATTTTTCTAGGATAAAAAAATGAAGGGTTGTGGTTGGGTAATCATTTCTCATCTTCCCTTGACTCAATCTCCATTAAAGGGGAGCTTATTTGATAGTCAAATTTTGAATATTGACCTTTGGTTATTCACTTTTATCCACTTCTAGAAATACAATTATAGGCATTTAATTACAAGAAACAAACACGCCTTAAAGTAGGAAATATGGAAGTCAGACAATACTTGATATCATCTTTCTCCAAATTTCTCTCTAGCAGCAAGAACTCAAATTATGCTTTGCAAATTATGTATGGCAAAGCTTTTTTTGCAAACCTTTCATGAGGTCTAATCTGATTTGCATACCCATCACTAGGGTAAAGAGGATTCGAATGTATTGTCATGGATTAGAGGTAGGGCCTATGTGGAACAATATCTGATTATCACAAACCCCTATGACTTTTGAGGGCGACAAAATGAGAACCAGTTTGAAGGTGAGAATATCCCCTGTATTCTAGCATTCATGACCTTCAATATGTTCACAGAGTAACACACAATATACAGTCACTTTATTCCTTGTGCTAATGCGATACTAATCGTAGTCCTAAATCTCAGTAGGACTCAACTCAACTGAGTTACTTGATCACTGCGTAAACCCAAGGCTTGGTTAAAATGAGGAACTTGGACTAATTCGTCCAAAACTCAATAAAAACTGAGTTGATTCTGTTGGTATCTTTGTGCATTAAAGCACATATTTTTCATTTTTCTCTTTTCTTTATTTAAGAGAGTCCCACATCAGTTGTGGAAGACTCTCTTAGAGTTATTTATTATTGTTTACGCTCATTATTATAGTGTAAGTATCGGGAGAAGGCTTACGTAGTGGTGACCACACACTTTCATCGCATGCGCTCAGTCCGGCCAGTCAGCTGCGTGGCGGGCAGGCCCGGCCCGACTCACATGAGCGTGCATTATTTTAGGTCTCAGTTGGGTTGAGTTTGGGTCGACTTGAAATTGACCCGGATCTGCTAAGCCCGTTTCTTTGTAACCGTTGGTATTCGTTGCGTGCACGAGTGGTGGAGATCATCCGATCAGAAATCCATCTACACCTGTGTGAGGGCGAAATCTGCCTACAAAAAGCGTCTTCAAAGACGTAATTCGGTTATTTCTTTCTTTTCCTCATTTTATTTTAATATTTTAATTTATTTACAATTTCCACTAAACATTTTCCAACAGAGTCAGCCAAGAGAAATCAAGAACAAAATACCAAAAGATATATAATTAGCTTATTGACTCGGTCAACACTCAGGCATGTCTAATCCTCTTATCATAGCCTTCAATTTGTTGCCGACAGGCCCGGCTCGTGAAGACTGTCCCAAACATCCTAGTGATTACACATATCTTTTCAGAACCATTAGTGCTATCACTAGTTGTCTGATTAGCTTTTGTCATTTTTTAAGATAATGATTAACAATAAGACCAAAGGAGCTTCTATAAACTTGAACATGATTAAGTTTTAATGATGAAGCCAATACACTAGCGTGCATTTAGTACCATTTGGCAAAAAGATCAGCTAGCCCCTTGGTTGGTATGAATGGAGAGGATCCAAATAGATCAACTGATCCGTTTTCGGGACCGTCGGATTTGTGTTAATGTCTTAAAGGTGTTAAGCTTCCAATTGGAATAAATTCTGGGTCATGAGCCATAGGTCATAATTGGCCTACTAATTGGACCGTATAGATCCATTGACTAAATTAATTGAGGGCTTTTAGTGTTGACATCATTTAGTGAGTGTTAGTTGAATCAAACTGCTTCCTAAGCTCAATGTTGTTTTTATTAGATCAATCAACAAGGCTGTAGGATCTTACACCCCATTGAGCTACCACTTATCTTAAAATCATTTGGTGATAGGAAACGGCACAACAATAGTTTTATGATGAGGGCGAGGGTTCGACCACAATTATGACCGCTCGAGAACGAGGGTGGACGTTCACCTCAACAAAGGCCGTGTAAAATAAAAGGTAGTTTCAAGAGAATTGAGCTGAGTAAGAAATGAGGAAACACGGTTGCAGTCATTTTCAATAACAATGGCAGAAATGCAATCTTTTCAATTGCAAACTCACATGACAGACTGCAAAGTTGTAGAGGACATGGGTATGGTCATGAAGACAATACAACTTAAACAAGGCAGTGGCAAAGTAATCTCCAAAACAAATCACTTTATTAAGGACATAACATTCATTATTAGTAATATTCTGGTGCTAGCTACTGTATGTAGTTACTGCATGTACCTGAAGGATATAAAGGCAGACATGGTGATCAATCAAGTGAGAAGGTGTCATGGAAACACCTGGCACATCTTATATTCTCTAAATAATGGTGTCTTGATCCTTACAGAATGTAGCCTTTGGAAAGGCATCTATCTCATTCATATCTGAGACCCTTTTTGTCCATGCAAAGCAGTGGACCCTTCTAAATAGGAGGGCTTCCTAAAAGAATAATCCAAACTGATAGTGCAAGATACAGAGTGATATATATAGAAGCCATGGATCACACAAAGGGAGCTCTACTATGGTGCACAAACCAAATGATAAATTGTTGGAAGAAGCAACATATATAGAGATCAAATGATATATTGTTGGAAGAAGCAACATATACAGATCTAAGAGGTGACTACTAATAGTTCCTGTTGGGCTAGCCATGGTTGTTCTACTTGTGACTTTCTATGATCCACTTGGATGTGGTTGAGGTGACCTCTCTCGAACTCACTAGCTAGATTGTTAGATCTAGGATTCTACAGTGACTACACCCTCCTATTGGGTTCTGGAGAGTGTCCTTATCTGAATTGGATCTTCTTCAAACTCTTGTAGTGATTAAGAGTAAGGTTATGGGAGAAAGAGCTAATAGCCTGCATGAACCTCACACGTGGCATGATGGGCTACACAGACTCGAACAACTACTGGAGATCATCGCCATAGATTGTACTCTCCACGATCATGTGACCCAAATCAATTAATTAATTAGTTGAATCTCATATAGAATCTCAACGTCAACTTTCTAGGCAGGAACATTAATCTCTCCGTGTCACATGGGAGATATGGGAATGAGAGATAATCAAGGGCACTTGCCTACATCATCTCCTTCCAATTAATAGGGTTTACACTCAATTATGGGTGAGAGCTGATTTCAAATGTTCCTTAAATTACTTTTCTGTACATTCAAAATGAAAGGAAACTTTTCATCCAATGATGGCATAATATGTTGTGGGTCCACCAGACGAAAGAGAGATCTTCACTATGACTCTTGTGCCTCCATGTAAAAGGGCATTGGGTCCGACGAGGACTGGGTATGCAATGGTGTATAAGTTCCACATCGGAAATATATTAGTCTTGATCTTGGGTATATATGTGTGACCCAACCTTAACTCAGCATGAGGCCTTCTAAAATCCTATAAGGAAACAGATGTTGACATAAGTTCTGTCAGAACTTGGAGTCTCCAACTTGATTGTTAATCCAATTCGGATCCGTCGTTGCCATATTTATCTTATTAGATGCAATTTTGAAAAACTAATTGGAGGGTTTGGGTGTTTCAATATAAAAGCTTCCAGTCCAATTTCCATCCTTATTAGGCCCTGTAACATCAATAGTTGGGATCACCAAACCATGGCCCCCATTATCACGTAATTAGATACTTAAGGAAGTGCACACTTGTCACTTTGCGGTGAGGGCCAAAGCTAGGCCCTCCCCATCACTATCCATTTCTAAAATATCCACTTGAAAGCAGAAACCCCACAAAAGACAGGAGTTGCACCAGCAGTGGCTCATTCACCCACAAACTACTCATAGTGTCTCTACATCAATTCTTTATATTTGTTAATGGAACTCATGATATTAAGTTTAGCTCTTTAGTTATATTCAATTATTTGAAAGGTCTAAAATCTATACCAAGCTTTCATTTGGGACCCTGTTTTATATATAGTTTCAGCTTGAAGCCTCCACTGCTACTGTTCATCTATTGAAATTTGAAATATCATAACAAACCCACCATCGTCCAAGCTCTCCATCCACCACCCAAAACCACATAAATCTGATGCTGGGATCTAGGATCAAAAGCTGACACAGCATCAATCCATCTGTTCAACACTTCTAAGAATCAAATCATATATAATACAACTTTTGTGAGGATCAATTCCTGTACAACAGCATCAATCAGTGGGGAGTGGAATTTCAGTTTCCCTGCTATACTCTCTCTCTTGAAGGACAGCTTTTCCTGGGGTGAAATTATCATATATTGCACCTAGAGGCACTAAAATCCACACTTTGTTGAGTGGACTCAAAATTTCATCCTCTCAACATTTTGTGATTTGACCCTACATGGAAGAATTGTCATCAGCCTCACCACCTATCAACATACCAATTAATGTTTTTGCTGCCCTAGATAACACGTTGCCAACAGCCCATCCTGAACTAATAAATACACAGGTATGTTTAATCACGTGACCGGATACTGTGATGATTTATTAGGGCGAAATGTTCACTTGCTGCCAGCAATGGAAAATTGGACAGAACCATAGATGAGGCAAAAACAAAAAAAAAATCTCAAAGATTGAATTGAGGGCCCATGTGCTAATTCCTACAAAATTTCTATATGTTCTTAAGAAAAGAAGGGCTTTTACTGACAGATGAACTTTTACTGAAGGATGGAGATTCTGAAGGGATCATTATTTTTTATGGTTTAATTTCCTATGTGAATGATGGAAGATTTATTTGTATTGAAGCTTTCAAAGGTGATCATTGTTGCAATCACCATGAGGTTATGGGTTCTAGTCATGTTACTAATGGAAAATAAAATTAGCAGTCCCCTTCTAGCTCTACACCACTGATCCTCTACTTTTAATCATAAGAAGTGTTCAAACTACATTTCAAACTAGGCAAAAGGATGGTGAACTATTTGTTTTCCCCTTTGAACTTGGATCCTTCACCATTCAAGTTTGAATTTCAAAGGCGTTTGTGTATAGCCCTTTGCAATGACTTTCCATATTTTCATGTCATTCTAATCCGTTTTTACATGTGTGGAGGGGATCTTGAAGCCTGACCTTAGTGGTTAGGATCTTGTTGCCGCGGAAGAAGAAACGCTCAACCGATCCTTCTGAGCTAATTATTTCCTCTCTATTGATACAATGGCATCATCTAAAAAGCATGAAAATTTTTGTTATTTCTCAAATTTTAAAAATAATTAAAAACCACAAGCCAATAAAATACTAGTAAAAATATTTTTATAGATTATCCTGTATTTTTCCTTGTTTATTCTGATTTTATCATGCTTTCTCAAAATATTTTCATTTTCTGGTGATACTCAGTAAAATCAAGAGACTGCCGTTAAAAGTAGATATCATAATATTTTAAAAGTAACTCTAATATACAGGGGCGAACCCAAAAAATAGAACTAGGGGGAGCAAATGAATATTATAAAAAGAAAATTTTAATAATTTAGGGGTCAAAATAAAAAATTATAAAAAATTTAGTGGTAAAAAATAAAAATTTTAAAATTTGAGGGGCGGGCCTACATGTCGGTCCGCCCCTAGTGATATATGTGACAGTATTCCACAGACCATCATTAATTGCTTGTATTGCTCAAGGATCACTTTGACAAAGATGCATAACCATCCAATTCATGTTATTAAAAAAAAAAAAAAAAAAAACATAAGGATGCCTGGCATAAAATGAAAGTGGAACTTGGATGGAGTCGATCAGCTGATCGGTTTTTCTACAGGGCCCATGGAAAGTGATATGGGGAAATTGGATGGTCCAAATTAACAGACTGGAAATGCAACCTTGTACAATCACCTTATTGGATCATTTACTGATATTATACGTTCGATTTCTGTAATACTCAATTTCATTAATGAGTCCCAAAAAGGAGGAGAGACAACAGCAGAGACAGTCAGCAAGGATACACCTGCCCTCTTGCTGTTGGCTGTGAAAATTGAAAAGTGCTTTTAACATTCATTTTCAGGCTATATAAACACAATCCACCACCCTTATTCTCTCAAGACAGTACAATCAAAGGCTTTTTCTAAGTTATTTCTTAAGATCACAAACCCCTCTGTTTAGTCCACATGGAAAAGAAGGCAGTGCTTCAACTAGTGATGCTCTTGTTGGGTCTATCATATCTTATGTTCTCTGATGCTAGTATGATTTTGGATTCTATTCCTTTGATTTTTTTTTTATTTTTTTTCATGAATAGTTGATGGGTTTTGCTGCTCTGTGATAGTTATTCTGATGATTACTGAAATATGCCTTTTATTTTCTGACAGTAGAGATGTGATTCTTATATGGGATTGATATGCAGGGGTTCTTATATCAAGAAATCTTGACCCAGCAGGTGTAGAGATGGTGGATATGATGGACCAGGTCACTCTCTCTCTCTCTCTCTCTCTCTCTCTCTCTCTCTCTCTCTCTCTCGTGTGTTCACATGTAGGCATTTGATATTGCTATTATGAGATTCTTAAAGTCTTTTATGGATTCCTGAACCAGATGAGCAACAGAAAGATGGTAATGGTAGAGTCTACAAAAGAGCATAAGGAGATCAAATTGAATGACTACCCTGGATCTGGAGCAAACGACCGCCATGATCCAAAGATTCCAGGAAAAAGCTAAATCTCACAGAACTACAACTTTTGTCTCAGATTAGTTGATTTTTGTTTTTTGGCCTAGTTCTAGTTGTATATTGTCTATAGATTTCTAATCCAACATCAGCTGTGATGTTCTATGTCACTAATGTTCAATAAAATAAGTGAGATTTCTATGCTCTTTACTTTTCGAACTAAAGATAGACACATACACAGAGAGGCCGATGATCTTCTTCGTTTGTGCATGGCCAAGCCCAAGTTTGTAAAACCGGCCCGAGTCAGCTATCAAGCTGACCCAAATCCACTTGCAGGCAAAAATGGCAGGCCAGGTCTAGCCCACTTTCTAAGCATAATTCAGGCTTCACCTACTGTGTTGGCCTCAGTGATCTGGTTAGGTTTCTCAGGTATGCTTGCATAGGTCCGGCTTATCTAGCTATAGGGTTAGAGTACTAGGCCCATTGATCCCAATTCTTCAGATCCTGGACTGTTGACATCTACTTATCATCCAATTATAATATTGCACTCGTTGATCACAGGAA
This sequence comes from Cinnamomum chago, assembly GCA_038049695.1. NCBI lineage: Eukaryota > Viridiplantae > Streptophyta > Magnoliopsida > Laurales > Lauraceae > Cinnamomum > Cinnamomum chago. The sequence continues at coordinate 124,385,669 of CP142451.1, forward strand.
TTATCGTGAGAGGGTCCCCCCCCACACAAAATCATGGTCTTACAAGATTGAAGTCTGTGGTAGGGTATAAACATTTCCTCATTCAACCAAAAATACAAGTGAAAGCTCCAAATACATACAAATGGTATGAATAATATTTCAAAGTAAACACAGTTATCATTAATATAATTGAAGTTGACAAAAGATGAACAATTAAAACTTAGTTACATGGCTTCTAACAAAAACCTAGGCCAATCAAAATGAAATACAAACTATCCAAAATAGATGAGGGCACTCGTGTGCTGGTTGGACGACTCAAACTATGTCGTTGGCAGACCACTCGTGATCGCCATCAGGCTGATCTGTCTGAAGCTGAAGCGGCACTTCCTCCTCTTCTTCCTCAAAACTGAGTGGTTTGGTACCTATACACCATGCTTATGATCATCAGACTATAAAAAGTTGGTAGGTAGATATACATGTAAACATAGATATGCAATATCAAAGCGAGTAAAGACAATGTGATCATATACATGTGAACATAGATATATACAATATCAAAGTGAGTAAAGACAATATGATCATGTAAAGTTTAATGAGAGGAATCTAAGCATGTAACCATGACTATCAATGACAATGAATAATAAGAGAAGATGTCCTCTCAAACTATCAAGAAGGGCGGTCAACATATGCCAATACACCATGAGAGAGTCCCATTGCCCTCCTGTCTCATATCGAGTGTGGTAGAGAATAGTATGGAGTAATATTCTGCTAAATCAATTCATCAGATAAGAGACCCAGGACAATTCATCGGGTGGTCAATCCGGGACAATACATTAGGGGTGGTGTTACACCAGGACAATCAATAAATCGGGTGTGGCCACCCGGAATATAGACTTATACGATCTGCAATCATTCCATCAATCTATCAATACATATAGTAGGTACCCTTATGTGTTGGACGTTAACAGCTAAGTGGTGCCTGACACAAGAATCCTAAGACAACCAGTGAGGGCTGGGCTGGGCTCTTCCTACGTGAACAAGACTCTACAATTCACGAGGGGACTACTTTTCATCAATCGTTCAATCAATCACTTACATCACTTCCATCCTTCCTTCCATCAATCAATTACAATTACCACAATGTAGTCCTCTTTGAGCCCTTACAATCAGGGCCACGTGGCCTCATCACGGCGTTCAATATAATACAATCAATGGGGGATCCTAAGTATGATCAATCTAGGTTCTCGATGTGATCCCAACAATATAAATCTATTAAACATGCGCGAAGCATGTGGACATCAATTAAAAAATGGTACAAGTCGTTTCCGATCAATCAACAATCAAAGGGAATAAACAATCAAATCCTAAGTCAATCATTGCCCTCTTCATACGAGACATCGCTACACGATCCAAGGAACGAGTGCGGTCTTTAATATCTGATCATTTTACTTTGGTGCATCATCATTTATTGGATATTGCATTGCCTCACTTCGTCCCCGGACCGAGGTAGTCCATACATTGTACATTGTCCAACGATTCGTAAGGGTACGTTAGCTCAGAACATCCCTCACTATATATGGTCCACCAATTGGTCTTCATTAGGGAGTACCAAGGGTTCCTAGTCTAAGCCAAAAAAAACCTACGAAAAAATCCCCTTCAAACAGAAATGCAGGTTCCCATAGGATTGCTCTATAGGATTCCTCAATCACTCTGTTTTCCAGAGAGCAAGACCATTTTCACGGCTTGCCGTGGCGTCACCGGAGAAGCCCAATAGAAATTTGAAAATGAATTGCATCAGGCAGCCTGGCTTCACAAAAGCCAAATCGAGTTTCATGGTTGACCATGAGCTCCTAGAAACAAAACCTCGGCCTGTTTTTGTTCATAAATAGGGGGAAAGTTCCCATTTGCTCCATGACCTGATAGCAAGCATAAATAGGGCCTAACCCTCTTCATTTTTACAATGGACATCCAATCGATCAGCAAGCCATCAATCCCATTCAATTAATTATCCTAATCTAGAATTTACAGTTCAATAAATCAAACTCAACAATGGGTATCTATGCAATGTAATAATCATGCTAGAATCGTATTTAACAACATTCATATCATAGTAACACATATTATATCCACTTGCATTGGTTTGGTAAGCACCCAAAATCACAAGACCTAGCTCAAAGATGCCCAAAATTCCAAAACCTAGGAAAGCAAACAAATCAAACTAAATCAACGGAGAAGAAGGCCATGAGCTATCCTATAGCATTTCTAAACTCACTAACCTTAGCTTCTAGGAAGAGAAGAGCTTACCTAGGGATGAAGGAAGTGGAGTGAGAGCTTGAAAAAGGGATGGTTGGAGTCGTGGGGTCTACGGAGAGATGATGTTGACGAAGATTGGAGGTGGGGGAGCATGTCCACGTGAGCAAGTACGTGGGAGAGGAGAAAAAGAAAAGGAGAAAGAGCACCTGAAGTGAAGTGAAGAAGGGGGCAATGGCACCGTCCTTATGATGGAGAATTGTTTTGGAAAAATTACAATTTGGTCCTTGGGGACCTCAGGTCGGGTTTCAAGGGGTTTGGCGAGCCGGGTCAATGCAGGTGGAGGGAAAAAGTCCGTGAAATTAGGTCATTTACCTAAGAGCGCCGAAAGCTCGAGAAATAGAAATTACAAAAAAATCATGCAACCTTTTTAAATATTGTGAACAATCTGCTACGGTACCTGAAGTGACTTCTCAGCTAAACTTCGCACACACGATCCTAATTGTAAACTGGACCTGTTTAGCTTCTAAATGGATTAATTAGCTAATGATATAATTAAATAAGCTAATTACATCCTTGGGGTAGAGGAACCTTATACTTTACATCTTCTTTTTTAATCTACATCCAGAGTCAAATCCATTTCTACATTAGTTTCATGTGTTTTTCCATCCTTAATTTGATCTTTTTGCATCACCATGAAAAACCACTCATATCCTAGGCAAAGTGGGCGGGGATTATCAGGGGTGCATTCAAAAATAGTCGTTCAATCCACTCCTGCACTCCCACTTTCTCTCTTTTTTTGGTTTTTTGTACTTTATACCTTCTTTTTTTTAATGAAATCTTTCGTTACCCTTCAAAAAATAAAGATTCATCACTCATCAATCGAATCCTCAGCTATTAGAGCCAGAGGCCTCATTCAACCATTAATGGACCATGGGGCATGCTTGGAGGGCTCACAGATGAAGGGGGGCTTACAGATTTATTGAAAGTTCCGGGCCACTCAATGTGAGGCCATGAAATGAACATTAGTAACCAAAAAAAAAAAAAAAACATCTTTCCCGTAATGAGCTATTCCTTTCGTGGTCTTAAATGAGATGGATAGAAACTCCAGCAAACTTGAGATTTTGATTCATGCCTAATTTAAGTGGGTGTAATTTTTATCAACTGTGTCAATCGAAACTTTTTGTTATTGGGCAAAGTAAAATCATAACAAAATGAACCAATTATCAGAATCGTTTTCCTTAGGCAGCTGCCTGCATCTCTATCAAATAATACATGTTTTAAAACTCAGTGAGTTAACCATTGTCAGGTGAAATGACACATTGAGTAGGATGAGAATGGGTCCAGCAAAATACTTGAAGGATCCAGATTGAGGATAAAAAGAGTTGATCTTTGGATCCAATATCTGGCCCCAGTTTTAATCTTGGTTTAGGTTTTGTTTCATGCACTGTATAAACCCAAACATGAATCTAGACCTAAATCCAGGTTCATGGATTTATCACCTGAGGACCCAAATACACCATGAGGAAGAGTGAGGGTTGCCCAGTTTGTTGGAACTCCACCTCTTACTCAAATGACTAAGGATTACAATTCTTAGGTCTCTCCGTTGGATGTCCCGAGTCTCCTTTTTTTGCATGTGCAAGCCTTTTCTTCATGCTTGTACGGGTGGTCTTTTCTTTCCCTGTACAAGTGCTCCCTCCACTTTGTGTGGGTGTCTTCTTGCTTGTCACTTGTGGGTGCGCTCTACGATATGTGCGTGAAATGTATAAGCTCTTGTGAAACTCAGCCCCTTGGCTGGGGTACCTGGAAAAAAAAAAGGAAAAATTTGAAGATAAACTTAATTTGAAAAAATTGTAGAGAATTTTATATTTTTTTGAAATATTCATTTTTTTTTTTACTATTTTGAAAATGAACCAAAAGAATTATACATTATATAATTTTCCCAAAAAATTTATGAGTACCAGAATTTTCAGGTCCAACTAGGCCATCTCTTAGCTTGAGAAATGAGAAGGCTTTCAGGTCCAACTAGGCCATCTCTTAGCTTGAGAAGGCCTGGCCAGTGGGGCCCATTCACCCCATGACTTCGCACTTATTTATTTTACCGCCCCTTGAATTTGGGCATTGACCAAGAAATTTAGGCACTTATCAGACAAACTTTGCAATTTGAATTCAAGTTCAGATTCACTCTTGAATTGGATGTTTAGATTTGATTTTGATTTCAATTTTGTTCTCCTCTATACATGTGCAAAAGGCATCTCAAACCTTTTATGGTATTAGGCACACTCAGCAATTTTGAATTCAAAATGCTAAGTTTTCATAATTACAACCAACAGATCTAATGGCTTGGATGTAGACTGTACACATCTTTGGGCTTCTTAATCAAATGGCATTTCAGATAACTTGTACCCAAGTCATATCTGGGTGCTAATATCTAAGTGCTGATTCATCTTGTTTCAAGCAAGGTGTCTCTATGGGTTGAGATGAAACCTAACACACCTCTACCCAGTTCAAGCAACATATAGACTTCAAGTGTGATGATGGTGTTCTGGGCTTGAGATATCAGCTAAGTTGGTCTTGGACTGAGGTTCACATTTTGAGAGTGTTTTACCCGCAAATTTTTCCCCGGATCTAATCAGGCCAGTTAGACTTTTACATCTGGAATATGTCCCATCTTGATTTGAGAATGAATGAAGATCTTTTGTCCCTTAAGTATGATTTCTACTTTCAAAGCTAATCTATTCCATTAAGTCGAGACATCCATTCCATTGCTTTTAATGAGATAGCTAACAACATCCAATGACTTCTGATTTTTTCAGATTGTTAAATCTTGAAGTTGTTCGGTATCTGATGGGCAAGTGGGCCCATAAATCTAATGAGTATCCTATTACATTTGTAAGTTACTTTACAAGGAACCTTGAATAAATTTGTAATTATTTTCTATCACTGAAATGAATTAAATCACTTCTTAATGATGATGTTCATTAGTTGGATACTGATGGGACTCTTCCTGAATTGAAGGGATTAGGGCATTCAATTTCCATGGCAGTGTTTGCTTACAAAGGGAAATGTAGGATTGTCTACTGTAGCCATCTTTGACTTTCTTTCTTTTGGAGACATGAGCTAATGCATAAGACTATCTTTTCCATCCTCATGGGGTTTCAACTTTCAGCAGAAAACTTTTCAACCTCCCATTTGAATTTTAGGTCTCAATTGGAAACGCCTAAATAGGATCTGATTCCCATCAAGAACTTGCCCATAAATAAATATATTTATTTTCTAATTAGAAGAATCTACATAAGTTTCATTTGAAATGCAATTTAAATCTTTACCTTTAAATTTCCTAATTCTGTTGCTTTATGTTCTAACTTTTCTCTGATGTAATGAATATGTGTATAATTTTTAAATTTAAGTTGACTTAGCTGACTAGGCCCAGCTAAAACACCATCAAGCCAGGCCGGTCACCCTGATTTCATCCAAACTCATTCAAACCAGGTTGAACCCAACGAATCACCAAGATATATATGACCCGGTTGAGTCAACTCAGCCAAGTTTCTTACCAACTTGATGGGTGTAAAAAGTACTAGGGATGCACAAAAAATCCGGTATCACCGCAAAACCGAACCGACCAGACCGAACCGGGCGGTTCGGATCGGTTTATAGTGGATCGGTTCGGTTAACGGTTTGAAAATCATAAAAACCGCTTACATTGGTCGGTTATTGGTTTGAGCCCACGGTTATCCGCTTAAACCGAACCGACCGTATGCGGTAATTTAAATATTATTTTTTTACTATTTTAGCCTTAGGATTTCATTTTTTACTACTTTCATAGTTAGAGTCGACAACTCCATTCTCACATAAATTCAATTGCGAGCACTACCTCAGAGGGCATCATGTGGAATGAATGTTTCACTACAAGTTGGTTATTGATTTTTTTTTTGTGCGTGTGTTTAGTCCAAACTCCTTTTTTTTAGTAGAACTATTTTTTATATGCATTTAGTCCAGTATGGATTGTTGGATTTTTATGTTTGCACCAAACATTGGAACAAATGCAAAGGATGGGGTATCATCATTTTAAAATTTCCAATGTCTAATTTTCAAAAAAATGAAATAAAAAACAACGGTTTAACCGACCGAACCGAACCGAACCGTTTGGTTTGGTTTGGTTTGGCTTAAACCCTCTCCATCGTCGGATTGGATTGGTTAATTGAAAAACCGACAAGTTCGGTTTGGTTATTGGTTTTAGTATTAAACTGATCCGAACCGCCCATGTGCAGCACTAAAAAATACGCTCATATTTGACTGTTGTTATATTTATACAACCCCAAACGTATGTAATAAGGATAAATCTGAAGAAGTGTAATTTATCTAAGGATTTGGCCCATGGTAGATTGAAATATGGAAAGGAAATTTAGGTAGTTAACCCAACATGATTGGGCCAGGACATTGATGATGATGACATGATTGGTGTTCCATGTTTCCGACTTTATAAAGTCTCAACCTAGTCAACTGTTTGATACCTAACCTAGGCCGTGCACATGGGTGCCTTCAGAGGTCTCAGCAAGAGGGCTATTTGAGAATTAGATAAAAGCCAGGTTTTGGTGCCTTTAGCAGTTGCCTGCTCATATAAAACATATGATCATATATTTGATGCCATTTCTTTTCATGTGATCTATACTTTAAGTAACCTATTTAAACCATGGGATGGTAACAGAGACCAAAACCACTTGATTTCTTACTGAGGTAAACAAAACCCAAATGCCTCCTTTTACCTCTTGGGCTTGAAGGTTCCAAAAGTGGATTGGAGATGGTTTATGGCCTTTGGTTGAAAAGCTATGTTGTGTGGTTGAAAAGCTCTGTTGGGATTGTTAAATGTGAAGACAAATGAATGCAGTCATGTGCCACTCAGTTGATGGGAGGGTACCCCACCCACCAAGGTCTCCATCACTACTTCAACCACTTCTAACAATTTTCTCCTTTATTTTCCTTCCACCTATCTCAACCTTTTATTGCTCTTTCATTAAGACTCATGAAGCATGACTCATGAGGAGGACCTTGGCATCACTTACGGGCCCACCAGGACCTAAGATTGTTGACCCTCACACCGCCCTAATGTCTTGATAAAGACCAATAAAGAAAAAAAAAAATGAAAGAACAAAAATGCATGTAGAAGGGCATGTTTGGAACGCATGGTCACTAGCTCTTTCAGAGCACGTTTGTGTAAAAACTTTTTTAATAGAGAGGAATAAATTTTTCGGGTCTGTTTACAAGTAAAATGAAGTGAAGTAAAGCTTCAAATGATGAAAGAATAAAATATAAGTTTTGACTTTTTGTATAAAAAGTGGGTGTTTTTACTTCTTTTAGTGTAGAAAGGAGGTCACCCTCTATCAGAAAAATGAATGTTTTACTTCACTCCACTTTATTATAGTGAAGTTTCCAAACAAGGTGTAAAAGAAACATTTCTTTCATACGTGGGAGTGTGCCTTACTATTATAACATCTGCTCATTTTTTTTTTTTTTTTAAATCCTCCTTATATATATATTTTTTATGCCAAAATCACATTAAAATTAAGAGGAAAAAGCAAGTAATGGACCGCTTGCCTACGGGCCTAGGGATGTTCATGACCTCCAAATCAAGTTAAGCCAGATCAAAGCTTGTCAAGCCCAACTCACTTGGGTACGTTCAAGGGTTCAAATTGCAGGCTAGGCCTAGCCTATTTACAAGATATATACACTTATGTCAAATATGTCAGATTGGGCCCTATAGACGGTGTAGTTCTAGGCCCAGACACAGCCCATTTTATAACCTGGGTTAAAATTAGGCTGAAGTACAACCCGCAAACCTAAAAATAGTTGAAATCTAGCATAACATGGGTTGACCACAATGCAGACATGGGCACACTCAGTCATGAGCACCCTAACACCTACTAGTGTAATTAGTAGAAGTTGTAAAGTCCTCTAGGTCGAGGTAAGGTAGTTAGGTTCAAACCTTGGTTGGAATAAGAAAAAATCAGCCAGTAATACTCTTGCTTAAATTAGGGTGGATGGGTTGATTTAGGAGAGTCTTTTAAGTAGTTTAGTATGATTTTTGTCAGTAGAAATAGCACAAAGAAGAAATCAATGATGTAAAATAAAAAAATGGATCATAACATACTTGGTGGTTTGGACAGTTTAAATTAAAGGATTTTGATCATACGGCTCCAAGGCCAACATCTTATAGAGTTGTTCATACAACAAATGTACAATATTGTATGAAGGTAGGATGCAAGGTGTGATTTGTGCTCACGGTCCTATGATATCGCATGGGATTTATTTAATTTCATTTGACGAAAAAGTGTTTGGTCTTAGAACTGGCGGGCAGCCATATTAGCAAAATCCCTAAATTAAAACTAGTTTTTGGCTGAGGCCAAACCATTTAATATCAGTGGTGAAATGTACTTACCAAATCTAAAACTTGCTATGATTGGAGTCGTCAAGAAATCCATTTCATAAAGGTCGAATTCTCATATGAGGAAAAGAGGTGCTCACTAAAATAAGAAAATTAGATAAACCCCCCCTGCACATGTAAACCATGTCTATTGTTGTATATGCATACATGATAAAATAAACTCCACTATCCCTTTTGATGTTATTCAAAGTCTCATAGAATAGGAGAACACAATGTTATAGATAAAGAATAAAAAACTAAAGTACTTACTTTCTTTAAAATCAAAGTTTTAAAAAGTTATTTCATAAATAACCTTTAATATCGAACTCTAAAAAACAAAATGAACCGCTAACAAAAATTTTAATTTAATATGATATGAAACTCTAAATGTTTGGCGGAGTGGTCAAGACCATGGTTCCTCCTTCTTTTAGAGTTAGAGGTCTCGGTATCGACCATTGGTTTCCATTCTTTAGGACTCGAAGGTTAAGTCCACTAGTGCTACCGCCTTGTGGCTACAGGGGTGTTTACCTAGCTGCCCTATGGGTTCGAAAAAATTAATCAAGCCTACGGAGTTAGGAAGTCACCGACAAAAAAAAATGAAAAAATCTAGTAAGATATGATCACATGTCCCATCTTTTCGGCTTTGGTCAACAAAAGTGATAATTTGATATACCTTCTCAATGTTCTTTTCCCATCTTAGTCACTTAGTCACAAAGGTTGGATCAGGTAAAAAGGACAGCTAAGAAATTTAGACCTAATTGTCCACTCCAATTTCTAGAACATCTTGTAAAATGTCTAAGTGGCCCGTCTCCTCATTGTCCAGCTGCCTTTCTTTCAATTTGATGATAATGTATCCCACCTTTCACAAAATTTGATGGACCAACCATCTGAAAGTGAGCCAACAAATTACAATGGGGCAGCACATAGGGACTAGGCTCCTAATGATACTAAAATGCTGATTGATGAGGGATGTTACTTATAGCTGCTCATCATGGACCCGTCTCCACGTCACATAATGTTGATCTTCGAAAATTATTGTCTTAGAGAATGCTAGGATATTCTCAATTGGTTTTCTTGTGATATTAGTGGGAAAATGTTTTTAGAAAATAAAATCACTTTTAAATAATAGAAATACTAACAAATTTTATAAAAAAATTTTTGTTGACGAGGGCATCCAGCCTCATTGAGATAATCCCCCGGCCCCACACACTGGGTAAATCAGATTTTTTCTTGGTCAAGTGGACATATATATATACATATATATATATATGAAATTTTCATGTGTTTTTTAATTATATTTTTTTTTCTTTTTCTTTTTTTTATTTTGCCATTCCCTTCATATTTGTGATCTTGCCTTTAATTTATGAAAAGCTAAAATACAATTTCATTGGACTACAATACTTGTGCATCTGCTTCATTTCACCAAATGGGTCTATTGCTTCTCCCGCTATTATGAAACTTCCTTCTTTGAAATGCAATAGAAGATCAAATAATCAATGGAACCTTTTGAACTCAAAAACGAAAATTTTCTATACCTTCTCAAGTATCAATGCCCTAATCATTGCTAACTTTTGCTATTGTCCAATACAATGATGATAATGATGATCATATTGGGTTTTCAATTTTACCATCAATCACATTGTACTGAATAGAAATGGTGGGGTTGTTGGGGATAGAGACTTTTAGAAGACATGATTTCATTATCATTTATTTTATCATCAGTATCAACATCTTTATTTTCTCAGTAATCATAACCTTACCTTTTTAGAGGCCCCATTTCTATCCTTCCTGAAATCAAGTTAGCCATAATATTATAATTGGCCATAATATTGAACACAAGTAGAATGATAAGATAAACTTGAGTTAAACTGAAACTTAGCCCAAGATGAATATTAGTCTATATCAAATTTATAATTCACAAGTGGTTCGCACTAAAAGGGGTACAGAGTCGGGAGTCCTTAGAGTCTCGCTGATCTAAAACTTAGATCATGTTTGGCAATCAAATGCCCAAGGATTCCTCACGAATTTTTCATACAATTGCGGAAGACCATGTTTGAGAGTTATAAATATCCGGAGTCTATAGAAATTATCATTTTTTATGATTTCCAAGCCCAAACCACTTCACATAAGATTTAAAATTCTCACGCGTTTATTGATTTATGCACTTATTGCAATTTTTTTCAACTATATATACCAATACAGATAGGGTTGCACACGGGTATCCGATTCTCCGATTACCAGGAAGTTCCGGCCCGCAAAAACTCGGGTCTAAAACCTATTTTAGGTTTCGATTCATAAATGGGTCCGAGTCCGGAACTCAATTTAGGTTTCGATTGATAAACAGGTCCAGTTCCAAGTCTATATAGGTTCCAACCCGTGGACTTAGGACCCGACATATGAGTCTTTGATATTGCAAATTATACCTCAAAATTAAATAATTTTTTACATTTTAATGTAATAATACTAGAGGTAATAAACTTGATGCATTGTTATAAGTTAAATGATATGCCTATTTAAACAAAAATGAGAAATAAAGAGAAATTAAAATCGATTTTAAAACTAAATTCCGACCTCATTTCATATTTTCTTTTTGAAACCAAATTGAAACCAATAAAACTATTATTTATAAATGAGTCCATATATGAATCCAATATAGTTTGGATTCAGAACTGTAACGTTTGCAACCTTTGGGGGTGCGGCCAGTATTGATATAAAATCCTCATCCTTGCGGCCTACTCCATCCATGAGTCATCCAAATTGTTGAAACCGAGGATCAAGGCAACCTTGACCAAGTGATACGTCCTGTGATTTGGATTTTAGTGTGGGTCATTATATGCCACGTGGCTCTTTTTAATGCGAGTCGATACGGTGGCAACAAAGAAGACACCATAGTTTGCCACTTGGCAGTTGATAAAAGAGTGTGGGGGCCATGCGACTGAACTCACACAACGCGTTAGGCACACACCACACCACTCTCGAGCTTCTCATGCACGCACTTTCAAACATGTTACGGGAAAGGACACGGAAGCGAGTGAGAGGTTTGTACACGGTATATATGTATTGTAACGACAACGAAGAGTTGCGTGCAAGACAAGGACATGGAAGAATGGAAGAAACGTAAGACGACGGTACTGCATAATTTTGTATTGGGCGTTTAATCCTTTTCCTCTACTTGGGCGTGTTTGTATCCTTCATATCGCAATCCAACCCAACTTGCTCTCCAAAATCTATATGATTTCCTCAGGCAAGAATCTGCATTTATTCTGACTCTTTCCTCATTTTTACCTTCTCTCTCCGAAGTAACCTCTAGCAGTAGTTTCATGGGCCGCGCTGGGCGGGCTAAGGCATATCCATGGGGCGGACCTACATAAAAATTACCTGGGGCTATTGAAAATGTTAAAGATTTGAATAGGCTAGATGTTTCCCATATATATCTAATAAATAATTGCCACATGTTACAAAACCTTATCTAAAACATTCATTTCCTCTTTGAACATCTTTCCACTAGGAGTATTAGATTCTTTTCGCACTATTTTCTCTTGAAGATGCTTTCTATTGGGAGTTCGAGATTCTCTTCGCGCTAATGGAGCATCTCGTCATTGGTCCTCCCGTAATTAGTCTCTTTCTCTCACCAAATAATTATATATATTAAAGTAAACGGGAAAATGGGCTGAAAGGGTGTCACATTAACACTCAATTATTCTCCTTTTAAGAAAAATCACTTAGAAAATAGTGAAGGAGCCTTTGCCTTTCAAGTGGGGCCTTGCTTGGCTCAACCTTCTAAAATATCTCCCCTTCATCAAAGCCGAAAAACTCTCTCTCTTCATTAATAGATAAGAGATCTGCATCCCCTAAAATCTCTCTCCTTATTCTAAGGTTTTGCATCCCCTAAAATCTCTTTCGCTATTCTAATACTTTCTAAAATCTCTCATCCTACATCTTACACTTGATCCCATAATAGAACAGCAATACGTACAGGTCAACCATGGGATAAGAGAACCTGACCCCCAATAAAAACGGGTCAGTTAAGGTCAGCCCACACAACCACATTACCTATTTAAATGGGTTGGTTTAGCGCCCACCTGCATATATAAACTCATTTAAACAATTTGGTGGTTTAACAGTTTGGTACTTTTTCATTCATTTTCTATTTGTTTTGTTTTATAAAATTCTATTTTTTGAGCACATGCACATATTTCTTTCTCCTTGAAGTAGGCAATTTGATGTTTTGAGTTTTGCAAAGCCAAATGAGAACAATATTTCAAACAATGTTATATATGTAGATAAGGAGGAGCTCACTTTCCAATGTAATTACCTATTTCTTTTTTATCCTTTTTTAGATTTTTCTTGGGTTTGATGTTGAATTTATTTTTTGAAATGTTGTTATGGTTTAGTGGGAATTTATCTCTCATAGGAGCATCTCCCATTATTTATTATTATTCACCTTTATGTTTGAAGCATAATTCATTATTTATTATTTTGCATAAACATACTTATTTTATAATTTTTTAGTTTATAGATTCTTTCATATTACATTATCATTGTATGACAATTATGTGCAACTATACTTGTGCACCAGTGTCTATATGATATTCTCTATTTCAATTAAATAATATATTTTCTCTTACTTTAATTCTAATTATATTCTCACTTTTGGGCCCGGACTCCTTTGTTGCTAGTTTTAAATAAAGCAATCTACCTCCCTCCTTAGATCTTGTATAATTCTAATCATTCTATACCTAAATATGAACCCTTAATCTCTACATCATAATTTCAAACCCTAAGCTCTAAATCACCAAATCAAAGAATAAATACATGTCCGAAGATGACCAAATCACCATAGGGAACACTTTAGTCTTCAACTCATACATAAATCAGGCCTTAGGTTCATGTTTTAATAACTTGAATTACATTTAACTAGCAAAATTTCTTCTTTGTCATGAACCCACAGCCAACTTTAGGGAATTATTTTTACAACTAAGGTAAGTACAAACAAATAAATTCTTTAATGAGAAGACCCTTCAATTGAACAGGAGATCTGAGCATGAAAAAAAATTCTATCTATTTAAATGAAATACTTCTTCTATTTTGTTATTGTTAATGTGAAAAAGGTATAGTAAAGTCAAGCAAAAATTTAGCCTCACCCAAACAAAAATCATTGGTCACCGCGGCTCGAGAATCGAAGGTTGTGATTTTACCTAGTGCAGCATGTGGGGAGACATGGACTTCACGTGCTCAAAATTATTTTACTTTTGAAAATGCTGGGCACCCTCATTGGCAAGAAAAGAAAAACCTTTTCTTTCCAAAACAAAAGGTCCATTAAATAGTGGAAATCTAAAAGCTGTATCTGTGGAGATTATTTTTCACCTTTTTCATTCTCCACAATCGTCTAGATGAGATATTGGAAAAATGATTTCCCCCTTTTCATGGGCTGCAAAATCCACAATGTATCTTAAGAGTATGAATTTTGCGCTTTGAGGATCTGTTTAGAAGATATATAGTAGAAATATTACAAGCACCTAATTGTGATTTGAACTTGTCACCTAAATCTCGTAGTTTTCATTTTAAAACACAGTCCCTTCATGGGCTTTTTTTTTTTTTTTTTTGGATTGAGTTTTAGACATTGCTGAAATTAGAATAAAAAAGATAAAAAAAAAAGGTTAATTGCATGTTTTACACATGATCAATTTACCTGAAATTAGAATAAAAAGAAAGAAAAAAATGTTAATTCATGTTTTATACATGATCAATTTAACATTTCGTTCTATACTAAAAAAGTAATATTTGACCAAAAGATTTCTGATATCTGAGTGCCTTGGATTTTAGATTGGGTGTGTGTCCATCATAAAAGTGACTAGTTATATGATGATTAGAATTGCATAACTTGCTTTTTAAAACATATCATAAATATAGAATGCATATTATCAAGCATCTCTAACTTTCCTACAATGAAAATCAAGCAGCAATTTTTCAAAAAAAAAAAAAAAAAAAAGTGGGGCTGCATTAAAGGTTTGTTACATGATGAGAAATTCTCAGAATAACTTCCGCAAACTGAGATGTCGGTCCGGTGGCTTTCTTTCCTGCATCTGATCAAACAATATATAACTATTGATTCCATGTTGACTTTCTATCATTAATATTAAAAGGTTTTTCGATAAAAAAAAAAAAGAAATTCTCAAAATAACTTACTTCTTTTAGTCCCTTTTTTAGTTTGCTGCGGCAATCTTTGATCAATTCAATCCATTCACATAAGCTAGTCTAATTTGAAATAACACTTTCTAGGTATAGATATCCAACCCTTGAGCATGGAGTTGTTTTTTTTTTTTTTTTTTCTTTTCTTTTTCATGCCATTGGAGGGTTCCGACCCTTTGGATTAGACTAATTTCTTTGGATCCAGGAAAGTTAGTAAACTCTCTGATATAACCTTAGTATTGTAGTGAAATTTCAAACATATAACCTCCGAGTGTAAATCATAGTTTGAAAACTCATTTCAACTCAATCAAGACTCATAGTTGCTACTCAGCCAGCTTTGAATCAAGTAGGGTTGTGTTCACACAACATAGACTGAAAACACCTATTCATGTAATACTGACCGTTGGATGACCCACATAAGTGGCCTTTGGATGATGGAAAAGGTGGGACATGATCGATGGGTGGGAAAAATTATCACAGGATTCAAGTATGTACTGTACCCCGTTCGATGATTCAATAAATTGGATACGATTGAACGGTCCAGATCTACAAAAAGTGGGCCCCATCAAACTTGATTGAATACCTCCATCATCTGATTGGTGATCATCAAGAAACGAACGGTTGATATAAAACCTTAAAACTTGTATTTTTATACCTCTCTACCTACTGTGCCCTTTATAGCAGCTCTTTACATAAACAGTGGCAGCTCATCAGTATGAACTTTGGCGTTGACAATCCAGACCATCCAAACTCCACGATATCAATCCCCACCATCCATCTGAATCATTAGCTTCCAATATACACTAGGAAAAGGAGCAAAATCAACGAACGGTTAAGATTTCCTTATCACTGCGTTTTTCTTCCATTGGACGGTCTGGATTTAGGTGCATGCATCAAAAGGTTCTCACTCTTTAAAACGGTGGCAAACGCACGGTATAGGCTTTTCCTAACGACATTTATACGTCGCTCTCTCCCTCTTTCGCATTTTGTCTGCCCTCTTCTCGAATTCTCCTCCCATGGCTCTCTATCTGATCGATCGATTCCAGAAGGGCTAGGGTTACGGAAATCTCGAGTTTCGCATCAACAAGAAGCGTTTCGTTTCCATCCTCTCTCCCTTTCTCTCCTTGGAATTGCTGATTTTTGGATCCTCGAGAGCTCGAATCTGGAGATCCTTTCGCGAAAATCGAGAAGATCTGATACTCGATTTCCGATCGATCGGAGCCACTTCGTTTCGAAATCTCAGATCTGTTGCCACTCGAATCGGAGGAAGTTACAGGTTTTTTGAGCTTTTCACGCGATTTGAACTGCCTCAGTTTGGATTTCCTCGCTCGATCGGATTAGATTTCTCGAATTTCGATCGAATCTCGGTTTCCTCATCGGTTACAGGTGTCCGGTTAGGGCCAGCTGTTTGTTGAAGTCAAAGAGTCGGTTTTGAAGATTTGGATTTTATAGAGATAATCAAAGTCATTTCAGATCTTGATTGGTTCGTATTGGATTTCTAGGTTTTCTGTGCAGAATTCTCACTTTTTTTATCTTTTTAGGTCGGTTTACAGCTTGAGAACAAGGGGATCTTTGGAACTCGTACAGAAACTGAGAAAATCAATGTATTGAGAAGGGTGGAGATGTGCTTGGATTAGTTGGAATAAGTTTCTCCCATCAGTGCGCGGTTAGAATCTTCGACAAGATTTTATTTTTTCAATTACATCAATTGAATTGGAAGCTCTTACAGTACGGTTCTAGAAATTGCTGGATTTGAATTCTCATATCAAAACTCGATCAGATCCCTCTATTGATAGTTGTCGAATCAGAATTTCTGATTTTGTGCTTGATCAGGTGCTCCTTTTTATTCTCTTGTTATCTTCTTCTAGTTGAATGTCTCAGTCTCATATCGGATCTGTACTATTATAGCTAAATCTCAAATCAGATTTTTTTTTTTGTATTACATATCTAATTATGGTTGCATCAGTTCGGAACGCTGTTTTTAGTTTTAAAACAAAAACTCCTGATTCATTCATGAGACTCTGTTTTTCTGGTCTGAATTTAAACATGAGATAGATTGGTAAATTTTTTCTGGCCCAATTGAGCTTTAGAAGTCTGTATATGTAGATTTCACTTTATCGCTGTCAAATTCTAAGTTATTGAAGTCTAATTGCAGGCTCTTGGCTTGCTTTGATCACAGCAAAATCTGAAGGCTTTTGTTCTTTTCTGGTTTAATTCATGAATCCTCCAATGGTTGACTGCCGTGGCTTGATTGAGTTCTGCAAAGCCTTTGAACGGCACAGGAATTCCGCAGCCACAATGGATAACCGGAACAACAATCACCAATCTCGGAATAACGGGAAGCGTAGAAGTTCCTTAAACCCTCTGTCACATCCATTCTGTGACCACTCGCCTTTTGCTGCCATTGATATCATTATATTGCTACTGGCACTGATCGCACTTGGGGTTCTGACCATTCCATACTTCAAAATTATCTTCCGTGAAGCTTCTGAGCTTCTTCCTGCTGCTTTTGTCCTGATGGAAGATGTTATGTATACTGCGCCTGTGGCTTATGCAATTGGGTTGGTTGTGACGTTTGTCGTCGTGATCGTCGGATGGGAGATAATAAACTACAAGTCTAGGAAATGTGGAAATCCTTACTGCAAGGGTCTGCGGAAGGCAGTTGAATTTGATATTCAGCTTGAATCGGAAGAGTGCGTGAAGTACATGCCCCCCATGCCTATGGAGGCATATGGAGCCCGGCCGCTTGAACTGGGGGAGGATCACAAGGAACTGGAAGCTGAATTGAAAAGAATGGCGCCACTCAATGGACGTACTGTTCTCATTTTTAGAGCACCTTGTGGATGCCCCACAGGTAGAATGGAGGTTTGGGGGCCTAAGAAACTCCGTAGAATCAAGAAGTAGCTAAAGAAATATATTTTTGGCTTTCTTTCATAGCAATAAACTCTAAACATAAAGTACCTCTTTTCCCCCTATTGAATAAGTGACATTAAATATATTCTGATCATCATTGCTTGTTATGGGGAATGCTAGATCTTTTGTTAGTGTTCATGACATATAACATTACAGAGTCTCAGTTACCATACCAGTCAATTTTAATTCTAGTTGAATACTGCAGGTGGTTGTGTTGATCTGTTAGCTGCGAATCACCTCATAATTTTTGCCATTCTTTGTGTGCTAGATTGAGTTCCCTTTGTTTTAACTTTCACATAGACATTTTGTTTCTAATTCTAATTGCACAAATAAAATTCTAGAACAGGTGGGGATTCATTGTTTTGTGTCGAAAAGGAATTGGTGTGGTGCTTCATTGTTGATGCAGCAGCATTCTTTGTTTGGATTAACCATCGGATTTTGCAAAATTCTACGTGGTTGATATAGGTCATATCACATCACAGAACTTTTAGAGGATCTTTTTCTTTCTTTGATTATTATTATTATTATTATTTATTTTGAAAAAGAAAAATCACAGGCTATGTTTGGTGTTTTAGGGAAGAAAGTATGAAGAGTAAATGTTTAGTTAACAGTCCCAAGCCGCTGGTAAGCTGATCAGGGACACAAGCGTGTCTGGGACTGTGGGTGCCTGAGTTTGAATTCTTTGTTAGAAAAATGAAGAAGAAAAAATAAAAAAATAATTTTTTTAGGGAACAACATTTGCTGCCCCCTTATCTCTTTCTAGCAAAATATAATCTGCTTTTGTAGTTCTTTAACTAGCAATACTTGTTATAATTTTTTTTTTTTTTTTTGTCAAATGTTTTTCATGAGAGACTTACAATTGCCTACAAAATGATGTAGGCCTTGATGGTGAATATGTAATTAATGTAGTTTTTTTTAGCGAGAATATGTGTACTTAGGCTTGTTTACATGTTTTTTTCATTCTTTTAGTATTATGTGTGTATTTATTTATGATAGAATAATAAAAATAACTTACTGGCTTGCTTGGTAGCCCTGGAGTTACCGGTCAGCTTGACCCAGTGACTAGCCGAGTCTGATCAACCCATTATTGTGTAAAACCATTCTTTAGCTAAAGCTGGAGTTGATAGTATCTTTATATTTAGGGACCCCTCTTTTATTGGAGGATTTTTCTTGTATTTTTTTTGGTGGTGGTTGTGTTTCCTCCTATTCCTTTTGGTTCGCTCGTTTTTTAAGTTTAATGCATTTAAGCATTCAAAAAGGAAAAAAAAAAGTTTATTGGTTTATGGTTATTGCTTTAAAAAAAAATTGTTAAAAAATTCAAGAAAGTTGGATATACAAACCCCAACCCGCCCAAACGAGTGGTTATCTGCCCAAACTTGATGATGATCGTAGAATGTGTTTTGTGCTGAAATGTGAACAATTGTATGTTGAGTGCTTACTGATCGCACATTGTCATAATTAATAGTTCACTCTACAGAATTGGTCACAGGTTGAAGCAGTATGAGCCAACTGGACCTGTTATCTCGTTTCCTATCTAATATTGATTGATGTAAAGGATTTGGGGAGGTTTTTTAATGGTTGAAAAAACCTCTATCAGTCTATGTTTGATTCATGGGTTCCAGGTAGGTGTTTGTCTATTATTCACTTGCAGTTTGTGGACAACTTTTTTTTTAGGAAAACTGAGAGGATACGAGTGTAGTCATAAGAATCTTGTGATGCTTTCAAGTAATTGGTGAAAACTTGTGGAATGCTATGTGCATATGAAGGATTAAGAGGAGAATGATTAATCATTGCTTTTGGGTTCTTGTTTGATGTATCTTATTTTAATGTAGCTTAGTCTTTCACTTGGAGCAAATACTAGATCCAAAGTTTTGTGTCATCTAGTAATGGAGGTGTTACATAACCTTGGTAGGAAGGATTTTCTTAAATAAATCCATTTTTATCAGTATGTTGATTTATATCTTTCCCTTCTTTAAAATGCTAGACGTGGTGGCAATGATTTTGTATAGAATTTGAAGAGATCCTGTGGGGGGAAGTGAGGAGATGTAAAAATATCGTCTGATTGTTTACAAGGAAGTAGTGAATCTTTAGTATCTGATTCAAGGTCTCAAATCAAAGATTGTTGAAGTGCTCAAGTTTTATGGGATCTTAGCAGCAGCCAGAAGTGTCTCAGGATCATAGGTTTGAGGAACCTTTTAGACCATTTTGAAATTCTGTCAGGTTTCTTGTTGTCTTTTGTGAGGGCTCTATGGATGAAAATTTTTATTTATTTATAAATAATGGAAATGAATTTCTTTCATATGCATATACTGGAAGCACTCTTTCTTGTGAAGATTATATTTTGCCTTGTATACTTGGTGAAGCAATCTTGTTCCTTCCAAGGGTTTGGCCTGTTGTTGAATAGCTACTGCAGAGAAGACTTTGGCAAAGGCACTTCGTCCTGTTGAAGGATAGGGACGCCACCTCATCTCCTGAGAGTTACTAAGCACGGGATTAAGATATGCTTATTCTTGCTTGCTTCTTTTTTGGCTAAGATTTATTGCTCTTTTTTGGTATTCAACTTTTGCTATGTACTGTGTTCATTGGCTTGGGGGCGGTTGACACTAGAAAATTGCATCATCATCGCTTAGACGATCTGGAGAGAGGTCCAAGCGTGCCAACGAGGCTGTATCTATTACTTTTTTAACCCTAGTTGCCGAATATGACCAAGTCTACAAAGCTTGTGGGTGTTACATTGCATGTCATCATTTAGAATTGAGATTTCATAATGATGATAGGAGGTAGGAAAGGGGGTCAAGTCATTTGGTTTGCTGGACTCCTCAAATGTTTCGTGGTAAGTTAATGTTGTTGTGTTTGCTAGAGGGAATCATGACCGTAGGTCAACTTGGTTAGGGACACCAAATGTCCCCTTTGGGAGCCAAGAGTGCATGCATTCAGTCTCTTGAAAAGTTGATAAGACCCTACTCATGTTGTACCAAAACATTCAAATTTAATGTCTTTGCTCAATTTCAGACAATCTTAAATGTGCTAGAATTCTTTCACTGTAGACCGAAAATCTTATGATCACTGTGTCAGTTCTATGGGTCTCTGTTCCTTTCATAGAGTTGGTTACATCGCTTTACCAATGAATCCATTGTATAGTTCTAAATTATGTTATGTTTGCATGCCCAGTGGACACAATATATTTGCTTGAAGTTCATATGCAATTTTTTTTATAATAATTGGGAAGTATGCAATATTTGATTCAAGTGGCATGTTTGATGGCCACCAGTAACAAGATTGGTCTACGTGTATTAGTTCAAATTCAATATAGTCAAACAAACAAAAAAAAATTGGCTACTTGTGCTCAATCTTCAGCAGAAAACAAAACATTGAAAACGAAAGTCAAAGAAATCGACTCTTGTTAAATAATTCCTGCATGCCTGCTGACGGGAGCCAACCATCCCAGAAATGTTAATGTAACAATATCATCTTCGTCACATAGGTTTTCTCTATTGTCACCAAAACATTTTTTTTATAAATTGCAAAGCTTGCAGATAGTGCATGGTTTGGTTGGAATTGCTTGTGTGTCCACTGATCAGAGAGTCTGCACAATCTTCACCAACAAATTGAAATGCCATTCTTGACAGCTGAACAACTCCATGCAGGAAATATAATTGATGGTGGATAGTTTGAGTTGGCACGGACCCTTTGTTTACAATTTAAGCTCAGTGGCTCGAGTGATTCAAATTGAATCAAGTTGAGTTAACTCGGGCAAGTTCGACTGAGTTTACAGCTGACTCAATTAGACTAGTTCGAATAAGTGTCCTGCTAGTGGTGCTGACTTGGTAAAGTCAGGGAAGCAAGTGAGTTGTTGAACTACTGATTGAAAAGCTTAACCAATTTGATGAGTAGAAAATTCTGTATGGAATGCCTCTTTCTCAATCCAATATGTTCAAATGATCATGGCCTACAAATGTTAACATCAGTTGAAGAATCCTTCTAAAGAGGCCAAGGGCAATTAATTTGTTGCCTACAAATGTTAACATCAGTTGAAGAAGCCTTCTAAGGAGGCCAAAGGCATTTAATTTGTTTGTGTAGCGACGTTTATTTGTAAAAATCAAATTTGAAGAAGCCTTCTAAGGAGGCCAAGGGCATTTAATTTGTTTGTGTAGCGACGTTTATTTGTAAAAATCAAATTTTCTATTGACTTGCTAATCCACTCCAGGCTTTGAAATTTTCTTGTTGGATTTTTCTGGCAGAAATCTACAATCCGAGGATTTTTAGTCCAGGCCAAGGGGCCAAATTTCTGGCATTTTCATGGAAAATGTGTGCCCCTGTAAATTTCATGGGCGTGAAATCCACATCATTTGTGGTCGCGGGAAAAAGTCAACTGTAAATCTCACTTTGTGGCCTTGTGCCAACAACTGTATTTTGCTGCAATGGGTGATTATTTAGTAATAAAAAAAAGTGGAGTTAAAATTGACATGTAAATTGTGACTAGAAAATTACAAGTACCTCTTTTCGTTTGTGTGAGCTCTTTTTCCACTTGTGTGGGCTTTATTTCCACTTGTGCAGGCCTCCTTTCCATTTAAATGGGTTATCTATTGTGTATGCGGGACTCTCTCTTGGGTCCCAGCACCCTTGTTGGGGTTTAAAAGAGAAAAAAATACTAATTCCTTGCCATTTAAATTGGAAGCACATGGAAAATATAAATTTAAATACGGTTAGCAATAGGTGAGGAAAAAGGAAAACTGTCGAGGAATCCCTAAAAAATTTGGTTGCCAAATGTGACCAAGCACATAAAGAATTGCAGCATAATGGTTGTTGGGTAATAGGACAGATCCAGCCAATGACCCATTGGTCACCTCAAGTCTATTGGGCTCCCAAGCCCCATGTTTAATAGGCTATCAGGTCCGATATTGTAAGAAAAGCCAAATCTATCAAGCAATACAACCCAAGTAACAGATGTGGATTAAGTTATATTTTTCTTATTTTACTCTTTTCTATTTTTAGTATATCTTAGCCTTTCTATATTTCTTAAGTCCAAGTAAATATGGATGTAATTAAAACAACAACAAAGAAAAGTTATCTAGAGCCCAAGTTCAATGGGTGTATTCAAGAAAAAGAAATGAAATGAAATTTATATGACTGTCCAAGTCAGTCCAAGTTTAATGGATGTATTTAAAAATAGGAAAGAAACAAAATCTTAACATTAAAAATAAAATTGCCTTCTTTAAATTTCCACAAAGCAGTAGGGAAACGATGACAATTTTTGCTTGACAACTTACCCTAAAATTAATGGAAAACGTGGGAGTTTTCATTCAAAACGCACAAAGAAATCATTGAAAATTATTTGAAAAATAAAATCAAACTATAAAAGAAAAGTTATTAATGAGACAAATGATCAAGATGAAGAATGTACTTGTGATTTTCATATATTTTCCCTTTTTTTTTTCACAACTTAGTATTAAATGCATTTCTTGTGTTTTTATTGTCATTTTCAGTTCATTTCCCAAATGTCTGTTTTTTTATCCTTGTTTCATGTTTCAAGAGTTTTTCAATATTTCCCCACTTTGCCCTTCTGTCTATGCTGTCATGAGGCCTACAAAACATCCATCTACCCAAAAAAGCTTTTGCTCACCAAATGCAAATTACCTTGGCCATGGTGCACTACAAAAGTTTTTGTGGGTCCACATATAGAGAATAATTGTGGGCTCAATTAGGGGTGGGCTAGCTCAGGTCTGCTTAGGTCAGTAGGCCAATGGGATGGGCCGGGCCTGGGCCTAGGTTGTCCAATCTCGTCTCGAAAATAGGATGGCCCTACCGGGTGTTGTCCAATCCCGGCCCTAAATTAAACGGGCCTACATAAAATCCCGTCCCGTACGGGCCTGGGCTGGGACAAGGCTGGGCAAAACATACTCTAATTCTTCCCACTATTCAAAAATAAATAAATCAAAGCTACTAATCAAGTTATCAATACATACTATCCATAACTAAACAAGTAAACAAGTTTTCAACAAACTACTATCCACAACTAAACAAAATATCAGTATCTACTATCCCCTACTCAACAAGTAAATAAATTTAAAAGAGAAAGAGTCAAGAGACGTATCTTAGTATCCCACAATCCATCTACCTACCACTTGATTGACTCTAAGACTCCCTCACAAAGAAAAAACCTAACAAAATAACATGTCTAAATACTTAATTAGAGCTGATTCAGAAATCAACAAAAAATAATAGAAATCTCTTGAATCCTCTTTTGTCCACATCTGACATATTCACATCTTTGCATGTAGCTCATGTCACATTTTGAGTTCCAACTAGTCACATAAAATTTACAAATCAAATAACATGTTATTATTATTTATGGGGAAACCTGGTTCAATGTATATTAACATTCATTGAAAACAAATTAAACTAGTAATTTTACTAGTTTCTATCAAAGATCTCCAGGAATACCAATTTCTTAGACATTAGTAGTTAGACCAACTAAATATCAAAGTACCCAATTCAATTGATAGGGTTAAAAGTTTATAAACACATCATTACAAAAAACCAATGCAATTCAATTGATAGGGTTAGAAGTTATCAAACATTCTAATATTAATAATAATAATGTTGGGGCATGTTTAAACCATATTATCCACATACAGGAAGACTCGCCATTTTCATCACAAGCTAACTAAATAATTTATCTCAAAAAAATAAATCATGGGTCAGAAGTCTGGTGCAACCTAAGTGATTACATCTTGATATTATTAAATGGAAGATTAAACTTGGATAAGCTTCCATTTTATTCCATAGCATCCCACATCCACCCAACTGTATCTTGTGAATTTCTTACAATATTATAAATCACAGACAATGGAATGCATGCAAAAGAGAGCAGATCTCACCTGCTTCATTGAGTCACCAATGGGAAAGACAAGCCTCGGGCCCAGCTGATTACGAGAAAGAGGGTGAGAAATGGAGACTAGGCGAGATGAGGTCTGAATCCCAATAATTTGCAAAATAATTAGTATAATGATCTAGCAGCGGGATGGGCGAGGCCGGGTCTGAACGGGCTAGGCTATTTCTGTCCAATCTCAGTCTCATTTTGGTCGGACTTTAAAAATATTATCCAAGCTTAGCCCACTGGGCCCATTTTTTTTAAAAGCTCTGTATTTTTAGGCTGGGGTCGGCTGGGTACCCTTTTCAACACGTCCCATTGACAGGCCTAGTCATGGGGCCTACCAAACATCCATCTACCCAAAAAGATTTTGCTCACCAAATGCAAATAGCCTTGGCCATGGTGCATTACAAAAGTTTTGGTGGGCCCACATATAGAGAATAATTGTGGGCTCAGTTAGGGGTGGGCCAGCTCAGGTCTGCTCAGGTCAGTAGGCATGTCGAGTAGCAATATTGAATAAGCCTTGGCAACTCAAGTGGCCTCAATTGGGAATGGGTCAGATTAGGTCAGCTTGGGTTAGTGGGCTAGTCAAATAAAAAGATTGAATTCAGCTCAAACTCAACCCATTTGACAATGGACCATAGGAGAATTTCCTCCCATAGGATGTCCAAGTGTTGATATTTTAGAAGGCGACTTTAATTTAAGGAGTCTTGTTTTTAAATCTCCTGACCATTTTAGATGCTGGATCTAGACATTCGTATGCAGTTGTTCCTGCAAGAGAATTTTGTATGGTCAGAACTGTTAATTTAATTCCTAAATTACTGGGTCAGGTTTTGGTGAAGTTGGTGGGTGGGATCAAGAATTGCAAGGGCCACCCTATCCTCAACTACACCCATGTAACATAACTTGGTCAACAGTCTACTATATGACCAACATTTGGCCTCAGCCTTACTGGAGTGAAAACGCTGTGACATGATAAGTTAAGAGCCTATATCCTTCGTGGCAGATATTACATGAAATCGTATAACACTTCTTTTAACTCAATTGTGGGGCCCATATATATATATATATAATCGAACCGTTCAAGGCGAATCCCATCTTCACCATTGACATCCTCAAGTCTCAAGTCAACTCCAGATAAGAGGATCCCACCATCTAATTGAGCACCATCATGAAATGTGATTATGCCCTTACGTGCATTGCTGTGGCTAACTGTTAAATCACATTTATGTTACAAGGGGTCAATCATACTGTAACCCCCTCTCCTTTGAGCTTAAACTTGAGAATGACTTATTAGAGGGGGTGAAACTCATCTTGAACGGTTTGGATTATCTCTAGATGGGCCACGTGATGGAGTTTCATAAAAAAAAATGGAATTGGGGCTCAAGTTTAAACGGTCTGGATTTGCCAAGTGGCCCCCACTCATTGTTGCTTAAATTGGACACATTGGATGTCACACTGGTCTCTCCGTCACGTTCATGAACTTCGCGCAAATTCCTCTGCCTTTTTGCCCTTTTGAATTCCTTCCAGTAGAACAGACACCAAAATTGATACTCTCTTCCATTGTCAGTCATACCTGATCCCTCGAATGACTCTGTTCTAAAAACAACAATCTCTTTCTTCATATCTCACCAGATGATGACAACCCACCTTCGATTCTCTCTCTTATTGGCTTTCTTCTGCTTGATTTCAGTTGCAGTATCAGCTTCTGCTCTGTCCAATGACTTACTGGGATTAGCTCCCCAAGGTATGCTACTGACCTATGTGGGGTTTCTGTTCTTTTCATCTTCTTTTTGTTTCTGTTTTTGTAATGAGATGGATTGGAATCTATGTGGGGTTTCTGTGTTTTTGATTGATCAGATGTGGGGTATTATGAATATGAGGTAATCAAATGCAAGGATGGGTCTAGGGAATTCAAGAAAGAACAGCTGAATGATGACTTCTGTGATTGCCCAGATGGAACGGATGAGCCAGGTTTGTAGTTTTGGAGCTTCGGGTTTTGGATATGATGAAATGGGTATGCATTTTGTGTATTTCCAATTTTTCCATGTGTTTGGAAGGTGATTTTGGTTGATGGGTAGTTTTAGTTTTTTCTGAATTTGTTATGGTTTGAGGGTTTCATTTGATTATTGGACCTTGAAAGTAAAGCCCCTTTTGTGTTTTGTACTTCTTCTTTTTCCTTTTTCTGTATTGTGTCTTTAGGAAACAGATGAATGTTCATCTTAGAGCAGCTCAATGAAGAGAAAGGTTGTTGCATTATAGAACTGTTAAAACTGGTCTTTTGTACTATTTTCTTTTCATTTTTTTTTCTTCCAATTTTAAGAAAAGGGCATTGCATTTGCTTTGATTTTATTTTCCATCTTTGAGGAGTTTCTGCATTGATGAATATCGATGAAAGACAATAGAACACAATGGCAGACCAATCAAACATGCAAAGAACACCAGGTTTCAGGCTGGTAAAGAAATGCATACTTTGTACTCCAAACATCTTAAAGAGGTTTGGTAAAACCCTCAAGATTATGGAGAACTCATCACTGTATTGATAGATGATTGAGCTTTAATAGTTTCTCCATAGAACACCAAGGTTTCTTGGATGAAATATTAAATGGAAGAATCTTTCACTTAAGAAGACACAAAGAAATCAAAGATGTTCCTCTTGTGATGATTGCATTATAAGGTTAAATGTTTCATTGGTCCTTCCCAGAAGGATGTTGTTGGAGAGCTGCCCTGCTGAGTTGATTAATAGTGTTGTAACTGGTCCAGAGCTGTTTTGGGTGATGAGTTTTGTTTATTCAATTATGTTTTTTAGTCAACATTGCAGCTATGAAGTTCAAATGTTCTGTTGATTCTTCATTTTAATATCCGCAAATAGTTTTTTTGTTTATGTACATTGGTTTATGAAATTTCCAGGAACATCAGCATGCCCGGATGGAAAATTCTATTGTCAGAATGTGGGCCATAGACCACTTACATTGTTCTCTTCCAGAGTGAATGATGGTATATGTGGTAAGAAGTGTTGCCATTCTCCCTCTTTTTCATTCTGTACATTACTTGTGATTTTCAAGGGAGAGTTGCATGAGAACAACTGAAACAATAGCAATAACAATAATAAGAAGTTTACTTGTTCTCTTCCAGAGTGAATGATTGTATATGTGGTAAGAAGTGTTATCTTTCTCCCTCTCTTTTTCTTTCTGTACCTTGTGATTTTCAATGGAGAGTTTACATAACAACTACTACAACAATAGCAATAACAGTAACAAGAATAAGAAAAAATAAATAACTAAATAAAAACCAATCATAGTAAAGTTAGGGCATGTTTGTTTGCATTAGCATTAGACTACATAGGAATTCATTGTCCAATGAGCTCCACAGAAGGATTATTAAAGATGTAAAGTGTCAGTGATATGAGGTGAGGGGTGCAGGATATAAAGTAGCAATATGGTTGGGACCTTGACTTCCCTTTTGAATTACTAGGGTAATGGCTGGGTATTCACTTCCCATCTTCCCTTGGAGAGGTTTTTTTATTTGATGGTCATTTTTTCATATTCACCCTGGATCTTCATTTTTAACCACGTATTGCATGAATTGTGCTTGCTATTTCCATTGGTTGCATCTCTTTTGATTTGTGCCGGTGACTGGTTTATGGATGAGTGCTCTTGGAGTAGTCGGTCTAGCTTTGAACCTGCGTACCTATGGCTTCATTTCTAGGAAATCCGTGCAGCGGAAGATCCCGAATTTAATAATTTTTTTTTCTATTCCTATGTATTCTATATAAACAAACAGGCCCTTAATCTATGAGATGGAACTTCTTTGTTACTTTTATGAGAAAAAGATGCAGTATGGGTTCTTTATCAATGTTCGACAACAATGAATTCATGTATCCTCTCGTTTCTGTTCTCTTGTTTTCATTTTAATGATATGTTCAATTTGGTTCTAGAGTTTCTTAGTTAATGGAAGTTGGCACTTGTCATTATCCCCCATTTTCAGCTAATATCGGACACAAGCATGCATTATATACAAAGTTGGTTCTAAGGTTCCATACTTAATTAAGATTGTCATTATCTCTGATTTTCAGTTATATCATACACAAGCATGTATGATACCCCAAAATTCTTGATTCTGAAATACGCTTCATACCATTGGTTAGAGTTCTCCTTTCAATTGTGATGAAAAAATGAGTCCCTATCAATGTTTGTATTTCTGCTTGACCAAACATTGCATGTATGATGTACCCACTACTGATATCAAGGAAGATTTTCCATTCGAATTCAAGCACATCATTAAAGGAGGCAATGATTTAGCAGATAATTTGCTGAAAGGGCTATGGTAAATGTAGTGATTATATGATGTTTGTGGTATTGAAGTGGAATGGGACAATTTGGAGAAACAATACATTCCTCTTGTACTGTTATTTTCCCCTTCTATTATATTGTTTTCTATTTTAATAAAAATTGCTGTTGCTGATCAAAAGAACAAAAAATGCATTTCAGTGTGAGTGTATGTTTTATACTGAACAATTTCTTGTCCAGCTGATTGAAGTTTGTTAGACTCGAAGTGTTGTTCATTTATCAATTAAAATCCTTTCTTTCTTTGAATTAATTTTTTTTTTTTTTGGGTAAACCATGAAGATTATTTTCTGGCAATGACCCTACTAAGAATTACCCTTCTTTGGGTATGTGATAATTACAGTTGTAGAACCTTCTAAAAAATTGCAGAGAATTACAGTTATATAGCAGTGAAGGAACTAGCATGCAAAGTTTTTGGATGAAAACTTTGCATACTATTCCTAATATAACAATGACTACTTAATACATGTTTCAGTACTTTCTCATGTGCTAGTGCATGCCCGATCAAGGAATGAGCTTACATTACATAAGTAGTTGGTTATAAACATTTATTTTTTTTCTGATTTAGAAAAACTGTATTGATGTATACAGCTATATACCGAAAACGGCAATAGAAGGTACAAAAACTCCAAGACCAAACAACACCCAAGAGTGTGAAGGGGTTGAGTGAACCCAACGCTAACCAAACAAATTACATCATCCAAAGCATTAAAGAGACAAGGTCAACTCCCAGCTTTGTAGCTCATTTCCTTGTCCATTTGCTTCTCTTGGAACATGGTTAATGACAGCTTTATTAATCGTTTTAAATTTTGAATCTTCTCCATAATATCTGTCATCGTCCATGGGCCTAGCTTCTTTTCCAAGGGTAAAGCACATTTTGAGTCCCCCTCCACTATGAGTTTTTAAATTTTCAATGATCTCAACCTTTTTTTCTACTATTTGAAGCTCATCAATATCACTTAGATCTCACTCAGTCACTCGGGCTTGAGAACCTTCAAATCTTTGTAGCGTTTTAGCAACGAAATGAGTTTGAACCTGGAAAACTTTGTTGGCAAGATGTTCTAGTATTGGAGCACTTTAAGTTCTAGGACATGTTCAGCAGAAATGTATGTCTTAATATTTTTCTCTATACTTTTTTTGACTGCAATGGGCAGATTGCTGTGATGGGACTGATGAGTATGATGATAAAGTGAAGTGTCCAAATACCTGCTGGGAAGCTGGTAAGCTGGCCAAAGACAAATTGAAGAAGAAGATTGCGACATATCAAGATGGGGTCAATATTAGGAAGAAAGAAGTGGAAAATGCAAAGCAGGCGATCGCTAAAGACAAAGCCGAGTTATCTAAATTGAAAAATGAGGAGAAGATACTTAAAGGGCTGGTTCAACAGCTCAAAGGTACAGTTTTCTCTCTGAACTGCTCACCAGTCCCCATGTAATTATTATTCATTGATATAAGACCACATAATCCTTGATATTTCTGAATAGGCATGTTATGAATATGAGATGAAACAGCTGTCAACAATTCCCGATGAGTTTTCTAGTAATAAAAGAAATTTCTGATGCATTTAACAGGAACAAAATTCTGAGCTTGGTAGCATTCACCTTTTATTGTTTCAAGGTTTAAAGCACTATTTGTTTCTCTTTGTGGTTGGTCCTTTCAAGCTGTCAGACTATAGGTAGATAAAGATGGTAAAGTAAGGAAGTGTATCATGGCTAACACTGATAGTATATATATAATTTGTATTTAAAAAGCCTGTAAAAAAATATTATGGTTGTTGAGTTGGTTGTTGAGTTTTCTGCTCTGTTACTCAGTAACTGTCTGATATCTCCTATAGATCAAAAGAATCAAATAGAAAAGGCAGAAGAACAGGAGCGCCTAGAGAAGGAGAAGGAAGAGGAGAGATTCAAAGAGGCTGAAAAGAATGAGAGTGAGCAAATGAAACAGTTGTCAGAAACTTCACATGCTGAGACAAAAGACATTGGGGGTGAACAGCCATTTTCATGGAATCTGGTTAGTTCCTGGTCTCCACCTTTTCTTGTTGTCACACCTTAAATGACTATATGAATTTAGTGGACAGTTACATTTGTTTTATTACAAAACTATTAATTTTTGTCACTGGGACAATGACTTTATTATGAAAAGCTTTCATGACAGTATAAGTGCCAATGTAGAAAGTTATGGACCTCAGCCCTCAGCGCAAATAATATCCTTGGGCTTCCATGGTTCTTCAATTTTTGGTTGCAAGGGTTGAACTAGTATGAATTTAGGTTCAGCTATTTGAGAAGTGGATTTTCCCAGTATTTGGAAGTTGTCATTTCTATTTAGCTTCCACGTTCAGTCATGTCTAATTTATTAATGTAGAATTGTTTGACTTTTCTCACATTCTGTTATCCCTCTGATCTTTTAGAAATTATTCATTCATTACAAACTATTAGTTTCTCTTTCTTGTTTTGGTTGGCATTACAAAATACGAACTCTTCTTTTTAAACATGTTATTCCTGTCTTGGACTTATTTTGAGAGCAATTTTCTCTCTTTTGTTGGTCAATTGCGCACACTGGTTGTAGTACGCAGAAAGGAGTGATGCTGCATTTGAAGCTGAAAATGATGATAAAGCTGGAAGAGAAGCATCTTTAAGTGATGCAGCAAAAATGGTAATGGCAAACCATTTACTACAGTTCCGTCTTTTCTTAATAGTCTTAATTTAATTAAAAGAGTGTTTGTATTTGCTTCCCCTCAAATAACTACACAAACTTGGCATAGTACTCAACTCTTTGTGTTTATAATCTTCTTGATATAGCACGCTGTAGAAGACATTGATGGTAACATGGTCAAAGATGAAAATGATCAGGATGCTGTACCTGACAGTGTGGCATCTTCCAATCACTTAAAACAGGTAATGAAAGCTGATATAAACTGTTCTTGACCTATGATTCCATTCGGACACGCATCGATCTGCTGTAGAAGTCTTCATTTTTTCATACTGATGAATTTGCAGTTCTTTTTTTTTTTTTTTTTTTTTTTATAATTTTGGTATATTTTCCGATTTGGTTTATGGCAATCCTCTTGATTTCTAATGTTTATTCTCCTTGGCATATGATTGTCTACTCCTCCCCACCCCCCCTCCCTCTTTTTTTATGGTTAACCTTTCAGTTTCACTGATGAAAAAACAAGAGATATGTATGGAGAAACCATAGCTCGAACCCTATACCTCCTTTATGGAGGAGGCTATACTTAACGAATGCACCTAGACATTGTTGACTATGCCGGATTCTGTTATCACTGAAGCTGACAAAACCTTCTCTAGCTACTTTGCAATTATTTGAACAAATCTGTTTCTAACCCACTTATGCAAATACACAGTATCTTTACTTAGACAGTTTTCCCTGATGTTATGGATTCCTTCTATGTGCTTGTGAATATGGTTTTGCAGGAGGACGGAAAATCTGATGATAATGAAGGGTTATCTAGAGATGAACTAGGCCGCCTTGTGGCTTCTCGTTGGACAGGAGAAAATGCTGGGCATCAAGATTACGGATCTGATGATGCAAAAGATAAAGAGAATGAAGGTAAACCAGAAGTACCTAAAGATACTCATAATGATGAGCATAAGGGCTATATTTCAGAAACAGATGAAGATAGCCACAGTTATTCTGACGAGGAAATGGATGAGGACACAGATGGAGAATATGAGGATGATGATCTAAGTTACTCATATAACTCTGATGTGGAAGATGATGCTGATTTTTTAGGTCTGTGATCTCTCATCACCTTTTGACGATCTCATGGAATGATTTTCTTTCTGCTGTTCTTACTATTTGTTATAATCATGCTCAATGAAGAGAGCCAGTAGCTTTCATCTAACCCACAATGGGAACAGGTGGGACCCACCCTTCACTAATCTAATCCTTCATCTGGTTTGCCCCATCGTGGAATGGAACATGCCTCAAGTCTCATTTATGAGATGATCCTAGCAATCTGAATTGATGTCGAAAATCGACAAGTACAAGTTTACAACAAATGTCCATATTTAATAAGGAAACACTGACCTGGTAGGATCATCCAATGGGAGATAATTTTGGGGTATCTCCCATGCATGATATGGCCATCTCATAGACAATTTGGGTCAACAAAAAAGTGGAGCCCACATGTGAGGTTTGTTGGGCTGAGCAAATGTTCGTTCGACAATGTAGAGTTCCTCCTTGGGTTCTATCTACATATATATATATATATATATATATTACAATACCTTTTTTTTTTTTTTTTTTTTTGTATGTTTAGATACAGCAGCAGACCCTACTGGCCCATCTTGGTTGGATAAGATACAGCAAACTGTCCAAAATATTTTAGAGGCGGTTAACTTGTTAAAGACTCCAATTGATAAATCAGGTAAAACTTTAGAAGAGTTACCATTTGTGTACACAAGATAAGGAAGAAAAGGAACCATCTCTAATGTCTTCTGCAGAGGCTGACCGTGTACGGAAGGAATATGACGACGCTGACCAGAAGTTGAGCAAACTACAATCAAGAATTTCGGGTCTGACTAATAAGCTGAAAGAAGATCTTGGTATGCATTTTTCTTTTAGGACAGTTTCATGTGCATGTGTCTGTAGGAGTTCCTTCTCAGGCGTACATGCCTGTGTGTGAGAACACATGTGGCCATCCATGTTTAGAAGCTGTTATTTATTGGGGAGATCAAATCTGAGCACTTGCTTGCTGCATGGCAAATAGAAGTTGTGTTTTGTATTTATGGCTTGGTTTGTGTTCCTGCAAAGAGAAGCAGAGTGACATATTTTCATACTTTGAAAGATCCTGGCACATTTGTGAGTGCTTTTGGCTCTGTGAAATGAAACTGGGTTGGATTGGCTAAAGACTTCTCAAGGTTGGCCTATACCTGACTATGGACCAAGCCATCCCGTTACCGACAACCTAATTGTAGGTGTGGACCCGCCTGCTGGCCTATTACTAGGTTTTTGACAGGAGCTGGTGGATGGACTGGATTCAACCCATATTTGGTTGAGCTTTTGCAACCCCCAAGGATGATATATCTGGATTCTTTGCTGGTTCCAGAGCATTGAGGGTATCTAGTTGTAAAGTATGCAGTGTGAGATATATCGAACAGTGTTAAATGCATATCCAGACATTTATTGAATAAGTGCTGTCTGACAATTGCAACTTGATCACTTCTCATGGATGAAATATTGTAGAGTATAATTCCTTAGCTCCTTAAGAGTTTGAGACTTTGTCCTTGTAGAATGCCAAGCAAGATGAACATGCAATGTTTCCACCATGCTTGTTTTTCTTAGTTTCTTTTGTAAAGGATTCATGGAATGATGAGGTATCATGTTGTGTGCCTTTTTGCAAGTACAAAGTAATTGGGGAGAGTATATATGTGGGTTTGCATGTATTTATATAATGATAATATTTCTTATCTGTTTATCTCTAGAAGCCTGAGCGAGGAGTATATTTTGCTAATATGACTTCTTTTTCTTTTTTATTTCTTCTTTCCTTTTCCTCTCTCTCTCTCTCTCTCTCTCTCTCTCTCTGTCTCTGCTCTGGTACTTACACACCCTACACACTCGCTCGCAATCTAGTCACCTTCTAAGTCTTAATCTTTACATGGTAGGGATGGAGAAGGAATTTTATTCATTCTATGGCCGTTGCTTTGAGAATAAACAAAAAAGGTATAAGCCTCTATTGAAACTGAACCCACCTTTCTGGTCCTGCACTGTTATACATTCCATTTCCATGATATTTTTATTTGGTGTTGATTGTTACCTTCTCTCAGGTATGTCTACAAGGTCTGCCCATTTAAAAAGGCTACCCAGGTAGAAGGCCACAGTACTACAAAATTAGGGTGGGTTCTCATAACTTGCGTACTCTTATACTCAATATGGATCCTGGTACTTAATACATGCAGTATTGTCTGAAACTTAATGCTATTATTAGGTTTGTTTTCTTTTCTATTCCTTTTTTTTTTTTCCTTTTTGTTTCTCTAAAAGGTAGGGTTTGTTATTTGCGATAAAGAATTTTCTTATTTGATTATTATCATATTTCAAAGGATTTGTTGTGTAAACATTGATAATTTCACGAAGCTTAGCACTTCAGAAAGAAATAAACACATTACCTTACTAAAACTAAATCATTTTATAAGTAAAAATCATAGAAGTATATGAAAAGTATGTTTTGAATTCAATGGTTTGTCTACAGCCACATTTCTGATTTCCAGAAATGGAAATTCATGTCCAATCCCCTTATTTGTAATTGATACATTGATGAACTCAAGTTGCTCAACTTTTATGGCATTTTAAAGCTTATGGATTTGTCAATGACATAAGCCAATGTCCATGGATGGATTTGTCCCAGAGGGATAGAGATCATGTAAACCCAATCCCCTAAAATAAAAATAAATAGCGAGCATAATTTTTTCAAACCTCTAAGAACAGATGGAACCTCATATTTGTTTGTTCTTTTTTTCAATCAGTGGAACCGGTATTTCTTGAAAATCACTAATTTGATTGGCCCAGAGAA
This sequence comes from Cinnamomum chago, assembly GCA_038049695.1. Classification (NCBI taxonomy): domain Eukaryota; kingdom Viridiplantae; phylum Streptophyta; class Magnoliopsida; order Laurales; family Lauraceae; genus Cinnamomum; species Cinnamomum chago. The sequence continues at coordinate 124,421,176 of CP142451.1, forward strand.
AGCCATGTTACTGATCCATTCTCATCTTCTGCCACCCCTCATAATCCCACTGCTAACATGTTGAGAACTTTTGGGACATGGAACCTCGTTACTATGAGTTTTTTTTTTTTTTTTAGTTTCCTAATAGGATGGAATCCGTATCCGCCCAAATTGTTTCATGCTCTGATCAAAGACATTGTGTTGACTCGATCATTATTGTAGATTTCACCAAGTTGCAATATCCCAATAACAAACACATTCTCTGTTCTATCTTCTGAAGCTAACAAAGTTATAGGCACCAGCAGTGCAGTTCTTCCTTGGGCCTCAATAAGTAGAGGGGTTTCTCATATTCTACACAGGCTAAAGTATGCATACTCCTACCAACCATGGATGGTGCAATATAAATTCAAATGACTGGTTATTTGACTTTCCAGTTCTGCCTTTGGTAAGTGCATACTTTTATATAACTAGACCTAGTTCATTCATCGTCTAAAACTGCTCTAAGCAACAATATCCTATCCTATGGGCTCATTGAGCAGTTTCTGTTCTGCGGTCATATTTCTTTCATTTTTCTTTTCCTCGTTCTTCGGTGTTGTGGATGTTTCAACTTTTTGACCTTTGAACCTGGCTATTCCTTTCCTGGAACAGTACCAGTATGATTTGTCTTGACTTGGTGAATGCATATTTTATCATTTTACTTTTTTTAAAGAATAAATAGGGAAAAAAGAAAAAGAGAATGGCCAACCTCACAGGTTCACTTAATTTAGTTAAAATGAATAAGGTTATTGAAAAACTAAAAAATTAACATAATAACTCTCAAATGGAGTGAATTTCATCTTGGCTGCAAACTTCTCTGCAACCTATGCCACTGGATCAAAGGTGACAAACTGATAATATGTTTACTTAATGGATTCACATTGAGGCTCCACAATGTAAAAGCTTGATGATCTGGATATTTCTCTCCTCTCTTTTAAGTTAAACAGCTAGAGACTGATTCATTATTGTGTCTGTAATTGTCAGGTATTGGGCTGGATTCAACGATTCTTACAGTGTCATGCAATTTACTGATGGAGATGGATGCTGGAAAGGGCCCAATAGAAGTTTAAAAGTATTGATGTCTTGCCTCGATGGACTTTTAGAGGTAATAGGACTTTAACAGTGATGCTTCCTTGCAGGTGAGGCTTGAGTGTGGACTGGACAATGAACTTACAGATATTGATGAACCAAGCCGCTGCGAGTAAGAAAATATCCCTCCTATGCAACAGGAAACTTCCTTTCACTCTGGTCAATATCCAAACACTTGTCTATAAATATTATCTATTTCTACACAAGTAATGACCTACGAGGAACTTATTTATTTATTTTTTTAAATAAGAAACTTTTTAATGGGTTCCACATGGATTTATACCAATCATGAGGGAAGGGGAGATTGGTAGTGATACATGTAGATTAGGGGTAAACCAAAGTTGTCCCTATCGAATGATCTTAGTCATTGATTTGGGAGCATCAATGAAAGTGATTTCTTTGTTTTTTGTTTTTTAAATTAAAATCCAATGGGTTGGAGGAGTAGGAATAAATGAAGGTTTTGATTCGTCACAGATGGGCCTCATTGAAGTTAAAAGTAGAAAACCTACTATGTGGGCCACTTATGGGGCCCCATCCAATCCCATCCCAACTCACTACTCTCTTCTTGAGTTGCGACCAACCCAAGTTGACACCCATCTAGACTGATCTCACCATTGGATTTGGGGTCCAACATTTTTTGAGAGTTGAATTTGGGGGCCCACATGTTGTTTACCTCAGATCCTTTGGATCAGACATTTGGTGGGCCCCTATCAGCCTATCCAGACAAAGCCCTACCCATCCTCCTCCCCCATCTGTTTCCTCCCAGGTGAGCCCTGCTAATCTGTTGCCCATGTTCTCCAGGGGCGATTGCCCCGGAGATCAGAGCCCAAGCTTGTCAGCTTGTGCTTGTCAGCTTGTGAGGACCACCTGGAAGCATAACTGTGTGAAAAATTGGGAACCATTCGATCAAGGTACTGTTTTGAGGGTGTCAAAGTTATTTGATCCTAACCATTAGATAAAAAGGGTTGGATGGAAAATCTTGATCAATTGGAGAGCCAACACAACTCAGCGTGTCAGATTGGTGCTATTTTTCGTTGCTATGAACTGTATTAGTGTTGAGGATGGTTGAATCAATTGATCTGGCTGTCGGTTCAGTCCATTCCACTTTTCATGGTTACCTTGCAAAACTCAAGAAGTGATAGGAAAAGTCATACCATCTTATCAATACTATAGATATGGATTCTTAAATTGTTGAGATGAAGGATGCAGTTATGACCATGAACAAATCATTCAGTAGGCTCCACCTTAAATTGCTTAGGGTTCTCAAGATTCACTATAATGGAATGATAAGTATTGGATCATCTCTTGCTTACTAAATCAGATGGTTAAAGAGGGCCTCTAGTTTATAATTAAAAGAGACCCACTGTTCAAATTGGGAGGATCAATGATCACTGTATTTTTGCCCCGAAAAGTTTGTTGGATCAAACTGAGTCCAAATAGAGCAGCTTCTCTGTCCATGTGCACAGACACGTCAAATAGCTGGTTCTGTGGGAGCAGTAGAGATATAGAGCTTCATTTTTTTCTGATACAGATTAGAACCTTTGTCATAAGGTCTGCATGTTCTTGGATATCTTAGCACATGTCATGTATATGGGCCTTAATAATTAATATATCCTGTCTTATGCCAGATATGTTGCATTGCTATCTACTACTGCACTGTGCCTAGAAGGAAAGCTAAAGGTAGATTTTCTTTAGTTATCTAAGTGATCTTTTTCATGAAATGCCTTTTCTTTTTGAGGATGACAAAATGGACAATTTTGCAGGAACTGCAAGATGAACTTGATTTGATGAATGTGGACCAACCTCAAATCCATGATGAGCTTTAAACCATTCAATTCTACTACCAAAAGCTCTACATTTTATTACCATGAAAATCCCAACTGATATCAAGTTAGTCCTAGTTCCTTCCAAGGACTGCTGACCGAGGATAGTTATACTAGGTGGCCTCCTGATACCAGGTTCTTGGAGGCCACTTCACATTACATGCTATCCTTCTTTTTTCTTTTTTCATCTCCAAAGGGATGGATCAATGCTCAACAAAAATGTTCAACTTTGTAGAAAGAAAAGGAAGGCCAAGTGTAGTCCATTGGATAAACCCATTCTTCTGTCATTGTTTCTTTTAAATTGATACTTATTTTAATACAAATTTTCTTGTTCGATAAACATGTATCTTTTACCATCCTGCCATGGCTTCTATATTATCTGTTCCCTCTATTGTGCGATGCTTTTGTTGAAAATGATTTTAGTTTGATATTGCTTCTAAATCATGTGTAGTTCAACCTAGTCAAGGACTTGAACCTTATCAAGTTGACTGACTTGTTCACATGGTTATGATATTTCTACAAATAGGCCCAGAATAAAAGTTTCGTGCAACCCGTATTCTAATCTTGAGATGGGTTTGAATTAGGAATACTTTGAGTGCTTTTGAAACCGACAAACTTGGATGGACATTAACCACATAAGCTATTAAGCTGTATTATTGTCCTTTGCTTTTTAGGAGCTATAAAAATTATTTCCAAGTTCTTGAAACCTGTTTTATTATTCTTGGAGATTCTTAAAGAAGAATTAGAAAGAATTTAGTTGGCTTAAGATGGTCTAGGAGCAACCACTATTACTGGCCAGAATGTATAGACAAAAGAGTGAGTCTTCACCATTCATTCTCTAAGTCCCCATTTATCCTCCTGCATCATGATGTGTGCTTTTCCAGTTGAGTGTGATATTTGCTGCTTCTAGCCTTTTACACTCCAAAACACACCTACCTTTCTTCTATCTCTTGAAAACATGTGTGTAAGGCATATTTAGCGAAAAAGTTATGCCTGGAAGGTGCTTTGACTTCAATTCTACGCAATGTAAGATAGTCCGCCCAATGCTGGCTTTTGCTTTGTTCTCCCTTTTGTCCATTGGCATATATTTAGGAACATGCTCCCACTTTATTAAAGAGAGTAATTTCAAGTACAAAACTGTTCTCCTTCTCAATAACCAGATATTTTGCATGCTTTGCAAATTATATGAGGGTGTGTTTGGGTGTATCCAAAATTTCAAGTGATTTATATACTCTTGGTAGAATGGTTAAGAGGTGGCACTGGGTTGATTGGCTTGACTGCTGTCGTTGGCATGCATATTGCTCAATCTGAACCCAATTTGTTTATTATTGGGCTGCTCAAGCCCAATCAGGGTGTCAAAAAAGTATTGATCTGAACCCTGAATTACCATGCTGGGTTTTTGTTGGGTCAGTGGCGGTTGGAGTTGGTTCGGGTTGGATTGACAGGTTGAAATTGAATAGCAAGCATGGACTCAACTCGGACTTAGTCCATTTACTAATCGGATGGAAAATGCTAGCCCTAATGCAGCCTTTAAGCCACTTTAATTTTACAAGTGACCAATTGGGTTATTTATCAATTGCTTAGCCAACACTTAGATCTGATTCTATTCGAACTTTTCCGGCTCATGCTTAAGCGCATTTTGGTTGAAGTAGCTCTCTAAGAAAGGGGGACTTTATCATCTCCCTTTTCTCTCATGATGGAAACAGGAACTGCAAGGGATTTAAAAGAAGTTGATCAGATTAAAACAAGCTCCCTAACTTCACCCACTGTAGAGAAGGGGTGGTGGAGTTGAATTGACCTACAAAACTATGAATCATGAAAGAAAGCTTCCTACCAAGGGGGCATTTCATGATTTCAAGGGTTATTACTCATTGGGCTACCCTACCTCTTGCAGAGCCCAGAAGCCAAAAACAAAATCTTTGCTACAAATGACCCTCTAACCAAAATAAGATGGAAATAAAAAAAAAAAGACTTTTTTCAATATTTTACAATCTTTTTTTTTTTTTTTAAATGTTCTGGCAGTATGTTCCACATAAGTACACCAACTAAACTCCAGCTGGTTGTTGGGTGATGTCAACAAGATTAGAACCTTTCAGTCAATTGATCAGTTCAACTATGAGTGGCCCACATAATAAAAGCAATGACTTAAAATTGGTAATCACTAAAGAGAAATGGAAGAAAATCTTGAAATTGACTCGCAATCTTGCCACCCAAGGCAGACTATTTAAAGGTGGGTGTCCACTGAATTTGAGATGAGCAAGAAAATATTCAAAAACTGGAGGGTGGCTTTTACAATTAGGCCAAAGATGGACTATTTATTTTTACATAGAAGACCCTCCATGTTAAAAACCCAACAGTCTGACACAGCTTGGGCCAAGGGTTTCAAAGTCGATGGACATGTCGGCCGGTCAATTAAAAATTTCAACTCTAACGAACAAAAGAAAAGACAAACAAACATCCCCATAGGAGAAAAAGTTTCCAAAGTTTTTGACAAGAGCTGCTTAGCATTGCCTCCATGATTAGGTCTAAATAATTTATTTGCCTTTGTCTTGGTGCCCTAATAAAATCAGTGTCCTGAGCCTAGAAAAAGTCAACACGGATATTTGATTTCCAAATTCATGTGTGGGCCCCTCTTGATGTGATGAATCCTCACCATTGAAGGGCAACCCCAAAAGATCACATAGAAATGAACCAATTTAGATCATTTATTTGTATAATTGCACAAAATAACTCTTCCTCCTCATGCAGCATTGGACCAAATTCCTCTCTAATCAGGGCACACGCCTAATATCAGATTTATCACATGTAAAGCATTTGATTTACTTTATGTTTTATGTGTCAAAATGTGTCACTATGATGATGGCTCCTGCCTATATTGTTGTCAGATTTTGATTAATACACCATGATCAAATGAACAAGATTTTGAGCATGTCATCAATACAAGGGACAATGGGCCCATTGTATTAGGGTTCTGGATGCCCTTACAACAATCATTATAGGATCTAATTCCAAAGGAAGGAATAGTGGACATCTAATCTCCTATTCCAATGTGCTTTAAGAGAGATCTCCTTTTCTTTACCCACATTAATTTGGTGTAGGAGAATATTCATATTTTTTTTATCACATGGGTCTATGTCGTTAACTTTAATTTCTTCTAAACTGCCCTGATTTGTATAAATTAATTTCACCTCTCATTGCTTGCATTAAAAAATAAAAGATGAAACAAAAGAAAAATAAGGAGTTTCAAATTGCAATTGAAGAAAGAAAAAAAAGAAAGGAGAAGGGAGAGAGTAATAAAGGCTTTATGATAGAAGTATATGCTAAATGGTCAGTTAAGAATATAACCTCAATGGGATATAGGATAAGAAGATGCATATTTATCTTCTTTCTAGCTTTTGACACTTTTATTGGGCAGATCTCAACCTCCTTTCTCAATAGGAGGCTGACAATAATAGTCTTGGATTATGAATGGGCTGGGTTTGTCTAAGGTCATCTCTGTTCAATCCTTGTCCAATGTCTCACCACCACACACTAAAAAACTAGGATCAAACTCTTCCCAACTGAAAAATACATCTTGACCTGGTTCTGGCATGATAATCAACAGCCAATAACTAATAAAGGTCCAGCAAGCCTGAAACCCTAAGCCACTTGGCTTGTTAAGGTGTTTGGACCTTAAAAAAGGATATGAGTCCCACCCTTGCACCTATTTTCACGTCCTAGACTACTTTTAACTTGAAGGTTTTTTTTGGACGTGTGATATTACGGTGCCAACATCACTCAGTCATGAGTGTCTTAGTAAGCCTCATCCTGATTACATTGGTTCACCGGGAACGACCTCTTACCTCAATGGTAAAAGGTGTTGGTTCTTATCTGGCTATCCAAAGTTTGAACCCTAGTCATACCACCTTCCATCACCTGAGGGCTCTTCTCCAGGGCTGTGATTTCAGGCCCCTAAGCTGGGTTAAAAAAGATAAATTGGGCCACCTAGATGAATTCTACTTCACCATATCAATATATGGGTCCTCTAAAAGTTTCATATGGGTGAGACAGCTTTAGGCAAATAAGGGGTTGGAGGAGGCAAGATGTGGAGTGATTTTGTGTTGTCCATGAAAGCCTTATATAACAAGACTATTAAATGTTAAAGAACCAATTACTTTTAAGCCCCTATTTAGAAGAAAAAAAAGAGACTGTACTTGTGAAGTTTAATTAATTTGATATGAAAATCAAAATATTTCTTTTCCATTTGAGATTGTGTGTTCTCACGAAAAAACCATTAGAAGACCACTAGGGAAAATTACTTTAAGAGAAATCTGAATTGTTTAAAATAAATTAAAATTTTCTTTTACATGACGTAAAAATTGAGTCCACCACCAAATTCATCACTTAATGAACCCGCCCCAAAAATAGTATAAAAACTTAACTACGCATTGATTAATATTACATTAGGACCCACTTCAATTGGAGTAAAAGCTGAAAAATTTAAGCAGGTCTTGATTTTCCTAAAAGTAGGCTCCACCCAGGAGCCTGGCCATTGACCAATGACCATAATCAGAACAGAGATCCAAATTTCAAACTAACCTTGATTGCACCTTCTATGTATTAAACGATAAACAACTAGACTTCCTAAAACGTACGCACACTTACATTTATATAAGCAAGTAAACTCTCGACCACAAGAAAGAAGAAAAGGCAGGAACCCATTAAACCCTACTACGTGATGAGTTCTTCTGCAGCGATGGTGATGGAGGAGATGAGGCCGAAGACGAAGATCGTGTGCACTTTGGGGCCGGCTTCGAGGTCGGTGCCGATGCTGGAGAAGCTTCTGAGGGCGGGAATGAGCGTCGCACGCTTCAACTTCTCGCACGGGTCGCATGAGTACCATCAGGGGACGCTTGACAATCTCAGGACTGCCATGGACAATACAGGGATTCTCTGCGCCGTCATGTTAGATACCAAGGTCTGTAATCTGGGTTCCTTTCCGTTTTCGATTTCGTGGGGTTTTTCTGATATGGGTCGTTTTCGATGGGTCTGCGTTTGTTGTTGTTGTTGTTGTTGGGTTGGTCGGTTTTGATTGGCTTCTCTGTTTTTCTCTTGGTGTTTTGTTTATAAAAGCAACGTATGTGATGTGGGGTTTCGTCGTTTCTTGATGGTGTTGGGTTTTTGTCTTCTGGGTACGTTACGTGGCAAGGTATCTTTCATGGGCCATCTTTTTTTTTTTTTTTGCTTTGTTTTAGAGCCTGTGCTTGTGTTTGATTTGGTTTTTCTATTTCTTGTAATGGGTTTGTATCTGGTTCGTTAGTTTTTGCTTGTTGATTTTTTCTTTTTTGCCATGGGTTTTTTTTAGGAAAAGTTTGTTTTTTGTCTTTGTTTAGTGTTTTGATGATCTTATTTATGTTTCTCTGTTTTATGTTTGTTATTGGTTTTGGTCTTTAGATCCGTTTGATGGGCTCTCTTTGCTCTGTTTTGTTTTTCAGCTTTGCCTTTTTTTCTTAATATTTGGAACTTCTTTCACAATGGTATCATCTGTGGTTTTTCGTTTTCTATGTTTCCTTTTTTGCATGCCTTTTTACTTAATGTATGCTTTCACATAACGTTTTGATCTTTTCCCCTCTTCTGTTTGAATTGTGACTAGATTGGTTTTCTGTAACCTAGCTATTCTGGCCAGTTCTGTCATATGCCTGGTTAAATATGATTTTTATTTTTATTTTTTGAAAGTTGTAAATTTTTTTGGAAGGTATATATATATATATATATATATATATATATATATATATATATTTATTTGGAAGGTATAAATTTTTTTTTTTGAAAGGTAATTTTGTGGAAACTGGAAGGTATATGGCTAGTTACATATGATGGTTTTGCATGTGAGCTGTTCTTATCTAGCTGTTGATCTGTCATTAAGTAACATGGACATTATCTTTACTGACCTTCTTTGCCCAAATATTGCAGCTTAAATTAGATATGATGAATTTGTTGTTTTGAATCTGATTTTTTTAGTAGTTTCATCTGAATTGCTCCGGTCGCCGCTTCTCCTGTCATTTTTAGTAATTTTTTTTTGTTATTTTACTATCTTCTATGCCCTCATCATTTTGGCCAGCTAGCCCACGTCATTTTAGCCAGCTATTTTTAGCTGTCAAGACCACATTTGTCCATATTAAGAACTTCACAGTAATCCATCTTCACTTTTTTTTTCCTTGTTTACAAGAATCATACACGTTTTTGGTGGAAACACATGAACAATGAATTAACCTTCTAAACAAGTGTGGGTAGAAGATAATTTGTATATAATCAAGCATCTGTTTTTGCACTTATTAGTTAAGACCTCCTTAAATTTCAAAGGTCTTTCTGATATATGCTTATCTGTTACTACTTACTACTTATGATATCTCCTTGGTTCTGTTAAGGTGTTGGTATGCTACCCATTGAAATGCTCTTGTCTTGATATTAGAAAACTGGTTTAGGCAAGGCCAAAACCAGTACAACCGGCCCAGACCCAATTCCAGAACAATAATCATACAGATTAGGTGGAAACACACTTGAAGACATCATGTATATATTCTTCTAAGCAAGCATATATTCTGGCAAGTATTAATATAGAAGATATCAGTATATTCTAGCATTTGTGTTGGCAGTTATTATTTTTTCTTTTTCTTTTTTTTTTTGGTAAAAGCGTTTGCACTTGCTAGTTAATAACTGGTTAACAGCTTAAATTTCCAAATATGTTTTTGCAATGTACACTTGCTAGTTACCATAGTTCCTGTCTCTGTTAAGATATTGCTATGCATATTAAACTCATCCTTGGTCATTACCTTTTCAGTTTAGAGGAGGTTAAGATATTGCCATGCATATTAAAGTCCTGCTAAAGCAGCGCCCGACCCACATTTAAAGTTCTAATTGTAGATTAAACTTTATGATATTTCCCTCAATCTTCATCTGTTATACTAATCCTAGTTTTAAGATTTGCAAATGATTGCATTCTCATGTTGTTTTTGATAATAGGTTTTCAACATGTTTGGAAAATATTTTTTAAAAACTTGAGACTTGTGTACTGAAACTGAATTCAACTTGGCTAAAAGACTGAAGATAAATATCAATTGAACTTTTGAGCTCGCAACAAAGTCTTCAGAGGCTCTACTGAAAGCTCAACTCAGTTCGTTGGCCCTAGTTTCGATCAAAGTGGGACTCAATTCTGCAAGTCGAATAGTCAATGTTACAACTTCGTATGTTTCCATTCTAGATCATGCATGGAGAATGCTCTGATTCAAATATTTTGTAAATGCCTTTTAAAAATTGCAGGGTCCAGAAATTCGAACTGGTTTTCTGAAAGATGGAAAGCCCATCCTGCTCAAGAAGGGTCAAGAGATAACTATTTCCACAGATTACAGCATCAAGGGCGATGAGAACACTATCTGCATGAGTTACAAGAAGTTAGCAGAGGATGTGAAGCCACAGAGTGTTATCTTGTGCGCAGATGGCACCATTACACTTACTGTGCTTTCTTGTGATAAGGAGTTAGGATTAGTTCGCTGTCGGTGTGAGAATACTGCCACTCTCAGTGAGAGGAAGAATGTCAATCTTCCTGGAGTCATTGTAGACCTACCAACCTTAACAGAGAAAGACAAGGAAGATATTTTACAGTGGGGTGTCCCCAACAAAATTGACATGATTGCTCTATCCTTTGTTCGCAAAGGTTCAGACCTTGTTGAGGTCAGAAACCTACTAGGAGAGCATGCCAAAAAAATCATTCTCATGTCAAAGGTATGTTGACAAATGATAAAAATTCTATGAAAGAAAATTTGATTTTTTTTTTTCCTGCTTGACTAGCACAGACGGGTTTGACCTTCTGGTAATCAAAGCTTCATCTTGTGGGTATCATCATTGTACTTTTCTAATATTCCCTATTGGATGATTGTAGCTATAGAACCAGTGTATTTCAAATGAACAATGGCACAAAATGGCCCGTAGTCTAACATGTAACAAGGCAACAAAGAGAGTTAGAATCATCCAATGGGTGATATTTTGGGGCATTTTCCAACAATGAAAGGATTCACATGAATGGTTTTGGGTTGTTTTTCTCTCCACATATCCAGGTTGTAGGAACATTGCAAAACATTCTAACATGACCTTATTGATGTAGGTTGAGAACCAAGAAGGGGTTGCTAATTTTGATGACATCCTCACAAATTCAGATGCATTTATGGTGGCCCGAGGCGATTTGGGTATGGAAATCCCAATTGAGAAGATTTTCTTAGCGCAAAAGGTGATGATTTACAAGTGCAATATCCAAGGGAAGCCAGTTGTCACAGCCACCCAAATGTTGGAATCCATGATTAAGTCTCCTCGACCCACCCGTGCAGAAGCAACTGATGTAGCTAATGCGGTTTTAGATGGCACTGACTGTGTGATGCTCAGTGGTGAAACGGCTGCAGGTGCTTACCCAGAGCTTGCAGTTCAGACAATGGCTAAGATTTGCATAGAAGCAGAATCGTCCCTTGATTATGGAGATGTTTTCAAAAGAATTATGAAAACAGCTCCAATGCCTATGAGCCCATTGGAGAGTCTGGCTTCCTCTGCAGTCCGAACGGCCAACTCTGCCAGAGCATCACTGATTTTGGTTCTGACCAAAGGGGGGAGCACGGCAAAGCTTGTGGCAAAATACAGGCCATCATTGCCTATCCTATCTGTTGTGGTTCCTGAGATAAAGACTGATTCTTTTAATTGGTATTGCAGCGATGAAGCTCCAGCTAGACACAGTCTTATTGTTAGAGGGTTGATCCCAGTTCTGAGCGCAGGATCGGCAAAGGCTTCTGATGCAGAGGCAACAGAGGAAGCACTGGGTTTTGCACTTCAACATGCCAAGGCAAAGGGTCTATGCAAGTCAGGAGATTCTGTTGTTGCATTGCATCGAGTTGGTATTGCTTCTGTGATCAAGATATTGACTGTGAAGTGATGAGGAGAATTTGACTTGGGTGGAGTCTGACGTTGTGGCTTTTATGGTGTTTTATTTGTTAGTGGATCAACTTTTAGTTTGCTTGTTTTGGTGGTCTGAGGCACGTAGATGGCTACAGAGTTTTGAAGGTTACACAACATAGGGATCCATAATTCCCAACTCCAATCAGAAGTCAGTTTTGATGCTGAAATGAATGGGTCCCAATCAAATTTTGTTTTAACCTTTTCTCTTTGGGAACAATGCACTTTCATTTCATTGAGTTTTGTTTTAAGACAGTTTGTTTTGTTTTGGGTGCGAAATTTAGTAATTTACCTTCCTCTTGAGCATATTACAAAGATGATTACCTACTAAGTTTGGCTGGCACAGAAATTGGAAACTATTGGGAGCATCTACTTCTTCATACGTTTCCAATCAAAGTCATATCTGCCATAAGTGTTCTTATTCTTTGTATTAATAGGATGAGGTTCCAATTTTCACCCCAATGCCATTTAGCAGAATGGGGATATTTGAATCGTTTCGCAACTTGGGTTGCATGTTTCTTTATGATTTTCTCTGGACAGATCTAATCAAACTGATATGGTACCAAATGTACTAAATACATACCATGATCTGTCACCAAAATCCATTTTACACTCACTGAATCCTCACTCACCATTAGATTAAATCTTAAAAAAAAAAAAAAAAAAACCAACCTCCTTAAGATGTAATTAAACTTTAAGGCCGTTAAATCTAAGCTATGATTATGCCAATGTACTCCTTTTTTTGGCTCTGACTTGTCTATAAGGTCTTTCCATCTGCATTCCTCATAAATATGTATCCAAGTGGGCCCCATAAGCAATATGCAGATAATTGTTCTCAAGTTACAGTCCTTCATAGTTGTAAAGCTGCATTGTTAAGTATGCAGCACGAAGCACTTGTAAACTATGCACACTTTTTTTTACCAGCAAATTTGCAGGTTTTGATCGTGACAGCACTTTCTTCCTGGAACTGTGCAAATTAAATCAGGACAGTGTCTCAGATTTACAATAGATTTAGGTTCCGTTTGGCAACTCTTAAATGAGCCTCTTATTGACTTAAATCCATTTCAAATCTCAAATAGAGCGTTTGGTAACTGAAATAGGGCCTCCGTTTGAAAACTCATAAAGATAGAATCTATCTGTTTCATAAAGCAGCCAAACCTGGATGAATTCAAACAGACTTGAAACTCTAAAGTGGAAAGACTACAGGGCAATGACTGTACCTTCTACATCACCGTTTTTCTTTTTTTTTTTCTTAACTTCTAAGAACCTACCTGATGATCTGAGCCGTTAGAAGTCTTAAAAAGGCCAAACACGGCTATATATCCAAATTTAAACCGTTGATCTTTCTTGAATCTCGAAATATTTGCAAAAAACCATAGAACAATGGATCTACATTTCTGAACTTCCGGTGGGCCCCACAATCATGATCCAAACCATTGATCCTCTTTGGAATAGTTGAAATGTCTAGTGGTCCAAATTTCAGCCACTGATTAGGTGTACATCTCAAGGAAATTGTAAGAAACTAACAGCCGTTGGATAAGCACATTGCAAAAAAAGTTGCATTCCACGTTACTTTTCATCAGTCCCTTTTTTCAATTATTTAGAAATTATGGGACCCTAAATGATGATCAAAACCATAGAAACTCTTCACATGCCCAGACATGGTTAAATGTTGAGATTTGAGCCGTTGATCACTCTCGAATCTTGAGATTTTTACAAAAAATGTAGAACCATATATCTGCATTTTCTGAAATTCTGTGGGTCTCCCAGTTATGATCTGAACCGTTGATCCTCTTTAGGATATTGAAGAGATGTATGAGTCCAAATTTCAGGTTTTAAATCAATGTAGATTTCAAAAAATTAACAAAAAATCCTAAACCATTGGATTTTAAATATCTATTTCAAATGGTTTTTGGTCCTACCAAACAGTCTATTTTTAAAATATTTATTTTAAACCGCTCCATTTAAAATATATCTATATCATACAGATAAGATTTATTAAAAGCAACTGAAAAGACGTTTGAAGAATGCTCCAGAATGCATCCATAGCCTCCTAGTCAATTAGTCGCCGGCGAGAATAAACAATACCACTAAAAACTCACAGTGGATCCTCCTAACTACAAAAACATAACATCTCTATTACATTAATTGCTAAAAAGTTACGGGACGGTAATGAAGAAAATACTAAGAAAGAAAACCAAGATATCTAAAAACCAACTTTGTTTTACACCATGGAAGTCAATTATGAAAGTTATCTTCTTAAGTAATTAATGAAAGAATATTGAGCGAGGAAGAAAAATCTGTATATAGTCTTTGTCGATCTAGAAAAAACTTATGACAGCATATGTAGAGATTTTTTTTTCTTTTTTTTTTTTTTGGTTAACTCAGGGTATGTCCCGCTCAGCCCCGCTAAGGAGCCTTTAGCCCTGAACCCGATGGACACTCGATTCTGGATAGCCGAGAACTAATCTGTAGGGGCACATTTAAACCCTGCTATCCACATGGGGTCAGCACTAAACCCTTATCTCTTTTTATTGATTATAAATAAGTTAACTGCCCATATTCAAGAGGAGGTACCTTGGTACATGTTGTAAGTCCTATAAAGACATAATATATGGATTGCAATTTTAGTGGGCATTTACAAGGAGCTAAAAATTACTGTGAGATTTGAATGCCAGAAGAAGACACAAAGAAATTATTTCCATTATCTTGGCTCTATAATAGGCAAGGATGGAGAGATTAATGAATATGTTGAGCATAGAATAAAAGCGGGATGGATGAAGTGGAGACTTGATCTAGAGTGCTTTGTGATCGACAAATACCAATAATATTAAGGAGAAATATTAAAGGACAATGATTGGACTAGCTATGACCTATGGAGCAGAATATTGGCCAATAAAAAAGCAACATATGCACAAATGGAGGTAATAGAGATACGAAGGTTGGGGTAGATGTGTGGTAAAACTAAGAAGGAAAAAATTAGTTTTGAGCGATTTAAAGAGCATTTAGGGGCAGCATCAATATGGGATAAAAATCAAAGAAACCCGTTTGAGATAGTTTGGGTATGTCCAACATATGCTGGCGACGGTGTCGGTAAAAAAAAAATTTCCTATACAAGTGGAAGGCCCACCAAAGGAAAGGGGTAGGCCAAAATGGACGTGTATGGAGGTGGTAAAGATAGACATGAAGAAGCACAACTTATCTGAAGATTTGGCCCAAGATAGATTGGACGGAGAAATGGAATTCATATAGCCAACCCCAATACACTTGGGACATGGATTTGATGATGATGATGATGATGCAATCACAGGGAAAAATAACTAACAGAGGAAAAATAATGTAATAGAAGGATACAAAGCCCACATATTCAATTTCTCATTTGTATGAGTCATCATCAGCCATCACCACCATCAGAGGAATTCTCTTTCTTCTCAAAATCTATGTTTGGGTTCGTAACAAAATTTTCATGCTGGTTGTCAACCAACCTAATGTGAGATTCTCATTTGTATGAATACTACTTCCAAATTGTGATGTTGAAGAAAGCAACCTTGCCTACACACAGTGGGTCCTACCCAAAGAATGCTTCTGATCACCAGATGCAGGATGTGGCCACAACTGAAATTGGACCACATCCACAAACTGGTTCCAAATCAAATCAAATCTTCAAATGCCAACTTAGTAGAGAACTCCACATCATATAAATTCAGTTATTCAAGGATCACAATCGAGTTTATAAAAAAAAGATACAAAGAAAAAAAAAAAAGAAAGAATATATACATAAGAAAGAGAGGAAAATCAAGGAAAGAGAATAAGGTTACTAGACAAACTTGTTCAATTCTCATTTGCATGAGAATTACTTTCAGATTCTGGTGTTGATGAAGAAGGTGAAGTAGAAGTCCTACCACTTCTAGCCCTTGATGTAGAAAACAGCCCACTGAAAGGCCAAGGGACAGGTACCCAAAACCTCCTCCCATTTTCATTTCCTTCATCATCACCTCTCTCTTCCCTACTGCTATTGTTCCCAGATCCATTTGAATCCTTTGACCCATCAGCAGGCATCTGAAACCTGCAAACTGGACACGAGCTGTGAAGCTCCAGCCATGGCAGAATACACTCACTATGGAATTTATGCTTACATGGCATCTCCTTCGCCCCCGAACCAATCTCAAAATCATCCAAACAGACTGAACACTGCAAATTCTCCTCAATCTTCACTGTGGGCATTGCCTCAATTGCTTCTTTCTGTGCAGGAGGTGTCCCATTTCGGTTCGGATCATTCTCAGCCAGATGCTGCAGCAGCATATCCAAACCCGGTCCTATGAAGTAATCCCCAAGAGAGCTGTAGATGTTCTGGCTGTCATTGCGGGACTCGTCGGAATCGGAAGATCCCCGGAGAATTACAGTCCGGTTGAAAGGATTGATCAGGATCATGCGTTCTGGGTCCCTTTCGCTCTCAGAATTCTCTGATTCGGATGTGGTTTCTACGCGAAGGCCTTCAAGCAATTGGAGGATTGCAGCAGAGCTTCTTCTCCTACTGCGATCGAGTCCTTCTGAATCCCGGTCCTGTTCTGATTGTGATCGCTCTTCTTCTTCATCTTCTTCTCTCCGGAGCCTTCTGCGACGAGGGCCACCAAGCACTCCAAGCAAAATTGGCGCCAAAAGAGAGAGGGCTCTATCTGATGCCATATCATTGTTGTTGTCGTCGTCGTCTCTTCTGCTGTCCATTTCTTCCACAAACCCACTCTGGCAGAATGGGCATTTGACCTCAACTTCCATGACTGGATTCACCATCTGTAAGCACATGTGACACCAGTACCTGGAAGCCAGAACTTCACTCATCTCTCTATCTGCAGCAATTTCCACAACTAATCAATAAACTCACCTCAGAGAACAAGAATCACTCAGGTAATTGCAAATTTCATCACCCAACAGAGAAATCTTCTAAACCAACTTTTCTTTCTTATCTATTTAGTGTAATTTGAACAAAATCATGAGATACAGAAATCTGATTTCCAGAATTTCACAACCGAACATATAAAGAAATCTTTCTCATGCACATAAATTAAAATTCAGAGATAGATCACCCAGAAAGATCAGATCTTTTCTAGTTTTCAGGAACTTAAAGTGAAAACTCCCCTGTAATTTTTCAAGACTAACAGAAGGATTTCTCCTCTGCAGGAGATCCCTTTCTTTCAAGCACAAGAATCAGATTCAAACAGAAATCAGTCAATCACCCACAAAATAATATCCTAGTCCTCTCCAATTCTCAGAAAATGGAAAGAAGCTTCCAAATAATTTACACAACACAAAAGGAGAATATTATCTATCATCAAAAGGAATTCATATTCACACAGACATAACCAACAACAGAAAAAGCACAAAATATTCACCAATTACCTAAAATTCCTACTGAAAGCTACAATCTCATCCAACAAACAAACAAAACGTAGAAAAACTCACTGACCCAATTCAAAGAATCACCAAAAAAAACCCGAATCTCTCAAAAACAGCAACTTGAAGAGAAAACAGAGGACCCAGAAAAAAAAAAAAAAAAAACCACCTCAAAAACAAAGAAGTTGGTGAGGATTTAAATCTATCACGAAGCACAAGAGAAGAATCTGGAAGGAGACAGAAAAAGACTTTCTTTTCTTTTCTAGAGTATTAAATAGATGATCTATTTGACACGCAATTGAGATGAAAAGATCACTGTAGTAAAAACATAAATATGGGTAATATTCTACTTTGGAAACAATGAAGGAAAGTCATACCTTTAATGGAGATTGATTTGATTCTGAGGTTTGTGGTTTTAGGTGGAAGAAAAGGAAGTTGCAGAGAAACAACCCAACGCGTTGGCTCTCTCTCTCTCTCTCTCTTCCTCCCTCTCTGGTTTGTGGTGGCATTTCATTTTCTAGTAGAAAATGGAGGGCCCACCACCACCAATCATCTGTATTCCATAAATACCCAAGATTGCATATATAAATTTAAATTGACGAGAAGGGTTCTTATTTTAGTCTTGCACAAAATAAAGTTTTATGGTGATCTGTCTTCTTCTCACACAATCCATGCCATTAAAAAATTGGGACCCAGAGTGCATCATGAGATCCATGCCATCATCATAATTCAAATGGACCCGTATTAAATTGATGGTTAGGAAATATAGGAATTGTCATGTGCAACCAGCAGATTAAGAGCTATGCTACCTGGACAAATTTTTTGAGCAAGAATTTTGGACAACCCCTATGATATCCCTTGAATATCATAAGAATATTCAAAGGATATAGTTTGTCTAGGTAGACTTTTTAGCAAATTAATAGGGTACTGTGTAGACCCATATATATTTTTTATTTAACATGCTTATGCCTCCTGATATACAGGCATTAACCAAATTCACTTCAATCCCTGTAAAATATATATAGCAATGCTTCTTAGCACACGATGAATTTAATGGATTAAAATGATTCAACTAATAAATAGGGTTATAAATGGGTATCCAATTTTCCAAATATCCAAGGTTTTTGATCTATCGAACCTATTTTCTGATATGAAAAAAAATTCAAACTCAAAAGTGAATCCATGCATATACCATCCGAAACATGGACATGAGGATTCAGAGGATAATTAAATTTACATGATAAAGTATAAATAGGTTTTTAAAAAACTGCATAGCTTGGGAGGGTCTAATTTAATTATATACCATTTAACAGTCCCACATTTATATTTAAAAATATTTTTCTAAAGCTCTTGTGTTCAGTTATTCTAATAGGCTTCATACAGTAGATTCAATCCCCCAATATTTTTCCAAGCTCTTGTGATCTCCAAATCCGATCAGTGTGGCCCTCTCGAGATCGAAATCGATCTCTCTCCTATTCCTGCGACGAAGATCCACGTGCAGGAGTCTGGATAAAAAAACCTTGATCCAATCCGTCGATTGCAAACGCAGCATAATCCAATCCTGAAAAACCCTAGGCTTTCTCCATGTCCGGATTGAAGAAGAAAAATAGGGAGAATGAAAGATTTAAAATCCCAAATTTTAAAATTTTATGCCTAATTAGTTAAAAGGGCAAATCAATCATTAAAATGTATGAGGTGGCATGTCTAAGGACCCCTCTCCATGAGGTGACGTATTTAGGAACCTCTCACCGAAATATGTCCAAGCTGCATGAACAACAGGCCTTAGAGGAAAAGTTGATGGATAAGTCCTATACGAGGGACGTTTCGCTCATTATCTCTTAAAAAAAATTGTTAAATTTGCCATCCTTTTCCATCCGTTCCCACCTGGATGTGGACATGAGGTGCTAAAATCACCTACAAAGAGCTTCTGGGTGAGCAAATGTGTAACTTACCTAAGACTTCCTCTATCCAAGTCTTTCAGAAAAAGTTCAAAAAAATGCCAGTTAAGGTATGCCCTCGTAGGGTAAGGGGTTTCGTCCAAACAGGGAATCAGGGGGCACCCCTGTTTGAAAGGAAACAGGGGATCCATTTCCGGGTGCGTGGTGGTGCTTTCACTGCTAGTCATGGGTTCGATGTGGACATGAGGTGCTAAAATCACCTACAAAGAGCTTCTGGGTGAGCAAATGTGTAACTTACCTAAGACTTCCTCTATCCAAGTCTTTGAGTCCTTTGTAGGAGTTATTATATGAGAATCCTGCAACATATGCATCTTAGGGCCCGCTGAGAAATAATTTAGACATTCAAGATGAATTGCATTTCCCTCCACTGGTGTATCCTAAAGCTTCAGTCCCGTCCATTGATTAACATAATGGAGAACACATTATGGAGAACATGATAGCATGCTGACATGGCATCACCGCTGCTAATGTGGTGTTAATCACATTTTCATCATTGTGCTCAGTTATACTGTCGGACCCACTCATTTTAAAACAGAAACTACATAATATAGTAGTGGAGGGGATGACATTCATCTTAAACGGTCTAAATTATCTCTAAGCAAGGCCAGCTGGTCAGGATGGAGTTCCAAGCATGTGTTAGACTGCAACAGGGGATCTGGACTCATGTCATATTGGACAAAGACTCAGTTTGATTTTCCTGAATTAAGACGAGCCAATCCAACTCGATGGGTTGCCAAATTGGTCAAGTTGAAATAACTCAGTCCGACTTGGATGAGTCAGTAGCTCGGTGAACTTCTTAAGGTCAGCCTCTTAACTTATTTACCCTGATGTTCTAAATTTGGAAGTTATAGGCATGTGAGTTGGACCAAACCGAAACACCTCATCCCGAAACCAAATGGCTTGAGTTGATGTCAGCCCAAGTACTTCACAATTGAAAATGATAGCTAGCTCTCATGTGAGCTCAGGTAAGAATTGATCTAAAACCGATTAATTTGGTAAGAAGTGCTGGCAATGTAAATAAAATACAGCAATACCCACTGCCAACATTCAGACTGACACAGTTTTCAAATTAAATTGTGAATGGCCCACGACTTGGCCCAAATGTGTATCAACCCGAATGAGGTCAATAGTGAACCCACATCCAGACTCTTTAGCATTTTGCTCACAAGCCCAGACCAAACACTGGCATAGTGTTTAGGGAACAGTCACTGGAGCACTGTAGTACGTATGAAAGCCAAAACAATTCTAGAATTCTCTTCTATGAATGACCCTACTATTCATAGCTGTTTCTCATGTCGAATCTAAATACATTTATCACTTGAATTTTCATTTCAAGTTCACATACTAATAATCCGTCTCCCAATTTCGGTATCAGTTTGCTTCTCAGCTTTGTTTCCCACCTTGGTGTGGACTGGCATCATGTAAAATGGTAAGATCTGCACCCATAGGCTTTGGCAATTGGTGAATCTCCAACTGATACCAGTACTTCTCATACAAAATAATATATCCTCCAACCAGCACCAACTCTACCTACTCATCTGCAATGATGATAATATTCAGTTGCGTAATTGAAACATCTTTCTGAGTATCATATAAACAAGGGGGAGAAATTGAAATAGATGTCCTCTGAAACAACTTTTTTTTCTTTTCCTTCGGAGATGGCCTGAAAGTTGGTATTCGTCTGCTCCTTCTGCAGGTCAAGAGTATGGGGCTAGCCAGAATGCTGATATATGAGCCTCTTACACCACAAACAAAACCATAAAAACACAAAATTAAATGCAAAATCCATAATGACCAAGAACAAGATGCAGAACCATTCCAGGTAACAGCAGCACCCCACCATGTCATAATGGCATGCATGTAAAGGAATTTTCTTGTCATGAGAATTTGGGTCGGGATATATTAGATTGTAGAAACAGAATTCCTACCCCCAGCATATAGTTGGGACAACGCTTTCATCATGATGCCAACAGAGGAAGTTGTGGCTTCCCTTCTCCCATGTTCACTTCTACATGAATACTAGGAATTGTTGCAAAATGAGGCTTTCATGCATTGCCTGCACATATCCAGTAAGGAAAATCATCCCCAGAATGGAATACTGCATATTGTGACAAATTAATGAGAAAAGGGTAAAAAATGATTTGTACAGAGCCCACTTCTGTTTATTTCATGGCCCACATTAACATGAGGAATGGGCACTGGCAAGCAAAACTTCTTTCTGTAGTTGATAACTGCAGCTCAAATGCTTTCTGGTACAGAAACTGACTATTATGCCTACTCATATAAATGCAAGCTAATGACACTTAGGCACAAACTGTGTGAGCATGAGTGAGAGTAATCATGTGCAGGTAATAGCAGCAAAGCACTGAAGGTGCAAGGGGTTGTCAAATACTTCATCAACATCATGGCCTAATCCAGCTATGTTATGGACCACCTCTGAGAGTTTTGCCTTTCCACTTGGCCCTATTAGAAGGGATACTCTTTGTAACAAGTAAAAAAATATTTACTCACTCGGAAACCATGAGGTTGAAAACAAGTCATGTTACCGATCAAAAAGAATGAAATTTAGAAAAAAGATAATTAAAGCATGTCTTGCCACACAACTTCATCCAAGGTCTTAATTGGTCTCCTCCTTTTCCCAGTTCCTTGGACTTGTAACCCTTCAACACTCTAATTCTAACCTTTTATGTACATCCCAAACCATCTTCAGTGTCATTCAACGAATACAAAGTACAAATGGGTGCCAAAATTTGCATGATCATTAGAGGACTCAGATACTGCACTACTCATAGATAAGTGACAAGGCACCTTCGTTTCAAGCTGACAACCAGGGATCAACCTGGTCCTATCACTGGAAGTATCACCCCCCAGATCTTGAGCCAATCTAGCAAAAATGAAAGGAAAAAAAAAATAAAAAATTCAAAGGGCTTGGATGAGTGTCAAATTTGGTTCAGTGGTAATTTTGGGGCTGAGGTTAAAGGTAATGGATTTGAAGGGCTTAGATTGATCAAACGAAGAAGCAGCCCCATAGGCCAAATCATTCCAGGGCCCAGGCTGAGACGATGTGGCCATTTCTGAAAATTCCATATTGGTATTTTATTTAGGAACGACATTGACATCATGGCAAATAAATGGCCAGGACTATAGGGGTCACCAAGAAGTATGTCAAAGAGATGTATGAGGTTTGAAAGGTCTCTTACCTTTCTGCGAAAAAAGGGAACCATTTAATCCTAGGAAGCAGTGGTTTAAGGGCCTCCGAGTTGACTGAATCATAGCCATAAATAAAGATCGACGAGTGTCTGAGATATTTGGGCAATTGGGTGAGTCTCATTTCATGCAGCCATTACCAGAAGTAAAAGAGGAATTATCAGACTAAACATTCAAGTATCAAGTATGGTTAGGCAGTCATATAGCAAGCTTACCAATTGGTTTTGCAGTTTTGCTGGCGCAGTATATGGTGAATGAGTGGTAGTGTAAGCAAATATTATTGACAATCTCTAAGACAAACTGCTTTTGAAGCCCAGTAGTGCAGGCCAAGGTCCAAAGGTCTATTACTATTTACGGGAACCTGTAATCCAACAACCCACGAAAAAAAAAAAAAAAAAAAAGTTATGGATCCCATCGGATTTAGACCAGCCCGAATGGATTGGAACATTGGATCAAAATCATGTATTTTAACACCGTTAAAATTGAGGGCCACAAATCAAGGGGTTACGATGATGGGATTGACTTGAAATTTCATATATAGGCTATCCTATTGACGTTTATCTCAACACACCCGTTAAACTTTGATGTTTATCTCAACGCACCCACATTTCTATTGATGATGACTCACCTAGCTCCGGCCACTCTTCTAGGAGAATGATTCCAGACAGGGCCAAGAAAGATGAGCTCAACCAAATCACTTCTTTCCACAAGGGGCCAAGCTCAAATACACAAACCATACTATTGGTGAGCAAACAGGTACACAGCCTGAGGCATAAGGAGTAAAGACTATATATGCCATGTGGGTTGGACGAAATCAAAGTAGGCCTTCAATATGAGTGGACATAGTAAGTGGCATACTGAGAAGCATTGAGAACGACATTTCTGAAAGCTAAGATTTGATCGGACACAGTGCTGAGGTGCTGGCATGGGGCAAAAATGTAGAAAGCACTATCCAACTTGGTGTGCTTTCTGCTTTCCACTCCACCCCACCCCATAAAACACACGAGCGGTATCCATTCTCTCCCGCGACAACCAGCCATCTTGGATCATCAAAAACATACTCAATATGCAAAACAAGTATACAAAAAGGACTAATGAAACAACAAAGCACTAATGAAACAACACCATTAGCTGCAGCAAAAAAAAAGAAGCAATACCTTATTGATAAGTGATACCACAGAGAACAAGTGAATCTCTCCACGGACACAAGCAGCTAGTGTCGAAGAGACAACACCACTATAGAAACCCTACCAATAGTAACATCAACAGCACTCAATTTCTGAATACTACTCGAACCCTTTCCGTTTCCTAATATCTTCTCCAACTCGATGACATCCTTCGTCTTTGCAAGATAAAGCCCTAGATCAAAACCCAAATTTCAAATTCCACATTTAGAAACAAACAATCATAAAAGACCGGAAGACGATGCCAGATTCAGGAAGAAATGGAGCTGACCTTTCGGAATGCGCGAGAAATACGACGCAGAACTGCTCGGAGACATGCGAAGGAGGGGTTTCGAAGTCGAAGCTGGAATCGGATGGCGTGAGAGGGACGGAGCTTCCTATGATCTTTTGGAAGATGAAATCGCTGGTTCCGATGCTGTTTCCTTCGGATTCTTCCTCCAAATGTATGAAATTTTTGCTGCCCTCTGTCGAATCTGCCATTGGAGTTGCAGAGATGAGTGAAGAGTGTTCGAAACCCTAACCCTAGATGACTGGAAGCGTGGAGGGGTTCAGGTAAGTCACGATGGAGGCTAACTTGTGATTCTGGAAGCTGAAATTTGAACAAATTAGAAAGTGGGATTTTGGGATTTCAATGATCACCCGGGAAATTTCACATACTAAAGATACTTTGTCATTGCAAATTCCCAACACATTACACGGCAAAGAAGCCCTGCGCATGAAATGAGGTTCATCCAACCACCTATAAAAAGGTGGTTTGATAAGAATGGCCCTCACATGCTAACATTGATCTCTTGAGACTTGTCTTTGTGCCTGCATCACCACTAAAACAATGATATATCCAATAAAACTGAGTTTCCATTTCAACTGCTGAAATAGTTGGTACTGCATTTACTCTCTCCATTTTTTGAGAAATAATCAAAATGTACCAGTGCATTGACAAAAACAGAGCCCTAATAACTCATCTTATCATACTTTACATAATTGTACTTGGTGTTGTGTGAACTCAGCTCCCATTTTTCTTTGTTAGGAATTTTATTGTTCACTCACAAAGAAAATTGCTTCTGAAACTTCATTATCCACAACACTTCAAAATAAAATTTGTCAACCTCCACCACAGCAACTACTTTATTGGTGTCATTTGATTGCATTAAATTGCAAGAGAACTAATGAAAGTGTTGTGCAAAAATGGGCATCCACTTGAATCACATTGCATGGCCTATGGAGTTTCCACTCCTCCAACCCCCAAAAAAACCACAAGCAGGCCCCACTGCCAAAAAAGAAGAGGAGCATTTACAACATTTAGCCGATTTTGGTTGGAGGAAAAGCATCCTGTCCCTCTGAAACAGAGGGCGCCCAAATAAAGCATAGTGCTTTAGAAGCTGAAAGGTGTAGGGTCTCCTTTTTCTCAACGTGCCAGTTCTCATTTCCAGCATTGAACTGCTTCAAATAGTAAAGTCAATGTTGCCTATTGCCTTTCCCAGTTCCTCAAATCTCAGTTCTGGAGATTAACCAAAATTCACATTTAGATACACCTTAATTCTGCATCTTTCCATTAATCTCTCGCACCAAAAGCCTAGACTCATCAACCAAGCATTTGCTTGCATAAACGATGGTGCTGCAGAGTTCATGCCTGGGTGCGGGTTTTAGATGCCTGACTACAGTAAAAGGGTCTGCCGTTGGATCCAAATGGCACAGCTCCTTTGCAGGCTGAACATGAATCCACCAGAAATCAGATAAAGCTGACCTCAACAACTCCCAATATTCACGGTCTCTTCGCAACCGAAATAAGCTACTTCCATTTGGAGTCCAAACATAAAAATCCATCCAGTCTCTGTCCAGAATCTCCATCAACCCCTGTGCTTGTGGCATGCAATGAAGAGGAATGCGTGACCAAGGAAAAGCTTGGCCAGCTTCTCCATAGTGAAGTGGACATTTGACCTCCAGCACCCCACCACATGGCAACCCATAAACATCATTTTCAACTACCCCATCCGGCGAAGCTCCAAGCCAATCATCTTCTGTATGAGCCTTATTGTAGAGCTGGAATTTGGGAAAACATACACTATTCCCTGTTATTAGTTTATACCGTTCCAGTGCAACTTCTTCCTGAATATTGTTCCAACAGGTTGCAATATTCCCAGAAAATGGCTCAATCAGGCCAAGTTTCTCGAACCAGAGCTGGACTCTTCGACCTTGCCAGAATCCAATAGCCGCTCCAAAAGTGCTTGCTGTCAGCTTATGTCTTCTTAGCTCCTGCCAATTTTTGAACCAGTGTTGTAGGCTAGTAGATTGAAAAAATGAATAGCTATTAGAAGTCGAAACCTCTGGAGAATGCCGGTAGTGGCGCAAATCTCTTCTGAAAGGAAGGTGGGATGTATAGTCATACAGTGCAGTCCTATATCTCAGCCCTCTTGTGTGCGATGAGTTGTAGTAGTTAAAATTGTAGCTTGGATCCGGTCCAAGAAAATCTCTGTGGTTTTGGGTGCCCTGACTCCAGTGATACCTTGATAATGGAATAGCGTAAGGCAACTTAGAATGCGTACAATAAGAAGGTGTGACACTGCAAGCAAAAATAAGGAAGGGTTCAACTTTGGACTGAAATAAACATGAGATGAAATAACTTTGTAGGAGTTAAGCTACAAGCCACTATAGAGCAGACTTAAGACATAAAGCAAAAGGCATAAATAAAGAAGGGAAAATATGTAAAGCCCAGTCATACAGAGCCACTTGTTTGTTTCTGCCGGCATCTATACTGGTGGAGTCCACCATTCAGTCATCCACTAGGTGGGCACCACAGGGCATGGGTGATGCTGCACAGAACTATCCTACCAGAAAGTCCAAGCAATGTAATAGTTTTTTTTCTGCAAATGAAGGCTTAAAAGAAAAGGGCAACTAACCAACCATCCACATTGATCAATAAATAATCAACCAACTAGATGTGTTGATTTGTTTGATGATTAAAGTTTCGTTCCATTGCCTATCAGCAGTGGTTGGTTGTAGCGATGAACAATCTAAACCACTAAAAACTGGCACTGTCGAGATCAAATAAACTGCAGAATCTCAGTTGCCAAATATATTCATAATACAGCTGAATAACAACGTCATCATATTATCTGATTTTTTTTAATGGTATTATATGAAAGCATATCAAATCAATATTTTTAATACAACTGAATAACAACAACAACAACAACATGTTATCTGATTTTATTTTATTTTATTTTTTTATGTTTTTGAATGGTGTTACATGAAAAAATATCAAACCAAATTACATTCTTGTGAAGGCAAGAACTAAATTTATGATACAAGCAGAGGAGAGGCCAGATCTATATGATTAATGCAAAGACCCAGATCTTCTGGAGTTAAGAGCAGAAGAACTCTGTCAGAATCTTGGAGGGGAAAAAATATATAATAACCTCATTTGTGACCAGCAATGCTTGCAATAAAGAAAATGGTGGTGCTCCAGGCACTCCATGATGGGTATATGGAGGTTGCTTCTTCAGAGAAACAGGGGTGAGAATAAGGCTGACAAGAATTTGTTTCCAGCAGTCCTTTGCACCCGTAGTGAGTCATGGGCCACGAGTTAGAATATGAGGATGTCAACTCCCTCAAACCCCCTTGACACGCATGTCAGCAAATTGCTACTCTCTGTTGGAGGGCATACGGCCTTCTCAAAGCCACAAAGAGATGACGATGACAAGTAAGAATTCTGGTGATATTTCATCTAAGAAGAACGCAAAGGGCAGGATTTCAGTCGAGGGCCAATTGATTGATTCTGTAGCTTCAGCCAGGGGAAGACCCAGGTACAAGGGTCTGGGGGCTGAAGCCCCCACCCCACCCATGCTTGAAGAATGTTTAAAATTCTTAAGAACCCCCTGCAAATTCTAAATTTTTTATTTATTTATTTTAACATTTGATCCTTCCCCCAGTATTTCTTTTACATGGAGCCCCCCAAGTTCAATTTCTTGGGTCTGCCCCTCCATCAGCTCAAGTCATTTTAGGAAAAACAAAGTCAACACACATCTTTTCAACGGTTCTACTCTAATGCAAGAAAAACACATGGTTCCCATGCCCAGCCCACCTATTCATCTTATTTAGAGTTTTTCTTTATGTTTAAGATTGTTTTTAAGTTGGATGGCTCAAGATAGATCGGAATGGAGAAACAGAATTCGTAAAGCCGACCCCAACATAATTGGGACACGGCTTTGATGATGATGATGATCATTGTTTTTAACTTGGATGTTTTAATCTAGGCCGTTAAAAGTGTTTAGATGGCCATGATTAGTTCTAGATTTTATATTTACTTATAGAAAGACAAGTAATGCCTCATTTGAGGTTTAGATTATGATTAATGAAATTTCAAGCTTTCGGGAATCTTCTCAAGCCTTATTTTCTTGCCTGATAGGGAGTTTGGCGTGAGCCAATTTTTCAAGTGTGAAGCTTGACCAACCCCAATTTCTTCCATTTTCCCTTGCCCGCCCCGTATCTGATACTCCGTTCTGCATTGTACTCTAACAATAACGACGGGGCCGTGGAGAAGAGCAGATTATTTGTTACTGGTGAAGAAAGTTTCATAGCAATACAGCAATCAGTGTGTGGGAAGAATGCACAAGGGACACGAGGAAGCTGGATCAAATGGAATTTAGACAGATACAGACACCAAGGGGAAATTTGGTGAAGAAGGGGCAGGGGAAAAAGGGAAAGCTACATCTATCTAGTCAACTTGCAGACAGGCCATGGTGCATTGGATAGGATTTCAACATTATTTGATTCAGGTGAAGTGGTATAGTAAAAGGATTTCTAAATCCTTTCTTACATCTATGGTGCCTTCCTCTTATGAATCCTCACCTTTGCTCTAGTTTAGAGGAATCTATCTCCACCAAGTGTTGAAGCTTTCTATTGGGGTAGCAATGTCAGAATATATTCTCTTTCTGGGTGTGATTATGCATTGGGGAATAGCGCCATCCACTGCTTCTCCATTTATTAATTGAACAGAATTGATCATCTGTCAGTGGACTATGATTTTGTAACCAAGGTGTGAACTCAGGTTCTAAATACTAATTTGCTTTGCATTTTAGTTCGTGGCAATACAATCCAACATCAAACCAAAGTAATGGAATTTGCATAGTCGCCTCCAAATAAATTGTAATGGATACCGGCGTTTTTAGATATAAGCAGATAACAACACCATGTTCTGCATCGAAACTAAAAGTGTTATATAAAGATAAAAGACATGACTAAAAGACATCTTTACACTTGATAACACTCGCAAATGTCAAATTTGTTCAGGAGAAAAAAAAGGGGACTACTATCTACTCAAATTCCTAATTACCAATTGATTTCACCTTTTTGTTCTTTTTTAGACAGTGAGCCAATCCCCCAAGTATCAGGCCACATCCGTATAAATTCCTCAAAATCAATTCAAATCAATACTATCGACATGAAAACATATATTATTCATACAAATACATATAAATGAACCTAAGATTCTTCTTTCTTAATCCTAAAATAATCAAATACAATGAGAACCACAAGAAGTGACTGAACAAAATAATTTAACAAAATCGAGCACCACAATCCCAACTCAAGAACCCACTCAGATTAAAAAAAGAGAGTTTGAAATGGCAATCTTAGAGTTAAGTTCACTACAAAATTTCTCCATTGCAACTAAGGATGTGCTTGGATGCAGAGAGAGCAAAAAAAAAAAAAAAAAGGGTAGAGAAACCCAGTGGATAACACAGTCCACAATACAAACTCCATTTCCAAGCAGACCCCAGAAGACATCCTTCAGAAAAAAGAGAACCCAGATTGAAAAAAATGAAATCTTCTTCCACAAAACAACAATCAAAACAATGAGAGAAATCAAAAAGAGAGAGAGAGGGAGAGATTAGATGGGAGAGAGCTAACCTCAACAAGGCTCTTGGAGTGAAGCTTTTGGGGCTTATATTCTCCAGCAGCATTCGGAAACACGGATGCGAATGGACAGTTATGCATTCGTCAGCACTCCCAAAACGTCAGAAGAAAAAAACGTAGGGTTTATGAATGCCAAGTCTTTCAAAAACCCTAACTTAGTAATGGTGTTTGGGAGAAGAAAGAAGGTGCTGTACATTTGGTTTTTCCTCTTTGAAGGGTCTGCTGCTAGTCTTACACTCATCAAAGCGGCAATCGGGCCGGATCGCTACTGCTCAAGCCCGATCCGTTTCAACCCAGGATCTGAGCTGGGCCCCGGAACCAGCACGAAGTGATTAGGATAGAATAGACTCGGTACTCATGGACTGAAAACCCCTAGAGCGAGAGATAGAGATCGAAAAACCCTTGGTCGAGAAATGTCTCTACTGATTCCATCTGCAGTTGATCGTCATAGGACATGCAAACTTCCAGAAACCCTAGTTCGATTTCGTCCTTTTCGGCCGAATCGTAACGGTAACGGTAAAGGTAACGTTTTTTTAAGCTTTTGCAGAGGACAAGGATTAGGGAGAGAGATTTCTAGGATTGCTTGCTCCGACAGATCCGACGACAGCGTGTCCGAAAAGGTGCGTTCTCTTTCCGATCATGAAGGCCTATTTTTCCAACGGTCCGGATTGCTCTTTTGGCGGGACACAAGATAAACAAACATATTTGATAGTGTTTGTTGTACTTGTATGAGTTAATTCATCAATTGGGAATTTTTTCCCCAATTGTGAAATCCATACTAATTTTCCTTTTCCTTCCCTTTTTAACAAATTTATATCGAAAAGGAAACAGTAGATATTACCTTTGGATTATCCAACCGGCTCTTACCAAACATCATGTTGAGTAATCTTGGGTAGGTCAGTTGGTCTAGACCAAGGTTTGTATACGGAGGTAATAGGTTTGTACTACCCACGGAACTGTAGGGGAGTTTAGTAGGCTTCCTTCGGGCGTAGGAGGAATTAGTCCAGCCGATCGAAACATCATGTTGAGTGGCAATTTTGACCCAGCTCAGCCTGGTAATTCATGGTTTGGGTTCACATTTCTAACCCAATTAATAAATTAGTTAGTAGAGTTGTATTTGGGTTGAATACATGTTTGTTTTTCCAACCTGCCTGACCCAACCCAATTTAGTTAATTGCACCGTGACCTGTCAACAGAAGCAGAACAGTGCTTCTAGTTAAGGGTTGGGTGTTTAGATTTTCGACCTGATTGATAAATGATCAGTGGCCTAAGAACCTGTCCAAGCCAGAGTTGTATACAAAGTTGGATTAGCTGTGTTGAAAAGATAGGTATATAGTTTACTCATGATCTTGTAAGTTTGTTTTAATAGTTCTCATCATGCCATGAATATTTTTTTTGTAGAAGTCAAAATAGTGAAAATACCATGACACGTTTTATTATTTGCCTTTTGTGAATATTTTGCAGACATTGAAGAGAGAGCAGTGGAAAATTTTCCAAGTATGGGATGTTCCATGGGATTGGAAAATTACTATATTTGTCATGATGCCTTACTTAATGAGGTGATTTTTCACAACTTTATCAGATATACCCACGCATTGAGATTTTGTTCTTTAGCATACATGTATGTAGCCCATTCAGCTCCTGAGCAACGACTTAGGGTCCCACAATCCCCTCTCTTCTTCTCTCTTTGTGAATTCGCGCCGCAACCTATTTTACTGGCTAATCAGGCTGATTTATTTGTCCACTCCCAAGTCTCAATTCATGGATGGACCTTGTTACCCCCTAATTATGGCTCTGGCTGATCATCAAGATGGCCTCACAGAATTGTTGCCCACAAGCCACCCAAGAGATCTTAAATGAAAGTAGTAAACTAAGTTATCACCACCACAGCACCACTCAAGGGATCAATAAATGCTGATTGTAGAAAGGCTAAGGATCTTTCGTCAGCATTGCTTTGGCAGGGATTGTCGGATCAACAGAAGTATCACAACCGTATCATGATAGTCTGCAACCTCATTTACAGAACACAAGTGAAGTGGCTACCAGATTGTTCGTGGATCAATTGTACGTGCTCTATGTTTCATATCAGAAAATTTTGGAAGTTATCAATGCATCCCATAATCTTGCTCTACTCATTTGTTTCCCCCCTTGCAGGCTGAAAACAGTGGTTAAGCTCTTAGTCCTGTACGTGTTCGTCAGTCCTTATCAACCATTTCCGGATGATGTCTTCTCATACAGTATGTATGCTTCTCTTCTTAACTGAGTTACTAATTGAACTGGTTTGATTAAAAAAAAAGAAATATTCCCGATTTCTCTTTGCAGTCATAATTATTTGGACAGAGTTATGAAAATACCATTTTTTTCATGTTTACAGAGTTTCTTTTTACCATCTATATGTCAATCATTGGTTGTTTCTGAAATGGTTTTCCTATCTTGTTTGACATCAGCAGTTTTTCATTTTTTATTTTATTGTTATAAAAGAATTGGCAAATCGCTCGATTCAATAGTCTAACTGGATACAACGTAAGAGTGTATCTGATTCGTCCTTACGGGCATTAATATGAACTACTTTGCTGAAGAATTTTATTTGTAATATGTTGTGGTTTGTATGTCTGGGCTTAACATTTTAAAGCAAAATTGAAATGGGTTTAGTCTTGCTCTAAATTTAAACGAACTAGTTTGGTTCCTAATTTTGTATGGAGCTCTCTTGATCCTTTTTTTTATATTGAATGCACGTTTAGTTGGTTGCATACAAAATCATATTAATTATAAATTGCTATTTAGGATAGGCGAGGGGGGGTTGGGGGGGTTGATTAAACATTGTCATACTCTAAGAATAATTTGCTCTTTCTTTTTGTATAAAATGAGTTATAATGTTCAAAAATTAACTACGTCAACTTGAATTGCAAATGAATATGACAGAGGAACTAAATGAACCTAAACCCTGTGGACTGGTGAATTATCAGAGGTACTGAATTATGTGAATGTTGGACCATGAATTGGTCAGTCAAACTTTGAACCAGGTATAGATAAGTGTGGAATATACTAGCTAATAGATTGATGCATGTGAACTTTTCATAGTGGAAATACAGTTCTCTGCTGCAAGCATTTTAAAAGCCTTAAAAAATGTGGTGAACTAAAATTTTGATTTATGAGATTTTTGTACCTAAAAATATAATGCAGTATTGTGTTGCATAATGGGTAGATTGCATTTTCTTAATTTACTCTTCATATTGTTTGTTCAGGATGGAGCAAACCATTCAATCTTCAGCATGGTTGGATTCTTTGGGGTGGTGGAGGTTTAATCATTGCCTCGAGTGCTGTTTTTCTTGTTAAGTCTTTAGTTTCTAGCTCAAGTGCTGGCCAGATGCAAAATCAGGTCTCTCTCTCTCTCCTGTGTGTGTTCGTGTATTTCTCTCCAATTCATTTTCTTCTCGTCTTTCTTCTTTTTCTTTCTTTCTTCCTCTTTTTTTATGCTTTCCACAAGACTTGAGCTCATGCACCCACTGACACCACATGTCCCTAACCAGCTAAGTAACAGTCGGATGCCTTTTCTTTCTTTCTTTTTTAAAGGTAAATGCATTTAGTGAAAATTAAAATGGACAAAAGATAAACAATGGATACAAGATAAACTTATGCCATGGCTTGACAAAATGAATGTGATTGCTTTTGGTGGAAATTTTTAACTTGCTCCAATATTGCCTTTTTTTGTGTTTGAAATAGTCATTAATCATTATTCACAGTTGAGTACATAATGATTTTGTAACTACTATGTAAGCTGTTGGCTGATTGCATTAATCTAGTTACTGAAAGGTAACTGTTCCTCCCCTGTATGACCTTTTACTTCAGACAGGATCTTGATTTTTGCATCAATGAATTTATCAGCATCCAGAGCATCTCTCCATGTCTGCTTGGATTTGGTGGACACTTTTCCCCTAGAACCCTGTAAGCTGTCCATATGTAGTTGTTTCAGTCTCGAATATGTCAATTTCTTCAATCTCTAGTGTTACTAACATCATAGGAAGAGTGACATGTTACTTGTTGGGCTTCACCTATGTTGGATGTTAATGAATATAAAATAAAAAATAAAAAATTTCAACTTGCATTGTCATGCATTATCCTCTCTCTCTCTCTCTCTCTCTCTCTCTCTCTCTCTCTCTCTCTCTCTCTCTCTCTCTCTCTCCATGACTTGTGGCTGTGACTATGAACACCTTCCTATTGTGCCACTGGCTCGTCATAAGACACACTTAATGCATCACTGTGCATATTTAGTTTCTGCAAAATGAACTTTCATATTATACTACTACAGCTTGTGTTATTATAGCCATATCTATGTGATCATTTAGGAGCCAATTTTATACAGAGATATATTTGGACATCTCTTAAATTATGTGTGCCTCATCTTTCCCTCCTTTCTTTAGTTTTTCTTTAATCCTAATAATCTAGAAATGTGGTTCATGATTCGTCAAAGCTGTGTTTGGTAGTGTGCCATTTTGGAAGACAAGAAAGTTTCTTCTGATATTGGAGATTTTGGGCCTAGGAACCAAATGCAGCCTAATACTTGCAAAAAAAAAAAAAAAAAAAAAATCCTCTAAATCTATATAATGCTCTCTGTTGCAGGCAGATTCTTTGGTGCGCTTGTTGCCACTTATTGGTGCCTCAGACACCAGGTTTTTTTCAACTGACACCCTACAGCTTATTTAGCCAACTTCAGGAGAACTTTTAGCTCATATCTAAGTTTGTTTCGTCAGGGGATCAATACTTTTAATGTTCAGTTAAACTTTTTGTTCAGCACTATTTGTTTACTTGGTATTCTTGGACTCCTTGCACCTCTTTGTGAAGAGACCATCTATCGAGGCTTTTTGATGATATCCCTTACAAAATGGTATGTTGTGGCCTCTTCCTCATTCCATCTTCAAAAGAATCTCTCTCTCAAAAACACACACACACACTAACTATAGGGTGCTGTGAGGCATCCATTTCAATACATGTGGGGCCTATGGATTTTTTATATTGAGATCATCGATCTGATTCCCTAATCCTATGGATCATGGATGTCCAGAAATTTCCCAGATCAAAAGATCCTATGGGGCTGCTTGGTTCTTGGTTAGCTGGAATTGATGCACCTCTTCTCATCTGTTGTCCCTTATAAATCCACATGTTTCCATCTTTTGAAATTTCATTAAATAGGTAGTGAAATAAATCTTTTAGATTTTCATTGAAACCCACCATTTCATTGTCATGTATTTTCTTTTAATTCTGTCAATCCAAAAGGCCCAAAAATATTTTCTTTCTTTGTTTCACCTGTGGTGGAGATGCGACCCAGATAGACTTCTGTACAGAAATGGGACTGAAAAATCTATATGGGGCTACCAGAATGGATTACTAGTTCTTATTAACCAATCAATGCAGCGGAAATAAACCAATCAGACAATATAGAACTAGCTATCTACCAATCACACACCACAAGACGGCAGACACAATATTTAACGTGGAAACCCTATCCAGGGA
Source organism: Cinnamomum chago (assembly GCA_038049695.1). Taxonomy (NCBI): domain Eukaryota; kingdom Viridiplantae; phylum Streptophyta; class Magnoliopsida; order Laurales; family Lauraceae; genus Cinnamomum; species Cinnamomum chago. The sequence continues at coordinate 124,456,240 of CP142451.1, forward strand.
GAAAAACCACGAACCAGAAATCAAGAGATAACGAACAGTTACAAGATATACTCACAAGCTCCTTTACCTAAGTCTGTACCTCGACCCAAGGACTGTAGTTCTTCTTGCAAAGAATCCACTGACACGACATCCACCGCGCCTCGTTCTCCTTACTTGATCTCCTCACACCTTGTCAATCAAGATGATCAATCTTCTACAAGAAAGTAGAAGCAGCAACAACTTTCTAGAGCAGCCCTTCAGAATAATCTCTCAATGGCTCTAGAGATTAACTCTCTCTAAAATATCTCTGACTCAGATCAATGAGAGTTGTGGTGGTGGTCTAGGGTTGAGAGAAACACCCTATAAATAGCCCAATATTCGTGCCTAAGACTTAGTGCACAAGTAGGACTCAAACTGGGAAACAGAGCCTCAAAAGGAAACAACTTCGTGTGAAAATAGGAGACTTTCCCGGAATCTGCACACTGTCCGATCGATCGGACTGTGCAGCCGATCGATCGGACTAACAAAATAACTGTAAGCCTTTTTTGACCGATCAATCGGTCTGAGGCTCCGATCGATCGGGCCTTAGGGATTTTGCCCGGTCTTCTTTTTTCTTCTTTTCTTCACTTCAGATCTTCCGGCGACCCATCCACAGTCCATTCTAAAATAAATTAGAAAATACAACTCAATGGACCCAAAGTTTTGTCCAACCCATGAATTAGCCAACAAAAATACTAACAATCTCCCCCTTTGGCAATTCATGGACAAAACTCCCTAGAACAATACAAATGATCTACCCAAAAGAAAAACCCAAAATACATTGAATTAAAAAAAATCAAATCAGCATCTGTAGATCTTTGCTTGTTTCTCCCCCTGGCTTCAGTATTCTCCCCCTTTTTGTCCACAATTGACAAACAATTTTTTCCAAGCAGCTTCTGTCAATCTGGATTCTGCAGCTCCCCCTAAATGGACTCCCCCTCAAGATGATCTTCGTATCAGCACTGGGGTGGGGGTTTGATCTTGTAGATCATGGGTGATGAGGCTTTGGCACACACACTTGCATTTTCAGATAGTTCAGCATAGTGTGTACCAAGACAGATGAAATGTCTTCTTTCTTGACCCAGATAGGTTTGGTTTTCATATGTGACACTTCCTTCTGCTTTTTCCATTGCTTTCGGTTTGGAGACTTTCGCAACTTATTGCAATGGGGTCGAATGTGCCCTTTAATTCCACAGTGATGACAAGTGGGTATACGTTCAGGACGTGGCACATTCTTCTTCTTGGCATCTGTTTTTATAACATTACCAACTGAATTAGTAACAACTGAATTTTGAACAAAACAATTATTACCTTTGGCTTTTGATGTAGATGCTCCGTCAGCGTAGCCAATGCCATGCATGTTATTCTTTGCCTTTTGACTGCACAGGATGTCATCAAGTTTTTTAGACCCAGCATTCATCCTGTTTAGTGAAGCCTTGCTTGTATCCAACTCAGAAAGAACAATCTTGAGTCTTCCTTGCAAGTCGGTATTTTCAGCTTTCAAGGTCTCCATATCATGATTGATCAAGACACACTTCTGTGCTTTAGCAGTCAACATATCTGCCAATTTGTTATTTTCAGCCTCTAAGTGACTCATTTTTGTAAGAGCTTTAGACAATTCAGCTTTTAAAGAAGTATTCTGCTCTTCAGATTCTTTCCAGCTTGTAGCCACTTTTTCATTCATCTTGAGCATCTTCATGGTCTTTGCAAACAATATATGATATTCAGCTTGCCAATCATGTTCTGTCTCTGACTCACTAACATCTTGATCAGTCCCTTCATCAGAAACTAATGGAGTAGCAGAAACTGATGTTGCCATGAATGCCATGAATTTTTCTTTGCTAGCATCAGGCTTCTCAGACTCAGATTTTTTATCATCTTCCTCAGAAGTATCATCATCCCAAGTCAGATTGAAAGCCTTCTTTCTTGGCTTTTTGTTAGCACAGTCACTAGCAATGTGTCCATAACCATGACACTCAAAACATTGAATCCCTTTAGAAGTTTTCTTCTTTACAAAATTTTTAGGGATCTTCAAATTACTTTTCTTCCCCTTCATAAAAGCTTGAAATTGCTTCATAAACTCAACAGCAACTCGGGGATCAATCTCCTCAGAATCAGACTCAGAATCACTAGTAATTTTCTTGTATGATTCTTTGGAGGCTCTCAAAGCAATACCTTTGGGTTTTGATTTTCCATTGGTCCTTAGGTTTGCTTCAAAAGTCTGAAGGTTGCCAACTAATTCCTCAGCTTTGAGAATATTCAGATTTTTATTCTCTTCTATGGCCACAACCTTTGCATCAAACCTTTCTGGAAGAGACCGTAGAATCTTTTTCACAATTCTATTTTCAGGAATTGGTTCTCCCAAAGTAAAGGTATCATTCACAATTGTATTCAGCTTTGAATTAAACTCATCAAAAGTTTCATCATCTTCCATCTTTATGGTTTCAAAGGCTGTATACAATTTCTGAAGTTTCGACTGTTTGACAGTGTCAGTCCCTTCATGCACAGTCTGCAGAATATCCCAAGCTTCTTTTGCAGTAGTGCATGTAGAAATTCTACGAAACTCAGATATGCTAACTCCATTATAAATAGCATTCAAAGCCCTGGAGTTGCAAGTGGCTGCCAATTCTTCATCCTTTGTCCACTGTTCTTCAGATTTAAAACTGGTTATCCCATCAGTAGTGACAGTGGGCAAGGAATAGCCTTTTTCAATAGATTTCCATACTTTCAGATCTATGGCTTTTACAAAGGCAACCATTCTGGCTTTCCAATAAGCATAATTAGAACCATCCAGCAGAGGAGGCTTATTGGTTGAAGTGCCTTCTCGGTAGACATCCATTCTAGCAATATTTGGATCAACACAATAAAATAGTGCAACCCGCTCTGATACCAATTGAAAAATCTATATGGGGCTACCAGAATGGATTACTAGTTCTTATTAACCAATCAATGCAGCGGAAATAAACCAATCAGACAATATAGAACTAGCTATCTACCAATCACACACCACAAGACGGCAGACACAATATTTAACGTGGAAACCCTATCCAGGGAGAAAAACCACGAACCAGAAATCAAGAGATAACGAACAGTTACAAGATATACTCACAAGCTCCTTTACCTAAGTCTGTACCTCGACCCAAGGACTGTAGTTCTTCTTGCAAAGAATCCACTGACACGACATCCACCGCGCCTCGTTCTCCTTACTTGATCTCCTCACACCTTGTCAACCAAGATGATCAATCTTCTACAAGAAAGTAGAAGCAGCAACAACTTTCTAGAGCAGCCCTTCAGAATAATCTCTCAATGGCTCTAGAGATTAACTCTCTCTAAAATATCTCTGACTCAGATCAATGAGAGTTGTGGTGGTGGTCTAGGGTTGAGAGAAACACCCTATAAATAGCCCAATATTCGTGCCTAAGACTTAGTGCACAAGTAGGACTCAAACTGGGAAACAGAGCCTCAAAAGGAAACAACTTCGTGTGAAAATAGGAGACTTTCCCGGAATCTGCACACTGTCCGATCGATCGGACTGTGCAGCCGATCGATCGGACTGACAAAATAACTGTAAGCCTTTTTTGACCGATCAATCGGTCTGAGGCTCCGATCGATCGGGCCTTAGGGATTTTGCCCGGTCTTCTTTTTTCTTCTTTTCTTCACTTCAGATCTTCCGGCGACCCATCCACAGTCCATTCTAAAATAAATTAGAAAATACAACTCAATGGACCCAAAGTTTTGTCCAACCCATGAATTAGCCAACAAAAATACTAACAGGGACCCAAAATAAACTAACCTTTCTTTGGCCTGCTTTTTGACTGTTGAACTATTCTCTTCCTTACTCTACTTGTCAGGGCTTTGATCATTGTCTCATCATTGTGAAGCTTTATCCCATCTAGATTTGGATTTGCTAGTCCATTCATCCCTAATTATGGCTACGTCCTCTATCATTCCACACTCTAACATGCCACCTATAATGCTTAGTTACTTAAAAATAAACAATGTATCATATCCAATACTTCATTTTTTTATATGTAAAATTCATGTCACTGCTGTATTCATGCTGTATATGGGCATCATGGCATGTCACTTAACATTCAAAGACATTATTGGACTGCTGCTTCTCTCAGTTCCGTGCATTCGTAACAGTTCACTTATTTGTACTGAAGCTATTTGGGTCTTCTATGTACAAGGCCAAGCCATCCCAGCAATGTTCTTTTTTTTCTCTTTTATTATATTGACGTTTCTATAATGACCTTTTGTCTAATTATATCTATAATGACCTTTTCTCTAATTATATTCCATCTTGTTACTCCAGTCTCCAGTCTCCACACATAAAATTTAAGCACGCACATAGCTGCCATTTGAGTATTGTGTTGTTGCTGTTTTTGCAGCGACACTTTGTTCCAAATACCAATGTATGTCTAGTTGTCATCTTTTAGAAATATCAATTGAACTAAAGTGGTATTGGAAGATTGCATAACAACCCCTGCCTTGCAGCCACTTCATACCTCATTACCTTGTGTGAGTATATGCCCTCTTGTTTGTTTTATAGTTGCTCTAGATGTTTGAATTCATCACACGGTGGACCTGAGTAATTTATTCTGACAAGATCGTCCTCTCTCTCTCTCACTAGTTTTCAAATCATTTGACTCAAAGCCTCTCTCTAAAATTCTAGCTTATCAATTGCCAAGTAGTTTGGATTTTGACTAGAGGATCATCTGTGTTCTTTTTTTTTTTTCTCTCTATTCTTACTATTATTTTTAATTATATGAATAAAAACCTTTTCTCTACAGTTTTGCCTTATCATGTACTTGGTTTACTGTAGTGACTACCAGGCACCACGTCATCTACAAAATGTACTCACTAGTTTTTGTGTGAAGCAAATAAATGGTGGCTCATAGCAAACCCTTGGTGCAATCTAACTCCTACCAGGAACCCAGTTTTCTTCTCTGATAAACTTGGTACCACCTATTCGTAAATATCTTGAGAAATTCCAGCATGTTCATTGTCCTTTGCTTATCACTTTCTGTTCTAATTCTTCTCTTTGTTAGGTGGATTAATTCTCTCTCTCTCTCTCTCTCTCTCTCTCTCTCTCTCTCTCTCTCTCTCTCTCTCTAAGTAATCACTTATTCTTTTGTACATTTATTGCTTCTCTTATATGTTATTTTATCTTCACATCATTTCCAAAGAAAATCAAGATTACGATATGGTAGTAGGTATTATCATGCCTTCCTACAGATGTTGTCAATAGTGGAATGGGGTTACCATTTAAAGGTTGAGGTATTTTGTCTTGCATTAGCACCACCTTTGATCAAGAGTCTCAGTTATCAATCCATTGGAGCCACATGTATGAAATCAGGCACCTCAGGAAATTGGATCTTGCTGAAGTCAGGATCGTATAATACCTCAAAACCAATTGCATAATAGTTCCCTGTTGCCTTCTCTTGCTTATTTTGCAGGCTTCCTGTGCCTTTATCTGTGGTTGTAAGTTCTGCTGTTTTTACTCTGGCACACCAATCTCCTGGGAAATCTACAGAGATTTTCATTTTTGGTAAGCATTTCAATTTCATTGTACCAACCTATTATACTTGAGGGGAAAACAAGTATTTAGCGTCAATTGGATGGTAGAGTTATTGCTTATTACTTCACTACTTAGCTGCAAGCTCTCTCTCTCTCTCTCTCTCTCTCTCTCTCTCTCTCTCTCTCTCTCTCTCTCTCTCTCTCTCTCTCTCTCTCTCTCTCTCTCTCTCGGATCTATGGAAGACATCTTTTTCCCAATTATAAACATCATGCTGATGTTTGATCGAGAATATTCATGCGCATCCTTCCCTCCCATTAGGGTGAGGGACACATACATAATTGGAAATATTCATGTGCGAAAGAGGACAAGCCATATGTGGTCATATGCAGAAAAAAGAATATTCATGTGCAAAGAGGGAAAGCCATGTAAGTGTCCGTCACCCTATGGTGAAGGATGGATGCACATGAATGTCCCCCATATTTGGTAATATGAAATTGTTCAATATGCTCTTCATTCTGATAACAACTATTTCAATTGTTAGATTAAGTATGCGTGTGGCAGTCAGCCCAAATCCTAGCCTTTTAACAGTAATTTGATCTCAAACAGCCATTGCCAGCTCTATGCTTGGGCTCAGGTTGTGGGTCAATAGGAGATGTTACGATGTTACCAAATCTGGGCAAACTCATTTTTCAGCAACCCTGAAAGTCAGGTTCAAGCTCTGTCATGGGTCTTCAAGCAAGGCCTAAAGCTAAATTGTGGTGGCAGGCCCAGAAGCCAGACAGATCTACCTGGCCCGTTGCATGCCTTGATGCAAGTTTGGACATGCATGTTTATGTGCCAATTGTTGTTTTGTTGATTGTAGAAATTACTAGCATAATACAGGTACTGATTTTAATGTTTCCTTTCATTCTTACAAGGTTTGATGGTGTTGGTGTTGTAGGAACAATACTGGGGCTGGTATATGCTCAAACTCGCAACCTACTTGCTCCAATTGCTATGCATGCATGTTGGAACCTTGGTGTTATCGTCTTGCTTACTTACCTTCAAGTAAGTGATTTTGTTTGTTATTTGTTAGTGATGGCTGCCAGACGATTTCTTGATTTCTCTGTTGCTACTCATGGTGAAAAATAACTGATTTGCAGTTGCAGGGGTATGAAATTGAAAAGTATGTTCTATGGATTCATCACTTGGTAAGGTGACAAGACTGTTGTTCGTGCATTCTCCAATCTTTTATTAAGGTCTTCTATGACAAAGTATTTAAACCATTTTCTGTTTTGTGGTACATTCAAATGCATCCTTAGGATTCCATTTGAACAAATCCCAATGAATTTTAACAGCTGAAGCAATTGAGAATTTTGCAAATTCGAACTGCTTCCAAGTACTTGTTTCTTTAACATTCTGAATTCCAGTTAGAAGAGTTTTAACTGATTCCCTTTCCAATTTGCAATTGCAGACATAAATACCAGTTGCTACCAATCATAAGTGCAGTCAGGAGATTCACCCTAAATTTCAGAAGTCCCACAATTCTAGAATTTGGAATTTCCAAAAACTCTAATTCTAACGGAATTGCTACAGAAGGCCCCGTTATTCTTTCTATTTCGGGTTTGATCTCTACAACTCTACACAGAAAGTGGACAAGCATTTGTTCTGGCAAGCTTTCAACTTGTCTTTTGTGCATCAAATGAATTATTGATTTTTATTCAGAAAAAAATGTTTTGACTTTTGAGTTTCCATATACCTTTTCATGGCCTATAATTTGGGGTTAGGTAGTCCTCAAAATGTTTAAAGAATTTATCATGTTTCAAGGTGAGATGACTACATCTTAATACGTATTAAGAATCTCTTTCTTACGAACCTTGACACAAGGATATCAATGGTTATGATTTATGCACACTCCTGATGCAGGGGATTTCAATTATATTTATATATATATATATATATATGAAGCGAAGTGAATCTAATTGAGAAATCAGGCACATTGTATCCAATTGATTTTGACCACTACAAATTGACATTGATTCCTAATTAATTTTTCCTAGACTGGTTGCAACCCAACCTTTTTTCTTCTTCAAACGTTTCTGTCAAAATCTCGTATAGGGATTTCTCTCTCCCCTAGAAATAGAAACGCATGGAGCATGGAATACTCCAGTTGCTCAAATAAATCATTTAAGGGCCCTTTTGTTTGGCTGAATTCATAGAATTTTTGTCTGGAGAATCTATAAATTCTCCAAAAGATATCTTGGGTAGAATTCCTAAATCCTCATCACTGGAAAAATTTACAGATGCCAAGGAAATTGGGAATTCTGGGAATTCCAATAGTCATTTGGGACTTTTCAAGCACTTGGATTACAAAATTCCTAGGGGACAACCATCAATAAGGTGTCAAAACATCAAAGCACAGGCTCCAATGGTGCGTTTGTCTGACAGAAGGATTCCATTATATGGAGGAAAATTTTTTTGATCAGGCGATTGGATGGATAGGGCCTTGTAATCTAGGTTAACTTTGGGTCATGGCCTGTTTATGGCGGGGCCATCAAATGCGATGGTCTAAATGACCCACTGAACCATAGGTCCAACCAATTAAAAACTTCTGGAGTGAGGATATCATCTTTTTCAATCGAAGATCATATTTTCTGAACAGTGACTGTTTCTTGTCATCCAATTGGATTACGTACATTTATTTTTAACTTAGTAGGGTACTCTGTAGGCCTGTCAATGGGACGGGTTGAAACGGGTAGAAAGCCCGGCCCGGCCCGGCCCAAGCCCGAAAATACAGGGCTTTATAAAAAAGTTTGAGCCCAGTGGGTTGGGTTTGGTCAATAATTTTAAAGCCCGGCCAAAATGGGACTGGGACTGGGCAGAGGATGCCCAGCCCGTTCAGGCCCGGCCCGGCCCGCTCCAAATTAATCTTGATAAAAAAATTATTTTAATATGGAAATAGTATATCAGTAGAAAGCCCTATGTGTCTAGTTTCCAATACTTCAAAGATTGTGCGATTTGGAGTTCCCTAGAAGAAGTTATGATCATTTTATTGAAGAGTGTTCATGCTGGCTGCAGAATTCCGAAAATGGCTAGTTAGCTATTATAAATCTGTTTTGTTTTTTTTTTTTATGGTAGTTTTAGAATTCCTATATGAAGTCTTTATTTTCTTGAAAGTTCCTAAGCTTGGAGGGTTGTTCCAAGTAGTCTATAAATTCTTCTAATCTTGAATGAAAGGATAGTTTAGATGCTGATTTGAAGTGGGGCTAAAGCTACTGAAGTTTCATACAAGTTTTTCCCAATCCAAACACACAAAGAGACTTCAACCTTCCTCAGAAAATGATGTCTGTAGCAATGGTGCTTAAACGCTTTGTACAAAAGACACTTTCTTTTTTCTTTGTTTTTTGCACTCCTCAGTTGGATTATCTGGATCTTAATTGGATGCTGGGGTTTTATTGGGTGTCTTCAATTCTTTTGGAATCATGCAATTATGTATAAGAACTCACATTTTGATTACTTCTTGATGGTTTGTCAGAGTTTTCTGATTTTGTTTTTGCCTCTAAACTTTTTTATTCATACCATCTTGAAGTCTCATTCTCTGATTGTTTCTATTGGTCCAATTCTACGACTAAGGGCTTCAAGAAGAACAAATTTCCTATTTTGTGTGTGTTCTAGATGAAGAGTAGGAATAATTAGAGAAGATTTTGCTTATCTCTAGGATCGGGCTAAGCCCAGGCCCGGCCCTGTCCCAACCCGGGCCCGTACGGGACGGGATTAGATGTAGGCCCGTTCAATTTAGGGCCGGGATTGGACAACACATGGCAGACCCGTCCTATTTTCGGGACGGGATTGGACAACCCAAGCCCAGGCCCGGCCCGTCCCATTGACAGGCCTAGTACTCTGTCCCTGACTCATTTATTGTTGTCATGCACAAAAGATGATGGAAAGAGACAGGAAGAAAAATATCATGAGGACAAACTAGTAGCAACCAAGGTTTTGAAAAGGGAAACAGAGGGAGAACAGGAGGATTAATGGACAATTCGGTCCAATCAGGTTCGATTGGTTGGCTTAATTTGGCTTAACTAGTTGTTTGGTCTAATTTGTCTCAATTATAATGACAATCAAATCAATATAAAATGATGTTAAAAAGGAATAGAAGAATTTCACCCGGTTGGGTCATACCATTCAACTGCCAATTTTTACCAATTTTGTTCCCTTTTACTTTGACTATTTCACTGTTTGTTATCTAATGGGACTAACTGGTTCAACCAGTTGGTTTAGCTTGGTTGCTTGGGATTAAGATAACTCAAACTACAACGAAACGTTATAGTTTATTATTGCCACTATTATCATCTTAGCCTTATCCTATTTATCGGTAAAATAGCTTAAAATGATCTATAAAGCTATAGTACATGATTTTTAACATAATTATTGCATATAATATCCTTTTTTCTTTAAATTCAGGAGTCCATTGAATTGCATCACATGTTTAGAGTTATTGGGTTCGTGTAGCTCTAAATTTCAGATGCTCGCCCGTGACAATTGCCACCATTCTGGACGGATTACGGAGCATAGGAGTGCAAGAGAAAATCGTCGCATATAGTAAATCAAAGATAGTTCAGATATATACAAAATAAGAGCATATATCATACTTGTGAAAGATCTAGAAAAATTGCATGTCAATGTCCAGTTCTCATTTAACTTTTGGAAATGTAACATTTATGTGCAATTGTTGTTTGTAATTTCCCGATATATAAACTCTAGAAATGCAAGAAAGGTGACCCTACAAGTCTCACTAAGATTGGAGATCGGCTCTTTACCTTCGTGGTAAGGAGTGGCAGTTCTTGTTCGGAGGTTCAAGTTTAGAATATGGCCTCCTTCCTCTTTGCATATGTGAATTTGTATTACCTCACATGTGTGAGTTGTGTTAATGTCTTCTCGCATGTGTGAGTTGTGTCTGGCTCTCTTGTCATATGCGAGTTCCCATCTACCTTGAATGTATGAGTTGTGTTTGTCTCTCCTATCATGTGTGAGTTCCCATCAACTTGCAAGTGAGAGTTGTGTCTACATCCTCACTTGTGTGAGTTTTCGTGAGTCTCAAGATCACAATCCCAAGCTGGGTTACCAGAGAAAAAAAAAAAAAAAGGAGTATGACTAAGATTGCCTTTTGTAATATATAAAAGATAAATATATAAAAATTGAGCTCCTAATACTGTAAGAGGTGCTCACTATTGTAAACTAGAGGTTGTGGGTTTGAGTCATCTTACAGTTTACTTTAAAAGGAGTTGATCTTATCATCATATGCTAATCTCATATAAAATATATGAACAAAATATTATGAGAAGTTCAAGGATTTTTCTTTTTACAAAAAGGGCCCTTTACATTCGAAAAATACAAAGGAGAACCCAAAACCTCACAATGACAACAAAGGGCCTCCACAATATCGTAAAATTTCTCTTTTTTCATGAGATTTGCTTGTGGGTTATTCTATGATATCATGGAGTGTCGGGTTATTCCATGATATCATGAAATAGAGGTCAACTACTGTCATTATGAAATATTTAGATTTTTTATCATATTCCTCGACTTTAAAGGGTTCTTTAAAAAAATTAAAAATTAAATATGTATATTAATTACTTTCTCAACTTGCCTAGCTGATGGTTCAATGGCATAAGGTATGAATTTGCTCCTTATGTCTTATATTTGAGTGATATATTAGACTTAATTTAGCACAGATGTGTTGCTCAAGACTCATGTGGAATGTTTGAATTTTCATCATATTTTTTTAACTATAAAAGGTTTTTTCATAAAAAAAATTAAAAATTAAATATTTATATTAATTACTTTCTCAACTTGCATAAATGATGGTTCACTAGCACTAGTAGAATATGTGGGTTTGCTTGTTATGTCTTGTATTGAAGTGGTGCTGTGAACTCATCTAATGCACATGTATTGCTAGGTGGTGTGTTGTTCCTACGCCTGTCAATTTAGCCCGTTGAAATGAGTACTTGGCCCGACCCAAGTCCGAAAACACAGAGCTTTTTAAAAAAACTTGAGCTCAACATATTATGCTTTGACAATTATTTGAAAGCCCGGTTAAAATGAGACTGGGAATAGGCAGAGCAAGGCCCACCCCGCCGCAATGTTATTTTATCAATTTCTTTCAATGGGAACCCTTCCAAAACTCCCTCCAAAATGTCTCTTCCCTTCCGCATTTCTCATGAATTCAATCACTTCCCACTCTGTTTCAGTTTGAAGTTTTTGATATATTTATTACCCTTCATTTTGAAGACTGAATATCTACTATCTACTATCTAGACCTTTTGAAATTTGATCAAAATGAGATTTGGTCTACCCCTTATTCGGCCATCATTATCATCTTTATTAACAGAACTTCACCCATTAAAAAAAAAGACATCTCCATTGATGAATATGTCAAAGCCCCAATCTAATTCCGTACGGGATGAGATTTGACACAGCTCCCATTCTATTATTCGGGACGAATTTTAACAACCCATTGATAGACCTAGTTGTTCCAAGCAGAGAATTACCCTGAAAGGTAAATATGTCAGGGAGATACGGATACCCATATCATAAAAAAAAAATTACCTTTATTACTCAGTGGTCCCAACATAAATTAATGGGACATTTACTTCAAAAATCCCTTAAATAGGTTAATAACAGCTGAGGACCCAAAATTTTAATAATAACAGCCAAGGACCTCCAGCCCGAAATCCAATTTTTTCATTCCATTTTTGTCCTTGGTAAGTTGGTGTCAACATAACCCTAAGAAAAGAAAACGTCCTTCATCCCAAATCTACAGTGAAGAAAAGAAAGAGAGGAAGGAGAAGAAGAAGATCAACGCCCTACCCATTTTTTTCTCAATCACAGTGAAAGGAGAGGAAGGAGAAGAAGGAGATCGACGCCCTACCCATTTTTTCTCAATCACAGTCAAAGGAGAGGAAGGAGAAAAAGGAGATCGACGCCCTACCCATTTTTTCTCAATCACAGCGAAAAGAAAAGAAGGAGAAGAAGGCTCCACCCCAATCATCTAAGTTAGAGATCTCCACCCCCATCGTCGGAGATTTTTTTTCCTACTTCGTGTGTGCTGTTGAGCACGGGTAGCGTGCAAAGGTATATCCTCCGTCCATTGCTGCACTGGTTTTACCATTTGGCTTTTTTTTTTTTGATAATTATGTTTTGTGAATAACTTATTTCAAGGGACAGATGCATTGTTTCCTTTTTTTTTTTAATCTACACTCCTTGTTTAGATGGATTAGGTATAGATTGTTTTTACTCTTGTTAAATTGCTAAGCATGCTTTAACCAAAATTTATGCAGTGGCACCATTGTTAAGGCTACAAATGACTACATGTTTATTATGTTCAAATATTTTAACTCCTGACATTATTAGCGGTTTGTGATGAGTTATTTTGTATGAGTCATGGTTATTACACATTTCCATTGCCATTACAACCTGCTCTATTTTCTTGCACATTGGACAACTGGTGCCTGACCATGTTTGCTCAATATGTTCTTAAAACAGGGGATCTAACTTCATTTCTAGTCAAAATCGCAACTGGCATTCAAAATCTAAGCGACAACCCTCCGCTTTAATATGGTAAAATTGGAATTCCTCTCGGGAATTTTCTATTTTCATGTAGTCCAATATCTGGGAGTTATCCCTGATCACTAATGCTCCTTGCACCTAACTCTAGCTGATCTTCTTAGTTTGACTATTTCTTTTCCGGCTAATAGCTAGCATCTAGCCACTTAATTCCTTTTTGGGGGATGATTCTAGGAGTGTCTTTCAGTTTATCTTATTTTTTACCTGATCTCTTTTGCTATGAATTAGTGTATACTAACTACTACAGAACAAAGATTTCCCTTTGTAAATATTGATTCTTCATCAACAATTTATGCATGAAAATACTTGGAAATGGGATTTGTTCACACTTGAAGGGGCAACTCCCTTATGCAGGAACTATATATAGAAGCTCAACTTCCGTGAATAATCTAGCTTTTTATGGTTTTTGGACTGATTGCCCTTGTTGTTATTGGTGATTATGTCCCGGCTTTATAAGCTTACTTGCCCAGTTGCCTGGGTATTGATATCTCTGGGTATGGCCTCTTCAATGTGGAGTACTTTTAGTTCGAAGTCTTTTAACCTGTAGATTACATGAAGGGGTGCTAGGTTTTAACCTGTAGATTACGGAAGGAAGGTTTTAAACCTTCATTGCTCTCTTGCTTATGTTGGGAGTAGGAGTGCTCATGTACCATGCCGGCCCAAGTGAGAACCGGGGCCAGCCAGCCCGCCTTGGTCCGGGCTTAGCCTTAAGTTTAGGTACTTGGGTTGGGCATGGACATAAAATTTGGTCGCATTAAATATATGGACCGGACTTGGATTGAGTGGTAGCAAGCCTGAAGCCAGGCCCGAACCGAGTGAGAGGCACTGTTCAAGCAAAAACAACAATTTCTTGTTGGAAGGAGGAGATGAACACATGTACTCTCACACACAGACAAGCATCCTAACTAGATGAGCTACAAGTTGGATCAGTTAATGTTTGTCCTTTTTTTTCTAAAATATAATAACTAGACAGGCTGGGGCTTAACTTATTTTAGGTGGGAGGGCTTAGGCCAGGTACTTATGGCCCGAGTAGGGCTTGGGCTTGTGGTTTAACATCCAAGCCGGGCCTGGATATTACACACCTTTGCCCAACCCTCCCATGAACAGCACCCCTAGTTGGGAGAAATAAATGTGAAGTACCCATTTAGAGAATGTTTGTTTTCTTGAAATAACTAAACAATATGAGCGACAAGTAATGTACTTTAGATGTAAGGGGTTAAGACTTAAGAGAAAACTATTATAGTATGAGATCATCTGGCACTATCTTATGCTTCAAAGTTTTCCTAACTGTATCTCCGTAAGACTTTTTCAACTGTACGTATCATGTATCTCTTATGCTTTAAATACTTGTATCTCCTTAAGACTTTTCTAACTGTATCATCTTTTCAATGTAGATTATTTGGCTGAACGACTGCTTCGCTGAGTTTGGATGGGAGGACCTTACAAGTTGGACAAGGCACCATGCTGAAGACACACTAATACAAGATAATTCAAACGATTGTGGATTTTTTGTAATGGGATTTGTAGAGCATGTTGTCCTCAACCGAAAGATTACTTTCACTTAACAGGACATGATGTACTACAGGTGCAGATTAGTTGTCGACCTCTACATCAAGCAACGTGAATTGTATGAGAAAAGGCTGAGATCTTCTGTGTGGGTCAAGTATTTTGAGTTATGGTTTGAGTGGAGAAGAAGGTGTAAAACGTTGAGAACTCTTGTGTGATTTAGATTATTTGATAGAACTATTTTTGTTAATGTATATGATTTCGAATGCGAATCTAATTGACAGTTACTTTTTTTTATAATAATGATGAAAATTGCCAAAAAAGTTGTTAATGAGAAATACAATGCTATTGTGGCACAGCTTCAATAGATGAGAACTTGTAATGCCAGGTTGATGTTGACAAAAATGGATGTTGATATGAATGTTTTTGGAAGGTGATGATGGACAATGTAATAGGGTGTTTTGAAATACTTGTAAATATGGGTTGTGAATGTGTATTTTAGAGCTTCTAAACACTTTCACTCAACAAGTTAATTTTTTGTTGTATATGTTGCAAGATGAAAATTGTTGAACATATCATTTTATATTGACGTCGACGAATCTTGTATCGACGTCAACAAATTCACAGGGTCACTTATAGTGCTAACTAGGCATTTTTGTTGATGTCAACACAAGTTTATGTTGACGTCGACGAATCTTGTGTTGACGTCAATAAAAATGCAAGGTCACTCTTAGTGCTAACTGGGAGTTTTTGTTGACGTCAAAACAAGTTTATGTTGACATCGACGAATCTTGTGTCGATGTCAACAAAAACGCAGGGTCACTTTTAGTGCTAACTGGGAGTTTTTGTTAACGTTAGCACAAGTTTATGTTGATGTCGACGAATCTTGTGTTGACTTCCACAAAAACTCAGGGTCACTCATAGTGCTAACTGGGCGTTTGTGTCGACGTAAACAAATTCACAGGGTGATTTATAGTGCTAACTGGGCGTTTGTGTCGCCGTCAACAAATCCTATTTTTAAAACCTGTTATATACAAAGATATTTTCAATGTTGTGAACTGATAATTTTGGTGGTACAACCAAACTACTATGTCAGATGCACATTTAAGCGAATCATACCTTTCAGAAATTGCTGCATACCCGACCATCATCATAGAAAGCATTTGAGAGATACATTAATAATACACTTCTTTGTTAAAACTTGAGGTCGTCAACTAGATTTATCGAAAATCAATGATCAACCAAAAACATAAAAGTAAGAAGGACATTAGTATCCAAATTAATTTACTACAAAAAGAGAACATTTCTGCTCCTTTACAAACTTCTAAATAAAATAAGGCTCTACCATTACAAAAAGACATGGTGCCACATTTACAATTTCAAATTGGCCATCCTTTACAAAAAGTAGCAAAAGAACTTCAACTCCACCATTACAAAAAAAACATGGTGCCACATTCACAATTTCAAATGGCCCTCCTTTACAAAAAGTAGCAAAAGAACTTCAACTCCACCATTAAAAAAAAAAACCATGGTGCCACATTCACAAAAAGTCCTTCAATAGTCCTTTACAAAAAGTAGTAAGAGAACACCAGCTCCACCATTGCAAAAAGAAATGACTCTGCTATTACCAAAAGATAAGAGCCATAGTTTGTTGTTTAGTGATCAAGGCTGATGTCGCTTCTTTGTGTGTCATCCCTATGGTTGGTTTTGAGCATGAATGATTTGGATTGTATGTCCGGATTTGAAATTGTGGATCTAAATCCACAATAGAAGCATGTACACGCTACAGACATGTTGCATCGCCACACCATGAAGTAACCTTCTAGTTGTTAGTCTTCAGATGCTTCAACACGAAATTCTTATACATTACAAGTTTTGCAAGAGTTTTTCTAAATGTATCACAATCTGGAAACATTCACCCTTTCTACAACTCATGCACAGTACTCTCCAGCAACTCGTTGCTGAAATCATCAATGGGTACAAGAGTGTTTGACATGATAATATCTTTAATAACATTTGACGGTTCCGTATGAGTTCTCAAATCATCTTGCATTTTTTCCCCTAATGGAGGATCATCATTAACACCCTCTGGCAAAAAAGTCTTCTGATGACAAGTGATCGGGCGAAAAGGAAAAAATGGCTTCAATGTCTTCCTCTGAAATCCTATAGACACTGCAAAAAGAATAAAATAAAATAAAATAAAACCACGTCATAAAAAAAGCAATTGAACCCATTATTTCAGAAAATCAGTAATAAAACCATGTCATGTAGACATTAAACAATCCATAGAACTAAAAGTTTTTTTTTTTTAATTTTTTATGACAATTTTTATATGTATATTTCAATCAGTTAGTTACAATGATCCATTAAACTAGTTATCTGAGCTTTCTGCAAGCTCCTTTAACTATGACTTGTGCTTTATTTGAGCAAGATTCATTAAATTAAAGTTGTTTATTGATGTAAGAATGAATGAATTATGCAATCCTAAAATGAAACTAATGCAATCCTAGAAATATCAAACTCTTAGAATGAATGCAGGAATTTTGAAGTCTGCATAATTGTGTTACAGGCTTAACTTTTCGAACTTGAACGACTGACCTAATATGACTTAATTCTAAATCCCATGGCTGGATTTGAATCTTCGATAATGAATGAACACAAAAAAGAAAAAAGAAGTGAAAAATCCATGTTAACGAAAAAGATATGCATGTCTAGAAATGCCTACCTGACCATGTTCTGCGGCAGAAAATCTGCATAGCATGACTGATTAGCCATGTTTAGGCTACTAGAAACCCAGCCTCCCGAAATTGTTCTTAGCCAAAATTCTAGAGTTTCAAAGTAAAACTATCAATGTTTAGTTCCTCAAAAATTTCAAAGGAAAATAACATGTTTTTACTTATCTTGAACCGTGCTATTTTTGTCATAGAACAATGATGAATATGTTGAAACCAGTGCAGATTTCTCTACCGTGCTAATGTCCACCAAGTTGTTGATTTCATATGTGATTTCACATGTTAATGTTTTCTTTTTAAATCTGCAATTTCGCATGCTAATGTCTTCTTTTTCTCCTTAAAAAACAATCAAATATCAAATTTCCTATTCAGTAATCCTACTACACACAAAACCTATTCGACAAAAGTGCATAAAAAAGAATGTTGCAAGTTGTTGTGGTCTAGAAGGGTATTATTCAACAAGAGAAATTTGATAATGGAAACTGAAGAAAAACCAAAAAGAAAATTCTGTGAAAAGAACAAAGCAATATATTATAGAAGTGGATGTATGAAAAACAATCATAAAATAGATGGATGAAAGACAATCACACACTAGAAAATCCAAGATTCAGAGCAACAACGCAAACAGATAAAAAAATATGAATCGAAGATGTAAGGAAACTATGAAAAACTTGCAATCCCTCAAAACCCAAGAAAGCAAAATACTTGCATATCAATAACTCCATGATGAATTCTAAAGTTCAACGAAATGAAACCGCTGGAGGTTTCTTACCTTGAGATTCGAGGATTTTCAGAGGAAAAGAGGGGGACGAGCAGGAGAGATTGTGATGCGGAGTGCGAGATGAGTCTTCTTCTCCTTCATCTCCTTTCACTGTGATTGAGAACAAATGGGTAGGGTGTCGATTCCTTCTTTTCCTTCATCTCCTTCCTCTCCTTTCACTGTGATTAAGAAAAAATGGATAGGACGTCGATCTTCTTCTTCTCCTTCCTCTCTTTCTTCTCTTCGCTGTAGATTTGGGATGAAAGACATTTTCTTTTCTTAGAGTTGTATTGACATCAACTTACCAAGGGCAAAAATAAAATGAAAAAAATTAAATTTTGGGCGGGAGGTCCTTGGCTGTTATTATTAAAATTTACAATCCTTAGTTGTTATTAAATTATTTAAAGAGATTTTTGAAGTGAATATCCCTAAATTAATAACGACTCTTGTAAGGACACATTTATTTTAAACTGTTAAGAGTTTTTCAGAAATGGCCCACCTCACGAGTTCACGTGAGTCCGAATCAAAGAGGATCCGGAATTAAATTGTAGGAGTGACTGACAGACTGACAAGGTGACAAACTACAACAAGTCCAAGGCCAGTATTCGCAGTCAAAAAGGCCTTCTCTTGTAAATCTGTGTCCCTGAAACGGCCTGTCATTTATTTATGATTGATGTGCACAGTTTTCCACAACTCACCCCCTCGTATCGTTCCCATCAACGAATTCAATGAAGACAATTCAAATCAAACCAAATCTACCCAAAATCTCTCTCTCCCTCCTTTTTGTCCTTTTTGCATTGGATTTTACACCGAGTGTTACCACCACTCAGGTAAAGTAGTTTTGAAAAAAGAATAAAATATAAATAAATTATAATAATATTTTATTTTTAGTTATTTGTTATAGAATTTTTTAATTTTTTGTATGGAAAAATAAAGTATTTTTGTATTTTAGTTAATAAAAGTAATTATTTTTTTAATTTTTTTTATGTAAAAGATTATGGGAGTTTTGAAAAAAGTATATTGGATGTGACATCTTGTCTGAAAAATGAGGCTTTACTTGACTTGTATTGTATTAATAAAGTGCCAAACGGGCCCTTTATGGATTTTATTACAGAATTTGGGAGGTTGATTTTTTTTATATGACGTGACATTTTGTTTCGCATTTAAAATGTTGTATTTTTTCATTAGAATTTCAAATTTCAATCACACAAAAGACTTTTTGTCATTTCTTTATTAGATTTTATTACTGGAATTTAGGAGGTTGAGGTTTTTTTGATATGATGTGACACCTTGTCCCATGACATTTAAAATGCTGTGTTTTTTCATTAGAATTTCAAATTTCAACCATCCAAAAGACTTTTTGGAATTCTTGGAATTCAACTCTCTATAACATTTCTTGGAATTTCAAATCCTTCGTTTAAAAGAGGAATTTGAAATTCCACCTCAGAGGACAACTTTTGGATAATTTAAAATTCTCCTAAACATGAATTCTTGGAATTCTGATAAAGAAAAGGGCCCTTACGAAGAGTTTGGATTCCACTAGGAGGCTCCTATGTGGAGTTCCACTCATTTAACCAATAATTTGTCCAGGTTAAAGCCTTTGGGATTTTTTATTTATTTACACTTTCTTCACACTAAAATGACTTTTTGCTAGGGAAGCCTTTTCGGATTTTATTGGAAAAGCGAGAACTAAAAGTTCAGTTTGAAATTTTTTGCTAAATCTTATTTGGAAATATTTTTTGATAATCCACGATACCGATTGCCCAACTCAGAATTCAAACAAGTTTTGTTTTAATGTTTTTTTCTTGCTAATTTTTTTTTAAATTTGTTTAATAAGCCAAGGTATTTTCCACGGAGCCTAGCAAAGGAACCTTTGACTACGAGCCCAAAAGACACTCAATTTTGGACAACTGAAAAACCTCCAATCCACATCCACCGAATAAGAAGTGACCAACAAAGATTACTGTGGACCTCAAGGCCTTTTTAGATGTATTGTGAATTGAAATATAATAAGGTGAAGTATCAAATCAATAGAGAATAAAATATAAGGAGTTATAATGGTATTTTATTTTTAATTGTTTGGTATGAAATATTTTTGACTTTATATAGAAGCATGGAGTTTTTTTATTCTTTTAGTCGATAAAGGAGATTACTTTTTTTATTTTTTATTTTGAAAAATTCAAAGAGAATTTTAAAATGATGTACTTTTGATATAGCCCCTTATCATTTCTAATGTGAATTCACTTTATTTTAACTTAAACTTAACTAGTTAATTGCTAAACACGCTCATTGTTTGGTTTAAATAGGAAAACCCTGTTTTTTGCTTTCTGTTTTCGCCAAATGGTTTTAGTACCAAGTACCAAGCGGCATTATTGAATGTACCATTTTTGGTTTGTGGAATGTCAGTAAATTACAAAACCCATTTCATTAGCTAGTAGCTACAACAGCAGTTTTTTCATCACCCCTCCTGGCAGGCAGCCCTCGAGGCTCCAATTAGGTGTTGGAGCAACCTTATCTAATCTAAATCTCTAACTTTAAGACTTTTTAAAGTTGATTTAACCGTTAAATTCAGCCCTCACCCTTATTTTAATGGGTTATGCCCAAGCTATAGAGTGTCTAAAACTACACAAACCCAACTGGACCAAGAGTGTCCAAATTAGTAGTTGCAAATGACAGTTCAACAAATATTAAACCTGGCAAACATAAAATACACAGAAGATTAACCCAACCTTGGATCATGCTCACCACCTAAACCCATCAGCGTAGCATAAGCCCAGCAAATGTTCACAAATATTATCCAGTGGGGTTCTTAAGGTAATGGTAGTCCATTTCCAAAGTCCTAGTTACAAGTTACATTTAGCAGGTTCCCATACAATAATAGAGATGGAATAGCATTTCCTTTAATACTATGGTAAACGGTCTACCCCTCAAAAAAGCACTACTTTTTTACGGTCAACATATGAGAAATAATCTCAACACATCTCAACACATAAGTGGACAACATGAGTGATAAATTAGAAATAAAGCTACAACTTTCATTTCTTAACCACAAACAGAGATTTCTTAACCACAAACAGAGATTCACATATAACTCTAGTCAATAATCTCATTTAAACACTTCACACACTCCACCAATTCAACATTTTTTTTCCCAATATACTGTATTTAAGGACATATTCAGCAAAACTGCTGATTACAATGACCTTTCCACTCAAAACAAAAACAAAGACACTAACAATTAAGTAATCTCTCACCAAATAGAGAGAATACACCATTTATGAGTGGGTGACAATTCATGCCCACCTCACCCCATTACACACACACAAACTCTACTAAAGCCCTTTAAAGTTGGCATTTTTATACACCAACCTTATGGTGTAAATCCATCATGCCAACAGCCAGTAACTACAATACAATCAATACAAACCCGTCAAAGACCCATTTCAAAAAGGGGGCCCTCAAACTATAACAAAGACTATATATAAATATCCTATTAAGGGTGTTAAAAGACTCTTATAACTAAAAGGAGGTCATTACTAAAGGGAATGGGTAGGCAAAGCTAGATTTGGAGGTGTCATTTTCTTTCTGGTTTGTAGTTAGTCATGACGATTTGGCAGTTGTAGTAGTTAATACTGCCCTCCACTGTAGGTCTGGCCAAAGGCCCAGTTGGAAGGGGCCACATTGTTGGAGATGAGAGAGCGACCGTCGGATGTAGTGACCTTGAATGACAGAGATTGGCCGTTGAGGTTGCCGTTGCTTTGCCAGTTCTGGCCCCAGTTCCTGGACATGGGCTGCCAGCCAGTACTAGACCCTTTGATGGAGACAGAGACAACATCCCCAGCACCACCCACGTTTGTGATGAGGACCAAGTTGAAGTAGGTATGGCCATTGATTGTGAATCTGATGCCACCCTACTTGATACATGGGACCCTGAAAGTAATTGTTACAAAGAGTTAGAGAGATCATGTTGATTTTTAAGTTTAGAGGTTTTTATTTGTACAGTTGGGAGAAAAAAAAAAGAGCTTTCCTTTTTGGTACATGAGAATTTGGAGTTTTGAAAGAACAGAGGAATATGTGGTTTGGGTCTTTGAAGTATTCTCAACTTCTTTGGGTTTTGTGGGTGTTTTGGATGGGGGCTACTGTCTCGTGTGGTCAGGGACTTTGGAGAATGTACAGCTGTTTTGGACTTTGGAGAAAGGGGGGTGTGGATTTTAAGAGCTGCAGAGGAGGGAAAGAGTTTGAACTTCTGAATTTTGGATTTAAATGGACTTCGGCAGAAAGTGGGGACCCAGGTGCAATTATGTAAAGTAGATACTAAGCTTATTAGTTAGACAAAAGATGCTAAGCTTATTAGCAAGGATGTTCTCTTCTTTAACAGTTTTAGTTTTGGATCTTGCCAGTAGCTTGAACTTGAAAGGCCTTAATTAAGGAAACTATTGTTTTGGTATGGAGTAAAAACTCCTAGCGAAGTAAGGCAGGAGAGGGATTTTTACTGTGACAAATGTACAGCTCTAGGTTTTTTTTATCAACTAAACTGAACAGCAAAACATGGGATTAAAGAAGGAGAAATGTACATGGGTTTGCTGTTTTCCTTTACCTTCTGTACTGAACAGGGATTATCCCTGCCTTGTACTGAGCTATGTGTTGGAAAACTGGCTGAGAAAGATCAAAGTGCTGCTGAGGAGGGTTGCACCACCCCCCTGCATTATTTGGGAGAGCATTGTTTGGTGGGCAGAAATTGGTTGCAGTGACTACAACGGATCCAGAAAGACACCATTTTGCATCAGTTACACATTTGATCTCATAGCAAGCACCACAGCTTAATCCATTGTTGAAGAGAGCAGTGCTCAATGCAGCTGTGTTAGTTCCATAACCCTGACTATAGAGATTTCCATACCCACAAGCTCCCCCTGTAACAAAACAGAGCAAGAAAAAACATTTCAACAAAAGGGATGTTCTAGAGAAGGACAAGAAGAAAGTGATTGGGTTTTCCAATTTTTTTGTCAGGGTTAGTGAGATTACCCATTGTGCCAGAAGCATCACCACCTCCATAGAAAGTGGCATGGGCACTAGACCATCCACCTCCAGACCCATGGACAGACCTGAACATGGTGAGGAGGGCTAGACAAGAAATCCCAAGAAAATCCATGTCCTACAAAGAGAACCCATGTAAGAAATCAGTGTTTCTGAGATAGAAACATCAACAAAAACTTACAAAGTTGAGAGAAAAAGAGAGGCTTTAGTAGGAAGGAGAGGGAGGGTTAGGCTTACAGAGGCCTGAATCTCAGAAGTCCAGCCGCTCCTGAGAAGAAAATGAGGGACAGGATGTGAGGAAGATGTCTGGGAAATGAAGGGGTATGTATAGATGCAGATGGAGGTAAAAGGAGGGAAATGATAAATATTATTAAAATGAGCGTAAATAAATTGTAAAAGAAACAGTATCCTAACAACCAACTGAAACAGAACTGTTCAAGACTCAGAAGAGAAATAGAAAATCACAGTGGTATTATTTTTCTCTTTCATGCTTTTGCTAGTCTGCTAGTCTTACTGTTGCTATCATGTGAACCCTGACAAAATTTCCTCCCCATGTGCTGATTGTGGGACTTTTAAATAGTGTGTATTGTAAATGGACACAATAAAAGGAATGCGGGTTTTCTAGATTTTTTCTGGATTTTCTTACAAAATACTGAGAATGTTATCCTATGACCATGAGGACAAATAAAATGCTGGAAAACACTTTGATAGTGGCACCCACCTAAAGACCATCAACGCTCAATAGTCTGTAGGTGGAAGAATCCCCATTTCATGGAACTTGCGCCACTGTTAGTAGTTAGTCCTGGTCTGTTCTTTGAAAAGATTCTCATTTTTAGAGGATAAGAGGTGAGTTTTAGTAGTACCTTTCCTTTCAAGTCTCAACTGAAATTGTTTGTATATTTTTTTTATCTTTCTGGGTAAGCAAAGTTGTTTGTATATATGTTAAAAGAGGCCAAACTTCCTTAAAATAAGAAGGGAGATTAACTTATCTCCATTAAAAAAAAGTTATCCTCTCTTTAATCACCACGCTTTTACGTTTAGATGAAATTAATGAGAGAGAAGCTCAGTTCACTAATAAATTATAATTAGGGAATGCTATTGATTGCATCGTCAACTCGTGATTTGAGCAAGATCTTATTTAGATGGTTGTTTTTTCGTTTTTTTCAATATCCATTGATGGCCCAAACTAGGCACATGGGTGATGGGTTTTTTGCTTTGACTTTGAGCAACTTCTAATCTTGTACTTTGGACATCCATGTTGGGAATCAGATGTCTGGCCTTTGAAATTTGAAACCCCACTGAAATAAGAACCCACAGTTTAAAAAAAAAATTAGATAGAAATCAATAGAGAAGCTCTCTACCTCAAATTCAGGATCTAAAAGTTTTGATCAAAGTGCATTCCATGTGCCCAACTGTCCAGCTTGAAAGGGAAGGATCATAATCACCTTTCAAACACATTGAAATGATCCTTGACCCAAAGATATGCATAATATTCCTGGGCCTTGTTTGTTATTCAAGTGGGCTCATGGCTCAGTGATATAGACTGCACCAGAAATAACCCTAGCAACCCTAGCAACCTGATTCTCGGAAAAAAAGAATACAAGTTTCTCTATTCTTTTTGTCTTAACTTTCTATTTGCCAGTTGATAATAGATATGACTGGATTCTCCATGTGCGAAGATGTGGAATATCTATCCTTGGTGGGGCTGATCAAACTTATGGTTTGGACTTTGGATGGTCAAAAGAATGGGCTCCTCTTCTACATAAGACCCAAAACTATCACGCATTATGGAAAATCATATATTTCTGTACCATTTTTATCCTTTCCTTGTAAATTAACTTCTCTTTTTCTGCGATCTTAGAGCATCTCCAAGAGCTACTTTATTTCTCCATATGTCTTTTTCAAAAATAAAGGCTTATGTGGCAAAAAAGGCATATGTAAATTTGGCATCTCACTTGGGCAACTCCAAGAGAGATGTCAAATGCAAATGTAAGTGGGCCTATGATCATTATTGTATACAAAAGAAAGATTTGCACCCAAAAACTCAAATGCAAGTGGGCTCTCACCATTATTTTATTCAAAAAAAAAATTTGAAGTATGCTTTATGGTATGCCAAATTTGGCATACCATCACATACTTCAAATGCCATGTAGGATATGAAGTATCTGTTGGAGACAATCTCATATGTCAATTAGAGTTGTTGGAGGCTGACATGGCCATTTGAAGTATCTGTTGGAGTTGCTCTTAGCTGCACAGACCTCATAATCCTCAATGGTTCTCTTGTTACAACTCCCTCAAACTTGGAGTCTTTACAGGTGAAACAGAACCAATATCTTGAATGATGGTCATTGAAAACATTGAGGTATATGCCCAGATTCACCACTTCTATGTGCTTGAAATAATAAAACTTCATTTCTTCCAAATGGGTATGCTTTGTTTGTCTGGACTCGGGAAATTTTAATGCTTGGGCCAATAAATATCCTTCATTTTTCAACACGGGCATATTTAGATGCTTTTAGTTAGGTCTTGGGATTTTTTGTTTTTTGTTTCTTGGAGCTTGAATTAAGCATGTATCATCAACTTTCATCTCCTCCGACTATTTTAATCAATTGCATGTTGCTTGATCTCACTCCTTTTCCCAAGGTGGGATATTAAGAGGCCATGTGGATTGTGGACCTCTTCTCAACTACTATAACCCTTTCATTTAGTAGTGTTTAAAAGTATTCAAGTGAAGTTCCTCATTTGGAGTAAAGCTGAAGATGTATGGATAAAGATGGTGACCTATCTCAACTGCCACATTATAATACTAACTATAGGACACATGCCTTTATGTAATGACCTAATGTTTATAGTAGAGATTGTGATGCAGGTATGGCTTTTAGGAATTGGATAAATTCTTTTTCTGCAAAATATAGGATATTGATGGTATTTCTCTTTAGGCTCATATTCCTGATTGAAAAGTATAACTACCATTAAGTAGGATGGCAAGCTGTGAAGTCCCTAAAATGTACTTTTGTTTTGTTCTTTTGTGCTTTGGGATTTTTTGGCTGTCCCTTCTCATTTGGTATAAATGGATATCTTTATGATCTCTTTATTCATTCAGTCCTATGATCTGTATCAGAACGACAGAATTTCTTAAACAGAAATGACCCATTGCAATTCATAAGCATTTTAGATCATATTAATTAGCAAATGAGGTGGGTGTGTCAGGCACATTATTAATCTAGACCGCTCATCATCTGATGGACCAGAATTTTATGGTTCACAACAGAAGAAATTCACATTGATCAAGCAATCAGCGTTTGAGGAAGTCAGTGGATAAAATGAAAACCCATAACAATTCATATCTAGCCCACCAAGTACCATCTAATATGGGACCATTGATGACGACCTATTGCTGTTGCAATGCACCTTATTTGTGTTTATTTCGTTCAACGTCAATGATCAGTAAGACCAAAAGCTAAAGCTACTAGTGAACGATATAACAATGTATATCAATACCCCCTCGAACGGGAGGCTGTTCGAATTCGAAATCCAATAGACAAACTAAGAGCAGCTCCAACAGAGTTGTTATTCTTCCATGTCAGCATGATTGTACAACAAACGGTCAAAAATGAAGGCAAGGGAAGACCTCCAACAGAGGTGTTAAAACTGAGCTGGAAAAGGCATACGTGTTTGTATGCCTTTTTTGGCAGACGGTCATGCAACCTTCATTTCTTTGTTTTACAATATAATAATACAAGTGTTTCAACCGTTGGGTGGTATGTTTGAATCAGATGATATGATGTTCTGATTGATGGTATGCAGTGAACGTTAGATTATAACCGTTGCATATTTTTTTTTACTTTTTTAAATTTTAATGGGTAATTATAAATTATGAAAATTTGAGAAACTCTTGAGCTTGGATATCTATAAATTATGAGTGTTTGAAGTCTTTTTTTTCCTCATTCACACTATGGATTCTCAATTCTCTCAATTTCCTAATTTTTCTACCCAATATTCACAATCTTTCGGTGAGGCATCCGAATTCCCTACTGATGATGCCCCAAAGAAAAAGGCCGTTGGTCGAGGTGCCGGCTTTAGTATAGAAGAAGACCGTCTTCTCATCGGTTCGTGGTTGAACACCAGCTTGGATGCTGTGCATGGAAACGAGCAGAAACTTGGGGCTTTTTGGGAACGAGTGGGAGAATACTATCACAACAATAAGCAATTTCTCAGTGATCGAACAGACAAAATGTTGTCACAACGATGGCAAAAGATTCAAGCTTCTGTCAACAAATTTTGTGGATGTCTTGCCACAATTATTTCCAGAAATCAAAGTGGCACGAATGAACAAGATAAGGTAAAATTATCTATATGTGTGTGTGTGAGTTTTTTTTTCTTAATTTGATCTTACATTTAATTTTCAGATTGCAGAAGCAAAAAAAATGTACGAACATCTATATGGATCAAGATTCACCTTGGACCATGCTTGGATCTTGTTGAGGCACCAACCAAAGTGGATACAACTGCAGCAACAAGTACTAGAGAAGACATCTGTAAAAAGAGCAAAATCTTCAACTTCTGGCTACTCATCATCTTCTAATCCAAGCACTCCCATAAATATTGAGGAGGATGAGACAATTAACAATGCTTATGATCCCATGACGAGACCACCAGGCAGAAAGGCTGAGAAAAGAAAGATGAAGCAAACCACTATCAACGAGCCCACACCTGTTGCAGATCTCATCCAAAAAATGATGGATGACAAAAAGGAAAGAGATGAAAAAAAAATTAGAGCTTCTTAAGCAAAAAATCGAGCAAGATGAGAAGAAGGTGAAATTAAAGCAAATACATATGGAGATGGAGATCATGAGTATGGATACGTCCAATATGTCTGAGGAGCAACAACAATACTATGCTAAAAAAAGACTTGAAATTTTGAGAGGAGGGTTAGGTGGTGGTTTCTGAATTGTATTTTATTTTTGAATTAATATGTATTTTTTATTTTAATTAATGAATTATTGTTTGTTTAAATATAATGTTGTACTTCAATTTTATAATCTTGTCATTTCACTAGCCATTTTATAGCCGTTGGAGAAAACTAGCCGTTTTATAGCCGTTGGTGAAAACTAGCCGTTTTATAGCCGTTGGAGAAAACTAGCCGTTTTATAGCCGTTAGAGAAAACTAGCCGTTGGAATATTTCATATATATAAATGCAGTGGAGGCTCATGACCCATACTTTCAACAAAAAAGAAACTGTGCAGGCAGTCTTGGTTTATCAGCTCTTCAAAAGGTTACAGCTGCAGTGAGGATGCTTGCTTATGGAGTTGCGGCGGATGCTGTGGACGATTACGTGAGGATTGCTGAAAGTTCCTCTATAGAATCATTGAAAAAGTTTGTTCAAACGATCATTGATGTTTTTGGCAATGAGTACTTGAGAACACCAAATAGTACTGACATTTGTAGATTGTTATCAGAAGGTGAGAGACGCGGGTTTCCTGGGATGCTAGGTAGCATAGACTGTATGCACTGGAAGTGGAAGAACTGTCCAGTTGCGTGGAAGGGCATGTATGCTCGTGGAGACCACCGTGAGCCTTCTTTGATTCTTGAAGCCGTGGCATCGTATGATCTTTGGATATGGCATTCTTTTTTTGGACTACCGGGATCGCACAATGATATCAATGTCTTGGATCGATCCCCTATATTTACCGACCTCGCTGAGGGCTGAACTCCTCCCACTGACTACTCAATCAATGGTCATGAATATACAACTGGCTACTATCTTGCGGATGGCATATATCCATCGTGGGCGACATTTGTAAAAACAATTCCATGTCCTAACGGGCCAAAAGCCACAAATTTTGCTGCAGCTCAAGAGTCCGCAAGGAAGGATGTGGAGCGTGCGTTTGGAGTGCTACAGGCACGTTTTTCAATTGTTCGTGGGCCTGCTCGTTTCTGGGATCGTCAAACACTGCAGCATATAATGAAGGCATGTATCATAATGCATAATATGATTATCGAAGATGAACGCGATCAAAGTCTTCCACCCAATTACGATGCACGAGAGGGTGAATGCAGTGACCTTCCTGTGTCACGTGACCACACTACGGAATTTCAGGATTTCATTCAAAACCACTTGCGTATTCGTGACGAGAGTACACATTCTCAACTCCAAGCCGATCTGGTGGAGCACTTGTGGCATTTCCAAGGTCAATATGAAGAAGGTTGTGATTGACTATAATATTATGTAATTTAATTTTACCTTTTCAATGAAAAATGAATTTCAAGTACAATTTGTGCAATTTTTATTTTTTAATAATTTATTACTTTAATAACATTAAAATCACACCAAATCCCATTAAATATAAGTAAGATATATGTAATAAAGCAAATGAAGTTTAAATGAAAAAAGAATAAAATAATAATTTGACATCTCTCTTGGAGTTGCCCAAGTGAGATGCCAAATTTACATATGCCTTTTTTGCCACATAAGCCTTTATTTTTGAAAAAGGCATATGGAGAAATAAAGTAGCTCTTGGAGATGCTCTAAACGGACAAATGGAGGTAATATGCCTTTTAGGGGTTTCGAACTTGTGACATCTGGTTCTGATACCATGTAAATAACCAGAAACACAAAAAACTCAATATGTATGTCCTTAAGGAGGTATGTTACCATCACCTATATGGTCTTGTCTGTTTGTTGGGTTTCGAATTCGAACGGCTTCACGTTCGAAATTGGGTGTTTATATACATTGTCATGTCGTTCACTAACAACTCAAACTTTTTGGTGTTATTCGATATCACATGGTATTTGAGCGGGTTACGATCCCATCGTTCTTATATAGCCTACGTGGCTCCCGTCGTTATTGTGTAGCCCGTCTGGCAGTCCCGTTCATGAAATCTATTGGGCCTGCACGTGAGGGGGAGTTTGTAAAAGTCCCACATCCCACATTGCCTAGGTCCTGAGTTGGACAGACCTTCATATACCTGTTTGGTCTTCCATCTACCAGTTTAAGCTTTTAGGTTGGTGTATGATTTCTTACAACTTGGACCACACCAAACAGGGTGCAAGTAGTTTGTTTTTGCTATTTTTATTTTGGATAAAGTTTATTTTTGATGTTAGACTGGTTAAGAACACAACAATAGAGAGAGAGAGAGAGAGAGAGAGAGAGAGAGAGATGGCCGGTTCTAGCATAGTAATTTCGTATTGTAGGGAACTTCAAAAATCCCATTAAATAAGGTAATTACAACTGAGGACCTTAAATTTTTATAATGACGGCTAATGACCTCCAAGCTAAAATCCAATATTTCATTTCCTTTTTGCACTTGGTTAGTTGATGTCAACATAACCCTATATAATAAAAAATATAAAAAACTTTCTTCACCCCCAAATCAATAGCAACAATAGAATAGAAGAAAGAGAGGAAGGAGAAAAAGGAGATCAACGCCCTACCCCTTTTTTCTCAATCACAGTGAGAGAACGATTGGTCGATGTCAACAAGACCCTAAACAACGGAAAACTTAATTTTTGTTGACACTAACTGAGCATTTTTGTTGACGTCGAGGAATTTTATGTTGATGTCAACGAATCTTCTGTCGACTTCAATAAATTCACAGAGTCACTCATACCGTTAACTGGGTATTTTTGTTGACGTCAATACAATTTTATATTGATGTCGACGAATCTTTTATCGACGTCAACAAATTCATAGGGTTACTGATTGTAATAACTGAGTATTTTTGTTGGTATCAACACAATTTTATGTTGATGTCAACGAATATTTTATTAATGTCAACAAATATTACTCATGACAGAATAAGGAATTGGTTATGTTGACATCAACAAAAAAAGGGCAAAACGGGAAAAAAAAAGAGATGATTTGGGATGGAAGTCCTTGGCCGTCATTATAAAAGTTTAGGGTCCTCAACTGTAATTACCCTATTTAAGGGGGTTTTTGTGGTAAATGTCCCTCTTTAGTAAGATAATTTTGATAGAAATATTTTCTTTTCCTAGGTTTAAAAGGTTAGGGCACGTTTGTGTACATGTAATTTCCGTAGAAATTGGAAATTGCCGCCACATCAGCAAAATCCATGGGTTTTAAATTCTTTGGAAAAGTTTTTCCGCGGAAGTCAAAATTTTATGTTTGGTGCAAAAAGGTTTTCCTCGATGAATTAGTGCTAATGTTGTTTGGTGCAGCTATGGATTTTTTTAGTGAAAACTACTTTTTAGTGAAAACTATTGGTTGGGTGAGTTGGTATGTGTGTGAGGTGGGTGGGGTTAATTGGGAGGGGAAGAGGAAGAAAGAAGGTGGTTGGGTGGAGTGAGGGTGAGAGAGGAAATTGGGGGGTCAGTTTTCCGTGAAAATGGACTTCCCATACCCCCCTCCCCCCATAGGAAGTCTATTTCCATACCTAGGAAGGAAAAAGCTGACGTGGCGAAAAAATATTTCCGCAGAAAACTGCCGCACCAAACAAATGAAAAAGAAGTTTTCCTCATAAAACTACAACCTTTTCCGCGAAAATGAACTACACAAACATGCCCTTAGAGTTGTACAACGTAGTTATGGTTTTAGATTTAACAAAGAAATGGAAGTTTCCATTGGCTAACAAAAGAAAAGACAAGCCACAGTAGAAGAAGGGGAAACTTACAGATCGAAAAAGACCTCTCAACTTCAAATGAGAATCATTAGAGTTTTGAATGTAAGAAGTTGCACATGGGATCACATGGCAACTTGAACAGCTTAGAAAGTGATGAAAAGAGACGCCTATTTTCCTATGTGAATAAACCCCTCTTGCTGTTCTTGCCATTTGCTCCTTTTAATCCCATAACATCTCAGCACTTTCCTGAAAAGATACATGCCACATTACTGTGCTAGTATTCTACAAAATCGGTTTCACAGAGCATGAATCTGTGGCCACTGGAAGCTCATCCACCGTTTATCATAGGCAATTTATGCATGAAATCTAAACCATTGAAATCATGGGCTTCATTGAGGATGGACAGTGGTAATTGCATTGGTAGCACCATTCTAACCATCTGATTTGTCCTTGGAATTTAGACTGCTGCTGATTTCCTTCTTAACTGTGCATCTGATTTTGGGTAGAAAGCTCTCATACTTCTTTCTTCTTGTTTTCCTCTCAGTGTGTGGTGTCTTTAATATTGTACTCTTTCTTTTCATTAATTAAATTTCCAATTAGATTATTTGGCACTAAACAGATGTCATGTTGGGCCAAAGAAGAAATGGGTAGGAAATCCTAGTAAAGAGGATAATAAGAAGACAAAAATAGAGGAGAAAACTGAAGGTGGAAAATTAGAGGAGAGAAACTTCTATATGATTGGCATTTAATGGAGAAAAGGGTTTTTGATGGTGGAAATCACATTTTCATTAGAGGGAGAATACTATTTTGCCCATTTGAGGAAAAAACCGCCTAGTGCACCAACTGCGTATTGCTAATAAGCAATTCAGCTCATGAGACCCATTTAAATGCATGTCTATCAGTGGGAAGAAAGTAGATGAAAAAGTCTGCTTATAGACAAACGGACCAAAAAAATTTAGTGCCACCAGATTATCCTGGCCTTTATTTGACGGCCTTAAAATTTAATGGTGTTTTAACTTTAAATTTCTTTAAAGATTTAATCCATTGGTGATTGAGGTTCAAAAAAACGTAAAATCAGGCTTGATGGCAAATCAAGGGATGACAAGATTATCAAAGGGGCTATATTAAAAAAAAAAAAAAAAGATTATCAAAAGGGCTACACTGATCAAAGGTGCGGTGGGGGCTCAAATAGGCCCATAGAGTTGGACTCGACATAAAGTCTGCTGGTAGGAGAACATCTTCCCTGCTTATATTTCACCACCAAAGTGGAATTCACCATTGAACTGAAGTCACATCCATGTGATGATCTCACATTTTATCTTGGATAAAAGTGTTCAATCCATTTAGGAAGAGGAGCAGTAGGGTGTGCTTTGATCTACCAAGCCATCCCTTTTTATATTTTAATTCGCCCCACCTGGCCATCTTTAAAGCTTAGCATAGCACATAAAAATGTCCCTCTTTTCCTTTTCGTTTCGGTGGAAAAGTTGGATAAGCAAACCTACCCTTAGACAAATATGAGCAAGTTATATGTATTAATTCTAGCCAACGGTCGGAGAAATATGGGAATTAGATATATTGGACGGATGGATGACAATAACATGAGCATTGAAAAACAAAAAAAAAACAGCGGCATGTATTCATTGCTATTGATTAGGATCGTTGATTCAGATTTTTCAACCAAGGTTGGGTAGCTTCAGGTATATGCCTAATCAGAGGTGGATGAAAATTACCTGTGGACTCTACAATGCAGAAGATAGCTCGAATTCCACACCACTCTGTTACAATATCTAACACTGAAAACCGTTAAGTTACATGAACTCTCTGCAAACTGTATGCTTTTGAAGTATATTCGATGGTCAGGACTTGGAAGAGTTGGAAAAGAAAGCTACTTTTCAAAAGAAAAATGGGAGTTATCTGTCACAGCCGTGAACCCGATTAAAGATTAAACCGGATTGGGGTGTGAAATTTAGGATTAATTAAAAAAAATTGCCCTTAATACCCACGGATCGAAGTCCGTTATGAAGATTGTGTAGTTGAGCATCATTAACAAATAATCAACGAGACTTGTTCGATAAACACAACATTAAACCTATAAGAATATCAATGCAAGTATGGATTTCATTCCATTATATATGTTGAAGTTTCAAAAGATAAACCATATAAAGTTTATAAACATGAGGACCATCCCCAAAACTTAGGTCATGGTATAAAAGATATACAATGCTAAGATAAACAAGTTCAAAAGATCTAAACAAAAAGATGAAATGAGGTGGCACGATAGAATATATCCCCGTGTAATGCGCACTAGTGCCGGGAGTGATGACGCTAAACTGCGTCATCGGCACCCCACTCTCGTACCTCGTCCTCCTCCCCCAGTTGTGGATCTTCTAGGATTGCCTCGGCATCCAGGTCGGTGTAATAGTAGAAGGTGTCTTCTGTCCACCATCGAATAAAGGATCAACAATATGCTGGCAAGAAGATAAGCAATATACATTATTCATAACATGTTCCAAATAAGAATAAAGACAAGTGCGTGATTATAAGACAACAAGGTACAAGCTAGGCATGAAAGCATGAGTAATACAAGAATCAAGTAACAATGTAAATCCTAGCAAGATAAACGAGAATAACCATCCATGAAATGCAATGTCAAGCAAGTGAAGACTCCGTCAATGTCCTAGCCATCTCACGGGGGTATAAGTGACGTCCGAGCCAACTACGAATACCCAAAGTCTGGCTCTAGGGGGGATCTTAGCTCCCAGTCCTAGGAATAGCAGCACGGTTTTAACCCGCTCCTAGTTATTCGCGCCATGGACGCCGTCCAAAGCCGATTGCCCACCCTAGTGTCCGGTATCCGGCCCACTCTATAATCATCAGTCTGCAGCTGGTCATGAATGCAAGATAATGGTGATGGTTTGTATACGACACAAGTTCCAAGACAAATACACATGGATAGGTTCCCGTGTACAAGGTGACAAGTTGAGGGCTACTCCAAGTCAAGCCAAGATATAAGTCAAGTTCCAAGTTCTCTGAATAGTCCTCTTTCAAGTCTATCCACACGTGTTTATCAATACAAGACAAGGTACCTAAGGATACACTCTAAGTCCGATCACATCCTAATTCTACAAGTTAAGTTATAAGTTATATAAGTATAAAGATAGAGTGTACAAGGTATAACAAGCTACAGATACAAGATTCGCGAGTCAAGAGTGAAGAACAAGCCAATCCCAGGTCAAGAGTTGTCCACCGTGTACCGAACGTATCCCCAATGGAGTACGTATAAAGGATGAGTCAGTGGTGTGTCCTAGTTTGGCGGGCCCATGGTGTACGGAAGTTATTGGGCGCTAATTAACTCATTTTCACATGCATTCGGCCAAGTTACGTTAATATACGAAAAATTCAGGACAATCGACAAAACACACCAAGCCAATCGTGCTCCATTTTGATTTTCCCCAATTGGTTATGCAAGGGTATGGTCAATGGATTCCAACCTAGGGTCCAAACTAGGTTTAGAATCCCTTTCCAAAAGAGATAAGGGCTTGGTGCATTGATCCAATAGCCACTTCCTTTCCCGATCTTTGATCATTAAGATAAGTGTATCATTGGATTCTACGTCTCAAGAGCTTTCTAACGGTATATAGGATTCCAAATTCCGACGAATGGGTCAAAAGTTATAACTTTCAAAAGATGGTCATCTTGAGTCTGGAGCAGTTCGCTTGAGAAAAATTTTGTTGGCTCAAGCGAATTGGTCACAGAACCTCTTTGACTCGCGCGAACGAAGGTCCACTCGACCCAATCTTCCTAGAAGCTCCTTGGCTCGAGCGAACTGAAGGTTGGCTCAGCCAAGTGCCCAGAATTACAGAAAATGACTCCTTTTTTTTAGTGCAAACCTTAGGGATTCAAATCCCCTCTCCTCCAAGATCATCGCTGCAAGAGAAAGAGCCTCCTGCTCTCTCCACATCCATTCCATTCCTCCCATCAACAAACCCAACCATTCAATTAGGGTCCAATTCCATTAATTACCTAATCTAGTATGTGAAATCTAAATATACATAGACAAGCTTGGCATTATGGGTTTCTAAACAATTGCATTGTCAAGAGTGAAGATAATATACATGCATGAGCAATAGATAAAGCTAATTTACTTGCCTTTACCAAAGAGAGTGAAGAAATGGAAATTTGAGAAGATAAAGGAGGAAGGAGAGCTCTCCACTCACACCCTAGTCAAACCACTTCCAAAAACCCTTCTCCTACACCCAAAGAGTACAATGGAAGAGAAAGAAAGGAAATCTATCAACATGCAACATCTCTACAACAATGAGGAAGGAAATTAGGAAAGAAAGGGTTGAGGAAAACTTACCAATTTGGATCAAGATGTAGAGGAAGAAGAGAGAGAGATTGGAGAGCTTGGATTCTTGAAATCTCTCCCTTAGGTAGCACATGCAAGAAGAGATGAAGAGCAGGAAGATAAGAAGTCTCCCAGCAGCTGTAACTCTTTGCAAATGAAGAAGTGAAACGGTTAATGGCTGGAATGAGTTTAAAATGAAGATGGAGAGGAAATGACTCAACTGCCCTCTTTGATTGAAATGAGAGAAATGTGATTAATCGAGGGTCTTCGGGGAGTCGAATCGTGATGGGTCAAGAACGAAAAATGACAAGCATGACGAGATCTTTCCAACTGATCCAAATTTATAGAAAACGGAACTTTCCGGAAAAAATGAATAATTTTCCTATTAATCACACCTAATCCCCTATTAAAGACTAATCGCACTCGAAATCAAAACGAAACTCCCCGAATCACTTTCTAATGATAAAAGAAACTCGCTTATCCACTAAACCCGCCTAATTAACTAGAATCACAATTAATTAGGCTAATCGCCAATATTATGAAATTAAACATTCTATTAAGGTCGGGACCTTACATTATCCAAATGAAATTTCATTTCAAAAAGTTGCACATAAAAAAGAAAGTCCACGATGACAGCCTAAATGTTATCAGAGACATTTGGAATACAAACATTCGGAGCCTATCTCCCCCCTCTCATCTGAGAACTCTACATACATAACCATTCTCAAATTCAAATGTTATCAAAGTACAGATACAACCCAAATTTCCCTGCAGAATTGATGATAATCATATAACAAGGCCCCGCCAAACACCCAGGACTTTTTTCATGGCAAGCGCTGGCACCAACTCAATGATGGCAACAGGCCACACTGCTCACTGAGACAAGTCTCTCAGCCCCATGTGCAAGCTCCTGTACTCCTTTCTAAAGCTTCAGGCACCTTCCCTCATCAGAGGGCAGTCAAGTAAGAACTAACGTCTCTTATCAGAGGGCTCCTACACCTCACTAAAGGTCTATTTCCCTTACTAGAGGGCTAGGGTCCAGCCCCCTAAGCTGGATGCCAAAAAAATATAAATAAAACAAAAAAACTTCAGTCATTTTGGTTGGTCTAAGCCTAAGGACATTAAGTATCTTGTTTGGGAAATTAAGCTCCCTTTCAAGTAAATAAAAAAAAATAGTCAATTTGGGGGCACACATTTTGTAGAATTAAACATAATTCTATCCTACCCCACTGTTGGTTAGCCGTTTAGGGACATTGTATTATGTGTGGATAAATTTGATTATATTGTAAAGCAGAATAAAAAGGTTAAATATATTTTTTGGTTTTCAATCGTTTCTACCTATCTCCATTTTTCCGAACAAATGATGAACAGAAGTTTCTGACCTTTTCTATTTGTTATTTGAATACTTACCATATTGAGCCTCTGCAGGAGCATTTGAAATTCTCTGGAACACAAATTCCTCAAGTGTCTGAAGCCGGAGAAGCCTAAATAGCTCAGATCTTGCTATGTTTCTTGCTGAAAAGTGATTATATAAGTGAAAATATTTAAGATGGAGCCCAATCATTAGCCCATTAAATCAAATGGGTCAGATCAGGGCTGTCTTTGGCCCAACTTCAAACCAACCCTATCAAGTCATGAGTGGGGCTTCTGGCTTGAATGTTAGTTGTTTAGGGAAACAAGTCGGGCTTTGGGTAATTTATGACCTATTAACACCCTAAAATTTAATGTTCTATCTATTTGACAAGTCTGTTGCAGTTCAAACTGTGCTTGGATTGCTTATGAGCTATATCAGCTAGACCGACAAGGCTTAAACCTTTCTAAGAGTTACCCAGTGTACATCCGCTAAAAATTATCTGTGACCGTTTCTTTTTCCTGAATGGTGTTTGTTTTAGTGCCATCTCTCTATCTTTCTCTATCCATATCACTCGACCTTTTTTTCCCTAAACAGCGCTTGTTTTAATGCCCTGTCTCTTGTTCAGAATCTTTTCCATGTGCAGGATAAGCCATTGAATGGGGATATTTGAAGGTTCTGTAATGTTAAATGTGATGGTGTAATGGTTTTTTTTTTTTTTTTTTTTTATGTTCAATATTCAAGGTTGGATTTGAGAATATTTTGTACATTTTTTATGGCTTCCATGTATTGTTCTCAGAGTTGACAAAGCATTTGAATGCGTGAACAAACAGAACCATATGATGCTCTCTCTCTCTATCTCTCTTGCATGTATATGCTGTAATTTTCTTTTGCAACGTTTCTTGATTTTGTTGTGGTTGGATTTTGTGTGTATATTTTGGTGTTGGGTTGATTGTTCCTTTAGAATGTGTTTAGAAGTGTCTTGTAAAATGTTTGTTTTCAAGGGAGATAGATTTTTTGTAGATCAAACCTAAAATGTGGAGCTCTAAAATCACTAACATACAATGTTACTATAGAGTTGAATTTTCTGGATTTAACAGTTTTTACAAATTCAGACCCAAAACGTGGAGCCCCAAAATCACTGGACAGTGGACATAGAATGTTTCTAGAGTTTAAAAACTTTCTACATTTAACATTTTCTACAAATTCAGACCTAAAAAGTGGAGCCCCGAAATCCCAAGCCATGAATGTCTCTATATTGTTGAAGAGTACTTTTCTGCAATTTAAGAATTTTGTTTTGGAAGAGCTGATCGTACGTATTCAATCTGTACATAGTGTTGGTTCCTGTATGCTTGTATGTTTGGGGCATCACAGGCTACTACCCTTTGGCCGATATTTTTCATCAAATTAAGGCCCATCCTACAGTGTTGTTGATCATTTGTTCATCAGATGAGGCATACCAATGGATGAGCAATGGACCAAGTTCGACTGCTATAAGTAATCTCAATGATTAAGTGGACTCATGTTCTCTTCTCCCATATCAACAGCATAGTGATCTAGAGATCCCAAAACAGCACACTACAATCTTAACTGCATGATAAAACCGATTTCCCCTCTTCCCCTTATCCACCCCCCGGATCTGCTCGATGGCAAACTCACCATTAGAATCCCTCAGCAAATGATCACTTCCAGCAAACAATCCTTTTCTCATTCTGCTATCGGGAAATTCGTTGGGAGACGACCCTCTCTGGAAGCCCTAGAAAAATGGGTGACCTCCTGCTGGCGCTTAACCAGGCCTTGTCTGATCTCTCTCACTGAGAAAGGCAACTTCCTCTTCAGGTTCTACTCCAAAGAGGACAAAGAAGTTATGGTCGGCCATAGTTCCCTCTTCATGGAGAGCAAGAAACTGATCCTTCGCCAATGGGCTCCAGGTCAAGATGAGTCATCCTGGCCATCGGAAGCCCCAGTCTGGGTAAGGTTCCGAGGATCACCCTATCACTGCTGGAGCAGCGATATCCTTTTGTCCATAGCTGCCTCAATCGGTAAGCCTCTGCGTCTAGATGAAATCACTGCCAAGCAAAGGATGTTCTCCTTCGCCAGAGTCCAGGTGCTTCTGAATGTGGCAATCTCTCCTCCGTCGACTATTGCAGTGGTCTTGGAAGGCGAGGGCTCTGTCCAGGTAGAAGTTCAGTATGAATCCATTCCTTGCTCCGAATGCCTGTCGACCGGCCATCGTCCGCCTAAATGTCCTTTCAAATTGAGTCCAGGTATACTGAAGACTCTAGCTCAAGATGCAGTGTTGATCTCTTCGAAGGATTAGGAACCTGAGACAGTAGAAGACAATCAAATTCCCCTTGTCCCAGGAATCTGCCTCCCTACCATCTCAAACTTGGTGTCTGCAAAGCCCACTTAAGATTCAGAGAACAACCAATCTCAGCCAGGCTCCAGGAACCCTCTAGCCCCCCAGGTAACATTAGCTCAATCTGTTCTCTCCCAGCCCCTCTTAATTACTAACCCCTCTTCCAAGCCTTTCCCCAACCCCTCTACCTCTTCAACTTCTGCCTTGACATCTGAGACAATTTTGGCCCCTGAGAATCCAACTCAAAAGCTTTCCTACCTTAATGATACCACAGTTCCCCTTCTAGTAGACAAACCAAGCTCAGCTCTTCCCACGGACATGGTCCTTGAGACCTTGGAAAAAATCCATACTCCAACCATGGATTGTTCTAACGTTTTTTCAATCTTGGATAATTGCACCCTTGCATATAATATCCTCTCAACTGCCAACCTCTCTAGAAAGTCAGCTGCTCAACCTAAAC
The DNA here is from genome assembly GCA_038049695.1 of Cinnamomum chago. Classification (NCBI taxonomy): domain Eukaryota; kingdom Viridiplantae; phylum Streptophyta; class Magnoliopsida; order Laurales; family Lauraceae; genus Cinnamomum; species Cinnamomum chago. Next base: position 124,496,515 of record CP142451.1, read on the forward strand.
TGAAGAGGATCACACCTAAACCAATCTCAGTTTCTTCCCAAAAGCCCTCCTCTTCCACTACTCCTTCTGCCAACCTTAATACTGAACCGAATAAAGAAATCTCTCTAGTGGAGGACCTCTCCCCTTTCAAGGTTAAAGCTTCCAGGAAATCCAATCGCAAAGGTCCTTCTACTACTGCTGGTCATTCCTCCAACCTAGTTTCCTAATGGTTAAAATCATCTACTGGAATTGTAGAGGCATCAATAACTCCCCCACAAAAAATATGGTTAATCACCTCATAGCAGCTCACTCCCCCGATATTCTATTCCTCTCAGAACCTAAATCCTCATTAGACTCCTTTTCTAATGGAGGCTTTCCCTTTGGACTCTCCCCTTCTTTCTCCAACCAAGAAAACTCCTTGTGGTGCCTCTGTAATCAAAGTTCCAACCTATCCTTCTCCCTTTTGGATATGTCCTCCCAGCATATCTCAATCTCCTTCTCAGCTTCCCCCTCATCCCCTTCTAGCATTATTACCGGAGTTTATGGCTCTACTGACTACAGGCAGAGGAGGAGTCTCTGGGAGTATCTCAGTCATAATCCTTTTTCATCAAATCCTTGGAGTGTGATAGGAGATTTCAATGCTATTCTAATGGCAAATGAAAAATTCAGCACTTGTCCCCCTTCCCCCCTCTCGGTTAAGGAGTTCCATGATATGACCATAGCAGCTGGGCTAAAAGATTTGGGGTTCGGAGGCAATAGTTTTACTTGGGCAAATAATAGGCAGGGTCAGGCTTATGTGGCAGTTAGGCTAGACAGAGCTCTTTCCAACTCCAGTTGGCTAGACACCTTTGTTGATCCAGTGGTGAAACATCTCCCTAAGATAGTATCAGATCACAGTCCCATTTTCCTTGCCCACAGGCAGTGTATATCCTCAACCAATAGGCCTTTCAGATTTGAGGAAAAATGGATCTCTCATGATTCCTTCTTCAAGGTAGTGGAGGACAGCTGGGCAGCTCCTTGCCATGGTTCCCCTCAGTTCATCTTGGCTTCCAAACTTAAGGCTCTCAAGCTGATCCTTAAATTATGGAGTAAAGAAGTTTTTGGCAACTTCAAGATCATAATTGCTGAGGCAGAGGCCCTTGTCCTGGCCAAGGAAGCAGCTTTTGAAGACCAACCTAGTGACCATCTTCTCAGAGACCTGAATCAAGCCAAAGCTTCCCTCCATAACTGGTTGAATGCGAAGTCTTCCCACTGGAAGCAGAGGGCGAAGATTAAGTGGCTTCAAGATGGAGATAGGAATACAAAATTTTTTCACCTCTCAGCTAAGGCTAAAGGTATTCGTAACCGCATTGACAAGGTTAAAGTAGATGGAATTCAGTTTGAAGATGCTTAGCATATTAAAGATCAAGCATCTATTCACTTTTCAAATCTTTTCCAAGCTGAATCGATCACCCCTGAAGAAGACCTGTTTCTTTTGGCTGGTCCATCTGTCTCGGAGGCTCAAAATTAGTTTCTTGTAACAGTTCCCTCCCCTGATGAAATTAAGAAGGCAGTTTTCCACCTAAAGAGAAGCAGCTCCCCAGGGCCAGACGGTTTCTCAGGAGTCTTTTTCTCCAAATGCTGGCACATTGTCAGTAAAGATGTGATAGCAGCAGTCACCCACTTCTTCTTTTCTGGTCGTCTGTTAAGAGAAACCAATACCTACTTTTTATCTCTTATTCCAAAGAATTCCTCTCCAGAAACCTTCAATGACTTCAGGCCAATTAGCCTATTGAACTTCACCTACAAAATTTCTTCCAAAATTCTAGCCTCGAGGCTGTCCATCATCCTCCCCTCCCTTATATCTGAAAATCAAACGGCATTTGTCAAAGGAAGAACAATCCACCATAATGTAGCCTTAGCCCATGACCTCATCCAAAAGCTTAACTCAAAGGTTAGGGGAGGAACTGTTTGCTTGAAACTGGACATCTCTAAGGCTTTCGACAAGCGCCAATGGAGTTTTCTTTTCAGAGCCCTCAAGTTCTTCAAATTCTCCACCGCTTGGATGAATTTGATTCGAGAGATGATATGTACTAGTAGAGGATCGGTCTTAATCAATAATAGTCCCTGTGGCTTCTTCCCCTCTTCCTGCGGTCTTTGCCAAGGAGATCCTTTGTCCCCCTACTTGTTCATCTTAGCAGAGGAGATCCTCAGCCTCCAGATAGAGCATCTCAGATCCTCAGGGAAAATAGTGCCAATATCCCCTGTTCCTTCCACCCCTTGACACCTGCTTTATGCTGATGATATCTTGCTTTTTCTAAAAGCCCACAAGGCTGGGTTGAGGCACATCTTTGAGCTGCTTTTAAGGTATCAACCTTCTTCAGGCCAGAGGTTCAACCTTAAGAAAAGCAACCTTTACATTGGTAAATGTTCAGCAGGCAGAGCCCAAATGATCTCAATGATTCTTCAAATCACTAGGGCCTCTCTCCCCATAGCCTACCTAGGAGTTCCTCTCTTCTTTGGTACCTCCAAGCACCACCATTTCAATAAGATTTTGGATTCTATCAGAGCAAGGCTAGATGGGTGGAAAGCCAAATGCCTCTCCTTTGCTGGCAGGCTGATTCTGATCAAGCATGTGCTTTCCTCCATTCCCCTCCATGCCTCCCTAGTTATTCCAATCCCTTCCAGAACTTGCCTGCAAATTGAAAAGCTAATGAGGAATTTTCTGTGGTCTCCTAGCCTTGATAAAAAGAGAAGTCACTTAGTCAAATGGGATCAAGTCTGTGTGCCTAAAGCGGAGGGTGGTTTGGGCCTGCGCAGGGTGAAGGAGTTCAACGAGGCTTGTCTAATGAAGTTGGGGTGGTTAGCAGCAACCTCAGACTCTCTCTGGGCTTCTTGGTTTAGAGGCAGATACTTCAGGCATTCTCCAATCTGGTTCTCTGGTACTCCTAAGGCAGGGTCATGTATCTGGAAAAAGATAAGATCTTTGGCAGCCGGTCTTCAGCTTGGTAGCCGCTGGACTCTGGGGAATGGGCTCTTCATCCAGTTATGGCTAGACAATTGGATAGACCATGACCCCATTGCCAATAAATTTCCCCTCTTCAAATTCTCAGAGAAAGATAGGGCGACGGATCTGATCCAAGATAATTCCTGGTTCATTCCTTCTTCCATCCCGGCAGAGGTTCACAGCTTCCTCCTTCAGCATACTAATCAAATTGACCCCCCCCTAGCCCTTCCAATTCAGACAAACTTTACTGGAAAGACACACCCTCAGGGGTCCTTTCTCTCAAACAAGCTTGGGAATCTCTGAGGTCTGGCAAAGCAGCAGTTCAATGGCATGGTTTTGTCTGGAACAAGCTCATTAACCCAAGACTTTCATGCTTTAGCTGGCGCCTTCTCCTTAGGAAAACTCCAACGGACTCATGGGCAATGCTCAAAGGGATATCCATGGCTTCAAGATGCTACTCCTGCCACTGCAACAGTGAATCAGATCGGCACATCTTCTTCTCTTGCCAAATAGCCCAGCAACTGTGGTCCTGGATTCTTAGTCTAATGAATATTTTAACCTCTCTTCCTAAATCGCCTTCTTCTATCTGGGCTGCTTTCATCAAGGGAAAAGATGCTAAAGGAAGGAACTCAGCAGCTGCTATCTTCTTCCAATCCATCTACACCCTTTGGTTCTTGAGAAATGAAGCCAAGCACTACAGTAAAAATCCTTCCCTTCTGATAGCTCAGAAGGTCTTCATCAATTTCTGCAGTGGCATGCTCTGCTCTTCTCCAGATAAGGCCCCTCCCTCTCATCAAATTTTAAGGGCCTTAGGGTGGAATAATTCTCCCTTCTCTCTTGGCTGAGTTGAGTTTTCCTTCACTAATGCTTGCCCTTTTCAGAGTGTTCAGCTTGAGAGTGGTTCTGTCTCAGTGAAGTGTTGAGTGTCGTTGAGTGGTGGGTAGGTCAAGAGCAGTATTTTGGCTACCCCCTTGCCATTCTCTGCTGTAGTGCTTTGCTTTGGCCTTCTTTGCTATGGCTTTGTGCTTCCAGTTGCAGGCTTGGAGGCTATTCCAGTGGCGCTTCGGTAGTCTCATGCCTGTCATCTTTCAAGAGTTTCTCCTGATTTCTGCTATAATTGGTGGTCGGTTTTGGCTGCTGGGATAAGCTCCCTTCCTTCCCTGACAGTCTAGTAGTTATCTCCTTGGGTGATGCCTTGCTTGGCTTTCTTGGGCGTTTTGTTTGTTCAGTGCTGAGCTGTGGCAGTGCATTAGTGGAGTTCTGTATTGCAGTGGTGTCTCAGAGTGCAGTGGTTAGATTGCTTTTGCTGTTATCAGTCTTGTGATTTGCCTATAAGCTTGTCTTCCTTAGGTGCTATCTCTTCCCTGTAGTAGCTGGTTTCATTGTTTTGGTTTTTCCTCGTGGAGCAGAGCTTCTTCTTTCAAATGTTTGCTCTCTTCCTGTTTTGGTCCCAGCTGGCTGTTAGCCCCTCCTTTTTTAGAGGTGGCCTTTTGTTTTGCTTGCCTCATTTGGCTGTATTTTTTCTTCTCCTTCCCTTTGGGGCTTTGCCCTTCTTTTCTTTCTTCAATACAAATTTACCAATTAGCAAAAACTGCATGATAAAACCGTTGGTGCAAAAGGTACAGGAGTCCAGAGGTGTTCGCTGCTGCACATCCAACACTTTATATAAACTGTCGACGACAACTATAGAAGGAAAAAAAAAAAAAAAAAAAAACTTGCTAGCAAACAACTAATTCTACACTCCCATCAAGTTCACCATCAACTTCAACGTCCAACATTAAGTTCAACATTCAATATCAATGCTTATCTCCCATTCACCCACTTAAAACATGCTCGTCGCCCATTCAACTTCAAGGCTTGTCTCCCATACTCCCTGATGCACTGAACATTCAATAGAAAAAAATTTATGAGTAAAACCTGATTTAGATTGAGAAAAGAGGAGGGAATTCAGATAATGGTGTATATAAAGAAATGGGGAATAATTCAGATAATGGTGACTTTACAGTTCTTGGAGAAAAAAATAATGGTTAGATGAAAATGTAAAGGAAAGAGAGCAGAAAAAACTAATTTGCCTATTAAGAGAACAAACAGAGAGAGGTGTGTGACACAAGGATGCTACTCTGTCCAACTTTTTTATGACGATTTTTCTTCTCTTTTCAGTAGTTTCTCATAGAATCCTTGTGTCATTTTGCGTTTTGCTAAAGGAAAAAGAATTCACGCACAACACATTCAAACAACCTTATCAAATGAATCTATTTATTTCATGGAATTAAAGCCAATACATTCAAATGGGGCAATTTGTTTGTATGAAATTGGAAAAATGAGAATTTATTGTGAGATCCACATATTCACTTACATGGAATTGGAATACACAATTATTTGTTTGCATGTAATTAGAATAAATAAGAACTTATTATAAGATGGGCTTCTTTATTTGCATAGAAGTATGAGCTCGTTTGTTTCCATGCAACTGAAATAAATTTTTTCCTCGTTATTTTATCTTATTCTTCTCTCTCATAATATCTCCAAAATGTTACGATATAATCCAAACAAATATTATTTCAGTTATACATTAAATATAGCCATGATATAATCAAAATTCTGCCTAGATTGGGTTTTGGATGAAACAGACCAACCCATCCAATCCTGCTCTTGTTAATTAACTTAGTCACCCTCAAGTCGAGAGATGATACAGACAAGTTGCACTCTAAGCCCAATAACCTTTTAAAACACCATGAACATAAAACGGAAAAAGACCTTAAAAAAGAAAAAGCATAGTTCTATAAATCTATAATTTAAGAATTGTTGTGTTTCATTTTATTAAAAATGAATTTAAGCTATTATAAACACCAACATTTATATAAAAAGTGGAGTTGATTTTCTTAAAACAAGTGCAAAATGTCCTTTAAAGTTTAAAGCGACTCTCATAGCGTTTTCTAATATAAAAATAGAAAAAAAGTGCATTTAGAGCCTACAAACCATGTGACCCTGCCATTTATTAGGTGCCTTGGATGGTGACTCGATTCACCACCTACCCAATCCGAGTCAACTCGAATTCAGATGTTTTTTTTTAGAACTACGTAACGGCTAAGATTTGATATGGGGGGCCATCATATCATCAAAATAAATAGTAAAACAGTGGGCACCAGATGTATGTATCCAAGTGGAGGATATGGAACTTTCATTATTTACCATACACAGCAAATATGCATATGTCAACCATCACATGTCATACCTGGACAACACACACACAACTGTCTGATAAACAGCCACCTGGAGAATTGTTGAATTAATTCTAACGCAGGTGCCTACTACATAAATTAAATCACACATGTTCAACTTGTCCATTTTAAGAAGTGAGAATCCGAAGCAAAAAGAGGGGAAAAAAATCAGACTGATGAGAGAACGGAGCGGAGCACCTGGCCTAGAAGAAATTTCCAAGGCTTGAAGTTGCGGATCGTATCACCGTTTCTTCCACTCATGCGACCGAGTAAGCATGTATATTTTCTGGTCAAAGTTTGTTCAGATGCAGGGTAAATTAAAATAAAATGAAATGAAATATGAAATCGAGAGAAAATATAAAAAAAAAGGTAGAGTTGTAATTCCATAACCATACCTTATTGAATTTCTTTGTAATCAATCGTAATGCTTGGGATGTAGGATATTTTGCACCAGTCCTCTCCTTTCTCTTTCTCCAGCCGCTCCGATAAAAGTGGACACCTTTGGATTGATAACCTTTTAAGTGCAGTAAGGCATTGCAGATTTGGTAAAGGCCTCAACTGTGGGCAATCCCAGATCTCGAGTATACAGAGTGATTTGAGTTGTTCAAACTCGTCAAATAGAGATGACAATTGTTCGCAGTTCCAGATCTCTAGAGTCTGAAGAACTTTGAGCTGCCCTAGCGCCTTAGGCAGAGATGACAATCGTTTACAGTTCTTGATGTGCAGAGTCTGAAGAGCTTTGAGCTGCCCTAGCCCCTCAGGCAGAGATGACAATCGTTCGCAGTCCCTGATGTGCAGAGTCTGAAGAGCTTTGAGCTGCCATAGCTCCTCAGGCAGAGATGACAATCGTTCGCAACTCAGGATGTATAGAGTCTGAAGAGCTTTGAGTTGCCCTAGCCCCTCAGGCAGAGATGACAATATTTCACAGTTCTCGATGCTCAAAGTCTGAAGAGCTTTGAGCTGCCCTAACCCCTCAGGCAGAGATGACAATCGTTCGCAGTTCTTGATGCGCAGAGTCTGAAGAGATTTGAGCCGCCCTAGCCCCTCAGGCAGAGATGACAATCTTTCGATGTGCATAGTCTGAAGAGCTTTGAGCTGCCCTAGCCCCTCAGGCAAAGATGACAATCTTTCACACTTCTCGATGTGCAAAGTCTGAAGAGCTTGGAGCTGCCCTAGCCCCTCAGGCAGAGATGACAATCTTTCGCAATTCTCGATGTGTAGAGTCTGAAGAGCTTTGAGCTGCCCTAGCCCCTCAGGCAGAGATGACAATCTTTCACAGTTCTCGATGTGTAGAGTCTGAAGAGCTTTGAGCTGGCCTAGCCCCTCATGCAGAGATGCCAATTTTGGACAACTGGAGATTCTAAGAGTGTGGAGTGATTCAAGCAGTTCCCATCCATTAGAGGGTAGTGATTCACAAGAGGATACATTAATCATTGAAGTCATGAGAGTGGTGAGGTATGGTAGTGGCTTAGACGACAATATCCCTCCAACATTTATGAGAGTCAAATGTAGAAGGTGCGGGAGTAGATTGTCATGCGCCCAAACGACTTCGTTGCAATTTACAATAGTTACTTCCCTTAAAGTACTGGGGAGGCAGTTGGGCGTTGCCTTCAGCTTCTTGCAATTGATAATTTCCAGCTTTTTGAGAGATGGCATCACCTCTCCATATTCCTGTGTCAACTTCCATTCTTCCCAATTGAGCATTGATTCGAAATGAAGCTCTTCAAGCTTTGGAAATCTTGTTTCTTTCCCCTGTGCATCATCGACATTTCCGTAAAACTGATCACCGCCCACCACTTTTACTTCATCAGCTCGAATTATTTCTAGGTATTTAAGTGAATGCAGTTTTCCAAGACCTGGCAGTAGCATGCACTTCCTGCAGTTCACCAATACGACTTTAACTAGACTAGAAAACTTTGAATCCTCCAACCAACTGGGAAACTTGGAACCTGCATAGTTTACTATCTTCAACTCTTTCAGGTTTGAATGAGGGGGTCTGAGGCCTTCCAATACGCTATCCATCCTTTCCATCTCATCATCTTCTAATGTTCTCCACTCTTCATCGCTCTTGTCGTTACAACATAAAGACAAAACATGAAGGTCACTCTTCTTGTGGAGTTCTGCTTCACTAGCATCATTCACGGTCATTATCCTCTGCAATTTTTCTATTCTTAATTCTCCTCTAAGAAGATTGAGATCTTTTAGTTCTCCAATCTTACATCCTCCGTTCTCATCCCCCACGGGGAACTTGCTCAAAGTTCGAAGGGAAGTTAGACTCCCGAGTCCATTCGGTAAAAACAAGAGCGTCAGAGTGTCTTGAATTTCAAGATGCCTCAATTTCACCATTTTGCTCATATCACTTGGCAGGATACAAAGACTTGTACATTCATTGAGTTTTAGAGTTTGCAAATTACAAAGATCAGTTACAAATTCAGGAAGCTCCTTGATATTTGACCTACTCAAATTGAGATACCTTAAATGTTTTAGTTTCCCAAGTGAGCTCGGTAAATTCTTCATTTGGATTCCACTCAAATCCAGTACTCTAAGAAATCTCATATCATTGAATAAACTATCAGGGAGTGCCCCAATTCTTGAAGGGCAAAGCAATAGGAGTGTGCGCAATCGTTTTTCATTGCACATTGGAGATGAAATGGATGACACAGCACGACTCACAAGCAGTGATAGGTGATGACAGTTTACAGAAAGTAATTCTGAATTTTCAATCCCCATGCAACAGTAGTCACCCGAACTGACAAATGTTGCTAGATCGTGAACAAGGTCGTGCAGCTTACATCGAACTATGTTCCCGTAATTATCTTTCTTTGCATCTTGAAACAATGAACGTGTCAGCAAATCATCAAAATACATTTCACCAATTTCTTCGATGTCCTGTTTCTTTGCTTTCTCAGATTTAATGATACCATGAGCCATCCATAACTTGACTAGTTCATCCTTGATTATCCAGTAATCTTTCGGAAACACCGAGCAAAATGAGAAACATCGTTGCAAATGGAGGGGCAAACTATAGTAGCTCAATAACAGAGCAGGTAAAATGCCACCATCCTTGGACAAAATATCCCATTCCCATATTTCACTTTCTAAGACGCGTTCCCAATACCACTTCGTCCTTCTACAACGCAAAAGACTTCCTAGTGCTCTTACAGGAAGAGGTATGCCTTTACACCTCTTTACAATTTTCTCACCTGTCTCAATCAGCTCCGGACACTCTTCATCTTCTGTCCCTTTGAGTGCTTTGTATTTAAAGAGTTTCCAGCAATCTGATTCGGATAGAACGCCCAATTTATGAATCTGAGTCGTTTCCATTGCTTCTGCAACTTGACGACTACGAGTGGTAACCACAATCTTGCTTCCCGGTGCAGCACCCATTAGTGGAACTCTCAGTTTCTGCCACAGCCGACCACTTTCATCCCAAACATCATCCAGCACAAGCAAAAACCGCTTTTTATCAATAGCTTTACGAAGATTGCGTTGCAGAGTGTCCAGGTCTGGGTTATTGGACGTGATCCCCACACCCATGGATTCAATAACTTTTATTGCAATGCTTTTCACATCAAAAGGATCTGACACACATACCCAAATGCTCACTTCGAAATGTGCCATCACTCTGTCATCATTGTAGATTAGTTGAGCAAGAGTGGTCTTGCCCAATCCGCCCATACCAACTATTGAAATAATGGAAACTGATTTCTCCTCTTGACTAGTCTCACTAACCAGTTGTTCAATTATACTCTTTTTAAAGTCATCTCTGCCAAAAATCTCTGATTCATCGACTAAAGAACTGGTCTGACGTTCTTCCTTGTTAGGCATTAACACATCTTCCCTTGTATCAACTTCTCTTAAATTGAATTTTTCCTTTTTGATTGAAATTTTATTTAGTTTCTTTGTTGTTTCCCTTATCCTCTGTCCAATGTCGTACTGTAACTTGACTTGCTTGAAATATTGGTAAGGAGAGGGAAAGGAAAGCCGCACCCTCTTCGGATGACGAGTCTCATCTTTATCTTCTTGTGATTTGCTAGCATCAGTCAGCCACTCATCTAGTATGTCCTCCACCTCATACGCCACTTCTTTGAGCTCCAACAGCCAATCTCGGACCCGCTTGTTTGTCACTTGATTCCTCTCAGCATCCTCCAGCACAGCTCGAATGGCTGAAAATGTGATTTAAAGTTCATTAACCTCGTTCTCCACTCCAAACAGCGAGCTCAACCCATCTTTGGCTATGGAATACAAGTCTTCCAGAACAACTGACACAAGTGCCTCTATTGCCATGCTATCTTTTTCTAGTGCGCAAGCTGCTTCAATTGGTCCTGAGTTACATAGGCCATGGAACATCTATTAGCTTGAGAAGCTGAAAATCTTTCTTGTCTTGTTGCAAAAGAATAATAACGAATTTCTGCTTCGTTGAAGAGAAAGTAAATAGATCACAATTCAGTCATATTTTTGGGTTGCTTTAGTAGATGTACATCCAGTCATTTGAATTTATGAGTGAGGGCTGGTCTTAGGTTTAAGATTATTACATCCCATGGAAAGGATGGCCATGTTTCAATCTAGATTGATTATCAGATTTGATATGGGATTATAAAAATTTTGGATCACAATGGAAGACAACCAAGATTCTAACCGACTAAATAAAATATAAACCAAATTTATGCAAGCTCTTTGATAATGTGACCCACCAAAAACAGATTTTCAAACTGGATCGATATAACCGAGATAGCTGATGGCGGGTGGAATTCTGATCTAGGTAGCCCTATTAAATAGCTCATAGTTTTTATAATGGAAAATTTACGTTGATCTATCCTATGAAATTATAAGCTTTACTAAACTTTAAAGTGCTTTATATGTTATATATTAATACTTACTTTACAAGGCATTTATCAAATTCCATGCACCCCACTATCTTAAAACCGGAGAAGCTATGAGTTTTTAAAAGGGGCATTTGGCGATAAGTCCCTCGACATTGCGTTTTATAGCCTAAGGTCCATCATACTTTCTCGTAGCGGCGGCAGTCCTCATTTAAAATTGAGACGGACAAAAAGAAAAAAATGCCCCTCTATGCGTCGGCAAAAGCGCTACGCTAAAAACCGCTTCAAAACATACAGAGCATCATTCAATCTGCAAATAATTCAGTTAAATTTATTTCAAAACACGCAAATAAATTTGAATAGATACAAATAAATTTCAAAATACACAAATAAAATTAAAAAAAACACAAATAGATCTCATAAAACGCAAAGAAATTTGCAAAACAACTCAGACAGATTTATTCAAAAACTCAATTAAAAATTTTTAAACGGAAATAAATTTGTCAGAAACTTGGATTAGTTTTTCGGAAACTCGGATAAAGAAAAATTTGCCAAAACTCAGCTAAAGATAAGTTTGTCAAAAACTCAGATAACAAATTTATCTGAGTTTTTGTCTAGTTTATCAGAGTTTTTGTAAAACTTATCTGAGTTCTTGGACAATCATCTGAACATTACTCACTGTGCTTTTTTCACAACAAATCTACTTCATATATAGCCATTGAATTTTGAGTCATGAGATTAAAGGCTATGATCATTTGATTGGGATTGAAATGGGACATGGATACAATCCAAATCCACATCTATTCATCTCCTACACATTTTAATAAGAAGGAACAAAACTGTAGCTTGACCTCGTCTATCTTTCACACAGAACTTTTAACTTTTAGGTGGCCTTGCAGTTAGTTGCCTATTTCTAGTATACAATTCATCACAAAAATGCAGATTTTCCTTTATACTTTACACCTACCACTTGGTGTTCCTCACCTTTTTGGTGGGCATATAGCTGATCATTAGTCATCTGATGGCCCCATAGACATACGAGGTAGTTGGACGGTTATTAGAAAGCCAAAATAAAATTAATGGTTCTGGTTAAACCTACACCTTCAATTCATCTACAAATTGTGGCCCATTATTTGTGGGATTTGGATTTGGTAGTGATGGAACTCTGTGCCAAGACCAATGGTTGAATCTAGCAAGAGTAGTTTCCGGTTTCCCTCAATCCTCACCATTCACTTGCCAAAACTCAGATAAAGATAAATTTGCCAAAAACTCAGATAAATTATCTTATCTGAGTTTTTGGCAAATTTATCTGAGTTTTTGTCCAGTTTATCAAAGTTTCTGTGAAATTTGTCTAAGTTCTTGGCAAATTTATCTTAGTTTCTTATAAACTCTGATAAATTATCTAAACTCAGATAACTTTTTAGAACAAGAAGGCCATTGTTATGTGAAACTCTGATAAATTATGTAAACTCATATAACTTTTTAGAAGAAAAAGGCCATTGCTATGTGCTATGCTTCTGCTAACAGGCTGAACAAAACAACTCAGAAAACGAAATAGAAAAATATCCTTCCAAACTACTTATTTTCAAAACTCAGATAAATTTTCAAAACTCAAATAGCAACAGTTTTCTTGCAGGAAAGAGACAGAGACCTCGTTTTTTGTTGCTATGATTGTAAGAGATAGACTTACACGAAATAGAAAAATGAAAGAAAAGGCAATACAGCAGCGGGTTTTTGTGTTATGTAGAACCCGTCGCCAGAAAAGGCCGGGACTGGTCACGTTTCCATCGTCGGGCCGTCGCCGTAGTGGCTGGTGTAGTTGGAGATGGCCGACTTCGATTTGCAGAGCTCTCTAGTGAAGTCCTTCATTCCTAGAGAAGAAGACGGAAGGGGTTCTCCAAGACAATAGAGAATGAGAGAGAACTTGGCCTAAGAATATGGGAGAATGGAATATTTAAACTTTTAAAATTCAAAGTTTTATACTCAAACTTTTGAAAAGGACAAATTAGGCATGAAAATATATGATGTAGCATATTAGGGACCTCTCACCAAAATATCTTCAACTGTATGGACTATAGACATTAAAGAAAAAGTTATTGGATTGGTTGCCTTAAAAGACTGTGCTTAAGGACTTATAACTAATTTACCCATTTTTTAAATAGATGGGCCCACTGGGTGATGTACAAGTGGGTTCCGAGTTATGAAAATCTAATGGGAACTTTGGAAATGGAAATTCAAGTTCATAGAAGTTTACATGTGATGACAAGGTAAAAGAGGAGTAGGTGGCGTCTCTATCCTTCCTTGCCTCTATCCTGCCTTGCTGCTTTGATAAAGAGATTAAAGACGCGGAAACACAATGCCCCCAATGTGGGAAACAAACATTGACTAGCATTAAGGCCCCGTTCTTTTACTAGAATTCCTGACAGGAATTCAGGCTGTCTAGGAATTTAGAATTCCTGTCAGGAATTCTGTGTTTCATTACCAGAATTCCTCGGCATTTGAAATTCCGAGCATTTGAAATCCCAAAAAACTCAGCATTTGAAAAACCACTTTAACAAAGAGGATTTGAAAATCTCACTTGACACAGGAATTCCGGGAGAGAGACGACGACATTCTGAGAGCTCAGGCAAGAATTCAAGCCATGAATGAAACAACGAATTTAGAATTCCAGAATTTGGCAGCATTTCAAATACTAGCATTTGAAATTCCCAGACAACCACCAGACATGAATTCTATGAATTCTAATAAAGAAACGGGCCCTAAGTGATGGAGACACTCTATCACATCTAAGCTGGCATTTTTAACTTTACAAACCAAACTTTTCAATGGCTCTGTGAACAACTATTGCTTGGGCCTGTTTCTTAACTTAAAAATTCCATAAACGAATTTAGGATGATGGGGGTTTTGGGGACATGATTAAACTTTCTTTTTTTTATTTTTTTATTTTTTTATTTTTTGCATTTATAAATATCTTATTTCTTGTCTAGATGCAGTAATTTAAAAGGTATCAAATAACTTTTTGAGAACTCTTAGTGCCTGTTTGGTTAGTGTTATTTATAAAAGGAATTAGGCGTGTTGGAGATTTATGATATGATGTGACATCTTGTTTCCTAAGTATTACAAATGTTCTGTTTGTTGTAATAATTCATAAATTTTAAACCACATGAAAAGATATATATATATATATATATATATATATTTAGCCCTAAATTTCAGCATTCCAAAAGCTAGAAGGGGGTTGAGCATTTGAAATCCTACTTTGGAAATAACATTTGAAATTTTCAAAATTCTTCCAAACAAACAGCCCTTAGTGTGTGTTCCACGCTAAAGACAGCCTGTAAAAGCTATTAGTGATTTCCCAGGTGGTTGCGAATTAGAATTTCAAATTGAAACACAGAAAAACCCCATTAAAAAAATTCTAGACATAAATAATAAGAGCCCATTTGGTTGAGTTTATTTCTGATAGGAATTTCATAAGAATTCCTCTTATCAGGAAGTCATGACAAAAATGTAAAGGATGTCCCAGGAAATTCAAATTTTCATATTTGTTTGGGTTTCAGTGGTTGAAATTTGTATCCAAGTGAAAATCACTTAGGGCACGTTTGTGTACACACCCTTTCTATTAAAAGGGAAAATTGCCGCATTAGCAAATTCCATAGAAATGAAAACTTCGGAAAATGATTTCCGTAAAATTTAGAAATTTATGTTTGGTGAAATTTTTTTTTGGTGCTAATGTTATTTGGTGCGGCTGTGGATTTCCCCATTGAGTTTGTGTTAATGTTGTTTGGTGCGGCTGTAGATTTCCTATAGAAAATCAAAATTTCTTATTTGGTGAAATAATTTATTGCAGACAAATAACATAACATACATATTATTTATTCAACATCAAATAATTATTTATTTAAAGAGATAAAAAATGAAAGAGTAGTAGGGTTTTGGGTTGAAATGGATAAGAGTGAGGAAAAGAGGGAGAAGTTTTCTGAGGACATCCATTTCCCATACCCCTCATAGGAAACCCATTTCCACTATTATTAAGGAAAATGCTGACGATGCAGGAAAGCGTTTCCTCGGAATTGTTCTGCACCAAACGCCGAAAAAATGAATTTTCAGCGGAACACCGTCCACTTTTTCACGGAAAAGTGTTGCACAAACATGCCATTATCGCCCATTGATTTCTCTTATTGCGCAAGTGAATTCTTCTAAAACTGAGAATGCACTATTTAAAATTCTACTTATTGAGAAACAAAATCATTAAAATTCTCCAAATGCTCCCACAGCATACCTCCAGATGCTCGGTACTAAGTTACATAGGCAAAGTAACGTCTATTAGATCGAGAAGCTGAAAATCTTTCTTGACTTGTTGGGAAAGAATGAATAGTAAAACCACATTGTACAGGCAATTGACCTTATATATATTGTACTAAACTAGAGCAGATGTGAGTCCTCACTCATTATGTTTAAGGATTCTTAAGCTATTCCCTTAATTAATTAGAAAAAATCACCTATAATAAACTATTTAAGCTTTTTTCTTGTTTTGGCCCGAGCAGGAATGGACAAGCGGTCGAAAATATGAAATATCATCAGTAGTTTGAAATACCCAAGTATAAATGCTCAGTTTTTTAAACGTTAACATTGTATTATGAATCCTGGCTAATTGGTACATACAGGCAAAATGAGATTAATTTGGTTTTAAATATCAGAGATAATTTCAGTGCATATAATTTTCGTATTGAATCATTAAAATATTACTAATTAATTGTCAGTCGTATGACCAACTTCCAAAATATCGGCATTATCCTGATATGTATCCAGAGGCGGAACCATATTGAGGCCCCCCAACCTTTGAAAACTCCTTTTAAAACACAAAAATGGGCCCCCCCAGGTTTTTGGAATTTTTTTTTCTAAAACCCATCCAGCCTTGGCAAAGGTGTGGGAAAAGGTATATAGGAACATAAGGAGGGGGAAAGGAAGGAGAGAAAAGGCAGGAATGTTCGAGAGTGCTCCTGCCTTGTGTATTGGATTCTGGTGCACCATGTCAGTCAACTAGAAGGGTTGAGTTGGGTCGGTGGGACAAGTGGTGTGATGGGGGAAGGAAGAGTTTAGAGTCCATGTGTTGGGCATGTGAGTGACTGGGCCACACCCACACCACAGTGACCACACATCTGGAAATGGTGCATCTTACATACCATCAGGTGAGGACTGAGGACTTAGAAAGTTTGTGGAAGGATGGTTGTGGACATTGAGAAGTGGGAGGGAGGTTTTACTAGGGGCAGCGGAAATACTTTTCAATGTTCTCCTCAGGTGGAGTCCACTTCTCGACAGTGGAAACGTATGGTTGAAGCCACCTGGACTTGATGGCCCATTGTCAAACTGGCCATGTGAAGGCACACACACTCATGGGTATGCAAGTTAAAATTTATCACTCCCTAGTCCAACATTAGGTGGGGAAGAGAGAGACTGATTAATTTTTGTCATCTTGGGACAGAGATGCTTCACTGAGGATATCTGTAGATGAGGATCTCATATTGGGATCCTCAGCTGCACTGGTTCTTATGGAGCCCACTTGAGGATGGGATTGAGGGAATTGAAAGATCTCACCCACACAGGATAAAGGCTCATATCATCATCATAACTACTTAAGCAACGGCCCATAAGTTTTCATCATTCAAATGAGTGCACTATCAATCCAATGGTCTAGTGTGCCAAACTTGGGATAAGTGATTATCAAGGGGGAGTGTAGGCAGGGTGTTTCTCTAATTTATGATTGAATAGATACTGGTTTCAATTTTCATGTAAAATTTAGTCTTGAATCGTAATATATTCTCTAATTTATGATTGAATAGATACTGGTTTCAATTTTCATGTAAAATTTAGTCTTGAATCGTAATATATTTTTCATGCTTGAACTTACAACTATGTCCAAATAGATACTGGTTTCAATTTTCATGTAAAATTTGGTCTTGAATCGTAATATAATTTTCATGGTTGAACTTACAACTATGTCAAAAGAAAACTTTAAAATATGATAGTTATAATAATTGGTGAAATAAAATTTTATTCAAGTTTTGCGGGCCCCCCCCCACCAGATGAAATCCTGGCTCCGCCCCTGTACGTATCATTGCATAGAAAACAAAATGAAAAAAGAAGGGAAAGAGTTGTAACTGTTGAGGAGTGGGCTCCACCCGAGGGGTTTAATAAAAAGTAATTATGCTGCCTCGAGATTATAGTATGAATAGTAAGGGTGAAAAACAATTAATATGGTATTAGAGCAGTGTTAGAGCAGCGTTGCCAGGGTTGGATTTAGTGAGTGGGAGTGTTTTTTATTTTTTTAGTAAAACTGAAGGGTAGTGTTGAGGTGAGCTTAAGAAACTTAAAAATACCTGACGTGCTTCTTTCCTCACTTCGCTGATTTGTCTTCTTCTGTTCTTCCTTTTCCTCTTCTCTTTCCCTTCCTCTCCAGTCTCGGGTGATGAAATGAAATGGGTTCACCTCTTTCCTTTCCTTCAGTCCCACCCTATCTGAAGCAATTAGCATTTAACACACGAGGAAAACATAAAAGCAAGATCCTTTGAGTTTCCTACGATGAATTCATGTGATCTCGAGTGCTAAGGAGGACCCAGTGTCCCCAACGGGGGAGACACATGACCAGCACTGCAAGCACCACTCTGCACTTTTTCGAAAATGGATCCCCTGTTTGGTCCAATGAGGGGTGCCACACGGGGAAAGATGATCCCATCTAAAAAATTTTCTGTCTCCTTTAAAAAAAAAAGAAGCTTCATTCCCATGTGGCATCCCCCATTGGACCAAACAAAACAGGGGATCCGGATCCCACTTTCCCCGTGACTCACATTCATAGAGACAGTACCATGACTGGAATTATTTTAACTTTTCTGAAAGTGACAAGGATAGATCAAAGAAATCTTTGATTGGCATTTGGTACATGACCAAGTAATTGATAATAGCACAAAACTCAAGTGAAAATTAAAACAGATGGAAAATCGCATGATACGGACATTTGTTTTGGGTTATGACCATCAGTTTCAACTCCCAAGTGCTTAGACTAAGAGTGTGGATTTGTGACCGCTCAACTGTCGTCGTCGTTTGAATCTTCATGGTAATCAAAAATATTTTTGTAGTGGAAACCTAGTGGAAACTTTGGGCCTCATTCCTTATCCAAATTTTAACAAGAAATATTGGGATGCTAGGCTCATTTTATGACATGATATGATAGTTCACAGCCGATATTTAACAATGTCTGATAGCTTTAACCCAAAATTTTATGTTTTAGCCTTTTAAAAGGTCTCAAATGACCTTCTGAGACTCATGCAATTCCACTCTCTATGCCTTCTGAATTCTGATGGGGTTTCAAAAGCTCCACCAAGAGGAGGAATTTAGAATTTCATCTCAAATGGTTGACTTTTGGAGAACTTGAAATTCCTCCGAACATAAATTCTTAAAATTCTAATAAGGAAATATCTCCTTAGCATTATGTAGAATCTACTGCAAAAGCCATTGTTTTTGGATTTTTTCCATATCAATTAAATGTGCAGCTAGGTATAGTCTTTGAGGTGTTTTATTAAAGGATCACCTTTTTATTTTATTTTTCCAACCATCCTTCTTGAAATGCCCTCTTTCCACATTGATTGGGTTTTTTTTTAAAAAAAAAAAAAAAAAACTATAACAAATTTCTGCTTCGTTGAATAGAAAGTTACCCTGTTCACAATTCATTCATATTCTTGGATTGCTTAAGTAGATATGCAGACTCTTTGATACTCACTAATAACAGATCAGAAAACTAGATGGCTATAATTCAGATAACTGATCGCACGTGGAATACTGATCTAGGTAACCCTGACATGTAGACACTGGCGGATTTAGGATTTTTATTTGGGTGGGCCAGATAATGGTCAATTGAAAATTTCAAATAATTTTTTTTACTAAACATTTTTCACCAAAATAATAGCAAAAGAGGAAATAGTAGACAGTGCCGGATTCAATATTTTTATTTGGGTGGGGCTGATAATGGTCAATTGAAAATTTCAACTATTTTTTTTTTTTTGCTAAACATTTTTCACCTAAATAATAGCTAAAGAGGAAATATATTACATTTAAACATATAGACACAAAATACTTAACTACATCTGCTAACATTAATTTCTCTCATAAAATATCAACTCAAACTAACATTACCTTGTTTCACCCAAACATTTATGTCAAAATTAATGCTTATGAAAGATCACTGCAAATTCAAGGTGAATAGGCATGGGAAAAAATTGGATACAAAAACATTTCTCAAAGCCAAAAAGACATTTGCATACGTGGGGCGGTTGTTTAAACACATGTGGGCCATGATGTAGAGCCCATTGGACTTTTGGGAAGTTTCAAGGTCTCCCCATGTCATCAAAACATAGGCCCGCCCTTGTAGAGTTAGAAATCTTTTTGAGGTTTTTGCTCATAACCCCTAAGGTTTGTAGGATTTGCAAATAAGCTCTTGTGGTTAAAATACCCTCTTGCCCTTTTATTTGAATACCTTCCATCTCATTTCTCAAAATTAGTAGCTTTACCGGGACTATAAGTTTTTTGAGTAAAATGATACTTTCGCCCATATTTTTTTTCCATATATGCATAAGTTCAAAAGTTTGGATTTATTTTTCTTTAAAGCTTGCAAAGGGGCAACCAAGCTTGTTTCATCCAACCCAACCCGCCCCGTGACAGGTAAGTGGCATGTGATACCAAAAGCACCCTGTTTGGGCAAGGGTTAGGTCGCGCCCGAGGCGGGGCGGATTACATCAACAAAACCCAAATCCACCCCATTCAAAGAAAATCAATAACAAACCTGCCCCTAAAAGGAGTGGGGCAGGGCGGGGCGGGGCCCATTTAAATCCAACCCACTGCCATATCTAACTACTATAGAACATTTAGTGGGACAGAGTAATCCTACATAAATCCATTTTTATCAATACATGGCCCATTTCATTAAATCTAAATTGATCACAATGACAATTAAGACTTGTTCTTATAGTTGGTTAAAATTGACCCAATCCATGCACAACCCCCTATTAGTTTGATGAGAGTTTTAAATACATTATTAGACTTCATATGCATGGGAGAATTCGAGAGAGACAACTGGGACGTGAGATAAAATAGTGATATTTTTATAAATAAAGACATACTTATCTTTGTTTAAGGAATTTAAGGCTAAAGTTAGACTTTATATGCATGGTAGAATTTGAGAGAGACAACTGGGACGTGAGATAAAATAGTGATATTTTATAAATAAAGACATACTTATCTTTGTTTAAGGAATTTAAGGCTAAAGTTGTTAGTTTTATAGAAAGAAATCAATAAAAATCTTTTGGTGGCTGCTTATTCTTATTATGACTAGTGATTTTGGGGACATAGAAGGTATTACAATGAAAAAGCAGGTGGTATATGCAAATATTGAAACCACATGGCTTATTTACATATTCTATAAACCTTAGGGGTATATTAAAAAAAATTCAATCCTTTTATATTTGATGGTTGACATCCTCAACTCAGAAATAAAGATTTTTTTTTTGTTTTCTCTTCTGCTATATGTGAAATTTTTTCTCCTGCATTAAATATTTCAATGCCATATGTACCATCCTCAAAGCCACGACCCCTTAATTTTATGGGTCTCACCATGACGAAGTGGGTGTGGATAAATTTGTGAACGCTATATTTTTCCCCGTTGATCAATCATAATTTTAATAAAACTATAATCTTTACTAAACTTTTAGTACTTTCCATGGTATATTTTATCCTTACTCTATACCAGGCATTTATCAAATTTCATGCAGCACTTTACTAGTTAAATTAAAGTAAAGTGAATCTAGACAAGAAATGACAAGGGGTTATACCAAAAGTACATATTTTCAAAATTCCTTTCGAATTTTTCAAAAAATGTAAAAATAAAAAACAACCTCCTTTATTCACTAAAAAACAAAAATACTTCACTTGTCTATACGGAAAGTCAAAAAAATTTCATACCAAACAACTAAAAGTAAAATACCGTTATAAGACTTTATATTTTATTCTCTCTTGATTTAATGCTTCACTTCACCATACTTCCAAACAGGCCCTAAATCACTATAGATGTGAGAAGCTAAGTGGTTTTTTTTTATAAAAAAAACAGGTTGATCCACTGTGTGGAGAGTTCCTAGTAGCCCCACGATATGAGAAACTAACGGGCTTCCCGTTCTGGGAAAATTGGGAAAGGAGCCTCTTTCTTTTTTAAAAAAAAGAAAAAGAAAATGAATTTCTTGAGTTTTTACAGCAGTTGCTGGTGAGTCTCTATCTGGACTGTGAAGTCACTCCTTTGATGAGGAGAGGAGAGGCGGGCCCTTTGGTGTCAGAAACGCACATGACTGACTTAGCATTGGAAGGACCATCATCACAAACCCCAAGTCCATGATGGACACTCTTTACAAATTACAATACGTTAGCTTGGCATTTCTTTCAACTTTTCCAAAAGAGATAAGATATACAGAAACTTTATGTTAAATCTCTACATTAAAAAAAAAAAATTTGGTAAGGGCAATCGTGCAGAATTGAAAGCTTCGCATTTTAACTTTTCTAAGAGGGATAATCAAAAAACTAAATGAATACTCTCCTGCGGGCCCGGGAGAAAATTTCAAGTATATAGAGGGCTAAGTACAGAAGAATTTCATTTGTATTTGGCAGATAAATTTTGACATTTGCTCATTATGGAAGCTCTATGCATATCATTTAAACACAAACCCCTAGGAAATTTTCAGTTGCAACAAGAAAGTAGATGGACTTGATAAAAGTATTTTACTCATTTTCCGGAATGATTTGAATATTTTAAGAAGATATAAAAATTCTACACAATTCTTTCAATCAGGTTTTCTCCATAAATTTTTTTTTAAATGATAAAAATAACCTTATCTTATTTTTCAATTTTTCCCTTCCATAAAACATTTGAGAGAAATGACCTTGTCCAATCCAATGACCTAGTGGGGCCCACTTCATATGCTTATTACATAATTTTAGTTGAAAATACATCACCCTTGTTAAAAATTAGAACATTCTGAAAGTACATGCAAGTAGTTATAGAAAATAACTTCTGGCTACTAATAAAATCTAAATGTGATTAGCAACTTTAAATTTAAATGCACAGCTAACTACTTTACACATTTTCACGAGCCTAACTGCCATAACTACTAATGGAATAACTTATAATTTACAATTTAAAAAGCTTAAAGAAAATTACCTTAATTTCAACACGCAAAACCTGCCTTTCTCAATTTGTAAGGGATTGTTTTTGCATTTCAGACTTTATTACTGCAGAATTGTAGGAGGTTAAGGCTTTGCTATCGGAGAAGAGCCGGTATGAGTTTGATTTCATTTTCATGGGAAATATGTAAATCACTGCATTTTAAGAAATATAGGCAATGGTTAGTGAACAGAAAATGTCTATCAACACAAGTTTGCATAATATTGGATCATCCATGGAGGACCATTTTATCCCATCTCAAGGAAACCAGTGGACAATCTCACTCAATTACAAATGTTTACCTCTTAACTTACTTCCATGTTCTAAACAAGCAATCCAAATTCCTCGATACAATAGATGTTAGCATCTGTGCATAGGGGACCACGTGAGATTACACTTAAAATCCAAGTAACAGATAATACGCCCCTAACATGGAAATAATCAATATTGATTTGCTTAGTTGGTTTCCCAATCAGTTTATATTCAGGTCTCCCTAAGATAGTTTTCTGAGTAGCTGAGAATATTAACTCTTAAGAGATTAGGAAAATAATCTTTATACCATTGTCGGCCTCTTCATACCATTGTGACAGATATCATTCTTGGGAATTTAATGTCTAGGTGAAACATAGGATACCCACAAATTTGAAGGTTTTTCTTGTGTGGTAGAACTAAAGTGCACCGTCATTACAAGGGGTGTAAAAAACACCGAAAAAGCGTCTAACCAACCACACCGAACCGACGGTTAATAACCATGCATGTTTCACAGTTTCAAAAAGTAGTGTGGTAAAGTAAGGTTCAGCTTCCAATATATATATATATATATATATATTACCAGTAGTTACTTTTCTTTATCACATAAAACTATGTAAAGTACAGTAAAGTAAAGTCAATACAAATGGCAACTGCTATATAACTCTCATCTCCCTACTTTACTTCACAACACACTTCATCTTACTTTACCTCATCTTTTACTATGATGTGACATAACGTTTATTTTACTAACATATTTTATGCCCTAACGTAGATGTGACATATTATCCTTTCACCATGTTTCAATGAAAAAATGTGTGATAAAGTAAACTCTAGCTGCCAGTTTTTCTTCAGCATGAGTCACTTTTTCTTTACCATATAAACTATGGTAAAATGTGATAAAGTAAAGTCAAAGAAAAATAAACTACTTTACCACTTTCTCCACTTTACTTCACCATATACTTTATCTCACCTTTACCATGATGTGTCATTTGCCTTTACTTTACCATAAATGTAAACAAGTACTTTATGATAGATTTAGTGAAGTTCTTTACTTTACTATACCACTTTGTAAACCTCAGTTTGAAAGGCTTTTATATTAGAGAGTTTTCTAAAGAGGAAGAGTTGTAAGAAAAAATATTGAACTTTTTGAAAGAAAATGATCTATTCTTCATATTTTTCTTGAGCTACTAAACTGGCAAGATTTTTTCTTTAGATGATGAAAAATTATACTCTATAAAATATTACTTTCTTATAATTTCTTGTGCATAATACTCACTTTATGAGGCATTTATCAAATTTCATGCGCCTCTAAACTATGATAAAATGTGAGAGGGAAGGTGTTTTATTTTAAAATAGGTGGGCCACTATGAGACTTACAAGTGGGCTCCAGATATGAAAAACTGATGGGTTCCTCGTTCTAGGAAATTTGGAGAAGTTCAAGTTTTTATAAAATGCCCCTTTTAGTTTCTATATACTGTGGTTTACTTTCTATATAGTATATCACCTTCGTTTTAGAACTTTTTTTTTTTTTTTCTTTTTTTACTTTATATCAACCATCCAAGTACATTAAAAAACGTAACTTGCTACTCATTTTATTTCAATCTTCAACCCAATTCTCTTTAGGGCACGTTTGGTAAACGTAGAAGAATCCTCTATTTAGTGGATTCTCTCCATTTCCAAAGAAGTCCACAATCCTCAAGTAGGATTTCCAAAGAGAGTTCCAAGTTTGGATGGAAGGAGGATTCCTACAAATTGTAGAATGTATGATTCAATGGTTATAAATATGTTTTATAAAAATTACCAAAATCCATGAAAAATCAAGACTTCAACTTTCACCTTAAAGTTGTAAGTGGTCATCTAAAAAATCTGAACGGTTTAGATCGTGCAAAGAGGGCCCATAGGAATAAGAAATTAATATTTTAGTACCTGAATTTTTTTGCAAATATCTCAAGATATGGTAAGGATCAACGGTTGAAATTTGTCAACTATCCGTGTTTGACCTTGTAGAAATAACTATTGGTTCAGATCATGATTTTAGGGCCCACAGGAACCAGAAAATTGAAAACAAGGGACTGTATTTAATCCCCTTTTTTGGCCCACTACATCACAGAATATGGCATTTTAACGGTTTGGACGATTTTGTAAATATCTCATGATCTATGATGAATCAACGGCTGAAATTTTGTGACATAGCCGTTTTGAACCTTCTTAACACTTTTATCGGTTCAGATCTTGATTGTGGGGCCCATAGAAACCAAAAAATGCAAAAAACCGATCTGATCTAAATTAACGCCTGAAATCATTGTAGCTCCGCAAATCCTCATTTGCGTGGATTCCACAGATCCGGGGGGGGTGTCTGACACCTAAAATAATTGAAAACGAGGAATCCTCGCATCCATTCAAGGCTTTTCCACGCTGAATCAAACGTGGGTTTTCCACTAAATCACGGAAAACCAGCAGAAATCCGCGGCGAGGATGTGTGCCAAACGTGTCCTTAATTTCAACAAAAGATGCACCCCAAAGGAGAGCAACCTAATCACTCTCTTACATCTTTCTTTATATTATTTTTGCTGCCAGCTAGTGCAAGTCTGGCAGCAACCGTTTGCACAAGACGGAGAGTTTTCACGCCCATTTTGTTTAGGACACTCAAGTGGGTGTTTCAGTTTTTACAATAACCATGCAATCTAATCATGATCAGGGGACCAAAAAGTTAAACCACAAGTGCCAACCAAGATTAATGGTTCGGATTTTCCATTTGGGCTCCCAAAAATTGCTCCCAAATTTTTTTTTTCGAATTACATAATCTCTGCGTCTTTTCTCAGATTACTTCAAATTCGTGAGGATCTAAAGGCTTATGCTTCATATGTGAGTAAGCCTTATGCTCCAAACATGATAAATGGTTCAGATCAGGCCTTTGATAATATGAAGAGCACAAAGAGAAGATCTTCTCCATGAATACAAAGAGAAGGGTTAAGGAATACCTCAATCATGATCTTGTATGATCAACCTCTTTCTTCACTGCAAACAGCAAGCTGAATCCATCTTTGACTATGGAATACAACTCTTCTACAACAATTGATCGCACAAGTACATCTGTTGCCATGCTAGTGTGCACGGGAGATCTTCGTGTGCAAAGCTGCTTCACTTAGTCCTGAGTTACATAGGTATAGGAACATCTCTTAGATCAAGATATTGAAAATCTTTCTTGGTTTGTTGTGAAAGAATTAAGTAGTAGAACAACATTGTGTACGGGCAATTGACCTTATATATCGTACTAAACTAGAGCAGATGGGAGTCCTTACTCATTATGTTTCAGGATTCTTAAGCAATCCACTTGATTAATAAGAAAAAACCACCTATAATAATCTGTTTAAGTATTTTCTTACTTTGGTCCGAGAAGGAATGGACAAGTGGTCAAAAATACGAAATACCATCAGTAATTTGAAATACCCAATTATAAATGCTCAATTTTTAAACGTTGTATTATCAATCCGGGCTAATTGGGACAAACAGGCAAAAAGAGATTAATTTGGTTTAAAATATCAGAGCTAATTTTAGTGCATATAATTCTCGTATTGAGTCACTAAAATATTGCTAATTAATTGTAAGACATATGACCATACTTTCAAAATATCGGCATTATCCTGGTACATATCATGGCATAGAAAAAAAATGAGAAAAAAGAGAAAAGAAAGAGTCATACCTGTTGAAGTAATTATGCTGCATCAAGATTTTGATAGGAATGGTATGGCTGAAAAAAAATAATATGGTAATAGAATAGCGCTCATAGGTTTGGTCTACTGAGGAGGTGGAGGTTTTTTTTTTTTGGTGTAAAACTAAGGGGAGTGTTGAGATTAGATTAAGAACCTTAAAAAATACCTGTCGTACTTCTTCCTCTTTACTTCTTCTACTTGCTCTTACACTTAGGGCACGTTTGGCAACAGTTTGCGCTGTAGATTCCTCGCGTATTTTCTGCCCGATCGTGAATTTGTTACGTTTGGTTCACAGCGAATTTTAAGAGGGCAGACGTTGGAGATCCGCAGAAGCAATTATTTCTGCATTCCGACCCTCCCCCTCGGATTCTGGAAATCCGTAGAACCAAAGAAAAGCGGAGCTACAGTGCCGATGAACAGTAAAAACGATAACTTAGACCATAAGAGAATTTTGCTTTGGAAACCTATCTTTTGGGCTAATCATGTTTAATTCCTCAAAAACGGCTATATAATGAAATATCAACCGTTGATTCATCATAGATTTTAAGTTATTTGCTTTGGAAAACAACTAGCTACTAATTTTTCTAAGTACAAAAAAAGGGGATAAAAAACAGTGTGATGTTTTCAATTTTTTGGTTTCTGTGGGGCCCAAAATCATGATCTAAACCGTGAGCCATCTCCATAAGATCAAATACGGCTAGCTTCCCAAAATTCAGCCATTGATTCTCACTAGATTTCAAGATATTTGCAAAAACGTCCAGATTTTAAAATATTAATTTTTTATTTTGTGGGCCCCCTTCGCACGATCCGAACCGTTCAAATACTCTAGATGACCAAGTCCAACTTCAAGTAAAAATCTGAGGTCTTGATTCTTCATGGATCTTGAGTTATTTTAAAAAAACTTACAACTATTTGATCCAATATTCTATTAATGGTAGGAATCCTCTTTCAATGCCAAACTTAGAATTCCTCAGTACAAATACTGTATGAGGATATCTTTAATTCCAGGAGATGGAGGAAATCCACTAAAAAGAGGATTGCTTCCGTAACATGGACTGTTGTCAAACGTGCCCTTATTCTTCTTTCCTCACTTCTTTCATTTCTGTTCTTATGTTCTTTCCTTTCCTCCTCTCTTACCCTTCCTCTCTGGTGATGAAATGAAATGGGTTCAACTCTTTCTTTTCCTTTCATCCCGCCCTATGTGAAGCAATTACACACACGATGAAAGCATAAAAGCAAGATCCTTTGAATTTCATACGTTGAATTCATGAGTGCTAAGGGGGACCCAGTGTCCCCAATGTGGAGACATATGACCAACACAGGGGAAATGGATCCCCTGTTTGGTCCAAATAGGAAAGCCCTATTTGGACCAATCAGGGAGTGCCACATGGAAGAGATTTCACATCCCATCACTTAAAAAAAAAAATCCTCTCTCCTAAAAAAATTTCATTTCCCATGTGGCACCCCCTGATTGGACCAAACAGGGGATCCGGATCCCAACACAGGCAAGCACCACGGCACCTTCCCCCGTAATTCACATTCAAGTGAAAATTGAAACAGAAGGAAAATCGAAACACAGACAATTGCATTTGAGTTTTATTTATACTTTATTAAGACTTTTAAGGTACTTATACTTTTAGCAATATAGATATAGGGAGGTGCTCTTGTGCCCCCACTTTATCTCTCATAGTAAGGTAAGAGCGTCTATCACAAGAGCACCTCCCATAAATGGATTATATATATATATATGTGTGAAAATTGAAACATATATATATATATATATATATGTGTGTGAAAATTGAAATATGAAAATCGAAACACACACACACACACACACACACACATATATATATATGTTTCAATTTTCACATATATATATATATATATATAACAAAGTGGGGTCGGTTCCATCAACAAAATCCAACTCCACCCTGTTCAAAGAAAGTCAATAACAAACCTACCCCTAATAAGGGGGGGGGGGGGGGGGGGGCGGGACCCTACTGGGTGGGGCAGGGCGGGTCCCATTTAAACCCAACCCGTTGCCAACCCTAACTACTATAAAATATTTAGTGGGAGAGAGTAATCCTATATAAATTCATTTTTATCAATACATGGCCTATTTTATTAATCTAAATTGATCACAATGACAATTAACACTTATTCTTATAATTGGTTAAACCCGGTCCATGCACAACCCCCTATTAGTTTGATGAGAGCTTTAAATACATTATTAGGTTTTATGTGCATGGGAGAATTTGAGAGAGACAACTAGGACGTGAGATAAAATAATGATATTTTTATAAATAATGACATAATTATCTTTGTTTAAGAAATTTAAGGGCAAAGTTGTCATTTTTATTAAAAGAAAAATCAACACAAATCTTTTGGTGGTCGCTTATTCTCGTTATGACTAGTGATTTTGGAGACATTGAAGGTTTTAAAAAAAAAAAAGCATGGGCTATCTGCACATATTGAAACCACATGGCCTATTTATAAATTCTATAACCTTAGGGGGTATGTATAAAAAAATAACATAATCCTTTTATATTTGATGGATAGTATCCTCCAACTCGGAAAGAAAGACTTTGATTGTTTTCTCCTTCGCTATATGTGAAAAAATTTCCCCTCCATTAAATGCCATTTATACCATCCCCAGAGGCAGGACCCTCGAATTTTATGGGTCTCACCGTGATGAGGTGGATGTGTGTAAATCTGTGAACGCTATAATTTTCTCTTTTGATCGATCATAATTTTTGTAAAACTATAAGGTTGACTAAACTTTTAGTGCTTTATATGGTATATTTTATCCTTACTCTATACCGGGCATTTATCAAATTTCATGCAGCCCTTAAAATCATCATAGATGTGAGAGGCTATTTTTTTAATTATAAAATAGGTTGGCCCACTGTGTGAGGACTTACAAGTGGGCCCCAAGATATGAACAACTGATGGGTTTCTCGTTCTGGGAAAATTGGGAAAGGAACTTTTTTTATTAGAAAGGAAAGGAACTTCTTGAGTTTTTAATGCTAGTGTTGTGGAAAAAAAAGGAACTTTTTTTTTTAAGTAGAAAGGAAAGGAACTTCTTGAGTTTTTAATGCAGGCGTTGTAGAAAAAGAAGAGAGCAGGTGGCGAGTCTCTATCTGGACTCTGGAGTGACTGCGAAAGGAACTTTTATTTAGTAAAAAGGAAAGGAACTTCTTGAGTTTTTAATGCAGGTGTTGTGGAAAACAAAGAGAGCAGGTGGTGAGTCTCTATCTGGACTCTGGAGTCGCTGCTTTGATGAGGAGAGGAGGCCACTTAGACCCTGTTTGGCATATCTATTTTTTACCTCTAAACATCTATTTCTCTAAAGCGGATAGAGATTTTGAAATTTAGAGGTGTTTGGCAATAATTTAGAGCCTCTGCACATTTTAGAGGAAAAGAGGCAAAGCCTCTAAAAAGGAAATGCCTTAAAAATAGAATGTAGAAATTAGAGGCAATGCCTCCTGAAAAAGTAGAGGCGGAATCAATTTTTTCGGACAAAAATGCCCCTGACGCAAATTTATTGCCAACGAATATCCTTTGCATAAACCCTCGATGAATGTAGCTCTCTGCAATGTTTCAGCTCTCTGCAACATTTCAACTCTTCGTTCTGCAACGTGAAAGAGGCTGGAAGGAGGGAGAACGCTCAAGGGAAGAGGTGCGTTGTTTCTACTTCTTCTTGCTTTCTACTCTCTTTCTCTCTCTGTGTTCAATCGATGCATGGTTTTTTTTTTTTTTTTATGAATGATGATGGAAAGGGTTAGAGATGGGTTGTTTGGGATGGGAGGCTGGAAAGGGTTGGAGATGGGTTTTTGGGATGGTATTGGACCATGGATTTCTGGTCCATGGATTGGGTGGTTTTGAGGTTTTGGGAGGAGATTTCAATGGCTGAGAGGAATATCGATGGGTTTTGGTGGATTTGGGAGATGGGTCTTGGAGAGGTTTGTTTGCCTTTTCCATTACCTGCAATCTCTTCAGTGGCAGCATTAATGGCATCAGCAATCTGATCTTCAGTTGTTTTGATCGTCTTAGAATGATATTCCAGCAGCAACTCCTGTTCATCAGAGGAATGGTCCTGCAAACGCATTATGAGCGGCACCCGGGTGCAGATGCCCTGGCTGCTAGGCAAGCTGATACCCGCAAGGGACTCGAGAACACTCGATTTCCCACTTGACTGATCACCAACGACGACAATGGTGGGTAGCTGGATGCCTTATTTCATCACATTCAAATTGCGCAATCTGTCAATGGTGTCAAGGATGGGGCGGATGCGATCATTGTAAGATGAGACAAGAGGAGCCATGTATGGTTTCTTCTCGACGACTTCATCCTCATCAGAGCAGCATAGACAGTGAGAGTGAATGAGATTGAGAAACAGGGTGTGAGAGTGAATGAGATTGAGACGGGTCTGATAGAATCTCAATCTTTCTGAATGAAAGAAGAGCAAGCAAGGGAATACTGCATATGCTTGCTTGCGTGATTATCCCTCTGAAGTGGCACATTTCTGATGGCTGCATATGACCCATCACACCCTTCCAGATTCCAAGATCCAATGGAGAGTTCATCCATTCAGAGTTTGTATTGGGTTGTTCTCCTAGTGAGGATATGTAGTAATTAGAGGGCTACCGGTTCTCATGTTTCCCTGGATGTGGATGCTCCTACAATCAGCCACTTGCAGCTTGCAGATCCACAAGTTCTGGATGTGACTTCAATGAATGAGATATTGAGATGCCTTCATATGGGATTACTTTGTGTCCAAGATGATGCAACTCAAAGGCCCACCATGTCGTCAGTTGTTCTCATGCTCAATAGCTACTCTCTGACATTTCCAGTTCCTTCACCACCTGCATTTTTTGTTGGGTCGAATTCAATGAATTAGCTTGTTGCTTTCAACAAGCTTTGGAATTTTTTTTCTAATAAGCCAGTTATAGAAATTGTTTCACTAATTGTTTTGTAGGTGTAATGCAGTAATAATGAATAAATCTTTTGTGATCTCTAGATCTAATTTATGCTAGCATCAATTCTCTTTTGGTTTACATGGTTATGAACTTATGCTTGATTCATCCATGGATGAACTGTATCAAATTTTGACCATTATCTTGTGCTAGATGAAAAGATGGTGGACATACAAGTAGATGTCACTCACCTCTTCAAACAAGGGTCTCTACCTTTAATCTTAGGATAATTTTACAAGGGTTTATTAGCTGTAATCA
Source organism: Cinnamomum chago (assembly GCA_038049695.1). Classification (NCBI taxonomy): domain Eukaryota; kingdom Viridiplantae; phylum Streptophyta; class Magnoliopsida; order Laurales; family Lauraceae; genus Cinnamomum; species Cinnamomum chago. Next base: position 124,527,980 of record CP142451.1, read on the forward strand.
TGCATTTGGCCTTTGCCCATATTGAAAGTGAGATGAGGAACAATCCTCACCATCTGTACTGGCTAACAGATAGAGACCTCTCACCAGTTCATATAAATGATAGCAAATCGAGTCTCTTAAGGAGGCTATGGCACCTAAGACATTGATCATGACTGAAGGAGAAATATAAACACAAGCAAACAGCATAAGACCTTCTCCTCCCTCCAATGTTTGGTTAAGCACCAAAAGTGGGCCTAAATATCCTTTCTCATTTTTCAGTAGGATGGTTGTTTGGTCCTGTCCTTGTTGTCATGAAGTGTGGTCACCTCAACTCTATTTGGCCTATTGCTTTCCTCGAATATAATACAAAGTACCCACTTGCTAATAATTAAGAGAAGGGAAGTAATTTAACCATTCATTTGAACTGTTCACAGTTTTGGAACCAGATTTTGGAAACAAATGTTCACAGTTCCCCTGTATGGGTAAACCCAGATGAGTGCATCTTTCAAATGGTTTGAAACTTCACAAAGTTGAACCTCACATGTCCGGAAAAGATTCAAACATGTAGATATCCTATGAATTCAAAAAAATTAATAGTAATCGTGCATGATAGAATTACTTTTTAATTTTCACCAAAGCTAAAGAATTTTCGTGTATAGCTTCAGTTTGTGTGGAGTACTGCAAGCGTCTGCCAAGATTCCCTTTCTTGGGACAAGGTAATGAGTTATATAGTGAAAACGAAACTGTTTGTGCGATAGCAGGTTTTCTCTTTTTTGCATCAGTTTTGTAATTATGATGTTATGGTATGTGTGTAGAGGGCATATTTTGATGAAAATGTGCATAAGTTCATTTTTTACATAATGACAGAAGTTACCCCTCTAAAAAGAGGTAAATAGAGGGCATACCAAACGGTCTATTTGAAATAGATCCGTTCATAACCAAACACGTTTTTTTGTTCTAGCCTCTTTTTTTTATAGCTCTTTTTTTAATGGCTCTATTTTGAATGGTCTGTCAAAAAAAGAGTAGAGATGCCAAACAAGCCCTTAGTGTCTTAGCTGTGGAAGCACCATCACACAATCCAAGTGCATGATAGAAACTCTTAACCAAATCTTTGCTTGGCATTAGACGTGTCAAACAGGCCGTGCCGACCCAACATCAGCCTGGGCCACAAGAAAAATACCCTGGCCCTACCTGGCTTGCCCCTCCGTGCCAGGCGTGCCTCTTTCCTTTTTTTTGTTTTTTTTTTTTCCATTTTTTTTTCTTTTCAGTATTAAAATTAAATTCAAGACATTTTGCCCCTTAATAATGGATAAAAGTAGTAACGGATAATGTTGTAATGAGTGCATGTTTTGGTCTAGTCAAGCTCCTCCTTCAAAAGATGAATAGTAGTCACCATCATCGGCACTAGAATAGCATTACCCATCTACTGGAAGTTGGAAATACTGATGAGATTATCAAACCAAATGCATTAAATGGATAAACTCATAAATCATCAATACATATTGTATAATATTATTACATAAATTAAGTTTCATCATTATCATCTAAGCCGTATTTGATCTCCAATAGATAGCATAAAAAACACTTCTTTACACATTTTACTTCAACTACTATAGTTCGTGAAGGAGAATGACTCATTTGATAACAGAGGTTTGAGTAAGCTGTGTGCCTATCGAATCTGATAATCTTTTGATTAATGTATGCATGTTTATTTCAACTAACAATCTTCAAATTAATTTACGCATCTAAGCAGACAATAAAATAGTGAATCATATTAAAATGGATCCTTTGAAAGATCAGAATTATCAACTGAAACTATGATTGACGTAGCCAAAAAAAAAAAGTCAGATTGCATGACAGCAGGATGCAAGGAGACATGATTTGAATACGCAACATTTAGGATCGATCCATAGCTCTGTTAGTTAGGAATTTGGTTAGGGTGTGCATGTGGGTGTATGAGTATTTATCAGAGTGAGAAAAATTATACTCAAGTGTTAACCGAAAATATCAAAGGCTGTTCTCTCCCATCAGGGGAGATGCCAATCTTAATATTTTCTATGGCCAACAGTGTCAATTGCACCAGAGTTGAAAAATTAACCATTACAAATGATGGCTTTAATGACTGATCTTATTATAGTACAAGTGATGGATCTAACTCATAATGAGCATCATCATCTACAAAGTCCAAACTATACTGGAACTTCATTCTCAAAACTTAGCATCATCGACTCCAAACTATACTATAACTCGTAACATTACAACTTGGAAATAAATTAACTAAAATAAAAATAACAACGCTAATGAAACCAAAACACTACCTTAGGGTTTAGGGTTTTTTTTTTTTTGAATTGGCAGGCTGGGCCTATGGCCAGCCCATATGCCTGGCGGGCCTTGCCAAATGGGCCCAAGTGCCTCTACATGGGCCATGCCCTGTAGGCCGTGCTAGGCCACGGGCTGTTGACTGGCGCACGGCCCAGCCCATTTGACGTGCCTACATGGAATTTCTTTCAACTTTTCAAAAGATAAGGTGTACATGAATCTTTATGTTAAATCAATCATGCAAAATTGAAAGCTTTACTAGCTGGCATTTTAACTTTTCTAAGAGGGATAGTCATCAAGCTAAATGAATACTCTCCTGCTGGGCCGGGAGAAAATTCCCAAGTATGGAGAGGACTGGAAGACTATCATTTGTATTGGGTAGATAAATTTTGACATTTGCTGATCATGGAAGCTCTATGCATATCATTTAAACGTAAACCCCAGGTAATTTTCAGTTGCAACTTGAAAGTAGATGGACATAAGTCGCTATATAGAGGTAAAATTTCAACTAGGCATAAATTATTTTACTCATTTTTCAATCAAGTCTTCCCCATAAATTATTTTTAAGAAACCCTTATTTTATTTTTCAATTTTTCCCTTCAATGAAACATTTGAGAGAAAACCCATATCTAAGGAGCTGTAAAGGTGGGTTAGTCGTTCAATTGTAGAGACCCCCACTGATTATTGAATCCACTGAAAGTGTTGGAAAGGGGCAGAGCAAGAAAGAGAAGAAAAGCTTTGGAATTTGGAAACCAAAGAAACCATTCATCCTAGGTCAATCCAAACAAAAGATACCAACCCGCCAATGCAAAATAATAAACAAACAAAAGGGCACTGATTTGAGGCTTCCAGTCACGAAATACTTTTGAGGTTCCTCACGGCTTGCGATATCCTACGGATCGAACAGTTCTGTAGTAAATATATATTTTCCGGCTGTTCTGAGGTTATTGTTAGCTTTAACACTTTTCGTACGGTAATTGTACCTTCTGTGTAATTACTGCCAGTGGGCTCTGTACGTGGGATGATGACTAAATGGGCGACTTGGCTTGACCATCTCATTTTATGGGCGGGTTCCTTTCTTGTGGGCCCATTCTTTTCCAAGAATTATGACAATCCTTCACGGGAGGATTTTGTAATTCTTCATATGCTGTCCTTGACTTGAAATTTCAAATCCTCATGGTTTGGAGCATTTGAGATATCCTATTCAGAGAATTTGGAGAATTTCAAATGCAGCCCCCTATAGAAGTAGAATTCCATAATGCTAATGGGATAGGAGGATTATGGATTCCAGAACTTAGCCGGCAAGAAGTGAGGTTCTACTTGGCCAGTTCAACAAATTCTATCCTTAACAAATTCTATCCTTAAAGTCTCAATAACCAAATAAGCCGTAAAGGCTACTTGTGACTTCTCAGGTGGGTTGGAAATTAGAATTTCAACTTGAAACAGGGGGACAACCATCAAATAAATATTAGTTAGAAATAATTATGGCCTATTTGGTTGATTTAATTTTTAGTAGGCACTCCTCTTGTTTGGAATTTTCGACAAAAATGCAAGCGTTGTCCTAAGAAATTAAAATTTTCATGTCTGGTTGGGTTTAGGTAATTGGAATTTGTTGAGTTGGGCAAATGAAAAATCATTTGTCACCAACTGATTTCTCTAAATTCTAAAATTGAGAATGATCTTTTGCCATAGCATTTTTGAAATTCTACGCCTTGCGAAACAACATGTAAATTCTCCAAATGCTCCCCCACAGCATACCTCCATATGCTTACAACCAAATAGGAAGAAACGGGACCCAGTCTTCTTCCAAGTTTTAGAGATGCTTGTACTAAAGATTGTCATTGAGAAATAGTAAGCATATCAGCATATGTGGGATTTGTTTCTCTTGATTGAAAAGAAAAATATATGGTGGAATATTATTTGGAACTAAACAGATGTCATGCTTGGCTAAGGAAGAAACTGTCATCCTGTTTGGCTTTTTTTTTCTTTTTAGCCTTTTCTTTTGGTAAACTCTTTGGCATCTAATGGAGGAAAGCATGAAAGGTGAAATACCATTTTTCACTTGAACAGAAGAAAGGGATTTACACCGATGGAAATCACACTTTCACAAGGGAGAAAACCATTTCACTAGGGTTGTAAATGGGTCCCCGATTATCCGATTACCCGAAGGTTCCGACCCGTTAGGTTCCGGGTCTGGGTCCTTATTTTGGTCCCGATAAGCAAATGGTTCCGGTTCCGGATCCTTTTTTTGGAACCGATACCTAAACGGGTCCGGTTCCGGATCCACAGTGGCTCAGACCCGTGGACCCGAGACCCGACCTAATATACACTAACATAAGGTAACTTTCGTATATGAAAACAGAACCCTTTTTATTTTTCTACTTTTTGAGTTTTTTTCGTTAAAAGTGCATGTTATTGATGGACAAAAATCACATTAGTGTTTGCAGGTTATTCAAATCCAATTGAAATATGGAAAAAGCATATTTTTTTTAAAAAGAAAAACACATGTATTAGTCCAAACTCGAAACCATATCCGGAACCGGAACCAGACCCGCCTCACAAATGGTTCCGGTTCCGGTTCTGGTTCCTATTAATATTTATCGGTTCCGGTTCCGGATCCAGTTTTCTGGTTCCGAAGCGGTTCCGGTTCCGGTTCTGGGTCCTCCTCTTAGAAAGCGGTTCCGGTTCCGGTTCCACCCTGGACCCGAACCGGAACCGTCCCGTTTACAACCCTACATTTCACCCATTTGAGGAGAAAACCGCACGTGTGCACCTGAATGGGTGAAACCCCTCTTTTGCAGGGTAAACCACATTTAACACTAATTTAAATTTTATTACTTGTGCAGTTTAAAACTTTTGATAGATTGGGGAAATGTTCTCCGGCCGCATGTGCAGTCAGGCCCGGCCCTGAGCAGGGGCTGTAAGTGCCCTTGCCCAGGGCCCATTTTTCAAGGGGGCCCAAAATCCTTTTATCAGAGAGAGGGAAGAAAGGTGCCAAACACTGCAATTTAATTTTGACCACTACTTGTCAGTTGGTCAAGATTGATCTCTTTTTCCTGGATGGCAGTATCTCATAGTAAATAAAATAATTTTCAAACAGAGAAAACCAAAAACTGAAAACTATGAATATACATAAAAACACATGTAGAACTCCTAAAATTTTTAGTTAACATCTTCTTGTGAAAACAGCTTGATATTCTTATGGTTTTGCTATATGTTGGAAATCTTGCAGTATTAATTCTTGGATAAATTTTGATATATGAATAGCTCACAACAAACTTCACCATTTACTACAAGGTATATGTAAGTTTGCACAATATGGATATGGTCTTTTTCTTGTAAGGAGCTCCTTCCCTCTTTCTTCTAGCACAATCTGTGAACTTGATAGATAGGGTTTTTCCAACAGGCAAGTTAGCACTCTACAAAGAGTCAAATGGTGAGCTTCCCATTGAAAACTGTGATGTGGGATGAGAGATTATTTTCTTTCCCTGTTATTGTATTCATGTGTTAGCTTCTATCTTTTCTCGATTACTAAGATAAGTTTTTAGGATGTCCCCCTGATCCTTCTGATGATATGATTGATTAAGAATTTTGTATTCCTTGTTTGATGTAGGTGTTATTCTATGCTTGATTAACATTAGACTCTAGCTGTCATTTTATACTATATATTAAAATTTCTACTGTCTTTTGTTTTTAGATTTGGGATATCTTCTTGGGATCTATTGATTTATACCTGTGGTAGAATAAACGGAATGAGCAATATTGAAGAAAATGCTCCTACTAACATCACTGATGTAATCCTTTTATTTTCTTTTCAATCATTTGGTGGGGCAGGGCTCATCCAATTGATTCCATCGTCTTGGGCATCAATAGACCCATCATCAAATCATCTGAGAGTACTTATTGCATCACTGATTTGAGCATCCATCAGTGGGGCCCACCAATGATATTTTATATTTGATGGCTGAAATTTTGGGAGAATCTGGTCTAGCGTTGGGATGATTTGGGGCTTTTTTTTTTTTTTTACAAACAGATCATCAAGCCTTCAGCCCTTCACCCGTTCTTCTCATTTGTTAGTGGGGCCCACCAATGATTTTTTATTCCCAATATATGATGCTTAAATTCTGGTCTGAGTTCTTTTTTTTTTTTCCTCAAATAGTTATACTTGGGCATCATCAACCCATTGCCAATTTTTCACATCAGTGGGGCCCACCAATGATATTATCATATATGATGGCTAAAGAGGCCTAACTTTTACTCTTGCCCTGGGTCCTGAAAAATTCAGAACCGGCCCTGTGTGCAGTTAAGATCTATGGGGCCCACTTGGGCCCACCTTTTATCCGTAAAGTCAAGACTTAAGGCACAATTAAACTGTTAAATCAATATTCTATATAGAATAACTTGGTGGGGCTTATATAAGGAGACCTTTTCATCTGCTCTCATCTCATTGATGGATAAACATTTTAAGTGTGCCCACGAGTTGGACGGCATATAAGCAATATGTAGTATGTGCGTAGAACATTCTCCGATGGATTGATTGCCCAACCAAATCAATTAACAACAATATACTGATAGTATGGCTGTAGCATACAGAAATTTTTTTCCTAGACAACCTGCTCCGAAGGCATTTCTACTTTTATATAGCGGCCTACCTTTGAACTGAGAGGAGTCCAATGCATTATGCACCCAGATAATCTAGGTGGTCTATGAAGACCCTGCAAAAGTGATAATAGGCCATCGGACGAAGGTGGAATAGCCAAGCCCTTCCTGCCCTACAACCCTTTTTAACCAAAGGTGGGCCTAGTTCCCATGTAAAGGTCTTCCCAAGGCCCTGGTAGCATTCTAGGAACTCGGCTGCTCTCCTGACCCGTTGTTTGGTACGACAGAAAAAAATTGTCACATTTACAGTTAATTCATTCAGCTTTTTTTTTTTTTTTTTTTTATATCAGAGGGTTCCCAATCCTTTGGGTTGGACTAATCCCTCCGGGCCCAGAGGGAAGCCGGGTAAACTCCCCTGTAGCCCCAGTGTGGTAGTGCAGTTTCGAACCTACAATCTCCGGGTGCAAACCGTAGTCCTAGGCCAACTGAGCTACCTCTTGGGGTTAATTCATTCAGCTTGTATATTGGAACTTGGAAAGTCTGAAATTAATCATTTAGAAAAAGGCATTAAATTTTCTTTCCACAAGGCCAATGATTACATAATAGCTCTAACAGTGTCAATGAGAGAACTAAAAAGCATATCTACACTCATTGTAATATGTAAATCTTATGACTTGGGCGATTAAAATCTGCATCTTATGGCCTATTTCTTAGCCACTTACGTTTCAGAACAGAACGGAATTCACCAGTAAAGTCACCTCCTCCTTATAGTGATCTCACATTTTATGGATTGGAGAGTTGAATCCATTAGGAAGAGGGACCTCATGGTGTTCTTTGCGCTACCATGCTATCTTTTCAAGCTTTTGGTTGGTTCTAACATCTTTAAAAAGCAAACCTAACTTAACGCGGATTTCTCACTCCCTATCATAAGGGCCAGTTCATTATCTCTGTAATTGCAACTTCCAAAGGACTGCCCTATATTTGGTTCCTCGCCATTTTGGGAATTAAAAAAAAAAGGAAAAGATTATTCCCAGTACCCATAAAAAATAAAAAGATACCCAAATGACAACTCCTATGTAGAATTTTTCAAGTTCACGGGCCGAAACGGCTGAAAATTCTAGCAACATGTTGTGTGCGTGCGGAAGCGCAAACCTACGATCGATCAAATATGCCACACAAGAGAGAGATGGGGATTTTATGTGGTTCGACAAAACCGCCTACGTCCACGGCAAAATTGCAACATTCACATCTTGACTCTCTTCAGAGTCTAGAGTTTTTTTTTTTTTGATAACGTAGGGTTCCCAGCCTTTAAGAACAGAATAATCCCTACGGGCCCATGAGAGAAAGCCGGGTAAAATTCCCCTGTGGCCCCAGTGTGGTAGAGCAGTTTCGAACCCACAACCTTCGGGTGCAAACAGTGGTCCTAGGCCAACTGAACTACCCTACGGGGTTTCTTTAGAGTCTAGAGTTACAGATTACATGTTATATATAATATCCACTTTCTTAAGCTCTAAGAAAACCCCGGTACAATGACCAAAATACCCATGTCATTGAACCTGGTCCAAGTAGACCATTACGGTAAACCCGGAATACAAGATATAAACCCAACAAAACATAATATATAGGGCATGAAATGGAATAAGCAAGGCATAGTATACAAAAGAACAAAAGCAACAATGAATCAATCTTAGAAAAGGAAATAAAATATTATTAAGTTCCTTTGTTGTTTGCAATGCCTACTGCAAATTTGTGAAATGCACAAGCACACATTTCTTCAAAACAGGACTGAAGAGAATCATCACAGCGCACAAGCCAATATCAAAAGAATGTGCCATTTATCAGGTTGGTCAACCATGAACAGGCCCTCATATACATAAAAAATGGACGGTTAAAACAAATAATCAAAAGATGATATTTGACGTACATGTGTGGCCCACCTGTTGAATGAACAATCCTAGTATTTTGGCCCGGAATGTTCAAAGTGGACCACATCTGAGAGAGAACAGGATGCTATTAATGTGATCATGATGCAAAGATCTTCTGCTATTCGATCTGCTGTATGTATATGTCCTGTGTGTGGAAACTCAAGATCACTGTATTGTCATAGTAGCTTTATATATTTAGGAGAAAGATCCCTATTTATAGAATGAAATGTCAAGGAAATTTCAGATGTTATAAAATGAACAACTAGCTGGCTACACATTTATAAAATGAACATAAACCCTGAAGAAAGATGGAACAAACAACAATGCATGGAATTATTTCATTACCATTGATAAGAAATCGCACTTCTCACTTCATAACGCGCAAAATGAATGTAAATAAAATAGATATGAAATAAAATTCTCAAACAAAATGTTGTGAAGATTACATGTTTGTACTCCCACAATACATATCTAATAGGCAACACTTTTAAATGGGAGCGCTAGAAACTTTCCTTGTTCAGACCAAGTGTCAGAAATGTTCAACATAAAATAGCAAAAGCCCAAAAGGTAGAATTGCCTCAGCAGCACTGACTTCTTCAATGTTGGGATGCTATGATACCATAATCACAACATCATCAAATTTCAGTGTGGATGATCCTAAGAATTATTCAGTGATGCAACCATACCATTCTAGCTTTCTGATAAAGAAGATAAAACCAACAAAGCCCAAATTTCATCTTCGAATTATACGTTAACGGAGGATAACTGGCTCATGACCGTGTTAAACTCATTCAGGTGTTCAGCAACAACCCAATCTTCAACCATCTTCATGTTAAACAATTATCTTATTAAGAAAACTTTATTTGAGGCGGAAGGTTTTTCATACATTCGAGATAGGGCATCCACACTGAAATTTGATGATGTTGTGAGTGCTATCCTCGATAAGGAAATTTGCATGAAACCTTTAGGTGAATCATTAGGAAGTGCATTAAATGTGGAAAACAGAGGAAGATCATCTGAGAGAGAGCAAAACCCTAAAAGATCATGGGCATATAAGTAGGACTAAGTACTCCATTGGTATTTGTGGGAAAGATCATGGGCATATAAGTATGACTAAGTACTCTATTGGTATGAGGCCTTTTGGGTAGAGTCCAAGAGCAAATCCATGAGAGCTTAGGCCCAAAGTGGACAATATCATATCAATGTGGAGTTTGTGGTGGTCCATAGTACTTAACATTCAATGCAGAAGAGGACATCACTTTTTTTTTTCTTTTTTTGTTTTTTGGTAGAAACATCTGGTCGATGTTAGAGGACATCACTTGGAAGTAGGGATGGCAATTTTGCCCCGCCCCGGCTTGCCCGCCCCGCCCCGCACGGGTTTTCCCCGCCCCGATCCTTAGGTGGGGCGGGGATGGGGAATAAAACTATGCCCCGAAGGCGGGGCGGGACGGGGATGGGTTTGCTCTTTTCCCCGCCCCGTGCCCCGCCCCGTTGCCCCACCCTGTTACCCCGCCCCGTTGCCCCGCCCCATTGATTAATAATCCTCTTAAATATATATTTTAGATTTTTTTTATAATAAATAAACATATTTATATGTAAATGTATAGATTGATTTTATGTTGTTATTAAGGGTTAAGTAGATTGATTGAAGACTTTTTTTAAAGTTAAACATATAATTAATTGAACCCTATACATTATAAAAGCATATAATATGATCACATTCCTTCTAATTCAAATTTAATGAAATTAAAGTTGTTAAAAAATCTATCTAAGCTTATTTGACTTTAATCATATATAATGTTAAATTGTGACATGATAAATCATATTAAATAAAACGAATATAATAGAATGATAGATCATGCTTTAAGCTTATTATAATATAGATGATTAGAGATAGCAAGGTAAATTATAATCGGTATGATTCTAATCATACTAATAACAATATAAATTATACTAATTTGATATAATATTACAAAATATATCATGCTATACGCTTATAATAACTTATATGATTAGAAATGGCAAGGTAAATTATAGTTAGTAACTTAATATGATTCTAATTATACTAACAATACTATAAATTATACTAATTTTAATTATATGTAATCAACCTTAGTATGATTAGAATCATTGTACTAATGATTTAACATTGCAAGTTAAGTGTCACATAAATAAGTAATTATTTACCTAAGCTAATATGATCCACATGCTTGGAAAGTCAAAGCGGCTGAGGTTGTTTGACACTACAATAACCATATCCACATATTGATAGGTCATTTCTCTTATCTTTGTTTTGAGGGTTTTTTTTTTTTTTTTTTTTTGAGTGATTTGCAACTTGCAAATAAATTGCAAACCCACGATTACCTCTTTATTAGTGAGTGGAGTTCAACACCAGAAATGAAGTGAAACCATATATTGATGGAGATCATGATATTTTAGAGAGAGATTGTCTTTTTTATAAAGAATGTCTCAAAGCATATATGATATTTTCAAGTATATAAATATGTATGTGTGTATATATATGTATATATATATGTGTGTATATATATACATATACATATACATATATATGTATATGTGTGTAACAATCTTGAATATATTTTAAATAAGGTAAAGCATTACAAATTTAAAATTTTTATAATTGCGGGGTGGGGCGGGGAACCCGTGGGTGTGGCGGGGACGGGGGACCCCAATTCCATCCCCACCCCGCCCCGTTGCCATCCGGACTTGGAAGGCCTGTCAAAGCTTCAATCACATGTAAAATCTAGACTATAGAAGAATTGAAAAAATTTACATGATTTTAACAAATATACTTGTGAGCACAATATTATAATTACAAAAGAAATCAAAGTAAACTTTTAAATTGCTTGTTATTTTTGTGTTGTTTTGGGACACTAGGAGTGGTTTTAGTGCTTCGAATGAAAATGCAAAAGCAAGTGATTCTATGTTTTTAGACTTGGAATTTTGAGAACTTGTTGACAGGAATCTGTGTCAGACACAAACTTTCATGAGATGGGTTCCTCAAAGTTAAAAAATTGATCCTCACTAACAAGTCATCATGATGACAGGGGAAGATATATGATTTTCTGTTTTCACTAACATGTCATCATGGGTTCCTCCAAGTCATCTCAGAAAAATATGTTTCATTTCATACTAGTAATTTGTGTAAGTGATCAGTTTGTGTATATGATTAATTCATACTAGTGCATTCTCCATCTGAGATGATTCTGTTAGCTTCAGTATAATTGATGAAGAGTCGCATTTTTTTCCTGCTATAGTTGCATTAATTGCAACAGAGGTCTTAGTAGTAGTAGTTGGAACTTGGTAACCATTGTCTGGTGTACTAATATTGTCTTGAATTTTAATTTATGGAAAATGTTTCTTGAAATGAAAACTGATACCTTACTTTGACAAAAAAAAAAAAAACCCTTCAAAATCACCTAGATAAAACAAAGATGCATTCTATTTTATTGTAATATATCAAAATAGCTTTGTCAGCTCATCATAACTACATAAGTGGAAAAATGATATATTGCATCAAATATTTTTTTTGTCCTAGACTATAGCTCAGCTGGTCTGCCAAACCTCGGCTCCTTTCTATTGCCTGGAAGGTTTAATCCTCGCCCCTTTAAAAAAATCTATTTCCGTTTCTTTTCTCTACATATTTGTTCAATTACTGAAAATTACAATGTAATTATATTTCTCATTTTTATATAAGATGATAATTCGCATCACCCTTCCCTATTAGCCTCTAATCTCCCTATGTAGAAATGCTGACCGACAAACAAATGGAACCTCCATTGTCCATAAAGCCAAGCCCAGCACAAGAATTTTATTGGGAGGAACACCCAGAGTGTTAGATGAATTTTAAGGTTGGTTCAGTATGAAGTATCTAAATTATCATTTTACAGTGCTAACATTTTTGGAATATGTTATTAAACATGGTCGTTTCTTGAAATATTAGTTGCCTTGTCAAGTCCATTATAAATCTCTCTCATTTTACATCACTTTTGAAATGATAGCTCCTATTTTGCTCATTATAAATGAGTTTCTAATTCCCGTCACCCTTCCTTGTTGGCCTCTAAACTCCCTACGTAGAAATGCTGAGTAACAAACAATGGAAGAAGAAAACATATGATTTGTTTAACACTTGTGAAAATTATATAAATGATTTTCTCGATTGATCATGATGGATTGGTGAAGCCTGATCTAAACTTTATTTAATTATAGGGACTTTTTTTATAATTTGTCTGTTTAATCTGGACCATCTGTTATAAGGTCGGATTCGACGGTTGTAGGTGTCTAGAGGTTTATGGTCTCATATATTTATACTAGGTGGTGAGAGCATTGTAATATAGAGGGTGATATTGAGAGAGAACAAGAAAGACATTGAGTGCTTGTACTCTTGTGGAAATCTCCCATAATAGTGAACGGCGTGAAACTCCCGTGGACGTAGGAATCTTGCCGAACCACGTAAATCCGTGTCTCGTGGATTGATTGATTGATTGTGTGATTGTCTCGTAGATCGTGCGTGTATTTCCGATCCTAACAACTGGTATCAGAGCTAGAGCCAAGGATTTTCCTAGGGCTTGGCATTGTGCGCGATCATGATCGAGATTGGATTTTCCAAAGAAGAGATCGTCTGGATCTCTTGATTTCACCACACAGTAGATCGTTGGAAGAGAACCCATCGCAGAAGGGTTCTGGTTGACATTCATCGGAAGTGGGCTACGACCGCAGAAGGATGATCGCAGCTTGATGTATGCTATGGTTTGCACTAGATCAGACATTGTTCATGCAGTGAGAGTTGTAAGTAGATTTATGAGTAATCCCGGAAAAAAGCATTGGGAGGTAGTTAAGTGGATTCTCAGATATTTGAGAGGCACCACTAATGCATCATTGTGTTTTGGAGGATCAAAGATAAAAAATGTTGGCTATGTTGATTCGGACTTGGCAGGAGATCTTGATGGAAGCAAAAGCACTACAGGATATGTCTTCACATTGGGTAGTGCAGCAATCGGTTAGAAGTCACAACTATAGGACATCGTTGCACTTTCAACCACAGAAGCAGAGTATGTTGCTACTACTGAAGCTAGTAAGATAATGATTTGGTTACAGGAGTTAAATGAGAGAGTTGGGTAAGAAGCAAGAGTCCAGCAGGCTTTACAGTGACAGTAAGAGTGCCATTCATCTCGCAAAGAATTCAGCTTTTCATCCAAAAACCAAATACATACGGATCATATATCACTTCATACGGTGGCTTCTGGAGGAGAAAATATTGAAATTGGAGAAGATTTTATCAAGTGAGAATCCTGCAGATATGTTCACAAAAGTGGTAACTACGGAGAAACTGAAGCTGTGCTCGACTTCAGTTAGTCTTCAAACATGAACATGAGGTATCGAGATTCTTAGCCGTGTTCTGTTATTGTCAAAGTCATTCAGTATGATCAGTCTTCAAGTGGGAGATTGATGGGTTGGTGAAGCCTGATCTAGAGTTTATTTAATTACATGGGCTTATCTGTAATCTGTCGATTTAATCTGGACCATCTGTTATAAGGCCAGATCCGACGGTTGTGAGTGTCTAGAGGTTTAGGTTTTTATATATTTATACTGGGTGGCGAGAGCATTGTAATATAGAGGGTGATATTGAGAGAGAACAAGAGAGACAGTGAGTGCTTGTACTCTTGTGGAAATCTCAAATAATAGTGAAAGGCGTGAATCTCCTGTGGACGTAGGCAATCTTCCCGAACCACGTAAATTCGTGTCTCGTGGATTGATTGATTGATTGTGTGATTGTCTCGTAGATCATACGTGTATTTCCGATCCTGACATATCCAACATAACAGATTACTTGAAACAAATTTTGGTAACCAGAAGACTTAAAAGAGCGTTCAATAGACTCTCTCTCTGTCCCATTTCATGGAATTAGTTGCAACCCAACTAAGCTTCCAGCATTCAGCTGAACACAATATTGTCTTTCCTTTCAGTTTCCACATTAAAAAAAAAAAAGTAGATAAATATATAATAAAGAAGAAGAATGATCTGCAAGTGAGCAATTCTCAACCTTGGAAGCAGTGAACCCAATCATAATCATATCGGCTCTGTTATACTTTGTTGATTTTAAGAGTGAATATAATTCAGATGGCTATATCATCAATTAGTAGGAAATTTAGCTTCAAACAAATGCTTAAGGCCCGAGTTAATTTATTGATAAAAAAAAGACAAAAACAATGAGAACAAGGTAGGACCGGATGAGATGATGAAATGGAACCTGCAAAGCTCAAAACGCAAGAGCACCGCCATCAACCGTCATGAAACAATGTGGCAAATCCACCCCTCCTCCATTCGAGATGAGGTTTGTAAGCACCTGATTCTCCTCCAAAATTAGTCAAGGGGAACTTGTGTTTGGCCAGTCATTGTTGTGCGCATAAAGAAAGCTTAAAATAAAAGGCTAACTTCGATGATAACAATCAAATACCTAAACATGACCCGTAAAAATTTTATGGAGAACAGAGGACCAACAGTAAAAAAAAAACAAAAATAAAATCATCTTCGCTAGCCTAAACAGATATTAGTTCATCACTCGACCAACAAAATGAATTTGTTAAAACAAGAAAACCCACTGATATCCATTTGAAAATTGAACATTCTTAACATCACCAGAAAAAAATAAATGAAAAACTAGAAACAGCATAACTAATTCGGTAAAAATAGCACTTTGCTGATAAAGAAAAAGAGAAAATCTCAGAAGAAGATTAATCCATGAAGCTATATAGTCCCAAGAAAGCAGAACTCCCTAAATCAGGTAAATGACAAAGGAGCATTAAATGAAGAAGCTAAATTTAGAAACCGTAAATCGTCACTACTTATGTCAAGCTCATGTACCACTCACTAGACACTATACAACGCTCCACTTGCCACCGAAAGGGGAGTACCACTTTCAGAATGGGGTCGCCTGTAAATCATGGGTGCATGGCGAGACAGCAAAAGAAGACCAGCACCAAACCACCCTTTTAGGCTTGTGGAGGGACACAACCTACTTGGGACAGGTCATGCAGGACCAGGTCAAGTGCCCTTCCATGGCGTGTAGTAATAATTCTATATCTAGGTTTCTTTCTCGCCTGAGTCTTATCCAAGTTGTAAAGATGTTTGGACTAGAGAATGGACTCTGAGGAATAGATAGTATATGTAGGATTTGTTTCTCTTTGATTAAAAAAAAAAAAGTGAACTAAAAGAATTAGATTTTTTAGCCAAAAGAAGAAATGTGTAGGAAATCCTAGTAAAGAGGAAAATAAGAAGACAAAAATAGAGGACATAACCGAAGGTGGAAAAATAGAAGAGAGAACTTCTATCTGTTTGGCATTTAATGGAGAATAGGGTTTACTAGTTTGCCCATTTGAGGAGAAAACCACAGAAAACCGCCCTAGTGCACCAAAAGGATCAAGCCCCTCTTTTTGCAAACTGCATGTTGCTCATAAGAAATTCAGCTCATAGGCAGGTTTCTGGAATTCGGTTAATCTTTAGTTTACTGAATTGGTATTGGATTTCATAATAAAATCTGAGTTGAGACTTTAGCCTACGTTAAGGCTTAAATCGAAGTTGAATTTGGCTTTCAACCCTTCAGATCCACTTAAATGCATGTTTATCAATGGGAAAAAAAGTAGATGAAAAGGTCTGCCGATAGAAAAAGGGACAAAAAAATTTCTGTGCCACCAGATTATCCTGGCCATTATTTGATGACCTTAAAACTTAATGGTGTTTTAACTTTAGATTTTTTAAAAGATTTAATCCAATGGTGATTGAGGTTCAAGAAATGTAAAATTAGGCTTGATGGCAGATCAAGAGATGACAAGATTATCGAAGGAGCTATATTAAATAAAAAATAATAATTATCAAAGGGGCTGCACTAATCAAATGTGGATTCAAATGGCCCCATAGAGTTGGACTGTGCATAAAATCTGCTGGTAGGAGAACATCTTCCCTGCTTATGTTACACCACCGAAGTGGAATTCACCATTGAAATTAAGTCAAATCCATGTAATGATCTCACATTTTATCTTGGATTGAAGTGTTCAATCCAGTTAGGAAGAGGGGCAGTAGGGTGTGCTTTGATCTACCAAGCCTTCTTTTTATATTTTTTGATTCGCTCCACCTGGCCATCTTTAAAGCTTATCACATAAAAATGTCCCTCTTTTCCTTTTCGTTTCGGTGGAAAGGTAGGTAGACAAATATGAGCAAGTTACAAGTATTAATTCTAGCCAACGGTTGGAGAAATATGGGAATCAGATATATTGGACGGATGGATGGGCATTGAAAAACAAAAAATAACACCGGTATGTATTCATTGCTATTGATTAGGATCGATGATTCAGAGTTTTTAACCAAGGTTGGGTAGCTTCAGGTATATGCCTAATCAGAGATGGATGAACATGACCTGTGGACTCAACAATGTAGAAGATAGCTCGAATTCCACACCACTCTGTTACAATATCTAACACTGAAAACTGTTAGTTACATGAACTGTGTGCAAACTGTATTCTTTTGAAGTATGTTTGATGGTCAGGACTAGGAAGAGTTGGAAAAGAAAGCTAATTTTCAAAAGAAAAATGGTACTTATCCAAATGAAATTTGATTTCAATAAGTTGTACATAAGAAAGAAAGTCAATGATGACAACCCACGTGTTATCAGAGACATTTGGAACTCTTAACATTTTGACCCTATCTTCCCCCCCTCATTTGAGAACTCTACATACATGACCTCCAATCCACATGTTATCAAAGTACCGATACATCCCAAACTTCCCTGCAGAATTGACAAGGGGGGATATTCATATAACAAGGCCCCTCCAGACATCCAGGACCATTTCCATGGCAACGCTACCACTAACTCAATGATGGCTACAGGCCGCTGACCAACAGTGGGGTAGGATAGATTTTTGTTTAATTCTACAAAATGTGTGCCCCGAGATTGACACTTTTGTTTTTATTTTTCACTTGAAAGGGAACTTAATTTCCCAAACAAGATACTCAATGTCCTTAGACCCACCAAAATGACTGAAGCTTTTTTTTAATTTAACCCAGCTTAATAAGTGGGCTGGGACCCTAGCCCTCTTGTGAGGAGGGAAATAGACCTCTGATGAGGTGTGGGAGCCCTCTGGTGAGGCTTTCGATGGATGAGGGAAGGTGACTGAAGCTTTAGAAGGAGTACGGGAGCTTGGACATGAGGCTGAGAGACTTGTCTCAGTGAGCAGTGTGTTAGGGGCATTGTATTATGCGTGGATCAATTCAATTTTATTGTAAATCAGAAAAAAGGATAAATATATTTTTTTTTTGGTTTTCATCCATTACTACCATACAAATGATGAACAGAAGTTTTTGACCTTTTCTTATTATTATTTGAAAAGTTACAATCTTGAGCCTCTGCAGTAACATTTGAAAGTCGCTGAAACACAAATTCCCAAATGTCTGAAGCCGGAGAACCCTAAATGGCTCAGATCTTGCTATGTTTCCCGCTGAGAAATGATTATATACACGAAAATATTTAAGATGGAGCCCAATCATTAGCCCATTAAATCAAATGGGTCAGATCAGGGCTGTCTTTGGCCCAACTTCATACCCTATCAAGTCATGAGTGGGCTTTTGGCTTGAATGTTAGTTGTTTTCGGAAACAAGTTGGGCTTTGGGTAATTTATGACCTATTAACACCTTAAAATTTAATGATCTATCTATTTGACAAGTCTGTCGCAGTTCAAACTGGGCTTGGATTGCTTATGAGCTATATCGGCTAGACCGACAAGGCTTAAACCTTTCTAAGAGTTACCTAGTGCACATCCCGCTAAAAATTATCTGTGACCGTTTCTTTTTCCTGAATGGTGTTTGTTTTAGTGCCATCTCTCTATCTCTCTCTATCCATATCACTCGACCTTTTTTCCCTAAACAGCGCTTGTTTTAATGCCCTGTCTCTTGTTCAGAATCTTTTCCATGTGCAGGATATAAGCCATTGAATGGGGATATTTGAAGGTTCTGTAATGTTAAATGTGATGGTTTTTTTTTTTTTTTTTTTGTTCAATATTCAAGGTTGGATTTGAGAATATTTGTACATTTTTTATGGCTTCCATGTAATGTTCTCAGAGTTGACAAAGCATTTGAATGCGTTAACAAACAGAACCATATGATGCTCTCTCTCTCTCTCTCTCTCTCTCTCTCTCTCTCTCTCTCTCTCTCTCTCTCTTGTATGTATATGCTGTAATTTTCTTTTGCAACGTTTCTTGATTTTGTTGTGGTTGGATTTTGTGTGTATATTTTGGTGTTGGGTTGATTGTTCCTTTAGAATGTGTTTAGAAGTGTCTTGTAAAATGTTTGTTTTCAAGGGAGAGAGATTTTTTGTAGATCAAACCCAAAATGTGGAGCTCCAAAATCACTAGACACGGAATGTTTCTATAGAGTTGTATTTTCTGTATTTAACAGTTTTTACAAATTCAGACCCAAAACGTGGAGCCCCAAAATCACTGGACAGTGGACATAGAATGTTTCTAGAGTTTAAAAACTTTCCACATTTAACATTTTCTACAAATTCAGACCTAAAAAGTGGAGCCCCAAAATCCCACGCCATGAATGTCACTATAGAGCATGGTTGAAAAACTCGGCCGAGACCGGTTCATCTCGGCCGAGATGAACCGGTCTCGGGCTGGACCGGTCCGATATCTCGCGCAGATATCGGATCCGGCCCATATTCTTCAATATATCGGCCATCTCGGCCGATATCTCGGACATTTCGGCCATTTTTTCATCTCGGCCGAGATATCGGCCGAGATGAATATAAAGCCCTTGCAACCCTAATTTTTTTTTTTTATTCTTTCTCCCATCTTCATCTTCTTCTCCTCTCTTCTCAAAGCCTCATAGCAGCAGCCACCTTCTCTCTTCCATATTTCCAAATCTCACTTACATTTTTTGAAGAAAAAATTATTTAAGGTAAGAGGAAATCAACTTAAACTCTTAAAGCATGTTATGTGTTTATTTTTTATTTTTTATATAGATGAAACATAGAGGTATGTAGATTGTGTTGTGTTGTTTTCTTCATTTAGAAGTTATATTTATATACTTTCATGCTTGATCTACTCATACACATGATTTTGAACTTTTTTTTTCAATTTTTTTTATTTTCGGATTTTTTAATATTTGAATTATAGTATATCATTTTTTGGGGATTTCATCATAAATATGTTGTTTTAATGATTCATGATCATTGTATGGTGTATAAATGATAGATCTACATACTTTTATGTTAGATCTATATATTTAGGATTTTGAAAATGATTTTATTAATTTTTGTTTTCCAAAAAATAATTTTTGTTACTTGTTAGGATATTTGTGAAACCAAAGGCTTATTAATAGTGTGTAGATGATAGATCTACATCTATCTCATAGTCATAAACATGATTTAGATTTTTATTTTAATTATTTTATTTTCGGATTTTTTAATATTTGAATTATAATATATCATTTTTTGGGGATTTCATCATAAATATGTTCTTTTAATGATTAATGACCATTGTATGATGTGTAAATGATTGATCTACATACTTTCATGTTAGAACTTAGATCTATATATTTAGGATTTTGAAAATGATTTTATTAATTTTTTTTTCAAAAATTAATTGTTATTACTTGTTAGGATATTTGTGAAACCAAAGGCTTATTAATAGTGTGTAGATGATAGATCTACATCTACTCATAGTCATAAACATGATTATGATTTTTATTTTAATTATTTTATTTTCGGATTTTTTAATATTTGAATTATAATATATCATTTTTTGGAGATTTCATCATAAATATGTTCTTTTAATGATTAATGATCATTGTATGGTGTGTAAATGATAAATCTACATACTTTTATGTTAGATCTATATATTTAGGATATTGAAAATGATTTTATTAAATCTTGAATTTTCCTAAAAATAATTGTTCTTAAGAGTATTAGTGTATTACTATTGCTGTATTGCATGAATTTCTTATTTTATAGGAACAAGATGGTGCGTTCAATAGATCCGGCATGGAACCATGGTGAACCAGCTGGAAGCAAAAGTAGAGTGAAATGTAATTATTGTGGAAGAGTGTTCAATGGCGGGATTACTCGATTGAAACAACATTTGGGGCATGTAACAGGACAGGTGATAAAATGTCATAAAGTGCCACCAAATGTAACTGCTGAAATGAGGGAGCTCCTAAATGCAACAAAAAAAAAAAAAAAGAGTTACAACAAAAAAGAAGAACTGAGGAAATTGATGCATGTAGAGAAGAAATATTCAGTTCCTCCGATGATGATGACGATGAAGACCTGGAAATGAGGAAGGCTAGGAGAGAAAGTATTAGGTCACTTCAAGAGGAGGAAGAGAGAAGAAAAATGCAATATGAAGCAGCCTCTAGAGGTAGCCAATATGAGCAGGGTGGGTCATTCGAACCTGGGGGAGCAAGTTTGCGTCGGGCATTTAGTCAAAAACAACCCCGTCGAGATCCAGACATTGAGGAGATTGAAAGAACTCTTACACGTGCACCTCAGCAAGTGGGATCAACTGACCCATATTCTTATAGAAAACCAACATCAAAGCAGCCCAGCATTATGAAAGCATTAACGGGTAGGCTTGGTAAAGCAAGAGAACATCTAGTGAGAGCCGCTGGGAAGTTTTTTTTGGACGGAGGCATTCCTCCCAACAAGGCATCATCTCCTTATTTCACCACTATGTTAGATGCAGCTGCAGAACATGGTCCAGGTATAAAAGCACCTACCCCTTATGAGATTGGGCATGTATGTGTTGAGAAAGAGTATGAAGAGTTGCAGGCTTGGGTGCAAACTTTCAAATGGGCATGGAAGGAAAGAGGTTGTACACTAATGTGCGATGGGTGGACGACCATCACACACCGTCATCTCTTGAATTTTCTAGTCTACTCGTCTATGGGCACGGTGTTTATCAAATCAGTTGATGCAACTGATTACATTCAAGATGCAAAATATATTAATAAGTTATTGAATGAGGTGATTGAAGAAGTTGGGGCAGATTGTGTAGTTCAGGTTGTTACCGACAATGCTGCAAACATGAAGGCTGCAGGAACGATGCTTATGAAACAAAGGCCAAGGATTTTTTGGTCTCCATGTGCAGCACATTGCTTGGATTTAATGCTTGAAGATATTGCAAAAGGAAAAGTCATGAAGTTTGTGATTGGTAAGATAAAGAAGATCACCAATTTTTTTTATCAATCATATAGACTCATTTCCATGATGAAAATGCATACAGACAACCATGAATTACTACGGCCTGGCATCACTAGATTTGCCACCAACTTCATTGCTATCGAAAGTGTTTACAAGTATAGAGAAGGACTTCTCCGATTGATAAAATCAAATGAATTCATGAATTCAAAATGGGGAAAAAGGCCAAGTCCCATTACTGTTGAAGTATGTAAAACAATTGAGTCCAACAAGTTTTGGCCTCATGTGAAGGGTGTTTTAAATGTTTTTGAACCCTTAATAAAGGTTCTTCGATTGGTTGATGGCAATGATAAGCCAACAATGGGCTTCTTACATGAGGCCATGGAGAGATCAAAGCTGGCTATTCAAGGAGATTGTAAATATTACAAAAAGTTTTGGAAGATCATCGACGATCGATGGGGACGACAATTAAAACATGATTTACACATTGCCGGTAAGTGAAGAATATCCTTTAAGTCTTTAACACTTGAATTGTTGTATTCAACTCTCCATTCTCTCCTCAGTCCTCAATCCTTACTACATTAATTTATCAATGACTAAAATTCATTGGTTTTACTGTTACAGGATACTTCTTTAATCCCCAATTTATAGATGGACACATATCTAATGAAATCCGTTTGGGACTAAAAAATGTAATTGAAAGATTGGCAGAGAGTACAAATGAAGCAATTTGGGCTACTAATCAGGTAGGAATGTAGGATAATTAAGGAAAAAAGCATATAACATTGTAATTTCTCTAATTTATTTTTCTACGTTAATATCTTCAGATTGACATATACAATGTACGGGCTGGAAGCTTTGGAACGACGACTGCACGGAGAGCTGTGACACAGACCAATCCTGGTATTGATTGTAATGTCATCTCTATATTATTTAAGGACTTATTATTTATTTTATTGACTTTAATATCATTTCTATTTTTTTCAGCTGAATGGTGGTTGAATTATGGAGAGAGTGCTCCTGCACTAAGGACGATTGCTATTAAAGTCCTTAGTCAAACTACATCGTCTTCCAATTGTGAAAGAAACTGGAGCACATTCTCATTTATCCACACAAGACCAAGAAATAGATTGACAATGCAAAAGCTAAATAAATTGGTCTACATTCACTACAACCTCAAACTCCGGAGTAGAAATAGAAGGAGAAGACAGTTTGAGGATCACCGGGATTATTTCTGTCCAATTAATTTGGACTATATCTTTTCAGAAGAGGATACCGTGTTAGGTCAATGGTTGGAGGAACAAGAAGAACCGGTGTTAGACCAAGACCCAGAGTTTGAGCAGTTGATAGAGGAATTGACTGGGGAAAGGCCTGAGCCAGTGAGGGCTGCAGAAAGGATAGAAGAAATAAACTTGACAATGCAGCAGGGGCGTGCACCTAATACAAGTGAGCCAAGGGGAAAGGAGGTGGATGAAGAGAGTGAGTCAAGTATTTCTACTTCTTCATCATCAGCAGGAATTCCACCTGACTCTCCCGGGGATGAGGGTCATTACAAAGATGATGAGCCTGTCACTTATGAGACAGTTGAGCATTTTCCTCATGCTACTGAGTTAGATCCTCGCCGTGGCTATATCAGACATGTTGGACAGACTGAGGCAGGGGGTAGTAGTAGCGCCGGCGCCGCTACTCATGGTCATCATGGAAGTTATGTTGGCCAAGGTGCCATGTATGGACAACATGGGGATTATGTTGGCCAACAAGGTGCCATGTATGGACAGCATGAGGGTTATTCATATGACCCTAATTGGGTACCCCCTTCACCAACACCAATTATTTCTATTGAACAGATGTTAATTGAGCAAGGGAGGCTTCCCCCACCAATTTCTCGACGACCTATTTATGCCCCTCATAACTATTTCATGCCATATGATTACAACCAACCATCTCAATCCACAGACACAGGGGATCAAGATAGTTCATCATCTTATCAAGAACAATCTGAATATGGTTATGGATATGGTAGTGCTAGTGCTGCACAGCAGTATGGAGCATATCTTTTTAGCCAATACCGAAGAAATGATAATGATGATGATATCGAGCCAGGGCGACACTCCACTTGGTATTAGGCTGTCAATTTGTCATACACTCATACTCATCAGTCTCTCTCTAGTCTCTACTAGTAGTCTAGTACAGTAGTACTCTCCAGTCTCCACTAGTCTCTACTAGTACTCTCCAGTCTCTCTAGTCTTTATTTGATGATTAAGTTAGTATTAAATGATGATTGATATGTTATTTTTATCTTCTTATATTTGACACTAATGAATTGATCATGAGTAGAGCATCAATAATGTTTGCATTATATGAAATACTGGAAAAAAGACAGTGAACTGCGAGTCTGCGACACAGACAGGACTCATAACTTAAGGTGACCGAGATTTTGATTTATTGTTGTTACTAATGGAAACAAATATAGTTTTCCAGCATTTTCTAATATTCTGGATTTTTTGGATATTTTTGTGAATTTTTTTGGATTAAAAAAAAAAATTCACACCGCGATGACCGAGACGGACCGATATCCGCGACCGATACCGATATCATATCGGTTTTTCGGCCCGGCCGATACCGCGACCGAGACCGAGATTTTAAACCATGCTATAGAGTTGAAGAGTACTTTACTGCAATTTAACAATTTTGTTTTGGAAGAGCTGATCGTATTCGATCTGCACATAGTGTTAGTCCTGTATGCTTGTATGTTTGGGGCATCACAGATTCACAGGCTACTACCCTTTGACCGATATTTTTCATCAAACTAAGGCCCATCCTACAGTGTTGTTGATCATTCGTTCATCAGATGAGGCATACCAACGGATGAGCAATGGACCAAGCTCGACTCCTATAAGTAATCTTAATGATTAAGTGGACTCACGTTCTCTTCCCCATATCAACAGCAGATGTTTTCCTTGTGCTTCTGAAGCTAATAAAAGAAGCAATCCTGCTAAACCACTTACTAAAGGATATTATGATTTGAAAAGCAATCCAAATTTTGTGTAAATTAGGCCTGGAATTTCTTCTATCATACATGTTGAACACTTCTAGAAATATTTACACCCAAATGGCCCACCATAACATTCAAATGCCTGAAATCATAGAAATCACAATTCATGTCACAGTTATCTAGAGATCCCAAAACAGCACACTACAATCTTACCTACATGATAAAACCGTTGGTGGAAAAGGTACAGCAGTCCTGTAGGTGTTCGCTGCTGCACATCCAACACTCTATAAAAACTGTCGACGACAACTATAGAAGGGGAAAAAAAAAACTGCTAGCAAACAACTAATTCTACACTCCCATCAAGTTCACCATCAACTTCAACATCCAACATCAAGTTCAACATTCAATATCAATGCTTATCTCCCATTCACCCACTTAAAACATGGTCGTCTCCCATTCAACTTCAAGGCTTGCCTCCCATACTCCCTGATGCACTGAACATTCAATGGAAAAAAATTTATAAGTAAAACCTAATTTGGATTGAGAAGAGAGGAGGGCATTTAGATAATGGTGACTTTACAGTTCTTGGAGAAAAAAAAATAATGGTTAGATGAAAATATAAATGAAAGAGAGCAGAAAAAACTAATTTGCCTATTAACAGAACAAACAGAGAGAGATGTGTGTGACACAAGGATGCTACTCTGTCAAACTTTTTTATGATGATTTTTCTTTTTCAGTAGTTTCTCATAGAATCCTTGTGTCATTTTACGTTTTGCTAAAGGAAAAAGAATTCACGCACAACACATTCAAACAGCCTTATCAAATGAATCTATTTATTTCATGGAATTAAAGCCAATACATTCAAATGGGGCAATTTGTTTGTATGAAATTGGAAAAATGAGAATTTATTGTGAGATCCACATATTCACTTAAATGGACTTGGAATGCACAATTATTTGTTTGCATGTAATTAGAATAAATAAGAACTTATTATAAGATGGGCTTCTTTATTTGCATAGAAGTATGGGCTTGTTTGTTTCCATGCAACTGAAATAAATTTTTTCCTCGTTATTTTATCTTATTCTTCTCTCTCATAATATCTCCAAATTGTTACGATATAATCCAAACAAATATTATTTCAGTTATACATTACACTATAGCCATAATATAATCAAAATTCTGCCTAAATTGGGTTTTGGATGAAACAGACCAACCGATCCAATCCTGCTCTTGTTAATTAACTTAGTCACCCTCAAGTCGAGAGGTGAGAGACCCTCCAATCCACATCCACTGAATAAGAAGTGACCAACAAAGATTACTGTGGAGCTCAAAGGCTGTTTAGATGTATTGTGAATTGAAATATAGTAAGGTGAGTATCAAATCAAGAGAAAGTAAAATATAAGTAATTATAATGGTATTTTATTTTTAATTATTTGGTATGAAATATTTTTGACTTTATATAAAAGCGTGGAGTTTTTTTTGTTCTTTTAGTGGATAAAGAAGGTTACTTATTTTATTTTATTTTTTAAAAAAATTTAGGGAGAATTTTAAAATTATATACTTTTGATATGGCCCCTTGTCATTTCTAATCTGAATTCACTTTATTTTAACTTAACTAATTAATTGCCAAACATGTCCGCTCTTTGGCAAAATGGAAAACCCTGTTTTTGGTCTTCGTCAAATGGTTTTAGTGCCTAGTACCAAGCGGGATTATTGAATGTACCATTTTTGGTTTGTGGAAGGTTAATAAGTTACAAAACCCATTTCATTAGCTAGAAGCTACAACAGCAGTTTTTTCGTCAGCCCTCCTGGCAGGCAGCCCTCCAGGCTCCAATTAGGTGTTGGAGCAACCTTATCTAATATAAATCTCTAACTTTAGGGCTTTTTAAAGTTGATTTAATCGTTAGATTCAGCCCTCATGGGATGTTCCATGGGATTGGAAAATTACTTTATTTGTCATGATGCCTTACTTAATGAGGTGATTTTTCACAACTTCATCAGATATACCCACGCATTGAGATTTTGTTCTTTAGCATGCATGTATGTAGCCCATTCAGCTACTGAGTAATGACTTAGGGTCCCACAATCCCCTCTTTCTCTTCTTCTCTCTTTGTGAATTTGTGCCGCAACCTATTTTACTGGCTAATCAGGCTGATTTTTTTGTCCACTCTCAAGTCTCAATTCATGGATGGACCTTGTTACCCCCTAATTATTGCTCTGGCTGATCATCAAGATGGCCTCACAGAATTGTTGCCCACAAACCACCCAAGAGATCTTAAATGAAAGTAGTAAACTAAGTTATCTCCACCACTCAAGAGATCAATAAATGCTGATTGTAGAAAGGCTAAGGATGTTTCATCAGCATTGCTTTGGCAGGGATTGTCGGATCAACAGAAGTATCACAACCGTATCATGATAGTCTGCAACCTCATTTACAGAACACAAGTGAAGTGGCTACCAGATTGTTCGTGGATCAATTGTACGTGCTCTATGTTTCATATCAGAAAATTTTGGAAGTTATCAATGCATCCCATAATCTTGCTCTACTCATTTGTTTCCCCCCTTGCAGGCTGAAAACAGTGGTTAAGCTCTTAGTCCTGTACGTGTTCGTCAGTCCTTATCAACCATTTCCGGATGATGTCTTCTCATACAGTATGTATGCTTCTCTTCTTAACTGAGTTACTAATTGAACTGGTTTGATTAAAAAAAAAAGAAATATTCCCGATTTCTCTTTGCAGTCATAATTATTTGGACAGAGTTATGAAAATACCATTTTTTTCATGTTTACAGAGTTTCTTTTTACCATCTATATGTCAATCATTGGTTGTTTCTGAAATGGTTTTCCTATCTTGTTTGACATCAGCAGTTTTTCATTTTTTTTATTTTATTGTTATAAAAGAATTGGCACATTGCTTGATTCAATAGTTTAATTGGATACAACGTAAGAGTGTATCTGATTCGGCCTTGCGGCGTTAATATGAACTACTTTGCTGAAGAATTTTATTTGTAATATGTTGTGGTTTGTAGGTCTGGGCTAAACATTTTAAAGCAAAATTGAAATGGGTTTAGTCTTGCTCTAAATTTAAATGAACTAGTTTGGTTCCTAATTTTGTATGGAGCTCTCTTGATCCTTTTATTTTTTATTTTTTTATTGAATGCACATTTAGTTGGTTGCATACAAAATCATATTAATTATAAATTGCTATTTAGGATAGGCGAGGGGGGCTTGGGGGGGTTGATTAAACATTGTCATACTCTAAGAATAATTTACTCTTTCTTTTAGTATAAAATGAGTTATAATGTTCAAAAATTAACTACGTCAACTTGAATTGCAAATGAATATGACAGAGGAACTAAATGAACCTAAACCCTGTGGACTGGTGAATTATCAGAGGTACTGAATTATGTGAATGTTGGACCATGAATTGGTCAGTCAAACTTTGAACCAGGTATAGATAAGTGTGGAATATACTAGCTAATAGATTGATGCATGTGAACTTTTCATAGTGGAAATACAGTTCTCTGCTGCAAGCATTTTAAAAGCCTTAAAAAATGTGGCGAAGTAAAATTTTGATTTATGAAATTTTTGTAAGTAAAAATATAATGCAGTATTGTGTTGCGTAATGGGTAGATTGTGTTTTCTTAATTTACTCTTCATATTGTTTGTTCAGGATGGAGCAAACCATTCAATCTTCAGCATGGTTGGATTCTTTGGGGTGGTGGAGGTTTAATCATTGCCTCGAGTGCTGTTTTTCTTGTTAAGTCTTTAGTTTCTAGCTCAAGTGTTGGCGAGATGCAAAATCAGGTCTCTCTCTCTCTCTCTCTCTCTCTCTCTCTCTCTCTCTCTCTCTCTCTCCCCCCCTGTGTGTTTGTGTATTTCTCTCCAATTCATTTTCTTCTCGTCTTTCTTCTTTTTCTTTCTTTCTTCCCCTTTTTTTGTGCTTTCCAAAAGACTTGAGCTCACGCACCCACTGACACTACACATGTCCCTAACCAACTAAGCAACAATCGGAGGCCTTTTCTTTCTTTCTTTTTTAAAGGTAAATGCATTCAGTGAAAACTAAAATGGACAAAAGATAAACAATATATACAATATAAACTTATGCCATGGCTTGACAAAATGAACATGATTGCTTTTGGTGGAAATTTTTAACTTGCTCCAATATTGCCTTTTTTGTGTTTGAAATAGTCATTAATCATTATTCACGTTTGAGTACATAATGATTTTGTAACTACTATGTAAGCTGTTGGCTGATTGCATTAATCTAGTTACTGAAAGGTAACTGTTCCTCCCCTGTATGACCTTTTACTTCAGACAGGATCTAGTTACTGAAATTTTTAACTTGCTCCAATATTGCCTTTTTTTTTTTTTTTTTGTGTTTGAAAGTCATTAATCATTATTCACAGTTGAGTACATAATGATTTTGTAACTACTATGTAAGCTGTTGGCTGATTGCATTAATCTAGTTACTGAAAGGTAACTGTTCCTCCCCTGTATGACCTTTTACTTCAGACAGGATCTTGACTTTTGCATCAATGAATTTTTCGGCATCCAGAGCATCTCTCCATGTCTGCTTGGATTTGGTGGACACTTTTCCCCTAGAACCCTGTAAGCTGTCCATATGTAGTTGTTTCAGTCTCGAATATGTCAATTTCTTCAATCTCTAGTGTTACTAGCGTCATAGGAAGAGTGACATGTTACTTGTTAGGCTTCACCCATGTTGGATGTTAATGAATTTAAAAAAAAATCAACTTGCATTGTCATGCATTATCCGCCCCCCGCCCTGCCCCCCCCCCCCCCCCCCCCTCTGTGTGTGTGTGTGTGTGTAACATGACTTGTGGCTGTGACTATGAACAGCTTCCTATTGTGCCACTGGCTCATCATAAGACACACTTAATGCATCACTGTGCATATTTAGTTTCTGCAATATAAACTTCCATATTATACTACTACAGCTTTTGTTATTATAGCCATATCTAATCAAGGAGGAAGTTAATTAGTTTTATATTTGTTTCACTTTCATGTGCTCACTGAATATGTAGATGTGATCATTTAGGAGCCAATTTTATACAGAGATATATTTGGACATCTCTTAAATTATCTGGGCCTCATCTTTCCCTCCTTTCTTTATTTATTCTTTAATCCTAATAATCTAGAAATGTGGTTCATGTTTCATCAAAGCTGTGTTTGGTAGTGTGCCATTTTGGAAGACAAGAAAGTTTCTTTTGATAGTGGAGATTTTGGGCCTAGGAACCAAATGCAGCCTAATACTTAAAAAAAAAAAAAATCCTCTAATTGTATATAATGCTCTCTGTTGCAGGTAGATTCTTTGGTGCGCTTGTTGCCACTTATTGGTGCCTCAGACACCAGGTTTTTTTCAACTGACACCCTACAGATTATTTAGCCAACTTCAGGAGAATTTTTAGCTCATATCAAAGTTTGTTTCGTGAAGGGATCAATACTTTTAATGTTCATTTAAACTTTTTGCTCAGCACTATTTGTTTACTTGGTATTCTTGGACTCCTTGCACCACTTTGTGAAGAGACCATCTATCGAGGCTTTTTGATGATATCCCTTACAAAATGGTATGTTGTGGCCTCTTCCTCATTCTATCTTCAACAAGCTACATCTTCAAAAGAATCTCTCTCTCTCTCCAAAAAAAAAAAAAAACACACTATAGGGTGCTGTGAGGCAGCCATTTAAATACATGTGGGGCCTATGGATTTTTTATATTGAGATCATCGATCTGATTCCCTAATCCTATGGATCATGGATGTCCCGAAATTTCCCAGATCAAAAGATCCTATGGGGCTGCTTGGTTCTTGGTTAGCTGGAATTGATGCACCTATTCTCATCTATTCTCCCTTACAAATCCAAATGTTTCCATCTTTTGAAATTTCATTAAATAGGTTGAGAAATAAATCTTTTAAATTTTCATTGAAATCCACCATTTCGTTGTCATGTATTTTCTTTTAATTCCGTCAATCCAAAAGGCCCAAAAATCTTTTCTTTCTTTGTTTCACCTGTTGTGGAGATGCGACCCAGTTAGACCTCTATACAGAAATGGGACCCAAAATAAACTAACCTTTCTTTGGCCTGCTTTT
This sequence comes from Cinnamomum chago, assembly GCA_038049695.1. Lineage (NCBI taxonomy): Eukaryota > Viridiplantae > Streptophyta > Magnoliopsida > Laurales > Lauraceae > Cinnamomum > Cinnamomum chago. The sequence goes on from CP142451.1 coordinate 124,559,112, forward strand.
TTACTGTTGAACTATTCCCTTTCTCATTCTACTTGTCAGGGCTTTGATCATTGTCTCATCATTGTGAAGCCTTATCCCATCTAGATTTGGATTTGCTAGACCATTCATCCCTAATTATGGCTACGTCCTCTATCATTCCACAGTCTAACATGCCACCTATAATGCTTAGTTAATTAAAGATAAACAATGTATCGTATCCCATACTTAATTTTTTTTTATATGTAAAATTCGTGTCGCTGATGTTGCATCATAGCATGTCACTTAACATTCATAGACTTTATTGGACTGCTTCTTCTCCCAGTTCCGTGCATTTGTAACCGTTCCCTTATTTGTACTGAAGCTATTTGGGTCTTCTATGTACAAGGCCAAGCCCTCCCAGCAATGTTCTTTTTTCTCTCTTTTATTATATTGACATTTCTATATTGACCTTTTGTCTAATTATATCTATAATGACCTTTTCTCTAATTATATTCCATCTTGTTACTCTAGTCTCCACACATAAAATTTAAGCATGCACATAGCTGCCATTTGATTATTGTGTTGTTGCTGTTTTTGCAGCAACACTTTGTTCCAAATACCAATGTATGTCTAGTTGTCATCTTTTAGAAATATCAATTGAACTAAAGTGGTATTGGAAGATTGCATAACAACCCCTGCCTTGCAGCCACCCTCTTGTTTGTTTTATAGTTGCTCTAGATGTTTGAATTCATCACACAGTGGACCTGAGTAATTTATTCTGACAAGATCGTCCTCTCTCTCTTTCTCACTAGTTTTCAAATCATTTGACTTAAAGCCCCTCTCTAAAATTCTAGCTTATCAATTGCCAAGTAGTTTGGATTTTGACTAGAGGATCCTCTATACTGTTTTTTTCCTCTGTTCTTAGTTCTTACTATTATTTTTAATTATATGAATAAAAACCTTTTCTCTACAGTTTTGCCTTATCATGTACTTGGTTTACTGTAGTGACTGCTAAGCACCATGTCATCTACAAAATGTACTCTCTAGTTTCTGTGTGAAGCAAATAAATGGTGGCTCATAGCAAACCCTTGGTGCAATCTAACTCCTACCGTGCAAATTAACCCCTACCAGGAACCCAGTTTTCTTCTCTGATAAACTTGTTACCACCTATTCATAAATATCTTGAGTAATTCCAGCATGTTCATTGCGGATGCATTTTTCAGTGTCTTGCCAAATTAACTGCCTTTGAGTCCTTTGCTTTTCACCTTCTGTTCTAATTCTTCTCTTTGTTAGGTGGATTAACTGGCTCTTCCTCTCTCTCTGACTTATTCTTCTGTACATTTATTGCTTCTCTTATATATTATTTTATCTTCACATCATTTCCAAAGCAAATCAAGATTACAATCTGGTAGTAGGTATTATCATGTCTTCCTACAGATGTTGTCAAGAGTGCAATGGGGTTACCATTTAAAGGTTGAGGTATTTTGTCTTGCATTAGCACCACCTTTGATCAAGAGTCTCAGTTATCAATCCATTGGAGCCACATGTATGAAATCAGGTACCTCAGGAAATTGGATCTTGCTGAAGTCAGGATCGTATAATACCTCAAAACCAATTGCATAATAGTTTCCTGTTGCCTTCTCTTGCTTATTTTGCAGGCTTCCTGTGCCTTTATCTGTGGTTATAAGTTCTGCTGTTTTTACTCTGGCACACCAATCTCCTGGGAAATCTACAGAGATTTTCATTTTTGGTAAGCATTTCAATTTCATTGTACCAACCTATTATATTTGAGGGGAAAACAAGTATTTAGCTTCAATTGGATGGTAGAGTTATTGCTAATTACTTCACTACTTAGCTGCAAGCTCTCTCTCTCTCTCTCTCTCTCTCTCTCTCTCTCTCTCTCTCTCTCTCTCTCTCTCATTTGGATCTATGGAAGACGTCTTTTTCCCAATTATAACACTCCACAAATGACAAATCATGCTAATGTTTGATGGAGAATATCCATGCGCATCCTTCCCTCCTAATAGGGTGATGGACACTGACATAATTTAAAATATTCATGTGCAAAAGAGGACAAACCATATGTGGTCATATGCAGAAAAAGAATGTTCATGTGCAAAGAGGGAAAGTCATGTAAGTGCCCCTCACCCTATGGTGAGGGATGAATGCACATGAATGTCCCCCATATTTGGTAATATGAAATTGTTCAATATGCTCTTCATTCTGATAACAACTATTTCAATTGTTAGATTATGTATGCGTGTGGCAGTTTTCCATTTGGTTCAGCCCAAATCCTTGCCTTTTAACAGTTATTTGACCTCAAACGGCCATTACCAGCTCTATGCTTGGGCTCAGGTTGTGGGTCAATAGGAGATGTTACGATGTTACCAAATCCAGGCAACCTCATTTTTCAGCAACCCTGAAAGTCAGGTTCAAGCTCTGTGATGGGTCTTCGAGCAAGGCCTAAAGCTAAATTGTGCCCAGAAGCCAGACAGGTCTACCTGGCCCATTGCATGCCTTGATGCAAGTTTGTACATGCATGTTTATGTGCCAATTGTTTGTTTTGTTGATTGTAGAAATTACTAGCATAATACAGGTACTGATTTCAATGTTTCCTTTCATTCTTACAAGGTTTGGCGGTGTTGGTGTTGTAGGAACCATACTGGGGCTGGTATATGCTCAAACTCGCAACCAGGGGCGGAGCCAGGATTTTATCTTGGGGGGGGCCAGTGGCGGATCCAGGATTCAAAGTCACTGGGGGCACGATTAAGTAGTAGGGGGTCCGGGGGCAACGGCCCCGGAATTTTTTTTTGGGTTATTTATATGATTGCAAATGATTTTTTCTTCTTTTTTTCTTCATGCTTGAGAAAAAACAATACACAAAAAAAGTAGTGTACATTTTGCATACACTATCAGTAACTAATACACAGAAATGTGCATTCAAAGACAGATAGTTTGTAGATTTCCACTGCATTGCAAATCATGCCTAGCAAGGACAAATAGTGTGCAGATTTACCCCAAACCTTTTATATGGAACAAATATAATATAATAATCTCAAGCAATAAAACAAGACATATTTATTTATCACAATTGTTCTCTACGAGTTTTCATTAGGGGGCCTGGTTCAATGTCACTGGGGGCCTAATTGATTTGGGCCTAACTTAGTATACATTTTTTTTTCCCTAAAAGTCACTGGGGGCCTAACTTAGTATACATCTTTTTTTTTCCCAAAAGGTCACTGGGGGCCTAACTTATTATACATTTTCTTTTTTCCCCAAAAAGTCACTGGGGGCCAGGCCCCCAGTGACAAAGAACTCCATCCGCCACGGGGGGGGGGGGGGGGGGGGGGGGGGGCAAAACTTGAATAAAATTTTATTTCACCAATTATTATAACTATCATATTTTAAAGTTTCCTTTTTGACATAGTTATAAGTTCAACTATGATTTTGTTCCTTGAAAATGCTGGACATAGAGAAGACGGCGTGTAAAATTTTAACCACTGAAGATGAGAGATTAATGGAAAAAAAGAGGAGACGAACAAAACAAAAAAGGAAGAGCTGAAGAGGGTTAGGGCTTAAGATTGGAGTCTGGAGAGGTTTTCGAAAGTTAAAAGGGTTGGGAGTGGGGGCCGGGGTGGGGTGGGGTTTAACTTAGAAAAAAAATCCAAAAACCTTGGGAGGGGGGGCCATTTTGGTGTTTTAAAAGACTTTTTCAAAAAAAAAAAATAAAATAAAATAAAATAAAATAAAATTTTCAAAGGCTGGCCCCCCCGGGCCTCTACACAGTTCCGCCACTGCTCGCAACCTACTTGCTCCAATTGCTATGCATGCATGTTGAAACCTTGGTGTTATCGTCTTGCTTACTTACCTTCAAGTAAGTGATTTTGTTTGTTATCTGTCAGTGATGGCTGCCAGACGATTCCTTGATTTCTCTGTTGCTACTCATGGTGAAATATAACTGATTTGCAGTTGCAGGGGTATGAAATTGAAAAGTATGTTCTATGGATTCATCACTTGGTAAGTTGACAAGACTGTTGTCCGCGCATTCTCCGATCTTTTATTAAGGTCTTCTATGACAAAGTATTTAAACCATTTTCTGTTTTGTGGTACATTCAAATGCATCCTTAGGATTCCATTTGAACAAATCCCAATGAATTTTTAACAGCTGAAGCAATTGAGAATTTTGCAAATTCGAACTGCTTCCAAGTACTTGTTTCTTTAACATTCTGAATTCCAGTTAGAAGAGTTTTAACTGATTCCTTTTCCAATTTGCAATTGCAGACATAAATACCAGTTTCTAAAGGAATTGCTACAGAAGGCCCCGTTAATCTTTCTGTTTCGGGTTTGATCTCTACAACTCTACACAGAAAGTGGACAAGCATTTGTTCTGGCAAGCTTTCAACTTGTCTTTTGTGCATCAAATGAATTATTGATTTTTATTCAGAAAAAAATGTTTTGACTTTTGAGTTTCCATATACCTTTTCATGGCTGATAATTTGGGGTTAGGTAGTCCTCAAAATGTTTAAAGAATTTATCATGTTTCAAGGTGAGATGACTACATCTTAATAGGTGTTAAGAATCTCTTTCTTATGAACCTTGACACAAGGATATCAATGGTTATGATTTATGCACACTCCTGATGCAGGGGATTTCAATTATATTTATATATATATATATATAAAGCGAAGTGAATCTAATTGAGAAATCAAGCACATTGTATCCAATTGATTTTGACCACTACAAATTGACATTGACTCCCGCTTTATTTTTCTTAGACCGGTTGCAACCCAACCTTTCTTCTTCTTCAAACATTTCTGTCAAAATCTCGTATTGGGATTTCTCTCCCCTAGAAATAGAAACGCATGGAGCATGGAATACTCCAGTTGCTCAAATAAATCATTTAAGGGCCCTTTTGTTTGGCTGAATTCATAGAATTCTTGGCTGGAGAATCTATAAATTCTCCAAAAGATATCTTGTGTAGAATTCCTAAATCCTCATCACTGGAAAATTTACAGATGCCAAGGAAATTGGGAATTCTGGGAATTTCTATAGTCATTTGGGACTTTTCAAGCACTTGGATTACAAAATTCCTAGGGGACAACCATCAATAAGGTGTCAAAACATCAAAGCACAGGCTCCAATGGTGCGTTTGTATGACAGAAGGATTCCATTATATGGAGGAAAAAAATTTTGATCAGGCGATTGGATGGATAGGGCCTTGTAATCTAGGTTAACTTTGGGTCATGGCCTGTTTATGGTGGGGCCGTCAAATCCGATGGTCTAAATGACCGACTGAACCATAGGTCCAACCAATTAAAAACCTCTGGAGTGAGGATATCATCTTTTTCAATCGAAGATCATATTTTCTGAACAGTGACTGTTTCTTGTCATCCAATTGGATTACGTACATTTATTTTTAACTTAGTAGGGTACTCTGTCCCTGACTCATTTATTGTGGTCATGCACAAAAGATGATGGAAAGAGACAGGAAGAAAAATATCATGAGGACAAACTAGTGGCAACCAAGGTTTTAAAAAGGGAAACAGAGGGAGAACAGGAGGAGGATTAATGGACAATTCGGTCCAATCAGGTTCGATAGGTTGGCTTAACTACTTGTTTGGTCTAATTTGGCTCAATTATAATGACAATCAAATCAATATAAAATGATGTTAAAAAGGAATAGAAGAATTTCACCCGGTTGGGTCATACCCTTCAACTGCCAATTTTTACCAATTTTGTTCCCTTTTACTTTGACTATTTCACTGTTTGTTATCTAATGGGACTAACTGGTTCAACCAGTTGGTTTAGCTTGGTTGCTTGTGATTAAGATAACTCAAACTACAACGAAACGTTACAGTTTATTGTTGCCACCATTATCATCTTAGCCTTATCCTATTTATCGGTAAAATAGCTTAAAATGATCTATAAAGCTATAGTACATGACTTTTAACATAATTATTGCATATAATACCCTTTTTTCTTTAAATTCAGGAGTCCATTGAATTGCATCACATGTTTAGAGTTATTGGGTTTGTGTAGCTCCAAATTTCAGATGCTCGCCCGTGACAATTGCCACCATACTGGATGGATTACGGAGCATAGGAGTGCAAGAGAAAATTGTCGCATATAGTAAATCAAAGATGGTTTAGATATATACAAAATAAGAGCATATATCATACTTGTGAAAGATCTAGAAAAATTGCATGTCAATGTCCAGTTCTCATTTAACTTTTGGAAATGTAACATTTATGTGCAATTTTTGTTTGTAATTTCCCGATATATAAACTCTAGAAATGCAAGAAAGGTGACCCTACAAGTCTCACTAAGATTGGAGATCGGCTCTTTACCTTCGTGGTAAGGAGTGGCAGTTCTTGTTCGGAGGTTCAAGTTTAGAATATGGCCTCCTTCCTCTTTGCATATGTGTATTTGTATTACCTCACATGTGTGAGTTGTGGTAATGTCTTCTCGCATGTGTGAGTTGTGTCCGGCTCTCTTGTCATATGCAAGTTCCCATCTACCTTGAATGTATGAGTTGTGTTTGTCTCTCCTATCATGTGTGAGTTCCCATCACCTTGCAAGTGAGAGTTGTGTCTACATCCTCACTTGTGTGAGTTTTAATGAGTCTCAAGATCACAATCCCAAGCTGGGTTACCAGAAAAAAAAAAAAAAAAAAGGAGTATGACTAAGATTGCCTTTTGTAATAAATAAAAGATAAATATATAAAAATTGAGCTCCTAATACCGTAAGAGGTGCTCACTATTGCAAACTAGAGGTTGTGGGTTTTAGCTATCTTACAGTTTACTTTAAAAGGAGTTGATCTTATCATCATATGCTAATCTCATATAAAATATATGAACAAAATATTATGAGAAGTTCAAGGATTTTTCTTTTTACAAAAAAGGCCCTTTACATTCGAAAAATACAAAGGAGAACCCAAAAACCTCACAAGGACGACAAAGGGCATCTACAATATCATAAAATTTCTCTTTTTTCATGAGATTTGCTTGTAGGTTATTCTATGATATCATGGAGTGTCGGGTTATTCCATGATATCATGAAATAGAGGTCAACTGCTGTCATTATGAAATATTTAGATTTTTTATCATATTCCTCGACTTTAAAGGGTTCTTTAAAAAAATTAAAAATTAAATATGTATATTAATTACTTTCTCAACTTGCCTGGGTGATGGTTCAATGGCATAAGGTATGAATTTGCTCCCTATATCTTATATTTGAGTGATATATTAGACTTAATTTAGCACAGATGTGTTGCTCAAGACTCATCTGGAATGTTTGAATTTTCATCATATTTTTTAACTTTAAAAGTTTTTTTCATAAAAAATTTAAAATTTAAATATTTATATTAATTACTTTCTCAACTTGCATAAATGATGGTTCACTAGCACTAGTAGAATATGTGGGTTTGCTTGTTATGTCTTGTATTGAAGTGGTGATGTGAACTCATTTAATGCACATGTATTGCTAGGCGGTGTGTTGTTCCTACGCTTGTCAATTTAGCCCGTTGAAATGAGTACTCGGCCTGACCCAAGTCCGAAAACACAGAGCTTTTAAAAAAAAATTGAGCTCAGCATATTATGCTTTAACAATTATTTGAAAGCCCAGTTAAAATGAGACTGGGAATAGGTAGAGCAAGGCCCACCCTGCCGCAATGTTATTTTATTAATTTCTTTCAATGGGAACCCTTCCAAAACTCCCTCCAAAATGTCTCTTCCCTTCCGCATTTCTCATGAATTCAATCACTTCCCATTCCGTTTCAGTTTGAAGTTTTTGATAGATTTATTACCCTTCATTTTGAAGACTGAATATCTACTATCTACTATCTAGACCTTTTGAAATTTGATCAAAATGAGATTTGGTCTACCCCTTATTCGGCCATCATTATCATCTTTATTAACAGAACTTCACTCATTAAAAAAGAAAGACATCTTCATTGATGAAAATGTCAAAGCCCCAGCCTAATTCCGTACGGGATGAGATTTGACACATCTCCCATTCCATTATTCGGGACAAATTTCAACAACCCATTGACAAACCTAGTTGCTCCTAGCCAGAGAATTACCCTGAAAGGTAAATATGCTAGGGAGATACGGATACCCATATCATAAAAAAAAATACCTTTATTACTCAGTGGTCCCAACATAAATTAATGGGACATTTACTTCAAAAATCCCCTTAAATAGGTTAATAACAGCTGAGGACCCTAAGTTTTAATAATAACAGCCAAGGACCTCCAACCCAAAATCCAAATTTTTCATTCCATTTTTGCCCTTGGTAAGTTGGTGTCAACATAACCCTAAGAAAAGAAAATGTCCTTCATCCCAAATCTGCAGTGAAGAGAAGAAAGAGAGGAAGGAGAAGAAGAAGATCAACGCCCTACCCATTTTTTTCTCAATCACAGTGAAAGGAGAGGAAGGAGAAGAAGGAGATCGACGCCCTACCTATTTTTTCTCAATCACAGTCAAAGGAGAGGAAGGAGAAAAAGGAGATTGATGCCCTACCCATTTTTTCTCAATCACAGTGAAGAGAAAAGAAGGAGAAGAAGGCTCCACCCCAATCATCTAAGTCAGAGATCTCCACCCCCATCGTCGGAGATTTTTTTTCCTACTTCGTGTGTGTTGTTGAACACGGGTAGCGTGCGAAGGTATATCCTTCGTCCATTGCTGCACTGGTTTTACCATTTGGCTTTTTTTTTTGGTAATGTTTTGTGAATAACTTATTTCAAGGGACAGATGCATTGTTTCTTTTTTTTTTTTTCTTAATCCACACTCTTTGTTTAGATGGATCAGGTATAGATTGTTTTTACTCTTGTTAAATTGCTAAGCATGCTTTAACCAAAATTTATGCAGTAGCACCATTGTTTAGGCTACAAATGACTACATGTTTATTATGTTCAAATATTTTAACTCCTGGCATTATTAGCGGTTTGTGATGAGTTATTTTGTATGAGTCATGGTTATTACACATTTCCATTGCCATTACAACCTGCTCTATTTTTTTGCACATTGGACAACTGGTGTCTGACCATGTTTGCTCAATGTGTTCTTAAAACAGGGGATCCAACTTCATTTCTAATCAAAATCGCAACTGGCATTCAAAATCTAAGCGACAACCCTCCGCTTTAATATGGTAAAATTGGAATTCCTCTCGGGAATTTTCTATTTTCATGTAGTCCAATATCTAGGAGTTATCCCTGATCACTAATGCTCCTTGCACCTAACTCTAGCTGATCTTCTTAGTTTGACTATTTCTTTTCCGGCTAATAGCTAGCATCTAGCCACTTAACTCCTTTTTGGGGGATGATTCTAGGAGTGTCTTTCAGTTTATCTTATTTTTTACCTGATCTCTTTTGCTATGAATTAGTGTATACTAACTACTACAGAACAAAGATTCCCCTTTGTAAATATTGATTCTTCATCAACAATTTATGCATGAAAATACTTGGAAATGGGATTTGTTCACACTTGAAGGGGCAACTCCCTTACGCAGGAACTATATATAGAAGCTCAACTTCCGTGAATAATCTAGTTTTCTATGGTTTTTGGACTGACTGTCCTTGTTGTTATTGGTGATTATGTCCCAGCTTTATAAGCTTACTTGCCCAGTTGCCTGGGTATTGATATCTCTAGGTATGGCCTCTTCAATGTGGAGTACTTTTAGTTCGAAGTCTTTTAACCTGTAGATTACATGAAGGGGTGCTAGGTTTCATTTTAGTGAGGCGAGTAATCATTTTCTATTAAAAAGGAAGGAAGGTTTTAAACCTTCACTGCTCTCTTGCTTATGTTGGGAGTAGGAGTGCTCATGTACCATGCCGACCCAAGTGAGAATTGGGCCAGCCCGCCTTGGTCCGGGCTTAGCCTTAAGTTTAGGTACTTGGGTTGTGCATGGACATAAAATTTGGTCGCATTAAATATATGGACCGGACTTGGATTGAGTGGTAGCAAGCCTGAAGCCAAGCCCGAACCGAGTGAGAGGCATTGTTCAAGCAAAAACAACAATTTCTTGTTGAAAGGAGGAGATGAACACATGTACTCTCACACACAGACAAGCATCCTAACTAGATGAGGTACAAGTTGGATCAGTTAATGTTTGTCCTTTTTTTTCTAAAATATAATAACTAGATGGGCTGGGGCTTAACTTATTTTAGGTAGGAGGGCTTAGGCCAGGTACTTATGGCCCGAGTAGGGCTTGGGCTTGTGGTTTAAAATCCAGGCCGGGCCTGGATATTACACACCTTTGCCCAACCCTCCCATGAACAACACCCCTAGTTGGGAGAAATAAAGGTGAAGTACCCATTTAGGGAATGTTTGTTTTCATGAAATAACTAAACAATATAAGCGACAAGTAATGTATTTTAGATGTAAGGGGTTAAGACTTAAGAGGAAACTATTATAGTATGAGATCATCTGGCACTATCTTATGCTTTAAAGTTTTCCTAACTGTATCTCCTTAAGACTTTTTCAACTGTACGTATCATGTATCTCCTTAAGACTTTTCTAACTGTATCTTCTTTTTCATGTAGATTATTTGGCTGAACGACTGCTTCGCTGAGTTTGGATGGGAGAACCTTAAAAGTTGGACAAGGCACCATGTTGAAGACACACCAATACAAGATAATTCAAACGATTGTGGATTTTTTGTAGTGGCATTTGTAGAGCATGTTGTCCTCAACTGAAAGATTGCTTTTACTTAACAGGACATGGTGTAGTACAGGTGCAGATTAGTTGTCGACCTCTACATCAAGCAACGTGAATTGTATGAGAAAAAGCTGAGATCTTCTGTGTGAGTCAAGTGTTTTGAGTTATGGTTTGAGTGGAGAAGAAGGTGTAAAACGTTGAGAACTCTTGTGTGATTTAGATTATTTGATAGAACTATTTTTGTTAATGTATATGATTTCGAATGCTGAATCTAATTGAAAGTTACTTTTTTTGGTAATAATGATGAAAATTGCCAAAAAAGTTGTTAATAAGAAATACAATGCTATTGTGGCACAGCTTCAATAGATGAGAACTTATAATGCCAGGTTGATGTTGACAAAAATGGATGTTGATATGAATGTTTTTGGAAGGTGAGGATGGACAATGTAATAGGGTGTTTTGAAATACTTGTAAATGTGGGTGGTGAATGGGTATTTTAGAGCTTCTAAATGCTTTCACTCAACAAGTCATTCTTTTGTTGTATATGTTCCAAGATGAAAATTGCTGAACAGATCATTTTATATTGATGTCGACGAATCTTGTATCGACGTCAACAAATTCATAGGGTCACTTATAGTGCTAACTAGGCATTTTTGTTGATGTCAACACAAGTTTATGTTGACGTCGACGAATCTTGTGTTGATGTCAACAAAAATGCAATGTCACTCTTAGTGCTAACTGAGAGTTTTTGTTGACGTCAAAACAAGTTTATGTTGACGTCGACGAATCTTGTGTCGATGTCAACAAAAACGCAGGGTCACTCTTAGTGCTAACTGGGAGTTTTTGTTAACGTCAACACAAGTTTATGTTGACGTCGACGAATCTTGTGTTGACTTCCACAAAAACTCAATCACTCATAGTGCTAACTGGGCGTTTGTGTCGACGTCAACAGATTCACAGGGTGACTTATAGTGCTAACTGGGCGTTTGTGTCGGCGTCAACAAAAGTTTATGTTGACGTCGACAAATTTTGTGTCGACGTCAACAAATCCTATTTTTAAAACCTGTTATGTACAAAGATATTTCCAAGGTTGTGAACTGATAATCTTGGTGGTACAACCAAACTACTACGTCTGATGCACATTTAAGCCAATCATACTTTTCAGAAATTGCTGCATACCCGACCATCATCATAGAAAGCATTTGAGAGATACATTAATAATACACTTCTTTGTTAAAACTTGAGGTCATCAACTAGATTTATCGAAAATCAATGATCAACCAAAAACATAAAAGTAAGAAGGACAATAGTATCCAAATTAATTTACTACAAAAAGAGAACATTTCTGCTCCTTTACAAACTTCTAAATAAGATGAGGCTCTACCATTACAAAATGACATGGTGCCACATTTACAATTTCAAATTGGCCCTCCTTTACAAAAAGTAGCAAAAGAACTTCAACTCCACCATTACAAAAAAAACATGGTGCCACATTCACAATTTCAAATGGCCCTCCTTTACAAAAAGTAGCAAAAGAACTTCAACTCCACCATTACAAAAAAAAAAAAAAAAAAAAAAAACATGGTGCCACATTCACAAAAAGTCTTTCAATAGTCCTTTACAAAAAGTAGTAAGAGAACACCAGCTCCACCATTGCAAAAACAAATGGCTCCGCTATTACCAAAAGATAAGAGCCATAGTTTATTGTTTAGTGATCAAGGCTGATGTCGCTTCTTTGTGTGCCATCCCAATGGTTGGTTTTGAGCATGAATGATTTGGATTGTATGTCCGGATTTGAAATTGTGGACCTGAATCCACAATAGAAGCATGTACACGCCACAGAGATGTTGCATTGCCACACCGTGAAGTAACCTTCTAGTTGTTAGTCTTCAGATGCTTCAACACGAAATTCTTATACATTGCAAGTTTTGCAAGAGTTTTTCTAAATGTATCACAATCTGGAAACATTCACCCTTTCCACAACTAATGCGCCGTACTCTCCAGCAACTCGTTGCTGAAATCATCAATGGGTACAAGAGTGTTTGACATGTTAATATCTTTAATAACGTTTGACGGTTCTGCATGAGTTCCCAAATAGTCTTGCATTTTTTCCCCTAATGGAGGAACATCATTAACAACCTCTGGCAAAAAATCTTCTGATGACAAGTGATCGAGCGAAAGGGAAAAAATGGTTTCAATGTCTTCCTCTGAAATCCTATAGACACTGCAAAAAGAATAAAATAAAATAAAATAAAACCACGTCATAAAAAAAGCAATTGAAGCCATTATTTCATAAAATCGGTAATAAAACCACGTCATGTAGACATTAAGCAATCCATAGAACTAAAAGTTTTTCTTTTAATTTTTTATGACAGTTTTTATATGTATATTTCAATCAGTTAGTTACAATGATCCATTAAACTAGTTATCTGATCTTTCTGCAAGCTCCTTTAACTATGACTTGTGCTTTATTTGAGCAAGATTCATTAAATTGAAGTTGTTTATTGATGTAAGAATGAATGAATTATGCAATCCTAAAATGAAACTAATGCAATCCTAGAAATATCAAACTCTTGGAATGAATGCAGGAATTTTGAAGTCTGCAAAACTGTGTTACAGGCCTAACTTTTCGAACTTGAACGACTGACCTACTATGACTTAATTCTAAATCCCATGGCTGGATTTGAATCTTCGATGATGAATGAACACAAAAAAGAAACAAGAAGTGAAAAATCCATGTTAACGAAAAAGATATGCATGTCTAGAAATGCCTACCTGACCATGTTCTGCGGTAGAAAATCTGCATAGCATTACTGATTAGCCATGTTTAGGCTACTAGAAACCCAGCTTCCCGAAATTGTTCTTAGCCAAAATTCTGGAGCGTCAAAGTAAAACTATCAACGTTTAGTTCCCCAAAAATTTCAAAGGAAAATAACATGTTTTGACTTATCTTGAACCGTGCTATTTTTGTCATAGAACAATGCTGAATATGTTGAAACCAGTGCAGATTTCTCTACCATGCTAATGTCCACCAAGTTGCCGATTTCATATGTGATTTCACATGTTAATGTCTTCTTTTTAAATCTGTAATTTCGCATGCTAATGTCTTCTTTTTCTCCTTAAAAAACAATCAAATATCAAATTTTCTATTCAGTAATCCTACTACACACAGAACCTATTCAACAAAAGTGCATAAAGAAGAAGGTTGCAAGTTGTTGTGGTCTAGAAGGGTATTATTCAACAAGAGAAATTTGATAATGGAAACTGAAGAAAAACCAAAAAGAAAATTCTGTGAAAAGAACAAAGCAATATATTATAGAAGTGGATGTATGAAAAACAATCACAAAATAGATGGATGAAAGACAATCACACACTAGAAAATCCAAGATTCAGAGCAACAACGCAAACAGATAAAAAAATATGAATCGAAGATGTAAAGAAATTATGAAAAACTTGCAATCCCTCAAAACCCAAAAACGCAAAATACATGCATATCAATAACTCCATGATGAATTCTAAAGTTCAACGAAATGAAACCGCTGGGGGTTTCTTACCTTGAGATTCAAGGATTTTCAGAGGAAAAGAAGAGGACGAGCAGGAGAGATTGTGATGCGGAGTGCGAGATGGGTCTTCTTCTCCTTCCTCTCCTTTCACTGTGATTGAGAACAAATGGGTAGGGTGTACGTCGAATCCTTCTTCTCCTTCATCTCCTTCCTCTCCTTTCACTATGATTAAGAAAAAATGGATAGGACGTCGATCTTCTTCTTCTCCTTCCTATCTTTCTTCTCTTCGCTGTAGATTTGGGATGAAAGACATTTTCTTTTCTTAGAGTTGTATTGACATCAACTTACCAAGGGCAAAAATGAAATGAAAAAAAAATAGAATTTGGGCTGGTTGTTATTATTAAAATTTAGGATCCTTAGTTGTTATTAAATTATTTAAAGAGATTTTTGAAGTGAATATCCTAAATTAATAACGACTCTGGTAAGGACACATTTATTATAAACTGTTAAGAGTTTTTCAGAAATGGCCCACCTCACGAGTTCACGTGAGTCCGAATCAAAGAGGATCCGGAATTAAATTGTAGGAGAGACTGACAGACTGACAAGGTGACAAACTACAACAAGTCCAAGGCCAGTATTCGCAGTCAAAAAGGCCTTCTCTTGTAAATCTGTGTCCCTGAAACGGCCTGTCATTTATTTATGATTGATGTGCACAGTTTTCCACAACTCACCCCCTCGTATCGTCCCCTTCAACGAATTCAATGAAGACAATTCAAATCAAACCAAATCTACCCAAAATCTCTCTATCCCTCCTTTTGTCCTTTTTACATTGGATTTTACACCGCGTGTTACCGCGACTCAGGTAAAGTGATTTTGGAAAAATATATATATATAAATAAATTATAATAATATTTTATTTTTAGTTATTGGTTATAGAATTTTTTAATTTTTTATATGGAAAAGCAGAGTATTTTTGTATTTTAGTTAATAAAGGTAATTGTTTTTAAAAAAAAATTATGTAAAAGATGAGGGGAGTTTTAAAAAAAAATGCATTTGATGTGACATCTTATTTAGAAAATGAGGATTTACTTGACTTGTATTGTATTAATAAAGTGCCAAACGGGCCCTTTGTGGATTTTATTACAGAATTTGAGAGGTTGATTTTTTTTATATGATGTGACATTTTGTTTTGCATTTAAAATGTTGTGTTTTTCATTAGAATTTCAAATTTCAATCACCCAAAAGACTTTTTGCCATTTCTTTATTAGATTTTATTACTGGAATTTGGGAGGTTGAGGTTTTTTTGATATGATGCGACACCTTGTCTCATGGCATTTAAAATGCTGTGTTTTTTCATTAAAATTTCAAATTTCAACCATTCAAAAGAACTTTTGGAATTCTTGGAATTCAACTCTCTATACCATTTGTTGGAATTTCAAATCCTTCGTCTAAAAGAGGAATTTGGAATTCCATCTCAGAGGACAACTTTTGGAGAATTTGAAATTCTCTTAGACATGAATTTTTGGAATTCTGATAAAGAAAAGGGCTCTTACGAAGAGTTTGGATTCTACTAAGATGCTCCTATATGGAGTTCCACTCATTTAACCAATAATTTGTCCAGGTTAAAGCCTTTGGGAATTTTGATTTATTTACACTTTCTTCACACCAAAATGACTTTTTGCTAGGGAAACCTTTTCGGATTTTATTTGAAAAACGAGAACTAAAAGTTCAGTTTGAGTTTTTTTGCTAAATCTTATTTGGAAATATTTTTTGATAATCCAAGATATCTATTGCCCAACTCAGAATTCAAAGAAGTTTTGTTTTAAAGTTTTTTTCTTGCTAATTTTTTTTTAAAATTGTTTAATAAACCAAGGTATTTTCCGCTGAGCCTAGCAAAGGAACCTTTGACTTCGAGCCCAAAAGACACTCAATTCTGAACAGAGATTACTGTGGATCTCAAGGCCTGTTTAGATGTATTGTGAATTGAAATATAGTAAGGTAAAGTATCAAATCAAAAGAGAATAAAATATAAGGAGTTATAATGATATTTTATTTTTAATTATTTGGTATGAAATATTTGACTTTATATAGAAACGTGGAGTTTTTTTATTCTTTTAGTAGATAAAGGAAGTTACTTTTTGGGGTTTTAACGGGAAAAACCCCTTTAAACATACTATTAATGAATTTAGACCCAATAAAATCTTACAGACAGAAGTGGCCCTAAAGTTACGTTTCACTTTTTTTTTTTGTCTTTTAGCGCTATAGTCGATATCGACGCTCATTCATAAGTTACATACCCAGTTTCGCATCTTGTTTTCCCCTTTTCATCGTTCGTCTCACGTCT
Source organism: Cinnamomum chago (assembly GCA_038049695.1). Lineage (NCBI taxonomy): Eukaryota > Viridiplantae > Streptophyta > Magnoliopsida > Laurales > Lauraceae > Cinnamomum > Cinnamomum chago. The sequence continues at coordinate 124,575,572 of CP142451.1, forward strand.
GCAAGCCTGGCGATGAACAAGAGTTGCAGCTCTTTATTCACTCCATTAAGGGTGGTGGTTGCACTCCTTTAAGAGGTAGGTACACACTTGAATCTTTATTATTAGTTTTGATAGTTTCCCCAAAACTTTTCATTCACCCAACTTGTTGATTCATATTCTTCCTTTTATATGTTACCAGCCCTAGACAAGTAATGAACGATCTTGCTCTGTCCAAGAAGATGGCACCCAAGTGCATCTAGAGTTGTGAACGGTGGATATTTGCTCCGAAAAAAACACATACATCTTTGATTTTCCATACGTTTTTGGGTTTAGGGTTTTAAATGTGCAATTTTTTTACTATCCCAGAAAATGGCACCCAAGTGCATCTAGAGTTTTGAACGGTGGATATTTGCTCCTAAAGTGACACTACCATCTTTAATTTGTACATACGTTTTTGGGTTTAGGGTTCTAAATTTACATGTATTTGACAATAAAGAAATCACTTCTCTTCTTCACTGTATTATTTATCCTAACCCAAACTAAAACATAACATTTATGCCCCATGTTAATTCATTTTCATCTATTTCCTTTTACAAGTTTTAGATATTGTAACAGCACATTTGCCTTGTCCCATGAAATTGTTATAAAAGGTGGATATGCTCCAACAGTTACACTATCTTATTTAGTTTTCATAATCCCTTTTTGGTTGAGGGTTTAAAATGCGCATAATCTCTGTATGGCATTGTTTAACAATACAATTAGTACACCCTTATAATATCACAATGCATTTACTTTAAACATACATTTGGCCTTTCACCATGGGCACTGTTTATGTATACAATTTACCTTTCATTCCTATCACTATTATAAACTAATTTTATATTTATAAACAGCATGTCAGATTGCGAGGTTCTAATCATATTCCACTACGATGGAAACTTTGAATTTGATATTATGCGTCCCGTCTATAACGGAGGAAAGCAGAAGATGAGGTATTTATCAACTGGCATAACATATGGGTCATTGGTTGGCGAAGCAATTAAAGCATCTAATTGGGATTCATCTACTAAAAGTTTAAGCATACAATACCTTCATCACAATGGACGTGCATTTTCACTGGCTAGCATTGAAGATGATAATGATGTGAACAGAATGATCAAAGCATCGGGTCAGGATACAAATGGGATCTACTTATATGTTTCTAAGAGTCCGAACAATGGACAATGTAAAGGAAGAGAACAATATGGGTATGTCAATTTGTTGTATTCTAAATTATACTTTGTCAATTTGTTGTATTCTTGGATTATACTTTATCAAATATTAATCCCAATCCCTTATATGTTGATGCACTGTAGGTTTCAGAGGAATGAAAAGCATCAATGTTTACTTCGAAAATCGAAGAGTGTATTGATAAATTGCAAGGGAAAAGAAGTGCAAGATAGGACAGTCGTTCCAGAGCTTCCTACAGTTGATCTCCAAGAAGATAATGACATGCATTTTTCGATTGTTCGAAACATTACAAGTCCGCATCATACCTTAGGTCAAGAAATAGATGTTGATAATATAGAGGATGGGGCAGAGTATGGTGATGAGAATTATTTTGATGAAAATATTTTCACCGGACAAATTCCAGTGATTGTGATGGGCTCGGACAAAAGCAACGTTGCCGGGGCTAATCCAATCAACAATGCATGTCCTTCAAGTGAACATTCAGGTGTTAATTTCATCGACAACATGGTACCTGAAAAATCGAATGTAGACATTGGAAACAATTCAGCACGTGAAATGTGGGTTGGCCGTGAATTCCCTGATCGTGACACATTCCGGAAGACTGTGGCTAAGTTCGCAATTTATGGAAACTTTACTCTGAAGCACTTGAAGACAAACATGTACAAGGTGACAGCATGCTGTAAAGATCAGAATTGCCCTTGGCGCATTCATGCCTCTATCGTGGAATCAGGACCACAATTCAAAGTGCGTACGTATAATCCTGTCCATAGATGCTCGAAGCCAATGATGGGAATGGCACATAAACAGGCGTCAGCATTGCTAATTTCGGAGTTCATCATGGATAGAGTCCGACAAAATGTCAATCTTAAACCAAAAGAGATCATGAACGACTACCAAATGGAATATGGGACAACTATTAATTATAGGAAGGCACATGTAGCAAAGGAGATAGCCCTGCGTGCAGTGCGAGGCTCTTACGAAGAGTCATTTCAAATGCTGCCTAGTTACTGTATTGAACTGCAGAGGACCAATCCAGGCACAATAACGAACATAGACACCACATCTGAGGACCGTTTCAGAAGATTTTTTTGGGCATTCGGAGTTTGTCTAAGGTCTTTCATTAGTACGTGCAGACCAATGATTGCTATAGATGGGGCACATCTCCGAGGGAAGTATCCCGGTGTCTTGCTCGTTGCTGTTACACACGATGCCAATCATAAGCTTCTCCCCATCGCTTTTGCCTTCGCGGAAGCAGAACGACGTGATAGTTGGGAGTGGTTCCTTGCAAACCTACATATAGCGCTGGGTGAGCCTAATAATTTGACTATTGTGTCGGACCGTCAAAAGGGTCTTATTCCGGCGCTCTTGAACACCATACCCTCCGCAAGGCATTGTTATTGTTGCCGTCACATTGCCGAGAATATTAGGGTAACTTTCAGTGATGCGGCAATTGTTATGAAATTTTGGCGTGCTGCCAAAGCAAACAGGCCGTTTGAGTATGATGCATATATGACCGATATTCGGGCAGTCAGCCAAGAGGCATTCACTTACATTGATTCAATTGGAAGGCAACGTTGGGCTAATGCACATGTAGAAGGACGTCGGTATGACATGCTCACTAGTAACGCTGCAGAATGCACAAATGGCCTCTTAAAGGATACAAGGGTCCTTCCTATTACAAAACAGGTCGAGGAAATACGGGCCAAGCTAATGGAATTTTACCAGAAGCGTCATCTTGAGTCGGAAGCAATTACAAGCCGTCTAACACCTTATGCGGAGAAAGTTTTGGAAAAAGAAAGTGAAGAAGCGCGACGATTGCATGTTCGTGTGGCTGGTCTAGTCGAGTTTCAGGTACAATCTGCGGAGTATGTGGACGTCGTCGATCTTGAACGCAAGACTTGCACATGTCGAAAATGGGAGATTTTGGGGATCCCGTGTTCTCATGCATTGGCTTCAATGCGAGTTCGAAACTATGATCCATATGAATTCTGCGAACATTGGTACCTATCAAGTGTGTATCGTACGACATATAGTGAAGTGTTGTATGCTACCCGAGACAGTAAACAATGGGAGCACACATCTGATGAACGAGTTTTGCCACCACGAGCTACTAAACAGCCAGGGCGGCCAAAGAAGAATAGGATTCGGTCCGAAGATTGTGGCCGCCAACGGAAGGTAGTCACCTGTGGTAACTGTAAGGAGAGGGGGCATAATCGACAAAGTTGCCGCAATCCACCTGCGCAAATTTGAAGATGGAAGGGGAATGCAAGAGTCAACGTGAACTCCTTTTCTGTTGGTGTTGGTATTTTGTATAACACCAATCTGGACAGTGTATAGTCTACTGAAGCATTGAAGATGGAAGGGGAATGCAAGAGTCAACGTGAACTCCTTTTTTGTTGGTGTTGGTATTTTGTATAACAGCAATCTGGACAGTGTATAGTCTACTGAAGCATTGAAGATGGAAGGGGAATGCAAGAGTCAACGTGAACTCCTTTTTGGTTGGTGTTGGTATTTTGTATAACAACAATCTGGACAGTGTATAGTCTACTGATGGGGATTTTTTGGAAGGGGAATGCAAGAGTCAAGGGACGGTGTTAGTATTTTGTATAAATGTGATAGAAGACGTTGCCGTGAAGGGCCTTGTACATTTTGTTGAAGCATTTTTTGGAAGGGCATAATTGTGTTGTATTGCACATGTCTTTTTTTTTTTGTAAGGATGCACTCCCTTTTTGGGGTTAATATATGTTGAAAACTCTCTTAATTTCTTGGGGATGCAAATGGTTTAATTTTTTCCAGCCTTATTGAGATATTATTCGCTAAATATTCGCCAAAAAAACGTAGTTGTTTTGTTTCATCATATGACTGTTTTTCTAAGTTCCAGTGACTATGACTGTTTTTTCAGCTTATAGTCAGTTAAATAGTCGATATCGACTATAGTAATAGTCGATATCGACTATGACTGTGTTTTTTATGTTTCAGTTAAATAGTCGATATCGACTATGACTGTGTTTTTCATGTTTCAGTTAAATAGTCGATATCGACTACTACTATAGTCGATATCGACTATGACTGTGTTTTTCATGTTCCAGTTAAATAGTCGATAGCGACTATAGTGATAATCGATATCGACTATGACTGTGTTTTTCATGTTTCAGTTAAATAGTCGATATCGACTATTACTATAGTCGATATCGACTATGACTGTGTTTTTCATGTTTCAGTTAAATAGTCGATATCGACTATAGTGATAGTCGATATCGACTATGACTGTGTTTTTTATGTTTCAGTTAAATAGTCGAGATCGACTATAGTAATAGTCGATATCGACTATTACTGTGTTTTTTTTTTTTTTATTGTGATTCAATTTACATAATCAATATTCAAGCACACATCCTGCATACCATATCACAACCACATTTCAATAAACACATGTTCCATTCAATTTCAAATTATGTGAAATGGAGGTCCACAATATGAAAATCATGGTCATAATCAATCTTATATACTCAAGCACACATTCTGCACAAACCACAATATCACAACCACATTCAATAAACACATGTTCCATACCCATTCAATTTCAAATTATGTAAAAATCAAAAAATCATACAAGAAGAACCATATGAGTTCCACAACCAGTGCTTCTTACAAGTTCCACAAATTCATACAAAAAGTATTTGTAATGGCCTCTCCGTCTACTGCCCAATACCTTCACAAAACTTCTATTAAACTAATAAAATCACATCAAGCCGGTAGGTTCAACAGCTCAGGAAGATTCAACCTATTAGCATTCACTTGCCAACTTCTCTTGAATAACTCAATGACAATTTTGCTGCGGAAATAAGGGATATCGTTTTGGGTAAATGTGATAGGACGACGGTGAACACAATGCTCTGCGAATGCCACAGCGAAGACCCCGCAGTCATTACCATTGTTTTGATGAGGAATGTCTTCCTTGAACACGATCGTCCATAAAAATGGATCCGTCCATCCAAAATGCATATACATCTTGTTTAACCAGCTGATCTGCAAAAAATGAGAAATTGCACAAGGGGGGTAGCTGTTACATAAGTGATGTCCTGAAACAATGTACTCGGATTGCAATATAGGATCCCAAACCATACTTACAAACTGTTCCGCTTTATTCTGTGTCAAACGATCACCAGCCAAACTGTTATAGAATTCCCACCTTTTTTCATCAACGTATCCCACAACGAGCGTGAAATGGTTCCTGTAGTGGACGACAAACACAAGTGTATGTGCCTCCCTTGCTTCCCAGACTCTGTGGCCGTGCTTACCGAAGGCAGCTTCAACACTGGCATCAGATCCATCCTGCCACCAACTCTGCGAATAGTAATGTCACCAGAATATAAATGGTTAACGAATAAAGATGACTCATAAGCCTATGGTAACTAAGATAGGACAGTTCAGCGCAGACTTACAGATATGCTTGGGTCGGCGATGAAAGCGGTTGGACATCCTTCTCTCATGATCTCAAAGTAATAATACATTAGATTGGTGTCCAGCCAAGTTCCCTCGTCCAGTGCTTTCTTTAAGTCGTTGCTGGATATCATGGTACAAATACTGGCCAGTTCATCCTCTCTACATGGAATAGATGTTTGTTAATAAAAAACACTTGAGCACAAGATATTAATGAAGATGGATACAAATTGAAAGTAATGGGAGAAATATTATTGTGCTTACTTTGTCTCATAGTATTCCTTGAAACCCCTAAGAAAGAATTGCTCCTGATCATTTAATACATAGCCCGAATGCACCATAGAATGAGAATAATCAGAGAACTTTACGGGCACTTTACGCATACGGGGCAAGCGCTTGATTCTCCAAATCAAAGAGACTACGGTAGCCATAGGTGCTGCAGCAACAATTGCGGAACCACTAGTAACTGTCACAGGAGTGTCAAACAGTGTCCTGGCTATTGGGGGGGTTGAGAGCACTTCTTCGGTTGGTGGTAAGCCTGCTTTACGTTCATTCCTTGGTGAATGATCGGGACGTACTGGTCCCGCCTTTTTTAACCTTTTTGCCCTTGGACTTTTAATAGCAGCTTTCTTTACTCTCGTGTGAGAGACTCCAACCTTGCTGCTTGTCTGATGGAAAACAGTGTGAGATGGACCAGGTTGAGAGGGAACAATGCTTGTCTGATGGAAAACAGTGTGAGATGGACCAGTTTGAGAGGGAACACTGCTTGTCTGATTGAAAACAGAAAGAACATAGTCAGATTGCACATTATAGAATTTAACTCAATGACAGAGTCAGATTGCACAAGAAAAAATTTAATGGAGGGTGGGACAGTTTACCTTTTCTGCATCCTCATCGGATTGTGAGCTATTGCAGTCTTCCATAGAGAAGTGCACAAATGCTGTCCCAATAGCTGCCTTAAATGTCTTTAGTTTTTTCCGAATCGACTCCGCAAGTTTGGACACGTTTTTTTTCCTCCTGTCTGCCCGATCACACGACCGCTCTAAGCGAGCAACAAGTTCATCAACCTAAAAACAGCGGACAAGCAATTAACCAGAATAAGTAAAGTTACTACGATAGATAGAAATATAAATGATCGTCCGGACTAATTAGCATTCAATACTTACATATTTTTGTGGGACAGATGGCTCAGCCTGCTGAGCGGGGGCTTCTGCCTCGGGCCTCTCCACGTGCTCAACCTTGCCAATGTGTCGGACTGTGTTGGCACCATACCATAGCAGGTACTCTTCTGAATGAACCGGCTGGGTGCACTTCTCTCCGCGTAAACCCAGCTGCTTTCTTGCAGCCCACAGTGCTGTTACCTCTTCATCCATACGCGAGCTATAATCAATCACCATCCTCTCTATACGTTCTCCACGGAAGTATGGCATATTGAAAGGAGGGGGGACCAATTGCTTGAGTCCAAACTGCTTCATGACTCGCCATGTATTATGCCGCTCAACAATCCAGTACCATACTAGGACGGTTGATGACGAAAACAGATCGCGATCCCCTTTGGGTACGCTCGTCTTGAACTTTTTGCCATACCCAGAATATGGCTGCCAAGTGAACTATATATATGCACATATAAGAAGACATTAAAACATATACATCAGGTAACCTAAGTAAAAATATCATAAAATTTACTTGGATGACACATGTGTATTTACCCCATCAGCCGGCAAGCTGTTTAGTTGGTGCCTGACTTCTTTGACCGTTGCGAGGGCCTGGGGGTGATCCACCAACCTCTTATGCCATGTCTTGAAAAGTGGAAATTGTATGTCTTTTTTCCAACTAGGATCTTGCCGAGGGATCCGTCCAAGAGACATTCTCGAGTAAGCCCATATCTGCGAGGGAAAACATAAAAATGCAACTGTTAGTTAACATTAAAATAATGCACCCAAAAATGTTAAGTTTGAGGATTATCCACCTGTAGCAACTGCAAAGGCCCTGTGGGTGTCCTGCAGGACTTGCTGTCATTTATATGTTGATTTTTTTCCTTTCCTTCAGCTTCCTTCGTCTCATGGCCCCACCAAGTTGCCTTTGCCAACATTCTATAAAGATTTGCAAGGCATGCGGGGGCCCATGCATAAGGCTTGAAATCTTTAAACAATTCAAGTAGAAAAGCAGGCCCCCTCGCACCAGATGTCTGTGTGAAGATCTGCCCGGCCACCAAAAAGAACAAATATGCTCGGGTGGCTCTTATCTCGGCATCATTGGTTTTCTTCTTTTTCTTATCCTGCCAGGCGGAGGGTTTGAAGTTGTCTTCAAGCCACTTAAATTTTATTGTTATGCCAACATAGTCTAGCTTCTTCTGTGGCGTGATCCCAAGCAACTCTTCACAAACCGGTTCTACAAATCTACCGGAGAAAGTTCGTCCGGTTACCACCGGGCCATCGACTGGCAGGCCATAGATATAAGCAACGTCTTCGAGTGTTATAGTTGCTTCCCCGGATGGAAAATGGAATGAATTTGTTTCTGGGCGCCACCGCTCAACCAAAGCTGTTATTAAGGCATGGTCTATGACCATACGATCTATGTCGGCCAAGTGGTGTAGACCTGTTTGCCGTACATATTGCTTTTGAACATCTGTAAGCACCCATATATCTTTATCGGGGTTTGTTGGGATGCATCTCATCCGTCCGAGTTCCTTGTAAAAACAACAATTATTGAGGTGACTCCATGAACAATAGAACAAAACTAAGAAATTTCAATTGTAAATACAAACTTGAATTATGTTTTTGGTATACCTCTCCGTGACCGATACCCTCCGATATATGATTGTTTTGGTTAAAGAGGAGTATGCTTGGAGTTTCAACGGGTTTCTCTTCATTGACCTGCAAAATTTAAACGAGTTTTTTAGACAATTTATCAGGACTTGGCAGCATTGAAGATCATTGATTTCACTACATAAGAGGTTCAGGTCAAATACAAAAAAAAAAAAATTAACAATGGATAATCCCCCTCTTGAACTCTAGATAGGTTGGCAACGATAAAAAGTTGCAGTAGACCAATAGACAGGTTAACAGATTTACCAATGCAGCCCATTTTGTTGTAGCAACTAAATTTGGACTATCACAGAAAAGTATAGGGAATGTATGGTCCTATCTGGATTAATTATCACTGGAGCCATCCAATAGTTTTGCATTCCTTTTAGTTTAACAAAAAATTATTGATACGATTTAAGCTTTTGTGCACTTAGTTCTGGGTTTTTCATTTCTTTTTATAAGTTCTCTGGTCTAGGTTTTGGGTTCATTTTGTCCTTCTCATTATTTTGTTTGCATTTGGTTGAGCAGGTTCATGCCTACTACAGATTTGGACCCCTGAGTGCATACTTATCTGTAAATTACTTGGACAGATTCCTTTCAGCCTGTGAACTTTCTGTAAGTTGTGGAGAAGAACCCAACATGCATTTCACAAAAATGATTTTGCATTTCTCCTTGAGTTTTTGGAATGATTCAGGATCTATCATTGATTCTCTCTTGCCTGTTTCTGCCTTAATATGTTTCTAGCAAGGTAAGCCCTGGATGATGCAGCTGTTATCTGTGGCCTGCTTGTCTCTGGCTGCCAAGATGGAGGAAACTGAAGTACCCCTGTCTCTGGATTTACAGGTAAAGTGACATTGGATTTAATGTTATCAGATGCAATTGTCTGATTTGGTTTGGGGATGGTTGGAAGCCTGTTTCACAGAAAATGCATTGGTTTTTTCCATTTTTGTTTTCTGATTGTTGAAATGATGTGTGCTTTATCAGGTTGGGGAATCAAAATTTGTCTTTGAATCTAGGACTATACTGAGAATGGAGCTTCTGGTCCTGAGTACTTTGAAATGGAGGATGCAAGCTGTGACTCCATTTTCCTTTATAGATCACTTTCTTCAGAAGATTAATGATGACAAACCTCCACCAAAATCATCACTTCTCCGATCTGTTGAACTGATCTTAGGCACAATCAGAGGTATGCTTTTCTTTTTCTCAAGTTTATATTTGTGTATTTACCAAAATAAAAGTTTTTTTTTTTTGTGTGTGTGTGTGTGTATAGTGCGTATGCATTCCTTGTCGTGTGAAATTGAATTGAATTCTTTGAATTATAACTCTGAAGAGAAACACAATGCAGGGGTTGATTTCTGGAATTCAAGCCTTGTGAGGTTGCTGCAGTAGTGGCAATATCTGTATCAGTAGAAGCCCAAACAGTGGATTTCAACAAGGCACTAACTTCTTGCATTCATGTATAAAAGGTAAAAAAGTGGGGTAGAACCTAGAGGGAATTTCCCTTTCTTCTCTTTTTCTTTTTCTCTTTTTTCCCCTGTTACAAAAACAGGCTTGAATAACACAATTGATGAAGTGTGTGTTCTGTTTTGGATTGCAGGGGAGAGTAATTAAGTGTTATGAACTGATCCAAGAGATGATATTGGTAAGTAGTGGTCCAGTTAAAGGAGCTCATGGGTCAGTCATATCTGTGCCACAGAGCCCCATTGGGGTGTTGGATGCTTCATGCCTAACCTATAAAAGTGATGATACAACTGTTGGGTCATGTGCAAGTTCTCATAGCACTCCAGCTGCTAAGAGGAGGAAGCTAAACAGATTATCTGAAATGGACATGAAATCATAATCTGTTATAGAGTTTTGGGATTTTTCAGACAAATCAATTTGTTGGTTGGATGAGAGTTTTGGTGTGGTTAGAAGGTGCCAAAATAACATGAAATTGGAGGGAAAAAAAAAGAGGGAAAATGTAAAAATGAAGGTGGGGGAATCAATCAGCTCTCATGCTTTTAACATGCATGAAAGTGTTAGGGAAATCAAAGTGTAGGGATGTCGTTCACTGACTGATTTGATCACATTTATGGAGGGAATTAGGGAAAATGGTGATTTGATTGTGACTGACTCGATCACATTCACATTTATGCTTTTGTTTCTTCTTTTAGTTGTGATTTTTTTTTATTTGATTTGATTTTATTTGGGTAAATGAGATAAGGAGATGCATGTGAATATGTGATGTTCTCAGTTCTATAGCACATCTTTTATTTTTCCACTTTGGACTGATGAAAAAATTTTGCGTCTATTTACATGGAATGTATTATTTCTTTTGTTATTGTTGATGTGAAAAAATTCTAGCAAAAAGTTCCGCCCCACCTAAATTAAAATCCTGGGTCTGCCTCTGTACATAGATAACCCACTTTCTTAAATGATCTACTCCACTATACTCCTACAGTTACAACCAACTGCTACGTGGGAAGTGGCTTGCTGATTCAAACTAGCAAAAGAGAGTAACAAGCTAAAGAAATATCTATACTAGAGTGACGACCCACTACGAGATAGGACCCTCAATCATGCATTCGTAGCCCAAGCATCCTGATGAGAAAATATCACATATCAACTGCATGTTAAGAGAACTGATATGTGGTTTAGATGAATGTGATTGTGTCCAATTAGCAGTTTCTTTAGAAGAGTAAACTGCACTTGCTACATTTGCTTCTTAAAAGAGGATAAATCACTGGAAAAAAAATCCATTAATCCTATGAATCAAACAAGCAAAATTTCATCCTCAGACCAAAGAGAGGGGATCCACTTCTAGTTTGTTGTTAGGGATCTTGACGGTAATTTCATGAAATTATTATCGTTCTTCAAAACCAATTTACTATGATTTCAGAAAACCCTGTACATTTGCCAAGAACATGTAACTTAGTTAATGTCATAAACAGGATGATACAATAACGTATGCAAACGGCAATGCCCATAGTTGAATAATCCCTTCTAAATGGGTAAACTAGAAAATGTAAAGAAGATTGCAGGTCTTTCCATTCTAAACGATCAAAACCATCAAAAAACGCTAACTCCCTTCTAAATTTAGGACACAAAAACAAGAAGAAAAATAAAATACCTCCATGTGCGTCAAACTATGGAGAATGTTTGAAGAGTTGGCGCGAATCTTTCTCTGGGACCACCGATTGGGACCACCGTTGAGGGGATGAAAGGGAAAAGGTGATGAAGACAGAGTGAAAAAATGAAAAGGTGAAGAAGACGGTGAGAAAAAGGGGCTTTTTACCCTTTTGTATAACGACGGGATAGTCGATATCGACTATTACAAAAAAAACCTTAAAAAAAAACGCAAGTGGCCCATGGGACCACTTCTGTCTGCCAGGATTTATTGGGTCTCAATCAATGAAATGCCCATGTACGGGGGTTTTTCCCGTTAAAACCCCTTACTTTTTTTATTTATTTATTTTTTAAATTCAGAGAGAATTTTAAAATAATATACTTTTGATATGGCCACTTGTCATTTCTAATTTGAATTCACTTTATTTTAACTTAATTAGTTAATTACCAAACACGTCCGTTGTTTGGTACAACCAGGAAACTGTTTTTGATTTTCGTCAAATGGTTTTAGTACCAAGTACCAAGCGGGATTATTGAATGTACCATTTTTGGTTTGTGGAATGTTAATAAATTACAAAACCCATTTCATTAGCTAGTAGCTACAACAGCAGTTTTTTCATCACCCCTCCTGGCAGGCAGCCCTCCAGGCTCCAATTAGGTGTTGGAGCAACCTTATCTAATATAAATCTCTAACTTTAGGGCTTTTTAAAGTTGATTTAATCGTTAGATTCAGCCCTCACCCTTATGCCCAAGCTGTAGAGTGTCTAAAACTACACAAACCCAACTGGACCCAGAGTGTCCAAATTAGTAGAAGCAAATGACAGTTCAACAAATATTAAACCTGGCTAACATAAAATACACAGAAGATTAACCCAACCTTGGATCATGCTCACCACCTAAACCCATCAGCCTTGCATAAACCCAGCAAATGTTCACAAATATTATCAAGTGGGGTTCTTCAGGTAATAGTAGTCCATTTCTAAACTCCTCGTTACAAGTTACATTTAGCAGGTTCCCATACAATAATAGAGATGGAACAGCATTTCCTTTAATACCTATGGTAAACGTTCTACCCCTCACAAAAGAACTACTTTTTTACGGTCTAACATATGAGAAATAATCTCAACACACAAGTGGACAACATGAGTGATAAATTAGAAATAAAGCTACAACTTTCATTTCTTAACCACAAACAGAGATTCACATATAACTCTAGTCAATAATCTCATTTAAACACTTCACACACTCCACCAAAACAACATTTTTTTTCCCAATATACTGTATTTAAGGACATATTCAGCAAAAAAGCTGATTACAATGACCTTTCCACTCAAAACAAAAACAAAGACACTAACAATTAAGTATTCTCTCACCAAATAGAGAGAATACACCATTTATGAGTGGGTGACAATTCATGCCCACCTCACCCCATTACACACACACAAACTCTACTAAAGCCCTTTAAAGTTGGCATTTTTATACACCAACCTTATGGTGTAAATCCATCATGCCAACAGCCAGTAACTACAATACAATCAATACAAACCCGTCAAAGACCCATTTCAAAAAGGGGGCCCTCATACTATAACAAAGACTATATATAGATGTCCTATTAAGGGTGTTAAAAGACTCTTATAACTAAAAGAAGATCATTACTAAAGGGAATGGGTACGCAAAGCTAGATTTGGAGGTGTCATTTTCTTTCTGGCTTGTAGTTAGTCATGACGATTTGGCAGTTGTAGTAGTTAATACTGCCCACCACTGTAGGTCTGACCAAAGGCCCAGTTGGAAGGGGCCACATTGTTGGAGATGAGAGAGCGACCGTCGGATGTAGTGACCTTGAATGACAGAGATTGGCCGTTGAGGTTGCCGTTGCTTTGCCAGTTCTGGCCCCAGTTCCTGGACATGGGCTGCCAGCCAGTCCTAGACCCTTTGATGGAGACAGAGACAACATCCCCAGCACCACCCACGTTTGTGATGAGGACCAAGTTGAAGTAGGTATGGCCATTGACTGTGAATCTGATGCCACCCTTCTTGATACATGGGACCCTGAAAGTAATTGTAACAAAGAGTTAGAGAGATCATTTTGATTTTTAAGTTTAGAGGTTTTTATTTGTACAGTTGGGAGAAAAAAAGAGCTTTCCTTTTTGGTACATGAGTATTTGGAGTTTTGAAAGAACAGAGGAGTATGTGGTTTGGGTCTTTGAAGTATTCTCAACCTCTTTGGGTTTTGTAGGTGTTTTGGATGGGGGCTACTGTCTCGTGTGGTCAGGGACTTTGGAGAATGTACAGCTGTTTTGGACTTTGGAGAAAGGGGTGTGGATTTTAAGAGCTGCAGAGGAGGGAAAGAGTTTGAACTTTTGAATTTTGGATTTAAATGGACTTCGGCAGAAAGTGGGGACGCAGGTGCAATTATGTAAAGTAGATACTAAGCTTATTAGTTAGACAAAAGATGCTAAGCTTATTAGCAAGGATGTTCTCTTCTTTAACAGTTTTGGTTTTGGAGCTTGCCAGTAGTTTGAACTTAAAAGGCCTTAATTAAGGAAACTATTGATTTGGTATGGAGTAAAAACTCCTAGCGAAGTAAGGCAGGAGAGGGATTTTTACTGTGACAAATGTACAGCTCTAGGTTTTTTTTATCAACTAAACTGAACAGCAAAACATGGGATTAAAGAAGGAGAAATGTACATGGGTTTGCTGTTTTCCTTTACCTTCTGTACTGAACAGGGATTATCCCTGCCTTGTACTGAGCTATGTGTTGGAAAACTGGCTGAGAAAGATCAAAGTGCTGCTGAGGAGGGTTGCACCACCCCCCTGCATTATTTGGGAGAGCATTGTTTGGTGGGCAGAAATTGGTTGCAGTGACTACAACGGATCCAGAAAGACACCATTTTGCATCAGTTACACATTTGATCTCATAGCAAGCACCACAGCTTAATCCATTGTTGAAGAGGGCAGTGCTCAATGCAGCTGTGTTAGTTCCATAACCCTGACTATAGAGATTTCCATACCCACAAGCTCCCCCTGTAACAAAACAGAGCAAGAAAAAACATTTCAACAAGGATGTTCTAGAGAAGGACAAGAAGAAAGTGATTGGGTTTTCCAATTTTTTTTTCAGGGTTACTGAGATTACCCATTGTGCCAGAAGCATCACCACCTCCATAGAAAGTGGCATGGGCACTAGACCATCCACCTCCAGACCCATGGACAGACCTGAACATGGTGAGGAGGGCTAGACAAGAAATACCAAGAAAATCCATGTCCTACAAAGAAAACCCATGAAGAAATCAGTGTTTCTGAGATAGAAACATCAACAAAAACTTACAAAGTTGAAAGAAAAAGAGAGGCTTTCGTAGGAAGGAGAGGGAGGTTTAGGCTTACAGAGGCCTGAATCTCAGAAGTCCAGCCGCTCCTGAGAAGAAAATGAGGGACAGAATGTGAGGAAGATGTTTGGGAAATGAAGGGGTATGTATAGATGCAGATGGAGGTAAAAGGAGGGAAATGATAAATATTATTAAAATGAGAGTAAAGAAATTGTAGAAGAAACAGTATCCTAACAACCAACTGAAACAGAACTGTTCAAGACTCAGAAGAGAAACAGAAAACCACAGTGGTATTAATTTTCAAACAGAAAACCACAGTGGTATTATTTTTCTCTTTCATGCTTTTGCTAGTCTTACTGTTGCTATCATGTGAACCCTGACAAAATTTCCTCCCCATGTGCTGATTGTGGGACTTTTAAATAGTGTGTATTGTAAATGGAAACAATAAAAGGAATGGGGGTTTTCTAGATTTTTCTGGATTTTCTTACAAAATACTGAGAATGTTATCCAATGACTATGAGGACAAATAAAATGCTGGAAAACACTTTGATAGTGGCACCCACCTAAAGACCATCAACACTCAATAGTCTGTAGGTGGAAGAATCCCCATTTCATGGAACTTGCGCCACTGTTAGTAGTTAGTCCTGGTCTGTTCTTTGATAAGATTCTCATTTTCAGAGGATAAGAGGTGAGTTTTAGTAGTACCTTTCCTTTCAAGTCTCAACTGAAATTGTTTGTATGTTTTTTTGTCTTTCTGGGTAAGCGAAGTTGTTTGTATATATGTTAAAAGAGGCCAAACTTCCTTAAAATAAGAAGGGAGATTAACTTATCTCCATTAAAAAAAAGTTATCCTCTCTTTAATCACCACGCTTTTACGTTTAGATGAAATTAATGAGAGAGAAGCTCAGTTCACTAATAAATTATAATTAGGGAATGCTATTGAATGCATCGTCAACTCGTGATTTGAGCAAGATCTTACTTGGATGGTTGTTTTTTCGTTTTTTTCAATATCCATTGATGGCCCAAACTAGGCACATGGGTGATGGGTTTTTTGCTTTGACTTAAGCAACTCCTAATCTTGTACTTTGCACATCCATGTTGGGATTCAGATGTCTGACCTTTGATTAAAGTGCATTCCATGATATAGACTGCACCAGAAATAACCCAGCCTGGAAAACCCTAGCAACCTGATTCTTGGAAAAAAAGAATACAAGTTTCTCTATTCTTTTTGTCTTAACTTTCTATTTGCCAGTTGCTAATAGATATGACTGGATTCTCCATGTGCGAAGATGTGGAATATCTATCCTTGGTGGGGTTGATCAAACTTATGGTTTGGACTTTGGATGGTCAAAAGAATGGGCTCCTCTTCTACGTAAGACCCAAAACAATCACGCATTATGGAAAATCATATATTTCTGTACCATTTTTATCCTCTCCTTGTAAATTAACTTCTCTTTTTCTGCGATCTTAGCTGCACAGACCTCATAATCCTCAATGGTTCTCTTGTTACAACTCCCTCAAACTTGTAGTCTTTACAGGTGAAACAGAACCAATATCTTGAATGATGGGCATTGAAAACTTTGAGGTATATGCCCAGATTCACCACTTCTATGTGCTTGAAATAATAGAACTTCATTTCTTCCAAATGGGTATGCTTTGTTTGTCTGGACTCGGGAAATTTTAATGCTTGGGCCAATAAATATCCTTCTTTTTTCAACACGGGCATATTTAGATGCTTTTAGTTAGGTCTTGGGATTTTTTGTTTTTTGTTTCTTGGAGCTTGAATTAGGCATGTATCATCAACTTTCATCTCCTCCGACTATTTTAATCAATTGCACGTTGCTTGATCTCACTCCTTTTGCCAAGGTGGGATATTAAGAGGCCATGTGGATTGTGGACCTCTTCTCAACTACTATAACCCTTTCATTTAGTAGTGTTTAAAAGTATTCAAGTGAAGTTCCTCATTTGGAGTAAAGCTGAAGATTTATGGATAAAGATGGAGACCTATCTCAACTGCCACATTATAATAGTAACTATAGGACGCATGCCTTTAGGTAATGACCTAATGTTTATAGTAGAGATTGTGATGCAGGTATGGCTTTTAGGAATTGGATAAATCTTTTTCTGCAAAATATAGGATATTGATGGTATTTCTCTTTAGGCTCATATTCCTGATTGAAAAGTATAACTACCATTAAGTAGGATGGCAAGCTGTGAAGTCCCTAAAATGTACTTTTGTTTTGTTCTTTTGTGCTTTGGGACTTTTTGGCTGTCCCTTCTCATTTGGTATAAATGGATATCTTTATGATCTCTTTATTCATTCAGTCCTATGATCTGTATCAGAACGACAGAATTTCTTAAACAGAAATGACCCATTGCAATTCATAAGCATTTTGGATCATATTACTTAGCAAATGAGGTGGGTGTATCAGGCACATTATTAATCTAGACCGCTCATCATCTGATGGACCAGAATTTTATGGTTCACAACAGAAGAAATTCACATTGATCAAGCAATCAGCGTTTGAGGAAGTCAGTGGATAAGATGAAAACCCATAACAATTCATATCTAGCCCACCAAGTACCATCTAATATGGACCATTGATGACGACCTATTGCTGATGCAATGCACCTTATTTGTGTTTATTTCATTCAATATCAATGATCAGTAAGACCAAAAGCTAAAGCTATTAGTGAACGATATAACAATGTATATCAATACCCCCTCGAACGGGAGGCTATTCGAATTCGAAACCCAATACACGGACTAAACGGATAACTGGGGGTAACATGCCTTTCAGGGGTTTCGAACTTGTGATATCTGGTTCTGATACCATGTAAATAACCAGAAATACAAAAAACTCGATATGTATGGCCTTAAGGAGGTATGTTACCACCATCTATCTGGTCTAGTCTGTTTGTTGGGTTTCGAATTCGAACGGCTTCACGTTCGAAAGTGGGTGTTTATATACATTGTCATGTCGTTCACTAACAACTCAAACTTTTTGGTGTTATTCGATATCACATGGTATTTGAGCGGGTTACGATCCCATCGTTCTTATATAGCCTACGTGGCTCCCGTCGTTATTGTGTAGCCCATGTGGCAGTCTCGTTCATGAAATCTGTTGGGCCTGCACGTGAGGGGGAGTTTGTAAAAGTCCCACATCCCACATCGCCTAGGTCCTGAGTTGGACAGACCTTCATATACCTGTTTGGTCTTCCATCTACCAGCTTAGGCTTTTGGGTTGGTGTATGATTTCTTACAACTTGGACCACACCAAACAAGGTGCAAGTAGTTTGTTTTTGCTATTTTTATTTTGGATGAGGTTTATTTTTTATGTTAGACTGGTTAAGAACACAACAATAGATATATATATATATATATATATAGAGAGAGAGAGAGAGAGATGGCTGGTTCTAGCATAGTAATTTCGTATTGTAGGGAACTTCAAAAATCCCATTAAATAAGGTAATTACAACTGAGGACCTTAAATTTTTATAATGACGGCTAATGACCTCCAAACTAAAATCCAATATTTCATTTCCTTTTTGCCCTTGGTTAGTTGATGTCAACATAACCCTATATAATAAAAAATATAAAGAACTTTCTTCACCCCCAAATCAACAGCAACAGTAGAATAGAAGAAAGAGAGGAAGGAGAAAAAGGAGATCAACGCCCTACCCTTTTTTTCTCAATCACAGTGAGAGAGCGATTGCTCGATGTCAACAAGACCCTAAATAACGAAAAACTCAATTTTTGTTGACACTAACTGAGCATTTTTGTTGACGTCGACGAATTTTATATTGATGTCGACGAATCTTCTGTCGACTTCAACAAATTCACAGAGTCACTCATGCTGTTAACTGGGCATTTTTGTTGACGTCAATACAATTTTATATTGATGTCGATGAATCTTTTATCGACGTCAACAAATTCATAGGGTTACTGATTGTAATAACTGAGTATTTTTGTTGATATCAACACAATTTTACGTTGATGTCGATGAATATTTTATTAATGTCAACAAATATTACTTATGACAGAATAAGGAACTGGTTATGTTGACATCAACAAAAAAAGGGCAAAACGGGAAAAAAAAAAGAGATGATTTGGGATGGAAGTCCTTGGCCGTCATTATAAAAGTTTAGGGTCCTCAACTGTAATTACCCTATTTAAGGGGGTTTTTGTGGTAAATGTCCCTCTTTAGTAAGATAATTTTGATAGAAATATTTTCTTTTCCTGGGTTTAAAAGGTTAGGGCACGTTTGTGTACATGTAATTTCCGTAGAAATTAGAAATTGCCGCCACATTAGCAAAATCCATGGGTTTTAAATTCTTTGGAAAAGTTTTTCCGCGGAAGTCAAAATTTTGTGTTTGGTGCAAAAATGTTTTTCTCGATGAATTAGTGCTAATGTTGTTTGGTGCAACTATGAATTTCTTTAGTGAAAACCACCTTTTAGTGAAAACTATTGGGTGGCTGAGTTGGTATGTGTGTGGGGTTGGGAGGGGAAGAGGAAGAAAGAGGGTGGTTGGGTGGAGTGAGGGTGAGAGAGGAAATTGGGGGGGGGGGGGGGGGGGGGGGGGGTCCTCCGTTTTCCGTGAAAATGGACTTCCTATACCCCCTCCCATAGGAAGTTTATTTCCATGCCTAGGAAGGAAAAAGCTGACGTGGCGAAAAAATATTTCCGCGGAAAACTACTGCACCAAACACATGAAAAAAAAGTTTTCCTCAGAAAACTACAACCTTTTCCGCGGAAATAGGCTACACAAACATGCCCTTAGAGTTGTACAACGTAGTTATGGTTTTAGATTTAACAAAGAAATGGAAGTTTCCATTGGCTAACAAAAGAAAAGACAAGCCACAGTAGAAGAAGGGGAAACTTACAGATCGAAAAAGACCTCTCAACTTCAAATGATAATCATTAAAGTTTTGAATGTAAGAAGTTGCACATGGGATCACATGGCAACTTGAACAGCTTAGAAAGTGATGAAAAGAGACGCCTATTTTCCTATGTGAATAAACCCCTCTTGCTGTTCTTGCCATTTGCTCCTTTTAATCCCATAACATCTCAGCACTTTCCTGAAAAGATACATGCCACATTCCTGTGCTAGTACTCTACAAAATCGGTTTCACAGAGCATGAATCTGTGGCAATTGCATTGGTAGCACCAATTTAACCATCTGATTTGTCCTTGGAATTTAGACTGCCGCTCATTTCCTTCTTAACTGTGCATCTGATTTTGGGTATAAGGCTCTCATACATCTTTCTTCTTGTTTTCCTCTTAGTGTGTGGTGTCTTTAATGGTGTACTCCTTCTTTTCATAAATTTAATTTCCAATTTAGTCAATCGAGTTGGGCCTGGGCATCTATCAATCTTTCGAGTTTCTAATCGTCTGCTTGCTAAATTAGCCACTAAACTACATTTATTATTTATTCGGGCTGGATTGGACTTTCTATCACTTTAAACATGCGTCTCTCTAAAACATGTGAATGAAGAGCCACTTGCACTTATGTCAAGCCCATGTTCCACTCACTAGACACTATACAACGCCCCCACTTGCCTCCAAAAGGGGAATACCACTTTCAGAATGGGGTCACCTGTAAATCATGGGTGCATGGCTAGACAGCAAAAGAAGACCAGCACCAAACCACCCTTTAAGGCTTGTGGAGGGACATAACCTACTTGGGACAGGTCATGCAGGTCAAGTGCCCTTCCATGGCGTGTAGTAATAATTCTATATCTAAAGGTTTCTTTCTTGCCTTAAGTCTTAACCAAGTTGTAAAGATGTTTGGACTAGAGAATGTACTCTGAGAAATAGAAAGTATATGTAGGATTTGTTTCTCTTTGATTGAAAAAAAGTAAACTAAGAGAATTAGATTATTTGGCACTAAACAGATGTCATGTTGGGCAAAAGAAGAAATGGGTAGGAAATCCTAGTAAAGAGGATAATAAGAAGACAAAAATAGAGGAGAAAACTGAAGGTGGAAAATTAGAGGAGTGAAACTTCTATATGATTGGCATTTAATGGAGAAAAGGGTTTTTGATGGTGGAAATCACATTTTCATTAGAGGGAGAATACTATTTTGCCCATTTGATGAGAAAACCGCCCTAGTGCACCAACTGCTTATTGCTTATAAGCAATTCAGCTCATGAGACCCACTTAAATGCATGTCTATCAATGGGAAGAAAGTAGATGAAAAAGTCTGCTTATAGACAAATGGACCAAAAAAATTTAGAGCCACCAGATTATCCTAGCCTTTATTTGACGGCCTTTAAATTTAATGGTGTTTTAATTTTAGATTTCTTTAAAGATTTAATCCAATGGTGATTGAGGTTCAAAAAAACGTAAAATTAGGCTTGATGGCAAATCAAGGGATGACAAGATTATCAAAGGGGCTATATTATAATAAAAAAAAAGATTATCAAAAGGGCTACTGTGAGGTCCCACCCTTGGTGGGCCCTCTAAGGGCTATTTTATAGAGTAATTAATCCTAATTTATGTTAATTATTGTTTAATTTTGTTAATCTTCGCTAATCTTCGCTAATTATTGCTAATATTGGCTAATCATTGTTAATTACTCTTTAATTGGGCTAGTTAGGGGCTAATTAGATTGACTAGTTAGATTTCCTAAGTTAGTTAGATTAACTTAGTGGGTTAGTGTTTTTAATTAATGGGGTGTTGTGTTAAACCTAGGCTATTAGAGCTAGTTAGGTCCTTAATAGAGTCTAATTAAGTGATTAAGTGGGTTTAGTTGTACTAAAGGTGCCTTTCTAGAAGTTTCCTAACCTAATGACCAGCCTACCCTTAAACCCTAAGGCTAAAGTTAGTAATTAACCACCCCTCTCCTAATCTATATAAAACCCCTCTTAACTATTGCAAACCCTAAACCTAAGCTAGCCCCCATCCCAAGATAACTTCCAGCCCCCTTCCCAAGGAAACCACCCCAGCCCAACTGTTTCTTCTCTCCATTCCTTCCCCTACGTTGAGCTAAGAGTTGCAACAGCCACTGTTGCTGGAATTTCCATCTTGAAGACTGCTGCAACAGAGGTGCTCCCTCATTCCTTCATTTCCTCATTTCATCTCACTGTTGCTGAGACTCTGTTGCTGGAATTTCATCCTGAAACTCTGCTGCAACTACTTCATCTCTGCTGTGCTGGAATTCTATCTTGAAGACACCTCCTGCAACCACTTACTCCTCCTACATCACCTTCCTTCTTCCTCTTTGCATTTCTCTCATCTGTGACTCTGCTGGGATTTTATTGAGAAGCTGTTGTCTCATCTGCTACTTGCTGGAAAGATCACCTCCTGGAGCTACTAATTACTGTGAGCTTCTTCTTCTTCAGCTGGGAGCAGCCACACCCATCATCTTCTTCATTTCCCTCCTTCCCCCTTCATTTCCCCTAATTCCAGCAACCATTACTGTGCTGGGACCTTTTCCAGCAGCTACTGTTGTGCTCTTCTACTTCATCTTCCTCTTCTTTTCTCATTCTTAAAGCCACTGCTACTGCTGGGTTACATCTCCATCATCTCTGTTGTGCTGGAATTGCTGAGGAGCTGCTGCCACCCTGTTATATCTGCTTTCATCTCTTCTGTTACTGCTGGGAATTACCTCAAGGGACAGCAGTCACTGCTGCTGCTCATCTGGGTCATCTTCTTCTTCACTCCTCTGCATTTCAGCTGGAATTCTGGGCCTATCTCTACCTCTGTTTCTCTCTACTAATCTCTCTCAATCACTAAAGAGGCAAGTGCATCATACTCATAACTTAGGATGTGTATTTTAGTTCATGATTCAGTAGTTTTCCATTTCATTTGATGTTCTGTTATGGTTAGTTTATACCTGAGCTTGTTTGTGTATGTTTGGATGGAAAGGTCATTGATGGATGGGGGTTTTCACCCCCCATTTGGAAGATCAGTGGGCCATAAGGTGATGGATGGATGGGTTTTGTGTTATTAATTGATTAGAAGTGTTTGGGTGGAGTTTGGAAGAGATTGGAGGTGGTTTGGGCGAAAAAAGAGCTGAAACGGAAAAGTTGCAGAAATGTAACTGGGACTGAAATCCCAGTGTTCTCGGTCGACCGAGACCCCCTCGGTCGACCGGCAACACTGCAGTTTGAAAAAAATGAAGCCTCAGTTATTTTCTGCAGATTTTCCCTGACACGCCCGGGGACTCGCCCGACAGTGTTCTAGGTCGACCGGGAACACTGAAAATTGGAAAAACAGAGCTCTCAGTTAGCTCTGTTCTGCAGGGAGAGTTTCTGTTGTCTGGGTCGACTGGGACCCATCCTGGTCGACTAAGACAACTAGGTTTTGATGGAAAATTGGCCACCAGCCATATTCTTGTAGAAAACCCATTTTAATCAGTTTGGTTGACCCGGCTTAGCCCAGGTTGACCCGTTTACATGGTTTTCACTAGAAATGACTGAAAGTTGGTTTTTCACCCGAAACTCAGACTGTTTGCACCCAAATCAACCTGAAACTTAGAATTAGCATTTAGAAAGTGTTTAAAGCTGGATCATCAATCTTTCTAAGGTTTTCAGAGTATGCGGTCAATCACCTAGGCCTGGTTGTTTGACCGGACACGCTGTAAACCTTGAGAAACGATCTAAGTTGTCCAGGAAGCCTGACTCAGATTTGTCAGTGCACTCGGTTGATCTTCCCGGCCAGGAAATCAACCGAGCTCACAACACATCAGGTTCACCTGGAAAACCCTGATTGTTCCAGTTTTCAACACTTAGGAGATATGATCAGTTGTGGGGCCCATTGACCATCCAAATGAGCGTTTATCAGTGTCCTAAGCCCGAGTCAACGGTGTGGCTCAACCTTGACTCGCGGGGACCACTGTTTAGAGTTTTGGTTGATAATCTAGGATGATTCGACCTCTAAGAGTTGTCATAGATGCCATTAACTAACTAAGCACCAAATACAATATTTTACGGCATTAATGACATCGTTTAGAGATCGAATTTCCGGAGATAGACCCGAACCTAAAGTGGCCCATTTACCTAGGATTGGACCGTTGCTTTTCCCGTTGATTCTCTGATTGAAGTTTATACTTCATTATTATTACTCTGTCATTCTTAGATCTTTAGATTAGCTGTTTGCTATTAATTAATCATAATTGGAAGACCTGAACCTAGGGTATCTAGAGGTGACCCGACGGTGTGATTTCGGAGATCATTGACCGTGTCTGTGTCTAGGCGGGCCCTTATTGGGCCTAAGTGTGGTGATGTGAACCCTTTAGCTGAAGAGGTAGTTTCTATTGGACTGTTAAGATGTTATGGATTGAAATGGAACTGTTTATCAGTAATAGTGGATTAGTTGCCTCGTTTGGACAGTTTTAGACCAGGCCATGTACTGATGGGCCTTGGTATGGATCCAACGAGTGGGCCTGGACCTTGAATGAGATCCAGAGACTGTGTTGAGATGTTTGGACCTCTTAGGGATATTGTTAGGACCTTGTTCACGCAAGGCAAAGCCTAGCAGACACAGACCGTAGAGTTATTCTCGAGTCGGCATGAACATTCACTCGGTTGATTTAAGCTCAGCCGGTGGACTGATCATCCTCGGTAGGAGCTAGTTGAGTGTTGAGGAGCTATCATGATGAGCTGTTAAGACGGCAAGGTGTCATGCCGTGCCGATCTGGAGGGATGAGATGATGAGTTGATGAGTGAGAGTCTGGATTAGTTATTCCCTGGTGAGATTCCCCACCGCGACTGTGTTCAGTATGGGAGGGCCGCGGCATAATATCCCGCGGTATTCCAGCTCGTGTGAATGTGCCATCTTGTTGTAGTAGTTTAGTTGATTTCTATTTATACTGGTTCCTTATGATTTAAATGCACAACTGCCTAGTTCTTTTCCCTTGTTATTCATTTAATTTATGCACCTGTCTTTACTTCCTTCGATATATATGTGCTATGTTAGTAGTATGTTGTATCTTGCCAGATCGTTTAGATCTGACCCATTCTATGGTGCTTAGGCCTTGACCTAGAGATTCCCGACGACGCATTAGCCCTAGTGGAGGCACCCGTGGCAGGAGAGTACGCTTGGGGCCCGGCCGACACGGACGTCGAGCCGGAGGGCGAGGAGTTCATTCCAGGGTTTTGAGGGACTTTGTTATTTTGGGTTTTGGAGAGATATTCTGTAGTGAGAAGGGTAGAATGAAAATGTATAACTTTGATTAATATTGAATCATTTTAATTAGACATATGTTCTGCTCATACTTTATATATTTATCGACACCTATTGCTTCCGCTTTGTTTAAATCGTTATGCTTCCGCAATATTAAATGTTATAACTATGTTGGTCAAAAAGTTTTAAATTGGACCTCACTGCGGCCTACGATCTTGGAAGTTCTCGGATTTTCCGGGAAGTAGCGCGCCAATTTCGGGTAATCGAACGAGTATATCGGTATCCGGAATTGGGGCGTTACAGCTACACTGATCAAAGGTGAGCTCAAATAAGCCCCATAGAGTTGGACTTGTAAAGTCTGCTGGTAGGAGAACATCTTCCCTGCTTATGTTTCACCACCAAAGTGGAATTCACCATTGAACTGAAGTCACATCCATGTGATGATCTCACATTTTATCTTGGATAACAGTGTTCAATCCATTTAGGAAGAGGAGCAGTAGGGTGTGCTTTGATGTACCAAGCCATCCCTTTTTATATTTTAATTCGCTCCACCTGGCCATCTTTAAGGGCATGTTTGTGTAACACTTTTCCACGGAAAAGTTTATGGTTTTCCGTGGAAAACTCATTTTTCCGGCGTTTGGTGCGGAACAATTCCGCGGAAATGTTTTCCTGCTTCGTCAGCATTTTCCTTAATAATTGTGGAAATGGGTTTCCGGTATGGAAAATGGTTTTCCTAGGAAAACTTATCCCTCTTTTCCTCACTCTTGTCCATTTCAACCCAAAAACCATATAACTCTTTCATTTTTTTATTTCTTTATATAAATTATTATTTAATGTTAAATAAATAATATACATGTTATGTTATTTTCTTCAAAAAATTATATCACCAAATAAAAAAATTTGATTTTCTATAAGGAATCTACAGCCGCACCAAACAACATCTGCACCAATTCAATGAGGAAACTCTTTTTGCACCAAACATGAATTTCTAAATTCTACGGAAATCTTTTTCCGAGGTTTTCATTTTTATGGAATTTGCTGACGTGGCAATTTCCTCTTTCCGTGGAAAGGGTGTGTACACAAACATGCCCTAAAGCTTAGCATAGCACATAAAAATGTTCCTCTTTTCCTTTTCGTTTCTGTGGAAAGGTTAGATAAGCAAACCTACCCTTAGACAAATATGAGCAAGTTATAAGTATTAATTCTAGCCAACGGTTGGAGAAATATGGGAATCAGAAATATTGGACAGATGAATGGACAATAACATGAGCATTGAAAAACAAAAACATAACAGCGGCATGTATTCATTCCTATTGATTAGGATCGTTGATTCAGATTTTTCAACCAAGGTTGGGCTTCAGGTATATGCCTAATCAGAGGTGGATGAACATTACCTGTGGACTCTACAATGCAGAAGATAGCTCGAATTCCACACCACTCTGTTACAATATCTAACACTGAAAACCGTTAGTTACATGAACTCTGTGCAAACTGTATGCCTCAGAAGTATATTCGATGGCCAGGACTTGGAAGAGTTGGAAAAGAAAGCTAATTTTCAAAAGAAAAATGGTACTTAACCAAATGAAATTTCATTTCAAAAAGTTGCACATAAAAAAGAAAGTCCACGATGACAACCCAAATGTTATCAGAGACATTTGGAATACAAACATTCGGGAGCCTATCTTCCCCCTCTTATCTGAGAACTCTACATACATGACCTCCAATCCAAATGTTATCAAAGTACAGATACAACCCAAACTTCCCTGCAGAATTGACAAGGGGGGATATTCATATAACAAGGTCCCCGCCAAACACCCAGGACTTTTTTCATGGTGTGTGGGGACCGTCCCACGAACCAAACCTTATTTTGGTTTCGGCAAAGCGCGTTAGCCTTGGTCTCGGCCTCGGGCGCAGGCCTGGCGCTACCTCGGTTTCGGCACATCATGCTGGTATCGGAAGTGAGCCACCAGTTCGGCCACACCGTCCCATTCGGTCTCGGCTACATAGAGATGTAATCTCACCCATTGGCCACAGCCCTATCAGGGACAGGGCCCAAGAAAGGGATTCGATGGGACCTCAGCCGCCAACAAATCAGGCCCAATGTCACTCACATTAAATGCAGTATGGGCTGATCGGACCCTCATTAAATGAAATGAGGGCTGTGATGGACCCTCATTAATGACTATGTGGGCTGATGGGACCCTAGTCACATCCTGAGGCCCACTGGCACATGCGCCAAAGCAATTTCTCATATAAAGCATGGGACGACCTAAAAATGAGGTATGCATTCTCTTACATGCAACCATACACACCCTTCTTCTCCGATCAGTTGCCTAGACTAACTTAAGCATCGGAGAGCCATGCGCTGCCCACAGCCAGGGTCTTCTGACCGCCTTCTTCTCCCCTTTCAGGTTTACCAGACACGCAGCTACTTCTCTGGTACTTTGAGTAAGTCCTTGAATGCATCCTAATCTTGTGAGTATATTTTTCTGCACTTACAATTGGCGTCGTCTGTGGGAAACGATTTCTACAATCTTTCCTAAACACCATGACGAGGAGAGCTGCAAAAGGCGGAGAGGCTTCTAAGACACATCGTGCGGGACAGTCCACTAACCGCCTCCCTGCCAAGAAGAGGTCCAGGAAGGAACCAGTCACAGAGGACTACGTCGAGCGTGACCTCGTCCGGATTAACGTTCAGGAGCGTGACATTCGCTCGGAGTCTGCTCCCCGGAGGGGAGGTACCCAGCAACAACCTACAGGTCTCCTGACGGGTCGAGACCAGCGGAGTAAGTCTCCAGTGGTCGACTAACCACACCCCTCTGATCAGATGCAGGATGCTGAGGACGAGGACTACAACCCTGATGATGATTTCGATTCCACCCTTTAGGAGATTAGAGCACAGAATGAGGCCATCAAGGAGAGGGACGCTCTGATCCTCCAGCTCCAACAGCAGCTGGAAAGAGCTACGAGTTCAGTAGGGCTCCAGCAGCAGCAGCGGTCGCGACAACAGCAGCAATCGCAGCGACAACGTGAGAGGAAGGTTTCTCGTGTCAGGCGCGCTTCTTCCCCTAAGGGAGATTTGAGGGACCTTCTGAATAAGAAAAGGCGTGACCGAACTCGGGATGAAGGCTCAAGCACCAGCCATAGCTACTCGAGGAAGGCGTCAGAAACCATTTCGGAGAGCAGGTATCATAATCAGGAGTGGTTGGACGCGCGCATAAGGGAAACGGTCCAGCACAATCTGGAGGTGGCTGGTCTCGGCCGAGACCAAAAGGATGTTTGTTGCGACTCCATCGATCTCGGCGCGTCTCCTTTCTCTCGCGATATCAGGAAGTATCCCCTGCCGAAGAAGTTCACCGTCCCGAGGTTCGTCACTTACGACGGGACCTCAGACCCAGCTACACATCTCAGGCACTTCTCCCAGAGGATGTCTGTCTGGGGAGATGAGGGTCATCTGAACTGTCGAGTCTTCTCCTCCAGTTTGGGTGACCTCCCCCTGAAGTGGTTCTGTGCGCTCCCGGAGGGGTCCATTTCGAGTTGACAGCAACTCCAGCAGTCCTTTATGAAGAAGTTTCAGGCCTACAGAATCCTGCCGAAGACAGATGCGGATATCATGGCCCTGAAGATGAAGCAGGGAGAGAACGTCACCCAGTTCGCAAAACGGTTCTGGACGGTCTACAGCCAGATCGAGAGTTCCAAGGACGAGGTTGCCATCTTCGTATTTCAGAATGCTTTGCTGCCAGACAGCGACCTTCGTAAAGATCTGGCCAGGAACCCGGTGTCTTCCATAGCGGCGCTCATGTCCATAGTCAACCGCTACATCGCCCAAGAGGTTGACCAGGTTCGGGCTCGAGAAAACCATGGGGCCGCGCAGAAGGACCGAGGTGAGAGGCCCTCCAAGAGAGAGAGGGGACCGTCGCGAATAGATGAGTCCCGAAGAGATGAGTCGGACAGACGATGGGCGACAGCTAGCTCGGCTAGGGCTCAAGCTTTCACCTCGGCAAGGAGCAAGAAGCCCAGGCTGTCCGAGGATACATATCGGGCAGTCAACACGGTCTTCAAGGAGCCCATCCACAGGATCATGTATAAGATCAAGTCAAGGCCGTACTTCAGCTGGCCGGAGCCCATGAGGACCGATCCTTCTTTCCGAGATCAGACCAGGTTCTGTGCGTACCACAAGGAGAGCGGCCACAAAACTGAGGAATGCAGGGTACTGCGGTCGCATTTGGAAAAGCTTGTCCAGGAGGGACACCTGCAGGAGTTAGTCAAGGCGGACACCGGGGCCGCCACCTGAACCCCGCGCCGAGACGAAAGAGGCCGAGATAGCGACGGGTCGGAGAAGATCATTAACGTCATCCATTTAGCTCCCCCTCCCAAGGGGAGTAACCGAACTGTACCGAGGCCAGGCAGGCCTCTCACAATAAGCAGGTCATGGCCGCCGAACTCGGCTCACCTCCGAAGAGGGCTCGGAGGGAGCGGCCCGAGATCAGGTTCACCGATGCAGACTTGGAAGGGGTACAGCTTCCCCACAACGACCCTCTGATCGTCACCCTGAAGTTTAACTGCTCTAAGCAAGGCGTGAAGGATTGCACCGTAAAGAAGGTCTTCGTCGACCCCGGCAGTT
This sequence comes from Cinnamomum chago, assembly GCA_038049695.1. Classification (NCBI taxonomy): domain Eukaryota; kingdom Viridiplantae; phylum Streptophyta; class Magnoliopsida; order Laurales; family Lauraceae; genus Cinnamomum; species Cinnamomum chago. The sequence goes on from CP142451.1 coordinate 124,605,210, forward strand.
CGTCCGAGATCCTCTATTTCGATAGCTTCCGGAGGATGGGACTGATAGAGAAGGATCTGCAGGAGGCCCGAATTCCCCTCATTGGCTTCAGCGCCAAGCCGGTGTACCCCAAGGGGAAGGTGACGTTCAAGGTCGAGGCCGGTGGCGCGTCTGTTAAGACAACCTTCATGGTGATTGACGCACCCTCGCCCTACAATGCTATAGTGGGCAGGTCTTGGCTCCATAGTCTGGAGGCAGTCCCTTCCACTCTCCACCAGAAGCTGAAATTTTCGTGGGGAGGGAAGAATGGCCGAGTTGAAATCGTCACAGTCAAAGGAGATCAGCAGGCAGCCAAGCAATGCCTGACAGCTGTGGTATCCGGAGAACGAGAGCCCAAGGAGGTTAACATGGCCGAGATGGAAAAGAGGCTGAAGAAGAAGCTAGACGAGGTCGGCCAAGATCCAGAGAGCAAGAGCGTGGAGGACCTGACCGAAGTCAGGATCGATTCACAAGATTCGGAACGGTTCTTCTTGCTCGGCAGTCAGCTCGGGGAACCAGAGAAGTCCGAACTGGTCCAGTTCCTGTTGCAGAACAAAGAAGCCTTCGCCTGGACGCCTCAAGAGATGCCTGGCATCGACCCGAAGGTAATATGCCATAAATTGAATGTGAACCCTAACTATAAACCGGTGATGCAGAGAGCCCGCCGAACTGGGGTGCCACAAACCGAGGCCGTGGTCAAAGAGGTGGATAAACTGCTCGAGGCCGGCGCCATCAGAGAGGTCCAATACCCGACCTGGCTAGCCAATACCGTGGTCGTCAAGAAGAAGACCGGCAAGTGGAGGGTGTGCGTCGACTTTACCGACCTGAACAAGGCTTGTCCCAAGGACAACTTTCCCCTCCCAAAGATCGACCAGATGATTGATGCCACAGCCGGACACGATAGGATGAGCTTCCTCGATGCATATCGCGGCTATCACCAGATTCCGTTGTATGGGCCGGATGAAGAGAAGACAACTTTTATCACACCCAGAGGGACTTACTGTTACAAGGTGATGCCGTTTGGGCTGAAGAATGCAGGAGCCACATATCAGAGACTTGTCACCAAGATGATCCACGATCAGCTCGGTAAGACTGTTGAAGTCTACATCGACGATATGGTGGTCAAGTCCAAGCAAGCCCATAACCATTTGGCAGACCTAGCTGGAGTTTTCGCCACTCTGAAGAGCTTCAAGCTCAAGCTCAATGCCTCCAAGTGCGCCTTTGGTGTCGGTTCCGGCAAATTCTTAGGAAGCTTGGTCACACGCAGGGGGATTGAGGCAAATCCAGATCAGATCTCGGCTATTCTCAGAGTGCAAAGTCCCACCTCAGCTAAGGAAGTCCAAAAGCTAACCGGAATGGCAGCCGCACTTAATCGGTTCATCAGCAGATCCTCAGATAAGTGTCGGCCTTTCTTTCAGCTTCTTAGGAAGAATTTTAAATTTCAGTGGACTCCGGAATGTGACCAGGCCTTGCAGGAGCTTAAGGCCTATTTATCCTCTCCTCCTCTACTGTCAACTCCGGTTCATGGAGAATTTTTGTATTTGTACCTGGCGGTCTCGGATCATGCAGTGAGCTCGGTCCTCCTCCGAGAAGAGGATAGGGTCTAAAAACCCATCTATTATACGAGCAAAACCCTGATTGATGCCGAGACCAGATACTTGCCACTCGAGAAGCTCGCGCTGGCACTCGTTAGTGCCTCGCGGAAGCTCTCTCATTACTTTCAAACACATACCATAGTGGTTGTTACGGAACATCCACTTAAGTCTGTTTTCAGGAAAGCTGACTTTTCAGGAAGAATTTCAAGATGGGCTGTCGAACTGGGGCAGTATGAAATTCAGTATCAGCCCAGGACAGCGATCAAAGCCCAGGTTCTGGCGGATTTTCTTGCCGAGTTCGATTCAAGTTCGGCACCAACCCAGCTCGGTACCGAACTGGGGGGCAGGGAGCATGAGGCGCCCACGGGCTCTGAACAATCACAATGCCAAGCCCTCACCCCAGTTTGGAAAGTCTTCGTCGACGGATCTTCCACCTCGAGAAGAGCCGGAGCAGGAGTTGTCCTCCAATTGCCAGAAGGACTGGTCATTGAGCAGGCTCTGACCCTGGATTTCAAGGCGTCGAACAATGAAGCTGAGTATGAAGCCCTTTTAGCCGGACTGAACAGCGCCAAAATCCTCGGAGCTCAACAGCTGATGGTCTTCAGTGATTCACAGTTGGTGGCAAATCAGCTGACTGGGGACTATCAAGCTCGCGACGACCGGATGGCTGCGTATTTAGCCCTGGCAAAGAAGCTGCTCTCTCAGTTCAATACGACCGAAATCAAACAGATAGGCAGAGAAGCAAACTCCCATGCAGATGCTCTTGCAAATTTGGCCAGCACTGTCGAAGCAGGAAGAAAAAGAACCATCGAAGTGGAATCCTTGGCCGCACCCAGCATCGAGCTCCATCCACCTCGGGAAGTGTCGTGTGTTGACCTCGGCCCAAGTTGGTTGGACCCCATCATCGCCTACCTCAATGACGACAAGCTACCCGAAGACAGCAGCGAGGCCCATCGAACCAGACTCAAAGCAGCCCGGTTCTGGTTGTCTCCCGAAGTTAAGCTCTACAGGAAGTCGTACACAGGCCCGTACCTCCAGTGCGTTCATCCGAGCAAAGTGGAGGACCTCCTCTTCGAAATACATGAAAGGATCTGCGGAAGCCATATCGGAGGAAGGTCACTAGCTTATCGGGCTATCAGCCAGGGTTACTGGTGGCCATATATGCAGAAGGATGCGTAGGTGTACGCGAAGAAATGCGAGAAGTGTCAGAAATATTCCCACTCTCTCCATCGGCCAACACAGGACCTCAGTCCGCTTTCTAGTCCGTGGCCATTCGCCCAGTGGGGGCTCGACATAGTGGGACCGCTCCACCGAACTCCTGGAAATAAAAGATGGCTGATAGTAGCCACGGATTACTTCACCAAATGGATCGAAGCGGAGCCGTTGTCCTCCATCACGGAGCAGGATTCCAAAAATTTCGTTTGGAAAAACATTGTCACAAGGTTCGGCATCCCCAGAATATTGATCTCGGACAACGGGACCCAGTTCGATTCCAACCTCTTCAGAAGCTTCTGCCAGGAGCACGGCATCCGCAATCGCTACTCTACCCCGGCCTACCCGCAGAGTAATGGTCAGGCGGAAATTTCCAATAAAGTAGTGCTCGACGGGCTGAAGAAACGGCTTGACAGAGCCAAAGGAAGATGGGTAGAAGAGCTCCCGAGTGTCCTATGGGCCTACCGAACGACCCCAAGGCGGTCCACTTCGGCGACACCTTTTTCCCTAGCTTACGGAATGGAGGCTGTCATTCCCTTAGAAATTGGCGTCCCTACTCTAAGGTCCGAACTCTTCGACCAGGGCCGAAATGAGCCCCATTTGGCTGTGGAATTAGACCTGACCGATGAACGAAGAGAAGCAGCAGCAATTCGGCTTACAGCCTATCAGCGGCAACTGGCCAGAGGCTACAACCAGAGGGTTAGGGAGAGGAAATTCTCAGTGGGAGAGCTGGTCCTTAAGAAGACACTCCCGGGGGACAAGGACCCGAATCAGGGCAAGCTTGGGCCGAATTGGCACGAACCATTCAAATTGACTTCTATTGCTGGGCAGTCAGCTTATCGACTTGAAGATATGGCAGGAAGACGGCTACCGAGACCATGGAATGCGTCTCACCTCAAGAAGTTCTATTCCTGAAATACTTGTACATTTGTACTTAGAAGAATTCAATGAAAAGAGTTCACATTCGAAAGAACGGGGCATCCTGTGTCAGTACTTCGGCCACGGCCAATAATGAGATCGTCTTGGGTCGGCTACGTGCCACCCAGGCGTGAAGCCTTCGGGCCTATGATGAGATCGTCTCGGGTCGGCTACGAGCCACCCAGGCGTGAAGCCTTCGGGCCAATGATGAGATCGTCTCGGGTCGGCTACGTGCCACCCAGGCGTGAAGCCTTCGGGCCAATGATGAGATCGTCTCGAGTCGGCTACATGCCACCCAGGCGTGAAGCCTCCGGGCCAACGATGAGATCGTCTCGGGTCGGCTACGTGCCACCCAGGCGTGAAGCCCCCGGGCCAATGATGAAGATCGCATCTGGTCGGCCACGGGCCACCCGAGCGCGAACTCTCTACGGTCGACTATGAAGTTGTTTCGTTTCGGAATGAACCACCTTGGCGTCAAGCTATTTCAGCCGTTGCCGATATCGCTTGTTGAAGGTGAGCGCTACTTGGGCAAGAATCCACTTCGGCCTAATCATCCATGGATTCGCCCCAATTGCCGAACTGAATAGGATCGGTAGGGTTAACGATGGCCTTAAGGCTCAGGCGTCACTATGTCTAATTCCTAAACTAGCCAGTTTAGTCTTACCGAACCTATACACTTGAGAAGCAGAAGCACACATTCCCATACAAGTAGCAAGCCACAAACAAAATGGAATGCAAAAGAGACAAACTTCATTTGAGGAACGAAGGAATTTCATTGATAAACTGATGGTGTACAAAGTTCCGATTACAATACTACCAAAAAAAAAAAAAAGGAGATTACATCTCTCATATGAAGGAAAACAAAAACGGAAATCAAGAAGATGGCCCGACTTTGGCGTCTTCAATGTTCACTACAGCGTCGCCCAGGGGAGCGGCATAGGGGAAATCCGGTGTCGGCTCGGCATGGCCCGGCGTCGGCTCAGTGGTTTCAGTTGAAGGAAGAGCTGGAGTCTCGGCAGCGGCCTGGGTTGCGGGTGCGGCTCCGAACTCAAGGAGGTTCTGGTATATTGGATGATCTCCTTGAACTCCCATCTCCTTCAGTACGGCAATGCAGCCGAGCCGGAACAACTTTGAGCTGAGTACCCTTATCTGATCGGAGTAGTTCCGACCTGCGTCCGTTGCCCCATCCAGAAAGGCGGCGTCGACCTCAGCTTGTTTTGACGTGAGGAGTTCCTCCTGCGCCTTTTTCCCCCGCTCCAGCTCGGCTGCCAGCTCGGCCGACCTCTCCATCTCGGCGTTGAGCTTCTCTTGTAAAGTAATTGTCTCTGACTTGACCTGAGACAGCTCACACACTGCCGAAACGATTTGGGCGTCGAGCTCGGCCCTCTTTGCCTCAACCTCCTTCAGCTCCTCGGATCTGGCCAACAGAGCAGCTTCGGCTTGCTGCTTTTCTTCCACCAACTGGCCGACCCGAGCTTCTTCTTCAACGAGTCTGTTGAGGACCAGTGGAAGCCGCTGGACAGCCTACAAGAAGACAAATGAGAGTCAGTGCTGTACAAAATGAAGAAAATGAAATTCAGAGATACTGCTAACTTAAGGGCAGCACTTACCAAGAGCGAGTGCTGCAGCGTCCTCATGATGAGCTGTGTATTGTCCTCTACCCGGTGCCTCTCCATATCTCTCAGGAGTGTGCAGGCCTTGCTGAGGGTCGCAATCACAGCCGAATTCCCCACCATCTTGTCCTTGATATTCAACGGCCTCCCTGGCCATAGATCGAGGTTTGGCTTGAAGGTCGCCGGCTCAGCCGAAGTCGCGGCATGGGGCGATTCAGGGTGCCGCTCCACCAGGGCCCCAGCCTGAGTCAGCTCCTCAGCCACGACCCTCTCCCCTGTGGCCTCGACTTGCCGTTGTCGGTCTCCTCGGACAGGGGATTTCCCCTTGGCCTTGGCCCTTTTTCTAGGCCTCTCCCGTTCAGAATCCGCAACATGTGGGATCTCGGTAACGGGAGCTATGGCGGAAGAGGATGTGGGAGGATCAGTGCAGGGAGTGGCCCCCCGCTCGCCGAATAGGACGTCCTCCAGGTTCAGCGGGCGATAAGTCGGCCGACGCCTTTCCATTTCCTCAGCGCTTGGTGAGGAGTAGTTTTCGACCTCTCTCAAAGGATCGTTCTCGGCACCCGCAGCCGATGTGGAGGCCTCAGCACCCGAGACAACTCTACTCGCGGCTTCGGCTAGGGCGAGGACAATTTCCCTAGGTCGGCCTGACTTCCGCGTGTAGGACGCGTACTTCGGCTCGTACCCTAACAGGGAGAAGGCAGCTCTGTTGTAGTGACCTCGGTACCGGTAGATCTTGTCCAGCCAAACCTTGTTCCTCCGCCAGCGATCTAGCTGGGCGTCTCGCTTTCGCTGGTGAAGGCCTGCAGAAGAAAAGAAAAGAAGTCAAGACAAAGCACATAAATGAACAAGGTGAATCCGAAGCCCAAGAGGGATCAGTGTTTTACTCGGTGGGGTCCCGAAGTACCGTGGAACTTGGACTCTCCACTCCGCCTCGGTCTCTGCCGCACCGAACTCCCAATTTCCCTAGACGAAAAGGCGATCATCTCCAGCATACTTGTTGGAGTCCTCCAATGCCGTAACAAGGGGCGAGCACTTTGCCTTAACCCGAAGGTAATATGTGCTGCCCTCTCGGGTTTTGCAGAGGTCATAAACATCCTCAATATCATGGACGCCGAGATCGATTCCTAGGATCCTATTCAGCTCGGCGACGCCCATGATGATCTTGAAGCCGTTGGGCATCAGTTGGCACGGACACAGGTTCCATGCTCGAAGGCAGGACCTAAGAAGAGGATGAAGGGGGAATCTAACCCCACCTTCAATAATGGCAACAAGGGGGAATGGCATCCAGCCCAGGCTAAAAATGTGGCCGGATGACCTATCGGAAGCTTCACTTGGACATCCTCCGGGATCTTGAAAGTCCTCTTGAGCTCTGCCAGGGCCGAATGAGAATCTATCCAATGACTGAAAGCCCCCATCTCTAAGTCTAAGAAACCGTAATGAAGCTCTAAGGAAGGGCAGAGACAGAGCAGAGAAGGTGACAGCCTGGAAACCCTAAAAACTAACGGAGGATGTAAACAAAGGAAAGAGGATCGGATAGAGAGACTCACTGGTTCGACGGAAGCAAGGGCAGACTGCGGCGGATGACGCTGGTCTGAACAACTGCAAACAGGAAGACACAGAGCGGATCGGAGGTCCCTTTACTAGTTCTAGCTCTGGTTCTGGCAGATGAGTTCTAGCAGAAAGTAGAAACGGTGAAAGAGAAGCCAACCCAAATATAAAGGACGGAGATGGGCGCCATTCCGAAATTCGAAGCGAGGCGCGTGCGAGGTGTCGCCTCGACTTACACCGCACGCCGCCTCGAAGTGACAAGGAGGCCCTTCGGACGATGACACGTTGCGCCGATGGTCCATCTCCCCATACTAATCATGGACTCCACATTTATCACTCCCTTTATTGCCTCGGGCAAGCGAATCGATGGCGGCACACTCAACCGAACTGTCAGAACCCTTAATTGGGAAAACGATCTCGGAGCGCCAACTCAGCTCTCAACCTCTAACAGGAGAAGCCCTAGAGGTCAAGAGCTGGGGGGCTATTGTGTGGGGACCGTCCCACGAACCAAACCTTATTTTGGTTTCGGCAAAGCGCGTCAACCTTGGTCTCGGCCTCGGGCGCAGGCCTGGCGCTGCCTCGGTTTCGGCACATCATGCTGGTATCGGAAGTGAGCCACCAGTTCGGCCGCACCGTCCCATTCGGTCTCGGCTACATAGAGATGTAATCTCACCCATTGGCCACAGCCCTATCAGGGACAGGGCCCAAGAAAGGGATTCGATGGGACCTCAGCCGCCAACAAATCAGGCCCAATGTCACTCACATTAAATGCAGTATGGGCTGATCGGACCCTCATTAAATGAAATGAGGGCTGTGATGGACCCTCATTAATGACTATGTGGGCTGATGGGACCCTAGTCACATCCTGAGGCCCACTGGCACAGGCGCCAAAGCAATTTCTCATATAAAGCATGGGACGACCCAAAAATGAGGTATGCATTCTCTTACATGCAACCATACACACCCTTCTTCTCCGATCAGTTGCCTGGACTAACTTAAGCATCGGAGAGCCATGCGCTGCCCACAGCCAGGGTCTTCTGACCGCCTTCTTCTCCCCTTTCAGGTTCACCAGACACGCAGCTACTTCTCTGGTACTTTGAGTAAGTCCTTGAATGCATCCTAATCTTGTGAGTATATTTTTCTGCACTTACACATGGCAAGCGCTAGCCCCAACTCATTGATGGCAACAGGCCACACTGCTCACTGAGACAAGTCTCTCAGGCAGCTCCATGTCCAAGCTCTCGTACTCCTTTCTAATGCTTCAGGCACCTTCCCTCATCCAAGGGCAGCAAAATAAGAACTAACATCTCTTACTAGCTAGAGGGTTCTCACACCTCACCCAAAGTCTAACCCAAAGTCTATTTCCCTTACTAGAGAGCTAGGGTCCCAGCCCCCTAAGCTGGATGCCAAAAAAATATAAATAAAACAAAAAAACTTCAGTCATTTTGGTTGGTCTAAGCCTAAGGACATTAAGTATCTTGTTTGGGAAATTAAGCTCCTTTTCAAGTAAATAAAAAACAAAAGTCAATTTGGGGGCACACATTTTGTAGAATTAAACATAATTCTATCCTACCCCAATGCTGGTTAGCCGTTTAGGGACATTGAATTATGTGTGGATAAATTCGATTCTATTGCAAAGCAGAATAAAAAGGTTAAATATATTTTTTGGTTTTCAATCATTACTACCTATCTCCATTTTTCCAAACAAATGATGAACAGAAGTTTCTGACCTTTTCTATTTGTTATTTGAATACTTACCATATTGAGCCTCTGCAGGAGCATTTGAAATTCTCTGGAACACAAATTCCTCAAGTGTCTGAAGCCGGAGAAGCCTAAATGGCTCAGATCTTGCTATGTTTCTTGCTGAAAAGTGATTATATAAGTGAAAATATTTAAGATGGAGCCCAATCATTAGCCCATTAAATCAAATGGGTCAGATCAGGGCTGTCTTTGGCCCAACTTCAAACCAACCCTATCAAGTCATGAGTGGGGCTTCTGGCTTGAATGTTAGTTGTTTAGGGAAACAAGTCGGGCTTTGGGTAATTTATGACCTATTAACACCCTAAAATATAATGTTCTATCTATTTGACAAGTCTGTTGCAGTTCAAACTGTGCTTGGATTGCTTATGAGCTATATCAGCCAGACCGAACAAGGCTTAAACCTTTCTAAGAGTTACCCAGTGTACATCCCGCTAAAAATTATCTGTGACCGTTTCTTTTTCCTGAATGGTGTTTGTTTTAGTGCCATCTCTCTATCTTTCTCTATCCATATCACTCGACCTTTTTTCCCTAAACAGCGCTTGTTTTAATGCCCTGTCTCTTGTTCAGAATCTTTTCCATGTGCAGGATAAGCCATTGAATGGGGATATTTGAAGGTTCTGTAATGTTAAATGTGATGGTGTAATGGTTTTTTTTTTTTTTTTTTTGGTTCAATATTCAAGGTTGGATTTGAGAATATTTTGTACATTTTTTATGGCTTCTATGTATTGTTCTCAGAGTTGACAAAGCATTTGAATGCGTGAACAAACAGAACCATATGATGCTCTCTCTCTATCTCTCTCTCTCTCTCTCTTGCATGTATATGCTGTAATTTTCTTTTGCAAGTTGCAACGTTTCTTGATTTTGTTGTGGTTGGATTTTGTGTGTATATTTTGGTGTTGGGTTGATTGTTCCTTTAGAATGTGTTTAGAAGTGTCTTGTAAAATGTTTGTTTTCAAGGGATATCGATTTTTTGTAGATCAAACCTAAAATGTGGAGCTCTAAAATCACTAACATACAATGTTACTATAGAGTTGAATTTTCTGGATTTAACAGTTTTTACAAATTCAGACCCAAAACGTGGAGCCCCAAAATCACTGGACAGTGGACATAGAATGTTTCTAGAGTTTAAAACCTTTCTACATTTAACATTTTCTACAAATTCAGACCTAAAAAGTGGAGCCCCGAAATCCCAAGCCATGAATGTCTCTATTTTGTTGAAGAGTACTTTTTCTGCAATTTAAGAATTTTGTTTTGGAAGAGCTGATCGTACGTCTTCAATCTGTACATAGTGTTGGTTCCTGTATGCTTGTATGTTTGGGGCATCACATGCTACTACCCTTTGGCCGATATTTTTCATCAAATTAAGGCCCATCCTACAGTGTTGTTGATCATTTGTTCATCAGATGAGGCATACCAACGGATGAGCAATGGACCAAGTTCGACTCCTATAAGTAATCTCAATGATTAAGTGGACTCATGTTCTCTTCTCCCATATCAACAGCATAGTGATCTAGAGATCCCAAAACAGCACACTACAATCTTAACTGCATGATAAAACCGATTTCCCCTCCTCCCCTTATCCACCCCCCGGATCTGCTCGATGGCAAACTCACCATTAGAATCCCTCAGCAAATGATCACTTCCAGCAAACAATCCTTTTCTCATTCTGCTATCGGGAAATTCGTTGGGAGACGACCCTCTCTGGAAGCCCTAGAAAAATGGGTGACCTCTTGCTGGCGCTTAACCAGGCCTTGTCTGATCTCTCTCACTGAGAAAGGCAACTTCCTCTTCAGGTTCTACTCCAAAGAGGACAAAGAAGTTATGGTCGGCCATAGTCCCCTCTTCATGGAGAGCAAGAAACTGATCCTTCGCCAGTGGGCTCCAGGTCAAGATGAGTCATCCTGGCCATCGGAAGCCCCAGTCTGGGTAAGGTTCCGAGGATTACCCTATCACTGCTGGAGCAGCGAGATCCTTTTGTCCATAGCTGCCTCAATCGGTAAGCCTCTGCGTCTAGATGAAATCACTGCCAAGCAAAGGATGTTCTCCTTCGCCAGAGTCCAGGTGCTTCTGAATGTGGCAATCTCTCCTCCGTCGACTATTGCAGTGGTCTTGGAAGGCGAGGGCTCTGTCCAGGTAGAAGTTCAGTATGAATCCATTCCTTGCTCCGAATGCCTGTCGACCGGCCATCGTCCGCCTAAATGTCCTTTCAAATTGAGTCCAGGTATACTGAAGACTCCAGCTTAAGATGCAGTGTTGATCTCTTCGAAGGATCAGGAACCTGAGACAGTAGAAGACAATCAGATTCCCCCTGTCCCAGGAATCTGCCTCCCTACCATCTCAAACTTGGTGTCTGCAAAGCCCACTCAAGATTCAGAGAACAACCAATCTCAGCCAGGCTCCAGGAACCCTCTAGCCCCCCAGGTAACATTAGCTCAATCTGTTCTCTCCCAGCCCCTCTTAATTACTAACCCCTCTTCCAAGCCTTTCCCCAACCCCTCTACCTCTTCAACTTCTGCCTTGACATCTGAGACAATTTTGGCCCTTGAGAATCCAACTCAAAAGCTTTCCTACCTTAATGATACCACAGTTCCCCTTCTAGTAGACAAACCAAGCTCAGCTCTTCCCACGGACATGGTCCTTGAGACCTTGGAAAAAATTCATGCTCCAACCATGGATTGTTCTAACGTTTTTTCAATATTGGATAATTGCACCCTTGCAGATAATATCCTCTCAACTGCCAACCTCTCTAGAAAGTCAGCTGCTCAACCTAAACTGAAGAGGATCACACCTAAACCAATCTCAGTTTCTTCCCAAAAGCCCTCCTCTTCCACTACTCCCTCTGCCAACCTTAATACTGAACCGAATAAAGAAATCTCTCTAGTGGAGGACCTCTCCCCTTTCAAGGTTAAAGCTTTCAGGAAATCCAATCGCAAAGGTCCTTCTACTACTGCTGGTCATTCCTCCAACCTAGTTTCCTAATGGTTAAAATCATCTACTGGAATTGTAGGGGCATCAATAACTCCCCCACAAAAAATATGGTTAATCACCTCATAGCAGCTCACTCCCCTGATATTCTATTCCTCTCAGAACCTAAATCCTCATTAGACTCCTTTTCTAATGGAGGCTTTCCCTTTGGACTCTCCCCTTCTTTCTCCAACCAAGAAAACTCCTTGTGGTGCCTCTGTAATCAAAGTTCCAACCTATCCTTCTCCCTTTTGGATATGTCCTCCTAGCATATCTCAATCTCCTTCTCAGCTTCCCCCTCATCCCCTTCTAGCATTATTACCGGAGTTTATGGCTCTACTGACTACAGGTAGAGGAGGAGTCTCTGGGAGTATCTCAGTCATAATCCTTTTTCATCAAATCCTTGGAGTGTGATAGGAGATTTCAATGCTATTCTAATGGCAAATGAAAAATTCAGCACTCGTCCCCCTTCCCCCCTCTCGGTTAAGGAGTTCCATGATATGACCATAGCAGCTGGGCTAAAAGATTTGGGGTTCAGAGGCAATAGTTTTACTTGGGCAAATAATAGGCAGGGTCAGGCTTATGTGGCAGTTAGGCTAGACAGAGCTCTTTCCAACTCCAGTTGGCTAGACACCTTTGTTGATCCAGTGGTGAAACATCTCCCTAAGATAGCATCAGATCACAGTCCCATTTTCCTTGCCCACAGGCAGTGTATATCCTTAACCAATAGGCCTTTCAGATTTGAGGAAAAATGGATCTCTCATGATTCCTTCTTCAAGGTAGTGGAGGACAGCTGGGCAGCTCCTTGCCATGGTTCCCCTCAGCTCATCTTGGCTTCCAAACTTAAGGCTCTCAAGCTGATCCTTAAATTATGGAGTAAAGAAGTTTTTGGCAACTTCAAGATCAGAATTGCTGAGGCAGAGGCCCTTGTCCTAGCCAAGGAAGCAGCTTTTGAAGACCAGCCTAGTGACCATCTTCTCAGAGACCTGAATCAAGCCAAAGCTTCCCTCCATAACAGGTTGAATGCGAAGTCTTCCCATTGGAAGCAGAGGGCGAAGATTAAGTGGCTTCAAGATGGAGATAGGAATTCAAATTTTTTTCACCTCTCAGCTAAGGCTAAAGGTATTCGTAACCGCATTGACAAGGTTAAAGTAGATGGAATTCAGTTTGAAGATGCTCAGCATATTAAAGATCAAGCATCTATTCACTTTTCAAATCTTTTCCAAGCTGAATCGATCACCCCTGAAGAAGACCTGTTTCTTTTGGCTGGTCCATCTGTCTCGGAGGCTCAAAATTAGTTTCTTGTAATAGTTCCCTCCCCTGATGAAATTAAGAAGGCAGTTTTCCACCTAAAGAGAAGCAGCTCCCCAGGGCCAGACGGTTTCTCAGGAGTCTTTTTCTCCAAATGCTGGCACATTGTCAGTAAAGATGTGATAGCAGCAGTCACCCACTTCTTCTCTTCTAGCCGTCTGTTAAGAGAAACCAATACCTACTTTTTATCTCTTATTCCAAAGAATTCCTCTCCAGAAGCCTTCAATGACTTCAGGCCAATTAGCCTATTGAACTTCACCTACAAAATTTCTTCCAAAATTCTAGCCTCGAGGCTGTCCATCATCCTCCCCTCCCTTATATTCGAAAATCAAACGGCATTTGTCAAAGGAAGAACAATCCACCATAATGTAGCCTTAGCCCATGACCTCATCCAAAAGCTTAACTCAAAGGTTAGGGGAGGAACTGTTTGCTTGAAACTGGACATCTCTAAGGCTTTCGACAAGCGCCGATGGAGTTTTCTTTTCAGAGCCCTCAAGTTCTTCAAATTCTCCACCGCTTGGATGAATTTGATTCGAGAGATGATATGTACTAGTAGAGGATCGGTCTTAATCAATAATAGTCCCTGTGGCTTCTTCCCCTCTTCATGAAGTCTTCGCCAAGGAGATCCTTTGTCCCCCTACTTGTTCATCTTAGCAGAGGAGATCCTCAGCTTCCAGATAGAGCATCTCAGATCCTTAGGGAAAATAGTGCCAATATCCCCTGTTCCTTCCACCCCTTGTCACCTGCTTTATGCTGATGATATCTTGCTTTTTCTAAAAGCCCACAAGGCTGGGTTGAGGCACATCTTTGAGCTGCTTTTAAGGTATCAATCTTCTTCAGGCCAGAGGTTCAACCTTCAGAAAAACAACCTTTACATTGGTAAATGTTCAGCAGGCAGAGCCCAAATGATCTCAGTGATTCTTCAAATCACTAGGGCCTCTCTCCCCACAGCCTACCTAGGAGTTCCTCTCTTCTTTGGTACCTCCAAGCACCACCATTTCAATAAGATTTTGGATTCTATCAGAGCAAGGCTAGATGGGTGGAAAGCCAAATGCCTCTCCTTTGCTGGCAGGCTGATTCTGATCAAGCATGTGCTTTCCTCCATTCCCCTCCATGCCTCCCTAGTTATTCCAATCCCTTCCAGAACTTGCCTGCAAATTGAAAAGCTAATGAGGAATTTTCTGTGGTCTCCTAGCCTTGATAAAAAGAGAAGTCACTTAGTCAAATGGGATCAAGTCTGTGTGCCTAAAGCTGAGGGTGGTTTGGGCCTGCGCAGGGTGAAGGAGTTCAACGAGGCTTGTCTAATGAAGTTGGGGTGGTCAGCAGCAACCTCAGACTCTCTCTCTGGGCTTCTTGGTTTAGAGGCAGATACTTCAGGCATTCTCCAATCTGGTTCTCTGGTACTCCTAAGGCAGGGTCATGTATCTGGAAAAAGATAAGATCTTTGGCAGCCGGTCTTCAGCTTGGTCGTCGCTGGACTCTGGGGAATGGGCTCTTCATCCAGTTATGGCTAGACAATTGGATAGACCATGACCCCATTGCCAATAAATTTCCCCTCTTCCAATTCTCAGAGAAAGATAGGGCGGCGGATCTGATCCAAGATAATTCCTGGTTCATTCCTTCTTCCATCCCGGCAGAGGTTCACAGCTTCCTCCTTCAGCATACTAATCAAATTGACCCCCCCCAGCCCTTCCAATTCAGACAAACTTTACTGGAAAGACTCACCCTCAGGGGTCCTTTCTCTCAAACAAGCTTGGGAATCTCTGAGGTCTGGCAAAGCAGCAGTTCAATGGCATGGGTTTGTCTGGAACAAGCTCATTAACCCAAGACTTTCATGCTTTAGCTGGCGCCTTCTCCTTAGGAAAACTCCAACGGACTCATGGGCAATGCTCAAAGGGATATCCATGGCTTCAAGATGCTACTCCTGCCACTGCAACAGTGAATCAGATCGGCACATCTTCTTCTCTTGTCAAATAGCCCAGCAACTGTGGTCCTGGATTCTTAGTCTAATGAATATTTTAACCTCTCTTCCTAAATTGCCTTCTTCTATCTGGGCTGCTTTCATCAAGGGAAAAGATGCTAAAGGAAGGAACTCAGCAGCTGCTATCTTCTTCCAATCCATCTACACCCTTTGGTTCTTGAGAAATGAAGCCAAGCACTGCAGTAAAAATCCTTCCCTTCTGACAGCTCAGAAGGTCGTCATCAATTTCTGCAGTGGCATGCTCTGCTCCTCTCCAGATAAGGCCCCTCCCTCTCATCAAATTTTAAGGGCCTTAGGGTGGAATAATTCTCCCTTCTCTCTTGGCTGAGTTGAGTTTTCCTTCGCTAATGCTTGCCCTTTTCAGAGTGTTCAGCTTGAGAGTGGTTCTGTTTCAGTGAAGTGTTGAGTGTCGTTGAGTGGTGGGTAGGTCAAGAGCAGTATTTTGGCTGCCCCCTTGCCATTCTCTGCTGTAGTGCTTTGCTTTGGCCTTCTTTGCTATGGCTTTGTGCTTCCAGTTGCAGGCTTGGAGGCTATTCCAGTGGCGCTTCGGTAGTCTCATGCCTGTCATCTTTCAAGAGTTTCTCCTGATTTCTGCTATAATTGGTGGTCGGTTTTGGCTGCTGGGATAAGCTCCCTTCCTTCCCTGACAGTCTAGCAGTTATCTCCTTGGGTGATGCCTTGCTTGGCTTTCTTGGGCGTTTTGTTTGTTCAGTGCTGAGTTGTGGCAGTGCATTAGTGGAGTTCTGTATTGCAGTGGTGTCTCAGAGTGCAGTGGTTAGATTGCTTTTGCTGCTATCAGTCTTGTAATTTGCTTATAAGCTTGTCTTCCTCAGGTGCTATCTCTTCCCTGTAGTAGCTGGTTTCATTGTTTTGGTTTTCCTCGTGGAGCAGAGCTTCTTCTCTCAGATGTTTGCTCTCTTCCTGTTTTGGTCCCAGCTGGCTGTTAGCCCCTCCTTTTTTAGAGGTGGCCTTTTGTTTTGCTTGCCTCATTAGGCTGTATTTTTTCTTCTCCTTCCCTTTGGGGCTTTGCCCTTCTTTTCTTTCTTCAATACAAATTTACCAATTAGCAAAAACTGCATGATAAAACCGTTGGTGCAAAAGCTACAGGAGTCCTGAGGTGTTCGCTGCTGCACATCCAACACTTTATATAAACTGTCGACGACAACTATAGAAGGAAAAAAAAAAAAAAAAACCTGCTAGCAAACAACTAATTCTACACTCCCATCAAGTTCACCATCAACTTCAACATCCAACATTAAGTTCAACATTCAATATCAATGCTTATCTCCCATTCACCCACTTAAAACATGCTCGTCGCCCATTCAACTTCAAGGCTTGTCTCCCATACTCCCTGATGCACTGAACATTCAATAGAAAAAAATTTATGAGTAAAACCTGATTTAGATTGAGAAAAGAGGAGGGAATTCAGATAATGGTGTATATAAAGAAATGGGGAATAATTCAGATAATGGTGACTTCACAGTTCTTGGAGAAAAAAATAATGGTTAGATGAAAATGTAAAGGAAAGAGAGCAGAAAAAACTAATTTGCCTATAAAGAGAACAAACAGAGAGAGGTGTGTGACACAAGGATGCTACTCTGTCCAACTTTTTTATGACGATTTTTCTTCTCTTTTCAGTAGTTTTTCATAGAATCCTTGTGTCATTTTGCGTTTTGCTAAAGGAAAAAGAAGTCACGCACAACACATTCAAACAGCCTTATCAAATGAATCTATTTTTTTCATGGAATTAAAGCCAATACATTCAAATGGGGCAATTTGTTTGTATGAAATTGGAAAAATGAGAATTTATTGTGAGATCCACATATTCACTTACATGGAATTGGAATACACAATTATTTGTTTGCATGTAATTAGAATAAATAAGAACTTATTATAAGATGGGCTTCTTTATTTGCATAGAAGTATGTGCTCGTTTGTTTCCATGCAACTGAAATAAATTTTTTCCTCGTTATTTTATCTTATTCTTCTCTCTCATAATATCTCCAAAATGTTACGATATAATCCAAACAAATATTATTTTAGTTATACATTACAATATAGCCATGATATAATCAAAATTCTGCCTAGATTGGGTTTTGGATGAAACAGACCAACCCATCCAATCCTGCTCTTGTTAATTAACTTAGTCACCCTCAAGTCGAGAGGTGACACAGACAAGTTGCACCCTAAGCCCAATAACCTTTTAAAACACCATGAACATAAAATGAAAAAAGAACTTAAAAAAGAAAAAGCATGGTTCTATAAATCTATAATTTAAGAATTGTTGTGTTTCATTTTATTAAAAATGAATTTAAGCTATTATAAACACCAACATTTATATAAAAAGTGGAGTTGATTTCTTAAAACAAGTGCAAAATGTCCTTTAAAGTTTAAAGCGACTCTCATAGCGTTTTCTAATATAAAAATAGAAAAAAAGTGCATTTAGAGCCTACAAACCATGTGACTCTGCCATTTATTAGGTGCCTTGGATGGTGACTCGAATCACCACCTACCCAATCCGAGTCAACTCGAAATCAGATGCTTTTTTTAGAACTACGTAACGGCTAAGATTTGATATGGGGGGGCCATCATATCATCAAAATAAATAGTAAAACAGTGGGCACCAGATGTATGTATCCAAGTGGAGGATATGGAACTTTCATTATACAGCACACATGCATGTCAACCATCACATGTCATACCTGGACAACACACACACAATTGTCTGATAAACATCCACAGGGAGAATTGGTGAATTAATTCTAACGCAGGTGCCTAATACAATATAAAACCACACATGTTCAACTTGTCCATTTCAAATTTGAGAATCCGAAGCAAAAAGAGGGAAAAAAAAATCAGACTGATGAGAGAACGGAGCGGAGCACCTGGCCTAGAAGAAATTTCGAAGGCTCGAAGTTGCGGATCGTATCACCGTTTCTTCCACTCATGCGACCGAGTAAGCATGTATATTTTCTGGTCAAAGTTTGTTCAGATGCAGGGTAAATTAAAATAAAATGAAATGAAATATGAAATCGAGAGAAAATATAAAAAAAGGTAGAGTTGTAATTCCATAACCATACCTTATTGAATTTCTTTGTAATCAATCGTAATGCTTGGGATGTGGGATATTTTGCACCAGTCCTCTCCTTTCTCTTTCTCCAGCCGCTCCGATAAAAGTGGACACCTTTGGATTGATAACCTTTTAAGTGCAGTAAGGCATTGCAGATTTGGTAAAGGCCTCAACTGTGGGCAATCCCAGATCTCGAGTATACAGAGTGATTTGAGTTGTTCAAACCCGTCAAATAGAGATGACAATCGTTCGCAGTTCCAGATCTCTAGAGTCTGAAGAACTTTGAGCTGCCCTAGCGCCTTAGGCAGAGATGACAATCGTTTACAGTTCTTGATGTGCAAAGTCTGAAGAGCTTTGAGCTGCCCTAGCCCCTCAGGCAGAGATGACAATCGTTCGCAATCCCTGATGTGCAGAGTCTGAAGAGCTTTGAGCTGCCATAGCTCCTCAGGCAGAGATGACAATCGTTCGCAACTCAGGATGTATAGAGTCTGAAGAGCTTTGAGTTGCCCTAGCCCCTCAGGCAGAAATGACAATATTTCGCAGTTCTCGATGCACAAAGTCTGAAGAGCTTTGAGCTGCCCTAACCCCTCAGGCAGAGATGACAATCGTTCGCAGTTCTTGATGCGCAGAGCCTGAAGAGATTTGAGCCGCCCTAGCCCCTCAGGTAGAGATGACAATCTTTCGATGTGCATAGTCTGAAGAGCTTTGAGCTGCCCTAGCCCCTCAGGCAAAGATGACAATCTTTCACACTTCTCGATGTGCAAAGTCTGAAGAGCTTGGAGCTGCCCTAGCCCCTCAGGCAGAGATGACAATCTTTCGCAATTCTCAATGTGTAGAGTCTGAAGAGCTTTGAGTTGCCCTAGCCCCTCAGACAGAGATGACAATCTTTCACAGTTCTCGATGTGCAGAGTCTGAAGAGCTTTAAGCTGGCCTAGCCCCTCATGCAGAGATGCCAATTTTGGACAACTAGATATTCTAAGAGTGTGGAGTGATTCAAGCAGTTCCCATCCATTAGAGGGTAGTGATTCACAAGAGGATACATTAATCATTGAAGTCATGAGAGTGGTGAGGTATGGTAGTGGCTTAGACGACAATATCCCTCCAACATTTATGAGAGTCAAATGTAGAAGGTGCGGGAGTAGATTGTCATGCGCCCAAACAACTTCGTTGCAATTTACAATAGTTACTTCCCTTAAAGTACTGGGGAGGCAGTTGGGCGTTGCCTTCAGCTTCTTGCAATTGATAATTTCCAGCTTTTTGAGAGATGGCATCACCTCTCCATATTCCTGTGTCAACTTCCATTCTTCCCAATTGAGCATTGATTCGAAATGAAGCTCTTCAAGCTTTGGAAATCTTGTTTCTTTCCCCTGAGCATCATCGACATTTCCGTAAAACTGATCACCGCCCACCACTTTTACTTCATCAGCTCGAATTATTTCTAGGTATTTAAGTGAATGCAGTTTTCCAAGACCTGGCAGTAGCATGCACTTCCTGCAGTTCACCAATACGACTTTAACTAGACTAGAAAACTTTGAATCCTCCAACCAACTGGGAAACTTGGAACCTGCATAGTTTATTATCTTCAACTCTTTCAGGTTTGAATGAGGGGGTCTGAGGCCTTCCAATACGCTATCCATCCTTTCCATCTCATCATCTTCTAATGTTCTCCACTCTTCATCGCTCTTGTCGTTACAACATAAAGACAAAACATGAAGGTCACTCTTCTTGTGGAGTTCTGCTTCACTAGCATCATTCACGGTCATTATCCTCTGCAATTTTTCTATTCTTAATTCTCCTCTAAGAAGATTGAGATCTTTTAGTTCTCCAATCTTACATCCTCCGTTCTCATCCCCCACGGGGAACTTGCTCAAAGTTCGAAGGGAAGTTAGACTCCCGAGTCCATTCGGTAAAAACAAGAGCGTCAGAGTGTCTTGAATTTCAAGATGCCTCAATTTCACCATTTTGCTCATATCACTTGGCAGGATACAAAGACTTGTACATTCATTAAGTTTTAGAGTTTGCAAATTACAAAGATCAGTTACAAATTCAGGAAGCTCCTTGATATTTGACCTACTCAAATTGAGATACCTTAGATGTTTTAGTTTCCCAAGTGAGCTCGGTAAATTCTTCATTTGGATTCCACTCAAATCCAGTACTCTAAGAAATCTCATATCATTGAATAAACTATCAGGGAGTGCCCCAATTCTTGAAGGGCAAAGCAATAGGAGTGTGCGCAATCGTTTTTCATTGCACATTGGAGATGAAATGGATGACACATCACGACTCACAAGCAGTGATAGGTGATGACAGTTTACAGAAAGTAATTCTGAATTTTCAATCCCCATGCAACAGTAGTCACCCGAACTGACAAATGTTGCCAGATCGTGAACAAGGTCGTGCAGCTTACATCGGACTATGTTCCCGTAATTATCTTTCTTTGCATCTTGAAACAATGAACGTGTCAGCAAATCATCAAAATACATTTCACCAATTTCTTCGATGTCCTGTTTCTTTGCTTTCTCAGATTGAATGATACCATGAGCCATCCATAACTTGACTAGTTCATCCTTGATTATCCAGTAATCTTTTGGAAACACCGAGCAAAATGAGAAACATCGTTGCAAATGGAGGGGCAAACTATAGTAGCTCAATAACAGAGCAGGTAAAATGCCACCATCCTTGGACAAAATATCCCATTCCCATATTTCACTTTCTAAGACGCGTTCCCAATACCACTTCGTCCTTCTACAACGCAAAAGACTTCCTAGTGCTCTTACAGGAAGAGGTATGCCTTTACACCTCTTTACAATTTTCTCACCTGTCTCAATCAGCTCCGGACACTCTTCATCTTCTGTCCCTTTGAGTGCTTTGTATTTAAAGAGTTTCCAGCAATCTGATTCGGATAGAACGCCCAATTTATGAATCTGAGTCGTTTCCATTGCTTCTGCAACTTGACGACTACGAGTGGTAACCACAACCTTGCTTCCCGGTGCAGCACCCATTAGTGGAACTCTCAGTTTCTGCCACAGCCGACCACTTTCATCCCAAACATCATCCAGCACAAGCAAAAACCGCTTTTTATCAATAGCTTTACGAAGATTGCGTTGCAGAGTGTCCAGGTCTGGGTTATTGGAAGTGATCCCCCCACCCATGGATTCAATAACTTTTATTGCAATGCTTTTCACATCAAAAGGATCTGACACACATACCCAAATGCTCACTTCGAAATGTGCCATCACTCTGTCATCATTGTAGATTAGTTGAGCAAGAGTGGTCTTGCCCAATCCGCCCATACCAACTATTGAAATAATGGAAACTGATTTCTCCTCTTGACTAGTCTCACTAACCAGTTGTTCAATTATACTCTTTTTAAAGTCATCTCTGCCAAAAATCTCTGATTCATCGACTAAAGAACTGGTCTGACGTTCTTCCTTGTTAGGCATTAACACATCTTCCCTTGTATTAAGTTCTCTTAAATTGAATTTATCCTTTTTGATTGAAGTTTTATCTAATTTCTTTGTTGTTTCCCTTATCCTCTGTCCAATGTCGTACTGTAACTTGACTTGCTTGAAATATTGGTAAGGAGAGGGAAAGGAAAGCCGCACCCTCTTAGGATGACGAGTCTCATCTTTATTTTCTTGTGATTTGCTAGCATCAGTCAGCCACTCATCAAGTATGTCCTCCACCTCATACGCCACTTCTTTGAGCTCCAACAGCCAATCTCGGACCCGCTTGTTTGTCACTTGATGCCTCTCAGCATCCTCCAGCACAGCTTGAATGGCTGAAAATGTGTCTGAAAGTTCATTAACCTCGTTCTCCACTCCAAACAGCGAGCTCAACCCATCTGTGGCTATGGAATACAAGTCTGCCACAACAACTGACACAAGTGCATCTGTTGCCATGCTATCTTTCTCTAGTGTGTAAGCTGCTTCACTTGGTCCTGAGCTACATGGGCAATGGAACATCTATTAGCTTGAGAAGCTGAAAATCTTTCTTTTCTTGTTGCAAAAGAATAACAAGTAAAATCACATTCCGTAGTACAGGCAACTGACCTATAATATATTTTAATAAACTAGAGGAGACATTAGACTTCACTATTCATTCTTAAGCCATCCACTTGATTAGAAAAAAAACCACCTATGCTAATTTGTTTAAGCCATTTTTTTTTCTTTTTTTTTTTCATATCATAAATCCTTTTTGAAATGTTTTTCATGCCTTTTTTTCACATTGGTTGGATTTTTTTCAAAAAAAAAACCAAAAAGAAAAGAAATACATAACGAATTTCTGCTTCGTTGAAGAGAAAGTAAATAGATCACAATTCAGTCATATTTTTGGGTTGCTTAAGTAGATGTACATCCAGTCATTTTAATTTATGAGTGAGGGCCGGTATTAGGTTTTTACATCCCACGGAAAGGATGGCCATGTTTCAATCCAGATTGATTATCAGATTTGATATCGGATTATAAAAATTTTGGATCACAATGGAAGACAACCAAGATTCTAACCAACTAAATAAAATAGAAACCAAATTTATGCAAGCTCATTGATAATGTGACCCACTAAAACCAGATTTTCAAACTGGATCGATATAACCGAAATAGCTGATGGCGGGTGGAATACTGATCTAGGTAGCCCTATTAAATAGCTCATAGTTTTTATAATGGAAAATTTACGTTGAACTAACCTATGAAATTATAAGCTTTACTAAACTTTTAAGTGCTTTATATGTTATATTTTAATACTTACTTTACAAGGCATTTATCAAATTCCATGCGCCCCACTATCTTAAAACCGGAAAGGCTTTGGGTTTTTAAAATAGATGGGCCCACTGGGTGATTTACAAGTGGGTTCCGAGATATGAAAATTTGATGGGAACTTTGGAAATGGAAATTCAAGTTCATAGAAGTTTACATGTGATGACAGGGAAAAAAAGAGTAGGTGGCGTGTCTCTATCCTGCCTTGCTGCTTTGATAAAGAGATTAAAGACGCGGAAAGACAATTGCCCCAACGCGGGAGACAAATATTGACAAGCATTCACAAAGGAATAAAATCAGCGACAAACACGAGAGAAAAATGGCGGACAAACGCTAACGGATAATCTGTGATTTTTTGTGCCTATTGTGTACTGCACAATATCTGTGAGTTGATGAATGAAGAAATGTATCTGAAACTGAAGAAAATATACCTGAAATGTTTTGTTTATCATGTCATATCAGTTAGAGTTTGTCCGCCGCTTGTCTGTGGCGTTTATCCCTAGCATTGCTCGTAAGTAAGTGATGGAGACACTCTATCATGGGCTATACTTAGGTACAACGACGCTGCAGCGTGGTGCATCCCCAATGGGAGTTTTCCACATGAACCAGAAGACGGAATGGTACATCCCTAATTGAATTCATTTCCTTTCCCTTTTGACCCTTTCAACTAAAGATATTGTGCCAAGAAATTCAAATTTTCATAATTGTTTGGGTTTCAATGGTTAAAATTTGTATCCAAGTAAAAAATCACTTAGAGCACGTTTGTATACACACCCTTTCCACATAAATGAGAAATTGTCACGTCAGCAAATTCCATGGAAAACCTCGAAAAAGGATTCCGTATAATTTAAAATTTAATGTTTGACGCAAAAAAAAAATCCTCATTGAATTGGTACTAATGTTGTTTGATGCGGCTGTGGATTTCTTATAGAAAATCAAATTTTCTTATTTGGTGAAATAATTTTTTAAAGAAAAATAACATAACATGTATATTATTTATTCAACATCAAATGATAATTTATTTAAAGAAATAAAAAATGAAACAGTTGTAGGGTTTGAGTTGAAATGGGTAAGAGTGAGGAAAAGATAAAATTTTCAAAGAAATCCATTTCCCATACTCCCATAGGAAACTCATTTCCGTCATTATTAAGGAAAATGCTGACGATGCAAGAAAGCGTTTCCGCAGAATTGTTCCACACCAAACACCGGAAAATTGGGTTTTTTGCATAAAACGATCCACTTTTCCACGGAAAAGTATTACACAAATATGCCCTTATAGCCCATTGATTTCTCTTATCGCCCAAGTGAATTCTTCTAAAAGTGAGAATGCACTATTTAAAATTCTACTTCTTGAGAAACAAAACTTTTAAAATTCTCCAAATGCTCCCACAGCATACCTCCAGATGCTCGGTACTAAGTTACGTAGGCAAAGTAACATCTATTAGATCGAGAAGCTGAAAATCTTTCGACTTGTTGGAAAAGAATGAATTGTAAAACCACATTGTGTACATGCAATTGACCTTATATATTTTACTAAACTAGAGCAGATGAGAGTCCTCACTCATTATGTTTAAGGATTCTTAAGCTATTCACTTGATTAATTAGAAAAAAAGCACCTATAATAAACTATTTAAGCTTTTTCTTATTTTGGCCCGAGCAGGAATGGACAAGTGGTCGAAAATATGAAACACCATAAGTAGTTTGAAATACCCAATTATAAATGCTCAATTTTTTAAACGTTAACATTGTATTATGAATCCTGGCTAGTTGGGACATACAGGCAAAATGAGATTAATTTGGTTTTAAATATCAGAGATAATTTTAGTGCATATAATTTTCATGTATGAATGGTAAGGCTGAAAAAGAATTAATATGGTATTAGAGCAGCGTTGCTAGGTTTGGATTAGTGAGTGGGAGTGTTTTTTTTTTTTCTTGGATAAATCTGTAGGCGAGGGTTGAGGTTAGCTTAAGAAACTTAATAATACCTGACGTACTTCTTTCCTTACTTCTATCATTTCTCTTCTTCTGTTCTTCCCTTTCCTTCTCTTTCCCTTCCTCTCCAGTCTTGATGAAATGAAATGGGTTCACCTCTTTCTTTTCCTTCAGTCTCACCCTATCTGAAGCAATTAACACGAGGAAAACATAAAAGCAAGATCCTTTGAGTTTCCTACGTTGAATTCATGTGATATCAAGTACTAAGGAGGACCCAGTGTCCCCAACGTTGGGAGACACATGACCAGCACTGCAAGCACCTCCGCACCTTCCCCTGTGATTCACATTCATACAGACCCAGTACCTCGAACTGGAATTATTTTAACTTTTCTGAAAGTGACAAGGATCGAGTAGGGAAGTCTTTGATTGGCATTTGACACGTGACCAAGTAATTGATATTAGCACAAAACTTAAGTGAAAATTGAAACAGATGGAAAATCGCATGATACGGACATTTGTTTTGGGTTATAACTATCAGTTTCAACTCCCGAGTGCTTAGATTAAGTATGTGGATTTTGTGACCTCTCAATTGTAATCAATCATGTTCTTGTAGTGGAAACCTAGTGGAAACTTTGGGCCTCATTCCTTATCAAAATTTTAACAAGAAAATTGGGATGCTGGGCTCCTTTTTTGACAAGATATGATAGTTCGTCCCTAATATTTAACATGTCTGATAGCTTTAACCCAAAATTTTATGTTTTAGCCCTTTAAAAGGTCTCAAATGACCTTGTGAGACTCAAGCAATTCCACTCTCTATGCCTCATGATGGGGTTTCAAAAGCTCCACTGAGAGGAGGAAATTAGAATTTCATCTCAAATGGTCAACTTTTGGAGAATTTGAAATTTCTCCAGACATAAATTCTTAAAATTCTGACAAGGAAATATGCCCTCAGCATTATATAGAATCTACTCCAAAGGCCTTTTTTTTGGATTTTTTCCATATCAATTACATGTGCAGCTAGGTATAGTCTTTGAGGTGTTTTATTAAAGGATCACCTTTTTATTCTCTCTCTCTCTCTCTGTTTTTTTTTTTTTCCAACCATCCTTCTTGAAATGCCTTCTTTCCACATTTAATTTATTGGGTTTTTTTTTAAATAAAAAAAACTATAACAAATTTCTGCTTCATTGAATAGAAAGTTACCCGGATCACAATTCATTCATATTTATGGATTGCTTGAGTAGATATGCAGACTCTTTGATATGGTGACCTGACCCACTAATAACAGATTAGCAAACTAGATGGCTATAATTCAGATAGCTGATCACAGGTGGAATACTGATCTAGGTAACCCTGGCCGGTAGATAGTGGCAGATTCAGGATTTTCATTTGGGTGGGGCAGATAATGGTTAATTGAAAATTTCAACTTTCTTTTTCTAGACATTTTTTACCTAAATAATAGCAAAAGAGGAAATATATTACATTGAAATATATAGACACAAAATACTTAACTGCATCTGCTAACATTGATTTCTCTCATAAAAAATCCACTCAAACTTACATTATCCAGTTTATGTCAAAATTAATGCCTATAGAAGATCACTGCAAATTCAATGTGAATAGGTATGGGAAA
Organism: Cinnamomum chago; assembly: GCA_038049695.1. Taxonomy (NCBI): domain Eukaryota; kingdom Viridiplantae; phylum Streptophyta; class Magnoliopsida; order Laurales; family Lauraceae; genus Cinnamomum; species Cinnamomum chago. Next base: position 124,631,520 of record CP142451.1, read on the forward strand.
AAACTGGATACAAGAACATTTCTCAAAGCCAACAAGACATTTGCATATGTGTGGCGGCTGATGAAACACATGTGGGCCATGATGTAGGGCCCATTGGGCATTTGGGAAGTTTCAAGGTCGCCCCAGGTCATCAAAGCATAGGTCCGCCCCTGCTTGTAGAGCTAGAAATCCTATTGAGGTTTTTGCATATGCCCCCTAAGGTTTGTATGATTTGCAAATAAGCTCATGTGGTTTATATACCCTCTTGCCTTTTTATTTTAATACCTTTCATCTCATGTCCCAAAATTAGCAGCTTTATGGGACAATAAGTTTTTTTTTACTAAAACGAGACTTTCGCCCGTCTTTTTTTCCATATATGCATAAATTCAAAAGCTTAGATTTATTTTTCTTTAAAGCTTGCAGCGGGGCAACTAAGCTTGTTTCATCCAACCCAACCCAACCCATGACAGCTAAGTGGCATGTGATACCAAACGCACCCTGTTTGGGCAAGGGTTAGGTCAAATTTAAAGCTTAATTTTTTTAAATATAAAAATGCGTGCAAAATAATGTGGTAGAAATCAAACACACAATCTTATCATAAAAAATGATATAAGTTAATGCCCCAACACCACTTGTACCATATGAGTTTTATTTATACTTTTAGTAATAAATAACAAAACCCCCCCCCCCTGCACTCGTACCATATGAGTTTTATTTATACTTTACACACACACACACACACGATCGAGGCGGGGAGGATTACATCAACAAAACCCAAATGCACCCCATTCAAAGAAAATCAATAACAAACCCCCCCCTAAAAGGAGTTGGGCGGGGCGGGGCCCATTTAAATCCAACCCACTACCATCCCTAACTACTATAGAACATTTAGTGGGAGAGAGTAATCCAACATAAATCCATTTATATCAATACAAGGCTCATTTCATTAAATTTAAATTGATCACAAGGACAATTAAGACTTGTTTTTATAGTTGGTTAAAATTGACCCAATCCATGCACAACCCCTTATTAGTTTGATGAGAGTCTTAAATACATTATTAGACTTTATATGCATAGAAGAATTTGAGAGAGACAACTGGGACGTGAGATAAAATAGTGATATTTCTATAAATAAAGACATATTTATCTTTGTTTAAGGAATTTAAGGCTAAAGTTGTCAGTTTTATAAAAAGAACTCAATACAAATCTTTTGGTGGCCCGCTTATTCTCGTTTTGACTAGTGATTTTTGGGACATGGAAGGTACTAAAATGAAAAAGTAGGTGGTATATGCAAATATTGATAACACATGGCTTATTTACAAATTCTATAAACCTTAGGGGTATATATATAAAAAAAAACTAAAACTCAATGCTTTTATATTTGATGGATGATATCTCCAACTCAGAAATAAAGATTTTGTTTATTTTCTCTTCCGCTATACATGAAATTTTTTCTCCAGCATTGAATATTTCAATGCCATCTGTACCATCCTCAAAGGCACGACCCCTAAATTTTATGGGTCTCGCTGTGACGAAGTGGGTGTGCATAAAGCTGTGAACGCTATAATTTTCCCCATTGATCAATCATAATTTTTATAAAACTATAAGCTTTACTAAACTATTAGTGATTTATATGGTTTATTTTATCCTTACTCTATACCAGGCATTTATCAAATTTCATGCAGCACTTTACTAGTTAAGTTAAAGTAAAGTGAATCCAGACAAGAAATGACAAGGGGTTATATTAAAAGTACACAATTTCAAAATTCCTTCCGAATTTTAAAAAAAAAAGTCAAAAAAGCAACCTCCCTACTCCACTAAAAGACAAAAAAAACCTTGACTTTTGTATACAAAAAGTCAAAAAGATTCTATACCAAACAACTAAAAACAAAACATCATTATAACACCTTATATTTTATTCTCTCTTGATTTGATGCTTCACCTCACCATACTTTAATTCACCATAAATTCAAATGGGCCCTAAATCATCATAAACGTGAAAAACTAAGTGGTTTTCTTTTTTCTTTTTCTTTTTCTTTTTTTTTGTCCACGGTGTGGGGGCTTACAAGTCGGTCCCAAGATATGAAAAACTGACGGGCTTCCCGTTCCGGGAAAATTGGGAAAGGAGCTTTTTTCATTTTAAAGAAAGGAAGGGAACTTCTTGAGTTTTTCCAACAGATGATCTAGAAAAAGAAGAGAGCAGATGGTGAGTCTCTATCTGGACTGTGGAGTCGCTCCTTCCATGAATGGGGAGAGGAGGAACCTCTGGTGTCAGAAACCCACATGACTGACTTAGCATTGGAAGCACCATCATCGCAAACCCCAAGTCCATGATGGAGACTCTTTACAATACCTTAGGGCCTGTTTGTTTACCAAGCATTTCTGACCAATATTCAGGTGGTCGGGTATTTCAGTAATTTATGTTAGAAATGCTATGTTTGGCTGGACTGATATTGGAAAAGGTAGAAATGCTGGCATTTAAAAAGTCAAAAAGCAAGCATTTGGAATGCCAGGGGATCATCGAGCATTTGGAATTTGTAAGAGGGGCATTCCGGTGGGAGTTCCGTTTTCTTCAACGGTCATCTTCCTTTTGTGATTTCAACCACTGGAATTTGTAAGAGGGGCATTCCGGTGGGAGTTCCGTTTTCTTCAACGGTCATCTTCCTTTTGTGATTTCAACCCAAAAATCAGTGGTACAAGGTAATTTTTCAGTGCTTCTCTCTTCTACCTTCTATATTTTCTTATTTTTATTACATTTTCTGTATCTATCACCGTCTTCTTCTCTGTTGAAGACCATCTTCTTCGTCATCAGAAGTGATAGAGTGATGATGCTCAGTGTATAATTAGGGGCGGACCCACGTTCTCGGCATCGGGGGCATTGGACCCCGTTAGGGTCCAGAAATTGCACAAATAAGTAATATGCCACTACCCATGCCCTGTCATCATAGATGGCCTGCCCCCACTCCCTTCAGTCCCAAAACCCTTTCCTTTCCTCAAACCTCAAATTGCCCCAATCGTTTGCTCAAACAAGTATCACCCACCTTCGGTTGTTCCTCTTCAAGCTCCCTCGCTCAGGCAATCAAGCTCTATCACTCCGGCATAGAAGTCGAGAGGAGGTACGGCTTGGCCCTTATTCCTCGCAGCCTCTTTGTTGATCTCCCTCTCTCTCTCTCTCTCTTTTTCTATCTATTTTCTCGTCTATGATTTTCTTTGTTTCACTTCGTCTCTCTTCTCTGATTTTTTTATCTATTCCTCCCAGCCTCACTGTTGTGTATTTATTTATTCTTTTGGGTTCTTTGGAGATCTGAATGTTGGGCACTATTATGTTTCAATGTCTGGTTTTGTGGTTTTTAGTTTTGTTGGTATTTGTTTGAATGTCACATGGTTTTGTTGTGTATTTGTTTTTTCTTTATTCTTTAATCAAAGCCATGTTTCAACTTTCAATGTCTTTTTATTACTGGGTATGCAAATCACTTCGTCTCTCTTCTCTGATTTTTCTATCTATTCCTCCCAGCCTCTCTGTTGTGTATTTATTTATTTTTTTGGGTTCTTTGGAGATTTGAATGTTGGGCAATATTATGTTTCAATGTCTGGTTTTGTGGTTTTTAGTTTTGTTGGTATTTGTTTGAATGTCACATGGTTTTGTTGTGTATTTGTTTTTTCTTTATTCTTTAATCAAAGCCATGTTTCGACTTTCAATGTCTTTTTATTACTGGGTATGCAAACGTCAGATGACAATCATGGGTTTAGCTATTCTACATCAATGAGAGTGTATTTGGGAACAGTTAGCCTTCTTAGATTTCTGTACACAATTGAAGAATTGATAATGCTATGCTCTGGTTGCATCCTCTTTTCATTCTATTACTCAAACTGTCCTATTCCTTTGTTAAAATTGAGTAATGGAGTTAGTGCTAATATTTAAAATTGAGTAAAAAGTGTTTGGATGAATCCATGGTGAGAATGGATAAGTGCCATGAAGAAGGTAGAGAACTTCATTATGATTGTTGAGGTTTTTCTTGTGTTATATCAGTTGCAAAAGTCATAGACAAATCCCAATCATCATAAGGTTAAGTGAAGATTAAGAACAATCTTCAAATTTCATCATACTTAGAGCTCATTTCTAGTAGAAAATGTTAGTTGTGCCTGTATAGCTGATTTTGACTATATGATTAATGTAATTTGTGCTTGTATAGGTGATTTGGATCGTTTTTTACATCTGCGGCAACAGTGCTCAATAGAAGGTATTAATTCGTCGCAACTGTTAGCTAAAATTTATTGTGATATTATTGAAAACAAAATCTGTAGAATCATTATTTTTTTTACATCCTAACTTCTATTTTCACTAAGTTCATTTTTTTAATGGCTCCTATAGTTACATAATACTTACAAAAAAAAAAAAAAAAAAACATTTTAACTTGGTGCAATAACAGAGTTGGACACAAGTATTTTAGTATCTGCATTAGTTGCTATGGTAGTTGTATGTTGTGAGTTAGCTACATTATAGTTAGCCTTAAAAGAGGAAAGACCAAGAAAAAAGCGACGCATTTCATCATTGTCAGGCGACTTATGAGTGTAGGAACTCTTATCCAGTACAGGGCCTCAGTGCCACGAGAACCTCCGTGTGGATCCAGAATGTTTTTCTATATTGAGTGACACTTTTATGCGGCGTAGTCTTCTTTGAAGAAAACGTGTTTTGTCAATTGACGAGCAATTAGCGATGTTTCTACATACATTGGCGCACAATGTTACAAATCGAGTAACGGCAAATAGATTTAACCATTCAGATGAAATTGTTAGTCGCTATTTTCATGAAGTCTTGAATGCAGTTTGCAAGATTGATCCAGAATACATTTTTATTCCAGAAAATCCTTCAATTCCACAACAGATTCAGATAAATAACCGATTTTATCCGTACTTTAAGGTTATCCCCTTAAATATTTACACATTTTTACTTGCATCAACTAATATATATATATATATTTATGTCTATGTTAACCCATTTGCTAAACATTTTCATTCACTCAATAGGATTGCAAAGGCGTCATTGATGGGACACATATACCAGCTCATGTTCCATTTTCAATGTAAGCCATGTGTAGAAATAGGAAAGGAGTTCTATCTCAAAATTGCCTTATGGCAAGTGGATTTGATATGAAATTTCATTATGGACTTGCGGGATGGGAAGGTTTTGCATCCGATGCCACTGTGCTTTGGTCTGCAATGAACAGGGGAGATATGCTAAGAATACCGGATGGTAATCAACTCACATAAATAATATAAATTTGCATTTCAGTATAACTTAAATGCTCATTAAGTATACCCTTTATTTAATAATGATTATTTTGGTTCATAATTGTAGGTAAGTTTTATCTAGTGGATCTAGGATACGGTAATGCACCAGGTTTTTTAACACCATATAGAGGTGTTCGATATCATCTTAAAGAGTTCAACATCACTTGTCCTCCAACAAATGCAAGAGCTTTATAATTTGCGTCACTCCTCATTACGTACCACAATTGAGAGGGTCTTCGCAATGTTAAAAAATCGCTTTCCAATATTGAGATTGCCACGTGATTATTCATTAACAACCCAACGAGATATTGTAATTGCATGTTGTATTCTTCACAACCATATTGCTATGTATGGTGTTGGAGATGAATTACTTGAAAAAATTCGAATGGCTCCATCTAATGCACTAGGAATTGATCCTCAGTTGAGAATGGCAAGAGATGAGATGACGATTCCAAGGTGGACTAGAGATACGTGGACTGCATTTCAAGACTCCATAGCTGAGCAAATGTGGGCAAACTATGAGTTGCAAGTACAAGGGGATCAACAACCATAAAGGGGAAATGACAAAAAAAAATTTATAAAATCACTTTTTGGCAAGGTTTGTAAATGGTCGTATTTTGTGAAAAGAGATGTTTCTGTCCTGATGGAGGATAGTTAAGTTTCATCTTTTGATATCAACACATGAATTTCTCTTGTATATGTAATAGGTTGTATTTTGTGACAGGTGATTTATATATAGTAGTCATACATCACAAGTTGCAGTAGTTTTGAAGAATCATTATATTTTCATTCAATTTATATTTTTTCTTGCTATATTTATGCTGTACTTTAAATGCTTGACATTCTAATAGGACGGGGACGGAGAGAAAATTATCTTTGGGACCAAAAAGAAGAAAGGGTCCTTATGGATATACTTCTACTTATGAAGCAAAGAGGTAGGAAGGTTGAAAAAAACTTCACAAAAGCTTGTTGGGATGAAGTAATTGCAAAGATCTAAGAAGAGACTGGACGAAAACCAGACATATATAATGCAAAAAATAAGTTGAAGACTTGGAGGGCTCGATATAAAGAGGTTAGGCAACTCCTAAATATGTCTGGATTTGGATGGGATGACACAAAGAAGATGGTAACGGCTTCAAATGATGTATGGCAAGATTTAATACAGGTATATCAAAATATTACATCCATTCACTTTATTATTGCTTAAAGTGTTTTAATAAATGAATTTCTAACCCATTAGACTTTTTACAGGCAAAAAACAAATTGAGTAAGTATCGGACTATTCAAGTCAATTTCTTCGATGAGATACATGACCTTGTTGCTGATGATGTTGCCAAAGGGAACATTGCAATGATTGGCGTTGAACGCAGCACTATCGATATCGAGGCTATGATGACAAATGAAGAATTTGTCAATACAACATTTGGGTCAACATTCAGAGGCTTGGATGATATGGATGGTGGTAGCTTGCCTCAAATGGATGAAGAAACAAATGGGGCAAGTAGACCTCCACCAACTCCTACGAATAACAGGAATGCTGGTAAAAAACATAAGACGGTGGTAGGTGATGAAATAAGGGACACATTGGCTAGTATTGCAACTGTTGTTAATGCACTTGCGGAGAGGATAAACACACCTGAACCCGTTCATATATTGATGAACAAGGTTACAACTGCAGTGACATCGTGCCCATTTATACCTCTGCAAGCATATGTGCATGTAACTGAATATCTTGCCAAGGACATTTCTATGGCCAACTTATTTTTCATCCACAATGACCAGATGAAGCAGCAATGGTATGAGATACATTTCCTTCATGGCTCATCTAGCAGTGGTCATTGAGTTTCTAAGAACATACTATGGAGATGAAAGTTTGATGGTTAATATTTTGGTATATGTGCTATACCTTGCTATTTTGAGGCGTAAGGTGTAACATTGAAATACTTTATCCTTTGATATTTTGAACTTAACTGTTAGGACCCAACCCTGTAGTGAAAGGATCTAATGGATGACTTATGTACAGCTTTCTATTGATGACTGTGCCAATAGATCTTTTGGAGCTGCTAAACTTTATTGCCACTTAAATTTATTTTGGAAATTATAATATCTTTGTGTCACCATTGATTCATTTTTTTTTTAATCTATGATTTATAATTGTTAGATTCATTATAGAAGTGGTACGTATGGTGGATAGTATGAAATGTTTATATTGGAGTTCTGAGGGGCACCAGGTTGATATATGAAGTGTTTTATTTAGAAGTAACAGGTTTTGTGTACCCGAGATATTTCCCGGGGTCCAAAATACAGAGGAGACTCTGCCAAAATTTTCCTAGAAAGTTATTAAGTCATAAACTGTGGAAGTGAATTTAGAAGTGAATTTTTCTACTTCAATAATCAGTTTCAGTATCTTGCATTGATTAGATGTTCATTTCTTAGAAATAACATAGATAAACAAGGGGTAGAATATTAAGTTTCAATGCCCATTTTTACTACTTTCTTGAATGGTATTTATGACTACATTATTTTGATGTCAAAAGTGTTCAGAAATTGTCATGTTATATTATCCGTTCAAGGCTTACATAGGGGTTAGGTGTTCACACAAAGACATGCTGCTATATGCCATTAAAAACAATTCTGATTTCCTTTTATGGAAGTGAATTAATGTTCCAAAAAACACTTTTGATTTCCTCACATACTTTTTTTTTCTTTTCATAAATCCTTGTAAATTACCAAACAGAGAATTTCAGGAATTCAGGGTATATTGAATTCTCAGGCTTGAATTCCTAAACGAATCAAACAGAGAATTAGAAAACAATGAATTTAGTAGCATTTTGAATTCCAGCATTCTAAATTCTCCAAATTCCACCAAACATGAATTCTCCAAATTCCTACAACCAAAAGGGCCTTAGCTTGGCATTTCTTTCAACTTTTCCAAAAGAGATAAGATATACAGAAACTTTATGTTAAATCAATCATACAAAAAAAAAAAAAAAATGGTAAAGTCAATCATGCAGAATTGAAAGCTTTATTAGGTGGCATTTTAACTTTTCTAAGAGGGCTAATCATAAAGCTAAATGAATACTCTCCTGCGGGGCCCGAGAGAAAATTTCAAGTATAGAGAGGGCTTAGGACAGAAGACTTTCATTTGTATTTGGTAGATAAATTTTGACATTTGCTCATCATGAAGCTCTATGCATATCATTTAAACGCAAACCCCTAGGAAATTTTCAGTTGCAACAAGAAAGTAGATGGACATGATAAAAGTATTTTACTCATTTTCCGGAATGATTTGAATATTTTAAAAAGATATAAAAATTCTACACAATTCTTTCAACCAGGTCTTCTCCATAATTTTTTTTTAAGAAATGATAAAAATACCCTTATCTTATTTTTCAATTTTTCCCTTCCATAAAACATTTGAGAGAAATGACGGTGTCCAATCCAATGACCTAGTGGGGCCCACTTCAGATGCTTATTACATAATATAGTTGAAAATACATCACCCTTGTTAAAAATTAGAACATTCTGAAAGTACATGCAAGTAGTTAGTTATAGAAAATAACTTCTAGCTACTAATAAAATCTAAATGTGATTAGCAACTTTAAATTTAAATGCACAGCTAACTACTTTACACTTCACTAGCCTAACTGCCATAACTACTTAGTTTGGAGGAACAGACATCAAAGTGTAACCAATGTGGTCAATTCGGCTATCTCTTTCTTATCTCAATAGCAGGCTGCTCAGCAAAATAAATTTAATGATGGGTGCTTGTTGCATGGTGATGGGGCTATTTGCCGGCAGCAATCTCATCTTGGATGGCTCAAATGTAATACTGATGGGGCTCTGTTTCATGAAGGTGCTAAGTTTGGCATTGGTTGGATAATAAGAGACGAGAATGGTATGATGAAAGCGGCTCACAACAGATTGTTGAATGGCCCTATGGAACCAAGATTTTGCAAAGGTTTTATGTGTCAGGGAGGCTCTCAGCTGGTTGAAGTCCAGTGGTCTTAACAAAATAGTGATTGAATGATATGCGCTCTATTTAATCCAAGCCATCAGAGGTATTAATTCTGATTAATCATATTTTGGATCTCTTGTTAATGATTGTAAATCCCTTATTAAAGAGATAGTAGATTGTAAGGTTATGTTCGTGAGAAGATCAGCGAATTACGCGGTCCATTTGTTGGTTAGAGCGGCGAATTCTTTGTCTGGTCCTAGTTATTGGGAAACTCTACCCCCTTCTTTCTTATGTAATGCTTTGAGCATGGATGCTCTTTATGAATGAAATCATTTTATCTTCAAAAAAAAAAAAAAACTGCCATAACTACTGATGGAATAACTTATAATTTACAATTTAAAAAGCTTAAAGAAAATTACCTTAATTTCAACACGCAAAACCCGCCTTTCTCAATTTGTAAGGGATTGGTTGTGCATTTCAGGCTTTATTACTGCAGAATTGTAGGAGGTTAAGGCTTTGATATCGGAGAAGAGCCAATATGAGTTTGATTTCATTTTCATGGGAAATATGTAAATCACTGCATTTTAAGAAATATAGGCAATGGTTAGTGAACAGAAAATGTCTATCAACACAAGTTTGCATAATATTGGATCATCCATGGAGGACCATTTTATCCCATCTCAAGGTAACCAGTGGACAATCTCACTCAATTACAATGATTACATCTTAACTTACTGCCATGATCTAAACAAGCAATCCAAATTCACCGATACAATAGATGTTAGCATCTGTGCATGGGGGGCCACGTTAGATCACACTTGAAATCCAAGTAACAGATAATACGCCCCTAACATGGAAATAATCAATATTGATTTGCTTAGTTGGTTTCCCAATCAGTTTATATTCGGAAGGTCTCCCTAAGATAGTTTTCTGAGTAACTGAGATTATCTCTTAAAAGATTAGGAAACTAATATTTATACCATTGTCGGCCTCTTCATACCATTGTGACAGATATCATTCTTGGGGATTTAATGACCACCGTGGTAGAACTACAGTGCACCGTCATTGCTATGGGTGTAAAAAAAACCGAAAAATCGTCTAACCAACTGAACCGACCCGACCCGACCCAACAGTTAATAATCACGTTTCACAGTTTCAAAAAGTAGTGTGGTAAAGTAAAGTTCAGCTTCCAATATTTTTTTTTTTTACCATTAGTTACTTTTCTTTATCACATAAAACTATGTAAAGTATAGTAAAGTCAATACAAATGACAACTGCTATATAACTCTCCTCTCCCTACTTTACTTCACCCCATACTTCATCTTATCTTACTTTACCTCGTCTTTTACCATGATGTGACATAACATTTATTTTACATTCTAACATACTTTACGCCCTAACGTAAATGTGACATATTATCCTTTCACCATGTTTAAATGAAAAAATAGTGTGATAAAGTAAACTCTAGTTCCAGTTTTTTTTTACCATGAGTCACTTTTTCTTTACCATATAAACTACGGTAAAATGTGATAAAGTAAAGTTGAAGGAAAATAAACTACTTTACCACTTTCTCCACTTTACTTCCCCATATACTTTATCTCACTTTTACCACGATTTATCATTTGCCTTTACTTTACCATACATGTAAACAAGTGCTTCATGATAGATTTAGTGAAGTTCTTTACTTTACTATACCACATTGTAAACCTCAATTTGAAAGGCTTTTATATTGGAGAAAGTTTTCTACAGGAAGAGTTGTAGAAAAAATATTGAGCTTTTTGAAAGAAAATGATATTTTCTTCATATTTTTCTTGGGCTACGAAACACGCAAGATTTTTTCTTTAGATAATGAAAAATTATACTCTATAAAATATTACTTTCTTATATTTTCTTGTGCATAGTACTCACTTTACAAGGCATTTATCAAATTTCATGCGCCTCTAAACTATGATAAAATGTGAGAGGGTTGGTGTTTTATTTTAAAATAGGTGGGCCACTATGAGACTTACAAGTGGGCTCCAGATATGAAAAACTGATGGTTTCCTCGTTCTAGGAAATTTGGAGAAGGAAGTTCAAGTTTTTATAAAATCCACCTTTTAGTTTCTATATATTGTTGTTTACTAGAGGGTTCCACAGTCAGCATGAGAGTGTTTGAAATGAAAGTGTAGAATCACTACACCAAAAATCGGAAATTGGAACGGAAAAGCGTTCCTAATCCTTCCGTTCCTAATCCGTTAAAGTGTTCCAATTTCCGTTCCAATTTGGTACCAACCGTTCCTAATCCAAATTGGAACGGAAATTGGAACACTTTAACGGATTAGGAACGCTTTTCCGTTCCAATTTCCGATTTTTGGTGTAGTGAATAAGTCTAGGAAATTTTAGTTCTTCTTTATGTTTAATGGCCACAGCAGATAAGCAGCGTAAACATGTTTGCCTATTTATACTCCCAAAACATACAATAACGTACCTTTTACTGTATCATCTTCGTTTTAGACCTTTTTTTTTTTTTTTACTTTATATCAACCATCCAAGCACATTAAAAACAAGGTAACTTGCTGCTCATTTTATTTCAATCTTCAACCCACTTCTCTTTAAGTTCGACAAAAGATGCGCCCAAAGAAAAGCAACCCTAGCCCTCGGTTACATCTTCTTCATATTACTTTTGCTGCCAGCTAGTGCAAGTCTGGCAGCAACCGTTTGCACAGGACGGAGAGTTTTCACGCCCATTTTGCTTAGAACACTCAAGTGGATGTTTCAGTTTTTACAATATCCATGCAATTTAATCATGATCATGGGACCAAATAGTTAAACCACAAGTGCTGACCAAGAATAACGGTTCAGGTTTCCCATTTGGGCTCTCAAAAATTGCTGGAAAAAAAATCGAATTACATAAATCTCTCCGTTTTTTCTCAGATTACTTCAAATCCGTGAGGATCTCAGGGCTGATGCCTCTTATGTAAGTAAGCCTTATGCTACAAACATGATAAATGGTTCAGATCAGGCCTTTGATAATCTGAAAAGGCACAGAGACAAGATCTTCTCCATGAATACAAAGAGAAGGGTTAAGGAATACCTCAATCATGATCTTCTGTGATCAACCACTTTCTTCAATGCAAACAGCAAGCTGAATCCATCTTTGACTACGGAATACAACTCTTCTACAACAATTGATCACACAAGTGCAACATCTGTTGCCATGCTAGTGTGCAAGGGAGATCTTCGTGTGCATAGCTGCTTCACTTAGTCCTGAGTTACATAGGTATAGGAACATCTCTTAGATCAAGATATTGAAAATATTTCTTGGTTTGTTGCGAAAGAATTAAGTAGTACTAGTAGAACAACATTGTGTACGGGCAATTGACCTTATATGTTTTACTAAACTAGAGCAGATGGGAGTCCTCACTCATTTTGTTTACGGATTCTTAAGCTATCCACTTGATTAATTAGAAAAAACCACCTATAATAATCTGTTTAAGCTTTTTCTTACTTTGGTCCCGGAAGGTATGGACAAGTGGTCAAAAATACGAAATACCATTAGTAGTTTGAAATACCCCATTATAAATGCTTAATTTTTAAACGTTGTATTATCAATCCAGGCTAATTGAGGGCATACCGGCAAAAAGAGATTAATTTGGTTTCAAATATCAGAGCCAATTTAGTGCATATAATTCTCGTATTGAGTCACTAAAATATTTCTATTTAATCGTCAGTCGTATGACCATACTTTCAAAATATCGGCATTATTATTGCTTTTGCTGCCAGCTACTGCAAGTCTGGCAGTAACCGTTTGCACAAGACGGAGAGCTTTCACGCCCATTTTGTTTAGAACACTCAAGTGGGCGTTTCCGTTTTTACAATATCCATGCAATTTAATCATGATCAGGGACCAAAAAGTTAAGTTTTAAAGAAACCACAAGAGCTGAGCAAGATTAACGGTTCAGATTTTCCCTTCCGGCTCCCAATAATGGCTAAAAAAGTAAAATAAAAACCGAATTACATAATCTCATATTAATTCAAATCCAGGAGGATCTAAGGGCTGATGAACACAAAGACAAGATCTTCTCCTTGATTACAAAAGGAAGGATTAAGGAATGAATACCTCAATCACGATATTGTCTGATTGATTTCTTACGTGAACGAACCAAATCAAGGCTTCCTCCTATACAACCGTTGGTCACAGATCATTGTGCTAGGAGTCCACTCCAACGATACCTAAGTGTCTAAAATGCAAGATAAGCTTCAGTAGAAATCTCTCCCACTCGTGTCACTCCTTTTATCATCCACAACCACAAGTTTATGCAGACTCTTTGATATGCAGAAATATCTCCCACTCACGTCACTCCCCACGTCACTCCTTTTATTGTCCACAATTTTATGCAGACTCTTTGATATGCCGGAATTATCTTCCACTCACGTCATTCCCCACGTCACTGAGATTCCAAACGAACTCGGAAATAAACCAAATTTTTTCAGACTCTTTGATATGATATGGTGACCCACTAAAAATAGATCTGCAATCTGGATCGAATTTCAGATTCTCAAGTGGTCTCCGAAATATGGTTGTCCTTTATCTGCTATATTTTAGTACTTATCATAAAACGTGAGAGGCTAGGGGTTTTTATTTTAAAATTGGTGGCCCCACGGTTACCACCATGCAGATACACAAATGGGGAACTTTGGATTTGGAAATTCGTATTTTTTTACAAAATGCCTTTTTTTTGTACTTTCTATATATACACTGTTTGAACTGCAGGCAGGTGATCACAGTGGAAAGATGAGAGTATCTATCTATCAGGCATCGCTGTTTTGATAACAAAATAGGAGTCCGGACCACGTGGGTAACATCCCCCATAAGATCACGATTCTAAAATCACACATTGCCACCGGATCAAATCCTTTTACCAGAAGTGATATAATCAAGTGAGAACTATAAGTGGGGCCCAGCTATCACCCAATTCAAACTTTGCAATGGATAATGAGGAATTTGCACCAATGCGAATGAACTGGATTGTTAGATCAATTATATACCCATACAAATGTACAGGGCTTGTCTACAATGGAGGAAAGGGTTAGGAGCATGGGACTGGAGCTAAACTTAATATCGGGGTGGTCTCATATAGATCTTTCAATCTTCACCGTCCCATCTCAAAATGAAACCGACGGTGGGCCCCACAAAAAAGTTCTCACGATACTTTGAACAATTTTCACTTGATCAAATCCTTAGTTTGGAAATCTACTAATATAGTCAAGTTAAGTATAGTTGATTTTGAAGAAATAATAAAATATAAGTGGGTTATGGTGGTATTTTATTTTTTCGTTATTTGTTATGGAATATTTTTGACTTTTTTTTATAGAAAAGTAGAGTTTTTTTTGTATTTTAGTGGAAAAAGGTAGTTGTTTTTCGACTTTTTGTATAAAAAAGGTGGATGAAATTTTGAATAAAGTGCATCTAATGTGACATCTTATCTGAAAAATGAAGATTTTAATGTATTTTCTTGTGTATTTTTCTCGGATAGCTCATGGGTGATGACGTGGCGAAATGAAAGATATTGCTTTAATATATATATATATAACTAGCAATATTAAATGTTCAGAATAAAATGAGAATATATTTAGAATTAAAGTAAAAGAAAAGATATTATTTAATTGAAATAGAGAGTATCATATAGACACTGGTATACAAGTCTAGTTGCACGTAATTATCATACCATGATAATGTAATATGAAAGAATTTATAAACTAAAAGTTATGAAATAAGTATGCTTATGCAAAATAATAAATAATGAAATCTGCTTCAAACATAAAGGTGAATAATAAATAATGGGAGATGCTTTTATGAGAAATAAATTCTCACTAAACCATAACAACATTTCAAAAAATAAATTCAATATCAAACCCAAGAAAAATCTTAAAAAAGCATAAAAAATAATACAAAAAGAAATAGGTAAATTACATTGGAAAGTGAGCTCCTCATTATCTACATATATAACATTGTCTGAAATACTGTTCTCGTGTGGCTTTGCAAAACTCAAACCATCAATTTCCCACTCTTAAGTCCAAACAAAATTTGTGTGAAAAATTGCATGTTTCTGCTATATTCATATTCCCTCCTACTATAGGTATATTGTATGGGAGTTTTGTTGGACAATGTACTACTATATCGTTTATTCGGTTATCTTATACATTATCAGTGTACATTTAACCAATCATTGCCCAAAACCATCTCTAACTAAACAATGCATCATCATCAATTCATCATCTTAGCTTCATCCCATTCTTCAGATAATGTATTATTACGAATTGGTTCCAGCAATATGCAGATCCCTGGTTGACTTGGATGGCACCAGGGGTGCAACTCCGAGTCAGTTAGTATTGGATCCAATCCAAGTTTCATCTCTATTTTATGTAGGTAAATTTTGTGGGGATCATCATGGGTCACTCCACTCTGGCCCATTTGGCTATTATACCAGAATATAAAGTAGATCCAGTCAAGATCCAACCAATTTACAAAATCTACAAGCGTACAAGGGCTTTTGCGTTAACTATGTTAGGCTGGGTTGAGCATTTTAAGCATACATAGAACGAAGCATTGCATGTTAGAGTGGTAGGGCAAGAGGATAAGGCCTTATTTACTCTACAACCACAATCACTATTTGGACTGGGCTCATGTCAGGCTCCAGTTGGGCCCGCCCCTGTGCACACCCTATGTAGATTGGAAAAAGAAATATGTGCATGTGCCCAGAAAATAGAATTTATAAAACAAAACAAATAGAAAATGAATGGAAAAGTACCAAATTGTTAAACCACCAAATTGTTTAAATGGATTTATGTATGCAGGTGGGCCCTAAACCAACCCATTTAAATAGGTCAGGTGGTTGTGTGGGCTGACATTAACTGATCTATTTTTATTGGGGGTCAGGTTCTCTTAACCCATGATTGACCCGTACGTATTGCTGTTCTATTATGGGGTCAAGTGTAGGATGAGAGATTTTAGGAAGTATTAGAATAGTGAGAGAGATTTTAGGGGATGCAAACCGTTAGAATAAGGAGATAGATTTTAGGGGATACAGATCTCTTATCTCAGAATGAAGAGAGAGTTTTTAAGCTTTGATGAAAGAAGAGATTTTAGGAGATTGAAAAAGGCACCAAGCAAGGCCCCACTTGAAAGGCAAAGACTCCTCACTATTTTCTAAATGATTTTTGTTAAAGGAGAATAATTGCCCCTCACAGCCCACCTCCCCCTTTTACTTTAATATATATAGTAATATAATAATTATTAGGGGCAGGTCTTAGGCCTAAGATTTAGTCCATTTCTTAATCCAGATTGATTTTCAGTTTTGATATCGAATTATGAAAATTTATGCCACAATTGAAAATGACCAAGATACTAACCCACGAAAGAACTGAAACATAAACCAAATTTATGCAGGCTCTTTGATATTGTGACCCACTAAAAATGGATATGCAAACTAGATCGATATTACCTAGATTATCCTGGTCAGAAAAGCTAAAATCACTTTTATATTTGATGGATGATATCCTCTGACTAAGAAATAAAGGAAAAGTTTTATCCTGAACTGAATGCCATTTGTACCGTCTCCAAAGGTGAGAACCCTGAATTTTATGGGTCCTGCCATGACGAAGTCGGCGTGCGTGAATCTGTGACCGCTCTTTTATTCTCTGTTGATCAATCATAATTTTTAGAAGATTTTACGGGAAAAAACTCTATAAGATCCTATAGGACCGGTGAATGCCCTGTAGGACGTTCGAGTAGGTAGGCGTCATCAAGTTGCTTTTCAGTCGACTATTCTTTAAGTATTCAACAAATAAGAAAGTTACATGTCAGAGAAAATATAACTGGCAGATTGGTAGATATCGACAATCTAGGCTAAGTTGTGATGGTTGATATCAACTATTCTATCATATTCAATAAATAAGACAGTTACATGTTGGAGAAAAAATAACTAACAAATTGGTTGATATCAACCATTCTATCATGTTCAACACCTAAGCCAATTTCTCCGCAGCAACCCATACTAGAGGGCAGTGACCATAGATCCAATCAAGGTGGATTTGTGGATTTCTCTTAAAGTATTGGTGGTTTTGTGAAAAAAAACAAAGGAAGAAAAGAGTTCTCTCTTCCTACTTACAGAATATGTTTCATCTAGAAGATCTAAAAAAGCATGCCGGGAGGAAGTGGATAGTGAGGGTAGGTGCTTTGCTAGGAGTGAGGATGCGCAGTACAAGTACCCCTTTGATTGTTTTGGAGGAATGGTGGAGGATCAGTTGGAGCTTAAAATTAATGACTGTGAAAATGGTTGAATACGAGAAATGAGTTTTGTTTGGAACCTGATTTAGGGTTAGAAATTTCCCCTTTTTTGGGAAATAGAGAGGGGAATGAAATGCAAAGCGGGGTTGAAGGGGATTAGGGTTAGAAAGTAAGTTCCCCTTTTTTGGGAAATAGAGAGGGGAATGAAATGCAATGCGGAGTTGAAGGGGATTAGGGTTAGAAAGTTCCCGCTTTTTGTTGTTGTTGCAGAAGACAGAAAGAAGGAGGACAGGAGGAAGATGAGGATGAAATGTCACTGGTTTGGATTCTTTTTGTGACGGTCGATATCCACCATCTCACAAAATGATAAAAAGAAAATAATAATAATAACAAAATCACATCAAGAGGACCCCTCCCGTCTCCAACATTTTAGTAGGTTCGGTTTTTTGGAGGTTTTTCCCGTAAATTTGTCTAATTTTTATAAAACTATAAGCTTTACTAAACATTTTAGTGCTTTATATGGTGTATTTTAACCTTACTTTACCAGGCATTTATGAAATTTCATGCCGCCCATAAACCATCACAGACGTGAGAAGCTAGGTGTTTTTTCTTTTAAATTATAAAATAGGATGGCCCACTGTTTGGGGACTTACATGTGGGCCCCAAGATATGAAAAAGTGATGGGTTTCTCGTTCTGGGATAATTGGGAAAGGAACTTCTTGAGTCTTTTCAGCAGTTAATGTTGCCGAATGGTGCAGGACCGCGCGCAGGTGATGTGGAAAAAGATTCAGCATTCTAAGAGGAATAATCATCAAGCTAAATGAATACTCTCCTGCGGAGCCCGGGAGAAAAATCTCTACATCATAAGTGTAGAGAGGGTTGGAAGACTTTCATTTGCATTTGGTAGATAAATTTTGACATTTGCTCGCCATGGAAGCTCTGTATATGCAGATCATTTAACCGTATAACTCCTAGGTAATTTTCAGTTGCAACAAGAAAGTAGATGGACACGAGTCCTTATTTTAAAAAGGCAACATGATGATTTGAATATTTTTAAAAGATATAAAAAATTTCCACAATTCTTTCAATCAACTCTTCTCCATTTGAAAAATGACAAAAATACTCTTATCTCTTTTTCAATTTTTTCTCTCCAATGAAACATTTGAGAGAAATGATTTAGTCCAACCCAATGACCTAGTGGGGCCTACTTCAAATGCTTATATATAATTTTAGTAGAAAATACATTCACCTTTGTTAGGAATCACAACATTCTAAAAACACATGATAGTAGTTAATTATAGAAAATAACTACTAGTTACTACATAAATCTAAATTTGGCCAGTAACTTTAAATTTAATGCACAACTAACTACTTTACACATTATCACGAGCCTAACTGCCATAACACTAATGCAAGAACTCATAATTTACAATGTAAAAAACTTAAGAAAATTAACTTAATTTCAACAGACAACACCCACCTTTCTCAATTAGTAAAGGGATTGTTTGTGCATTTCAGACTTTATTACGGCAAAATTTTAGGAGGTTAAGGCTTTGATATTGGGGAAGAGTCAATGTGAATTTAATTTCATTTTCATGGGAAATATCTAAATCACTGCATGTTAAGAAATATAGGCAATGGTTAGTGAATAGAAAATGTCTCAGTTCTTAATTGAGTGTTTGGGGTTCGAACCTGATTACGTTCTTTCTACTTGTGTGAGCTCCTTCCCACTTGAATGGGCTTCTTCCCACGTATATGGGACAAAAAAAAAAAAAAAAAAAACACATACACACAAGTTTGCATAATATTGGATCATCCAAAGAGGACCATTTTTTTTTTTTTTACCCATCTCAAGGAGACCAGAGGACAATCTCACTCAATTACAAATGTTTATATCTTAACTTACTACAATGATCTAAACAAGCAATCCAAATTCCTCAGTACAATAGATGTTAGCATCTGTACATGGGGCCCACATGAAATCACACTTGAAATCAAGTAACAGATATTAAGCCCCTAACATGGAAATAATCAATATTGATTTCCTTAGTTGGTTTCTCATTCAGTTCATATCCAAACCAGAGGAAAGGCCATGACAGATTTATTTACTTGCTTGGACTCCAAGTCAGTGAATCAAATGCAATTTTATATTTTCTTCTTAATGGTTCTTAGTTTATTTTAATGCGATTTTGTGTTTTATTCTCACATTTCTTGCCTCTGTTTTTTCTTAAAATATGAAAGGGGTCAATAGATTTTGACCTTTTGACCTCCCTACGTTGCAAGAGTACTACTGTTCTTCATGATGATGTGAAATATTTAATAAATATTTTTTATCCCCTCTCTAAGAAGAAATTGTTTATATTTTGTTTATTATAGTTTTAGCTTTCAGTTATAGTTCATCTGTCATTCTATTAATTCTTTTCTTTTTTTAATAAATTCTGATATTAAGATTTTTAAGAATGATTATAAGTGTATATTCTATTTATTTTGAAAATTTTCTTTCCAACTATATCTCAAAGAAACCAAATATTTGATATTACAACATCAGAGTTGTTGCTGCATTTTATTGGATAAATTAGCCGATAGTCCCTGAGCACGGTTTTCTAAGGCATCCAGTCCAACAACTTTTTCTATAATGTCTATAGTCCAGACAGTTGGAGATATTTTGGTGAGAAATCCCTAATATGCCATGTCATATATTTTAATGACTAATTTGCCCATTTCAACCCTCATTCCTAAGCCAAGTTCTCTCTTATTCTCTGTTGTCCTAGAGAACTCATTCTTTCTTCCTCTCTCTCATTTTTCATTTTCCGTTTATTTCCATTGTTGTGGAGTATCGTCGTAGAGCACCTTCCGTCGTCACCATGACTTCTGATTCTTTCTCTTTCATTTCTTCAAAGATAGAAACAGTTTTACTTTATCTTACTCTTTCATCTGAAGTCTCTTCCAAATCTCTCTCTCTCTCTCTACAACTGATTTAAAATAGAGAAGTTTGCACTTTTGCTTGTTTTCCCTCTCTCTCTTTTCTCGATTGGATCATGGTCATCAAGTGTTCTTGTTTTGGAATTTTCTTTTTATTAGAATCTGATTTACCGTATTCTGACTTTTCGTGTTACCGAGCTCAAATAAATTTCCAAGAATCTCTGATAAACTGAACAAAAACTCAGATAAATTTGAAAATTTATCTGAGTTTCTCGTAAAACTTAAACAAATTTATCTGAGTTTCGAACAACTTTTCTGAGTTTAAAACAAATAGCTATGTGAAGTGGTGCCATCCGACAACCCACATTCACCAAATTCAAGCAACTCATGCCGGCATCCACTTCTTTAACTATGTCCTCTTGAGTGTCATTCTCCTGTACCTTTGAAACAGTAGCCATATCATCCAGGCAAATGGTTTCTGCACATATGGAATAATCTCTTAAGGAGATACTCTTATTTTCTACAGTATGATCCTCATAATTTTTCATTTTGTCACCAAGCTTCTCATTTAGGCCATTTAGCTTTGAAGACAGCTCCGACTCAGTTTTCCTTGGTAAATTATCCACCACTTGAATTCCTTGCAGATTTATATGCACTTCTGCTAGGAATGGAGTCACTGGATCATCCTTCTTCAAGAACGAATGTAACCCCTCAGAGTGTTCCACTGACTCTTGGAAACAGAGCTAAGAAGCTTCTGCAAAAGCTTGTTTGGCGAGGCTCTCATTGGTCTCAAACATAGACAAAATCTGGAAGGAGGGAAGTTCATTTGAATTATTGTTAATTTTTGGTAAATTTATCTGAGTTTTGCCAAAACTCAAATAAATTTGTCTGAGTTCTGCTTTTGCTGACATGTAAAGGGCGTTTTTGTCTTTTTTTGGTGCGTTATTTTTACAAGAGGACTGCCATCAGTACGATAAAATATTGTGGACCGTTTACAATAAAAACTACAGTTAATGGACCTCCACCCAAATGCCCCTTTATTATTTTAGTGGCTCAAAATCTTTGTAAACTTATAAGTATTTTTTTTTTTTTTTTTGCTATCGGAGGGTTCCCAACCATTTGGGTTGGACTAATCCCTCCGGACCCAGAGGGAAGCCGAGTAAATCCCATGTAACTCTAGTGTGGTAGTGTAGTTTCGAACTTACAACCTCTTGGTGCAAACCGTGGTCTTAGACCAACTAAGTTACCCCTTGGGGAGTAAACCTATAAGTAAGCTCACCGGTTGTGCTTTTACGTTTTCAAGGCGACATGTGGCATCTAAAAAGGTTTCTTGCAATGCCACATGGGATTATTGAGAAGCTTGAATGCACGGCTCACCACATGATTGGGTAACCTCCCATCAATTCAAATCTATAAGATGAGATTTTCCTTATTTGCCATTCAAAACCATTCTCAAATCTTAATCCTAAACCTGTTAGATTAGTGCCTGTTTATAAGTGGAGACCGTATAGGAAAATGCATAAAATCTGAAGGATATTTTTTAGGAAATCTGAAGGTTTTCAAGAGGAGCAAAGTTTTAGTAGAATTTAAAGATTTCAATTGGGTTGATGTCTTTTGATTTAAATTTAAATTGAGATTTTGGCTTGATTCAGAGAGTGGAAGAGGATAGGCATGATAAGACAAGATTTCATGAGATTTTAAGGGAGGGTAACAACTAATGGGCCCTATTGAAGAGATGTTTTTTCACAAAATACGGTGCTGACATGGCACTGTGAGGATGCATCATGCCTACGTGGCAACACAAATCCTATTATTTTAATATACATAATAATATATATAAAGTCTCTCCCTAAGATGGTTTTATGAGCACCTGAGATTATCTCTTTAAAGATTAGGAAACGAACATCTCAAATAAAAAGAAATCTTGTCCCTAAAAGGAACTATAAAAGTGGGTTAGCTGTTCAATTGTAGAGCCCCCAATCATTATGGGATCCGGATCCCTGTTTGGACCAATCACGGGTGCCACATGGGAAGAAGATTTTTTTTAGAATATGTGATTTTTTTGAGGAGATGGGATGTGACATTTCAACCTCATATGACACCTCCTAAAGCCCTCTTTGAACTAAAGAGGGGATCCGTTTCCATGATTATGAATCCACATAAAGTGATGGAAAGGGGGCGGAGAAGAGAGGAAAATAGTTGGAATTTGGAAACCAAAAAACCTTAGGATACCCTCAAGTTCGGAGGATTTTCTTGTAGGGGTAGAAGTACAGTGCACCCTCATTGCAGCGCAGTATGGTGCAGCATGCTGCCGTACATCATTTTATGCATGATGGGCCCACCTTTACAAGATCGAAGCCGGATTCCATGTTCGGAACCCTTGTTTGGACCAAAAAGAGAAGAACACATAAAGGGGCGGATGTGGGGGCTCGTTCTCTTTCTATTTCCTCCGCCCCCACATCCATCCCCCTACATGTTACTGCCTGTTTGATCCAAACAGAGAATCCGTCCAAATATAAATTCCTTCTCAAATTGGTATGGCAGCCACCATTTGACTGATAAGATATGGAAAATGTGATGAATTTTGGTCTACTTTTCTCTTGTTTGGGAGAGAAATGGAGGGACTCCCTTCCTTGTGTGCGATCAATCTAAGGATTGTCCCATTGAAATTTACTTTGAAATTTTAGATAAATGCAATGCGTACAATGGGTGTTAAGGTGTGCATATGGTTTTGTTTTTTCACAAAGGTGGGGGTGTTAAGGTGTGCATATGGTTTTGTTTTTTCACAAAGGTGGGGCCCACCATTCATCAAATGATGAGCTTTGCACCATATTACAATCAAGCGACGCTGCACAGTAGTTTTGCGCTTCCTTGTGATATCATTGGGAAAATCTTTCATGAACTAAATTATTTCTAACAATTAAAATAATACATAAATACAAAGTTAATATAAAAAATTGTTAAAGACATTTTTATTTAGATTTCTAAATTTTTGCACAAATTATTTTATGTATTCATTTTTCAAGAATCTGTTTTTGAAATGTTGCAATATTATGTAATAATACCTTTTAGATATATATTGCATTATTTTACAATATTTGCTGATATTCGAGACATCACCATAGATGGACGGAAACAAACCCGTCCTTCCCTGTTCTTAATAGGCCAGGATGAGATTATTCTAGGCCATCCCTTATCCACAATGGGTCCAATAATGTCAACAGAAAAGAATTGTCAAAAAGTGGGCGCTATATGTATATACTAAATTGAAGAAGGATATGAATGGGTCCATATTCTAGTGGTAAAGAGCATCAGTTCTTATTTGTCTGCTTGAGGTTCAAATCCGGATACATTACCTCTTCTTGCTTGTGCATACTTTCTTTCCCACTTAAGTGAGCTGTTTTGCAAAAAAATAAAAATAAAAATAAAAATTTAATATGGATATTCTATTATTTACCACATGGGGTAAGTGCATATAAGGTTGTACAAAAAATCCGGTATCACCACAAAATTGACCGAACCGACCAAACCAGCGGTTCGGATCGGTTTATAGTAGATCGATTCGATTAACGGTTTGAAAATCATAAAAACCGCTTACATCGGTCGGTTATCGATTTGAGCCCACGGTTAACTGTTTAAACCGAACGACCGTATGCATTAACTTAAATATTGTTTTTTTACTATTTTAACCTTAGGGTTTCGTTTATGACTACTTCTAAAGTTACATTCCATAACTCCATTCTCACATGAACTTAACCGTCAACACTGCCTCAGTGCATCTCCTCTAATCTCTCAAATGCCTTTTGATACTTCATTGAAGATGGAAGAATTACCGTGCATGGTGTTTTCCTTCCATCATAAATCCTACCTCATTTCAATGAAGTTTTTATTAGAAGGCTGCACTCTTGAGAATGCTAGAAAAGCCAGTAGAGCCTAACATTTTGATGGTTGGTTTTGGTCTCACCTAACCAATGTGTTGAGAAACCTTCATTTCTGAAAAATACAGTGAGTTCTGTTACAGATTCCGTTTGTGTGTGACTTTTCTTGACATGAACTATTATTTTATAGTAATTCCAAATTGTATCATGTGGAGTGAATGTTTCACTGCAAGCTGGTTATTATTATTATTTTTTTGTGCTTGTGTTTAGTCTAAACTCTTTTTTTTGAGTAAAATTATTTTTTTATGCTTTTAGTCCAGTCTGGAATGTTGGATTTTTATGTTTGCACTAAACATTGGAATAAATGCAAAGGACATGTATCATCATTTTGAAACTTTCAATGTTTGATTTTTAAAAAAATAAAATAAAAAACAACGGTTTAGCAGACCAAACCGAACCATTTGGTTCGGTCCAGTTAGGTTCGGTTTAAGCCCTCTCCATCGGTCGGATCGGAGGGTTAATTAAAAAACCGACATGTTCGGTTTGGCTGTTGGTTTTAGTGTTAAACCGATTCGAACCGCCCATGTGCAGGCCTACGTGCATATCAATTATCACACGGTCTACGAGTCTATCAGTACAACACTATATTAACCGTCTGATGAGTGGCCATCTAAGGATCTCGACCAAATTCTAACACAGGTGATTAAAGTGCTGTGACCCATCACGTTGGAAGAAGTAAACAACCAAAACAAGAGCTATTCCCATTGCATCCGAGAAATAGGGATTGTCTCAAGCTTTATTGGCATTTCACTATCATTGGAGAAAAACATTTATTAGATCGTGTTTGTCAATAAAATCCTTGAGTATTCCCCAACGGTTTTCCACAACTTTCTGAAAATTCACATTTAGCAATAGTAATTATAAATCCTAGAGGATTTGGACAAGAGATTATTTTTTGAAGATTTTCAAGTCCAACCTCTCCATAGGACTTGAAAATCCTCACTTATGTGAATTTCTATACTAATCCCTTGTTTTCTCAGCTATTTATTGACACACACCAATATGTAAAATGTGGTCTATATAAATCCGCAGTGAAGGATCCCTACGGTTCTAGGCTTGGAGGGACCAAACCTAATTGGGACAGATCAATCAGTTGCTTGGATAAGGGGCCAAGTGCCCTTCCAAAGCGTACAGCAATAATCCAATATCTAAGGCTCCTTTCTTACATGGGTCCTTTTCCAAGTTAGAAAGGTGAAATACCATTTTTTTTTTAAACTCAAAAAAAGGGTTTTGGCTGTTAGATCTCAGAATTTCACAGGTGGGAGAAAACCATTCCCCTATTTGAAGAGAAACTCATACCTAAATTGTTCAAGTGGTTAGAAAGTCCAATAATAATTTGGAAGTCCTGGCTTTGAAATGTTCGGAGTCTTATCAGTTACACAGTTCTAATGGGTGGTGTTGTGTATCCGGGGTTTTACCAATGATCAACCGTAAGTGCAGTTGGCAGGTTCCTCGTCATAAAAATAAAATAAAAAAACATGAGTGCACCAAATGGGTGAACCCTCTTTGCAGGGTAAATTACATTTAACACTAATTTAAATTTTACTAATTGTGCAATTTAAAACTCTGGCTGTAACATTCAGAAATTTTTTCCCCAGGCAATCTGGTCCGCATTTCCAATTTACATAGGGCCTCTCACCTTTGAAGTTTGAACTGAGAGGACCAAGTACTGAGGACTGAGGACTGTAGCATAAAAAATACAAGCAAAAGTGATGGAAGTCCATCTGGCCAAGGTGAAGTAGGCAAGCCCTTCCTAACCTACAGCCCATTTGAATCAAAGGTGGCCCCATTTTCCCATGTAAAGTTCTCCAGTGGAGGAGCGGGCTCCACCCAAGGGGTAGTATTGAAATTATTTATGTAGCATCTACTAACACCTTGAAGTTTTGATAAGAATGGTTAGCTAAGGGATTTTTTTTTGTAGAGTCATTGGTCGCGAGTTTGAATCCAAGGAGGAACGACTCAATGAAAATGTATGTATCGCCAAAAAGTATGCCGATTGTATTCCTCTTGAGGAGGGGCATTGAGGAGTAGGCTCTACCTGATGGGGAGTATTGAAAAATATTTATGCTTGCCTCTACTAATGCCTTGAGGTTATCTAATTACTTCTTGTCATATTTACAGTTAACTAAACAGAGTTACCTATACTCATTCAGCTTGAATATAGAAACTTGCAATGTCTGAAATTACTCATATGATAAGAAGGCATTAATCTTCCTCCGCAAGGCCATGCTTATATAGAATTACATTACAGCTCTAACAGATCAGATCAGAGGAATAAATAAGCATATATACACTCAATGTAACATGTGAATCTTGTATTTGGGTGATTAGAATCTGCATTTGCTGCCCCCTAGCTGAGCTACTTTCACAACTGAAGTGGAATTCACAATTGAGCCTAAGTCTCCTCCTTCATACAGTAACATCTCACATTTTATCTTGGGTTGGAAGTGTTCAATCCATTAGGATGAGGGGCAGTGGGGTGTTCTTAGATCTACCACGCCGTCTTCTTTTTCGATTGGCTCCACCAGGCATCTTTAAAGTGCAGTCCTAAACTCAACAATGCTGATTTTAATTTTACCAGCATAACCGGTAGTTCATAATCTCTGTTATTGCAACATGAAACAAAGCATTACCCCCCTGTATTTGGCTACTTGTCATTGTCGTAATTAAAAAAGACAGAAAAAGGATGATTTCTGATGGGTCAGGCCCAAATGACTCGGTTCACAATGACGGGTCAGGCCCAAGTGACTCAGTTCACAATGACGGGGCAGGCCCAAGACTCGGTCCACGACAGTGGGTCAGGTCTAAGTGACCCGGGTCCGTGATAAGTCCAGGTCCAAATCCACCTATTAAAGGCCAGGTCCAGTCTGCTAAGTGATGAAGTCAGCGCGTCGTTCCCTTAACCTGCTTTTACTAAGTCCTGCGGAGGAGATCCTACTTGCCTCGTCTATTGAGGGCGGTTCGAAGACTCCGCCAGAATGAAGCGCCGTTGCTGAAGAGTCGTCCCCATCTGTTGGGGAAAGACTATAAATCCAAGAGCCCACCAGCACTGGGGGGCAGGCAACTCTTATCCATTTTGACACATTTATTGTATTCTTCTGACTTGTAATCCCTACATCGAAGAAGTAAAACCACCAGTTTGAAGTGGACGTAGGTCACACTGACCGAACCACTATAAATTCTCTCTCTTCTTTAATTTTTACATTAATTACTTATTACTTGACTGGTGGTGCCCGAAAACACTTTTTGGCATCATCAGTTTGACGCTGTCTGTGGGAATCGAAGAAAATTTTCTTTCCCCATTCTCCCTTTTTCGAAATCATGGCGATCACCACAAGATCAACCAGACGTCAGGAGGGCAACCCCTCCCGGGAGGGCGAGGATAACACTGCACCGAATGCTCCTACTCCCTCTCCTCAACAAATGCTGGAGACCATGCAATAGCTGGTGACCCAAAACCAGCAGATACTGCAGCTCATGCTCGCAGGGCGAGGAGGAGCACTAAGTGGTACAGGACCGGAGGAAGTACCGCGCCCAGAGCATCCGATTGCTCCACGCCGAGGAGCACCTCACCCGGGCGCTCGTCCCCATGGTGCCCGGGGCCGAGGAGCTGCCCGTCCACATCCTCACCTGGGCGCCCATCCTCAGGGCGTCCAGGGCCGAGGAGCTCACCTGTCCAGGGCCAGTCCAGAGAAGCCCTCAATCGTTGGGATAAGAAGATCAAGGAGATGCAGAATCAGCTTGGTGATGTCTTCAATGCCATGAAGGCACAGGCACCAGAAACAATTGACTACCTAGTACAACGAACGAACACACCTTTCAAGCCCGGCGTGGCGAACTACCCACTTCCTAAAAAGTTCAAAATGCCAACCATAGAGACCTTCGATGGGACAAAGGATCCACTGGAGCACCTAGAAACTTACAAAACTTTAATGCAACTACATAACATCTCCGACCAGATTATGTGCAGAGCATTTCCAACCACATTGAAGGGGGTTCCGCACGGCAATGGTTCTCCAGTCTAGCCCCAGCCTCCATCTCCACCTTTGCATAGCTAAGCAAGTCATTCGTGTTGTACTTCATTGGAGGACGCCGCCACCAGAAGCCTGCCACACACCTGTTCAGCATAAAACAGGACCGAGATGAGAGTCTGAGGAGTTACCTTACTCGTTTTAACGAGGAGGTCCTCCAAGTCGAGGAGCCCAATGACAAAGTCACCATGACCGCCTTTCTGGGAGGCCTCCGTTCATTCAGTTACCTTTTTTTAGTAACGAAGCGACCACCAAAGAGCATGCCAGAACTGTTGGCAAAAGCTCAAAAATATATAAATGCTGAGGAAATCAACAGGTCAAAGCGATGTGAATCATCTCGTGGATCGTCAAAAGCTTGACCTACCTCTGCACTGTTCTTAAACAGGCAGTCTATCTCCAACTCAGCGGCTCTCTCGCGGGTCACCAAAAAAGCTTGGCCTACCTCTGCAATGTTCTCAAACAGACAGCCTATCTCCAGCTTAGCGGCTCTCTCGCGGGTCGCCAAAAAAGCTTGGCCTACCTCTGCACTGTTCTCAAACAGGCAGCCTATTTCCAGTTTAGCGGCTCTCTTGCGGGTCGCCAAAAAAGCTTGGCATACCTCTGCACTGTTCTCAAACAAGCAACCTACCTCCAGCTTAGCGGCTCTCTCATGGGGCGCCAAAAGCACGGTCTCAAAAGGCAGG
This sequence comes from Cinnamomum chago, assembly GCA_038049695.1. Classification (NCBI taxonomy): domain Eukaryota; kingdom Viridiplantae; phylum Streptophyta; class Magnoliopsida; order Laurales; family Lauraceae; genus Cinnamomum; species Cinnamomum chago. The sequence continues at coordinate 124,660,592 of CP142451.1, forward strand.
ATCTTGAAACTCAAGTCATCTGCAACCTGAGGGACTACATTAAATTAGCGTACCCAACTGTCTGGCCGCCCAAATGAGCCAAACCAGCGCCTGGAGGGGCGCCTGACCCACTTAGCTCTTCCAAAGTGGCGCCTCTTAATGCCTGCACGCCAAGGCCAGCTTCCTCCATAGCGCCCAAAGCTCCCTGATGCTGAGGCTTGGCTAAGACCTTCTTCACCACAAGTCTGGGTCTATCAAAATAGGATGACTGATCTGCAGAAGCTTCGGACATGGCTCTTTTAGTTTCTTCTTCTTCTTCTTGAGATGATGGTGTTCTGGTTATGAAAAGATGGGATTGGAAGGAGATATTTATTTATAGACAATCTGTCTTTCTTAACTAACAACTTTATGTGAAATGTTTAGGAAGTTCTCATGAAAGGGAAGTCGGGTTAATTGGAAATGGTTGGCCTTTCCCACAAGTAACTACTGCCTGGCCTTGGCCTGTGTGGGCCACATCTTATGATGATGACAATCTCATGTGGAGGAGAGTCTGTGCCATCTAGAAAGTGAAGGCAGTGGGGCCCACTTGCCTATTGCTGATCAGATCTTGACAGGATAGTGATGATAAATCACTTCCCGCTCGCCCAAGTCACTTCCAGCTCGCCCAGGACGCTTCCAGGTCGCCCAGCGCTCCTCGTCCACCTGCAGCAGGGGCGCCCACCAGCAGCGCACTGGGCGCCCCGTCCGCCGCCCAGCGCCCGCACCCCGGGCAAAAGCTCCAGGGGCGTCGCCGCCTGCAACAATGCCCAAGGGGGCGCCCTGAGCTCCGCCAAGTGCAGTGCCCGCGCCCAAGGGGGCGCCCTGGGCTGCTCCATCTGTTGCATCGCCTGCGCCCAAGGGGGCGCCCTAGGCTGCTCCGCCAAGTGTAGCGCCCACACCCAAGGGGGCGCCCTAAGCTCCGCCTGTTGCAGCGCCCCGGGAGGCGGCGCTAGCGTTTCCAGCGCCTTTCATAGCTGCAGCACTCCGCGGAGCAGCGCCAAGAGCTCCGCTTTCGCAACACCAACAACAGGGGCGCCCATGGCAGGGGCGCCCCGTACGCAGTCCGACGCCGCAGCCACATCTGCGCCAGGGGCGCCACGCCCTCCATCATGAGCGGCACGCCCAGCTGCACTCGCAGGGGCGCCCCACCCTCCGTGCATCACAGTGGGGCCTACAGCAGCAGGGGCGCCCCACCCGTGATTCCCCTCGGCGACCAACACACCATCAGCAGGGCGCCCCTACCCAGTCCGCCTTCTGCAGCAGCCGCAAGGGCGCCTGTCCGCCCGTCGCAACGGGCTTCCCCCCTTCCGTCGCACACCGCCACGCCATTGCCCTCTTCTCCAATGTCTGGAAAAGCTACCGATGCTCGGAATGATGAAAGCCTGGATACTCAAAATGCCTCACTTTCAAAATTTCGTTTGGCGCGAGGCATTGGGGGGCAAATGATGGGTCGGGCCCAAATGACTCGGTCTACAAATCGGGTCAGGCCCAAGTGACTCAGTTCACAATGACGGGTCAGGCCCAAGACTCAGTCCACGACAGTGGGTCAGGTCTAAGTGACCCGGGTCCGTGATAAGTCCAGGTCCAAATCCACCTATTAAAGGCCGGGTCCAGTCCGCTAAGTGACGAAGTTAGCGCGTCGTTCCCTTAACCTGCTTTTACCAAGTCCTGCGGAGGAGATCCTACCTGCCTCGTCTATTGAGGGCGGTTCGAAAACTCCGCCAAAATGAAGCGCCGTTGCTGAAGAGTCGTCCCCATCTGTTGGGGAAAGACTATAAATCCAAGAGCCCACCGACACTGGGGGGCAAGCAACTCTTATCCATTTTGACACATTTATTGCATTCTTCTGACTTGTAATCCCTACATCGGAGAAGTAAAACCACCAGTTTGAAGTGGACGTAGGTGACACTGACCGAACCACTATAAATTCTCTCTCTTTTCTTTAAGTTTTACATTAATTACTTATTACTTGACTGGTGGTGCTCGAAAACACTTTTTGGCATATCAGTTCCCACCAATCTTAAAACTTAAAATGATACCCAGATGACAAGCCTCTTTGCAGAAATGACACCGAGAACTCTACATACATAACATGACCTCTAAATGTTATCAAAGTACAGATACAACTTAAACTTCCCTGCAGAATTGACGAGGGGGGATATTCATATAACAAGGCCCCGCCAAACACCCAGAACTTCTTTCATGGCAAGCTCTACCACTAACTCAATGAAGAGAACAGGCCACACTTCTCACCGAGACAAGTCTCTCAGCCATTTTGGTGTGACTAAGGACATTGAGTATCTTGTTTGGGAAATTAAGTTCCCTTTCAAGAAAAAAAAACTTAATTTCAGGGCACACATTTCCTGGAATGAAACATAAATCTATCATCTCCGAATGTTGCTTAGCTGGTTAGGGACATTATATTTGATGATGCCAAAAAGTGGTTTTCGGGCACCACCGGTCAAGTAATAAATAATTAATGAAAAAATGGATGGAGAGAAAGAGAAAGAGAGAGGAGATTTATAGTGGTTCGGTCAGTGTGACCTACGTCCACTTTAATTGGTGAATTTACTGCTCTGGGGAGGAGATTACAAAGTATGAGATTACAATGATGATGTGAAAGTAGAATTGGAGGAGATTACAAAGTAGTCAGATACAATGATAGTGAGAAAATTCAATCTGCCTTCCTCCGTTAGTAGGACTCTCCTTTTATAGTCTTTCCCCAACGGGTGGGGAGAATCTTCAGCGATCTCCAACGATGTGCGCTCCAATCTAGTAGAGTCTCCCGCACTGTCCTCAACAGATGAGCATGTGAGATCTCCTCCGCGGGACTTGGTGAAAGCCGGTAGGTGGAACGACGCGTGGTCTGACTGTCATTCGATGGATCTGGACCCGGTCCCTAAAGGGTGGATATAGACTGGGCCCATCATGGACTTGGGTCAGTCAGACCCGACCCGTTACCGTGAGCCGAGCCGTTTAGGTCTAATCCGTCATTGCGGACCGAGTTACTTGGGCCTGACCCATCAATATTGTTGGCGGATAAGTTTGATTTTATTGTAAAGTAGAAAAAAACGGATAAATATATATTTTTCGTTTTCATTACCTATCTCCATTTTTCCAAACAAATGATAAACAGAAGTTTCTGACCTTTTCTATTTGTTATTTGAAAACTTACCATGTTGAGCCTTTGCAGTAGCATTGGAAATTCTCTCGAACACAAATTCCTCAAATGTCTGAAGCCGGAGAAGCCTAAATGGCTCAGATCTTGCTACGTTACTCGCTGAGAAATGATTATATAAGCGAAAATATTTAAGATGGAGCCGAATCATTAGCACACTAAATCAAATGGGTCAGATCTGGGCCGTCTTTGGCCCAACTTCATCCCAACCCTATCAAGTCATGAGTGGGGCTTTTGGCTTGAATGTTTGTTGTTTACGGAAACAAGTTGGGCTTTGGGTAATTTGCGACCTATTAACACCCTAGAATTTAGTGTTCTATCTATTTGACAAGTCTGTTGCAGTTCAAACTTAAAACTTTCTAAGAGTAACCCAGTGTACATCCCGCTAAAAATTATCTGTGACCTTTTCTTTTTCCTGAATGGTGTTTGTTTTAATGCCCTCTCTCTATCTATCTCTATCCAGAGGAATGTTTAAGGGCATGCATCCCTCACCATAGGATATTATGATTTGAAAAGCAATCCAAATTCTGTGTAGATTAGGCCTGGAATTTCTTCTATCATACATGTTGAACACTTCTAGAAATATTTACACCGAAATTGGCCCACCATAACATTCAAATGCATGAAATCATAGAAATCACAATTCATGTCATAGTGATCTAGAGATCCCAAACCAGCACACTACAATCTTAACTGCATGATAAAACCGTTGGTGCAAAAGGTACAGTAGTCCTGTAGGTGTTCGCTGCTGCACATCCAACACTATATATAAACTGTCGACGACAACTATAGAAGGGAAAAAAAAAAAAACCCTGCTACCAAACAACTAATTCTACACTCCCATCAAGTTCACACCATCAACTTCAACATCCAACATCAAGTTCAACATTCAATATCAATGCTTATCTCCCATTCACCCACTTAAAACATGGTCGTCTCCCATTCAACTTCAAGGCTTGTCTCCCATACTCCCTGATGCACTGAACATTCAATGGAAAAAAAATTATAAGTAAAACCTGATTTGGATTGAGAAGAGAGGAGGGCATTTAGATAATGGTGACTTCACAGTTCTTGGAGAAAAAAAATAATGGTTAGATGAAAATATAAAGGAAAGAGAGCAGAAAAAACTAATTTACCTATTAAGAGAACAAACAGAGAGAGGTGTGTGACACAAGGATGCTACTCTGTCCAACTTTTTTATGACGATTTTTCTTTTTTCAGTAGTTTCTCATAGAATCCTTGTGCCATTTTGCATTTTGCTAAAGGAAAAAGAATTCACGCACAGCACATTCAAATAGCCGTATCAAATGAATCTATTTATTTCATGGAATTAAAGCCAATACATTCAAATGGGGCAATTTGTTTGTATGAAATTGGAAAAATGAGAATTTATTGTGAGATCCACATATTCACTTAAATGGAATTGGAATGCACAATTAATTGTCAAATGAGCCTATTTGTTTGTATGTAATTAGAATAAATAAAAACTTATTATAAGATGGGCATCTTTATTTGCATACAAGTATGGGCTAGTTCGTTTCCATGCAACTGAAATAATTTTTTTTCTTGTTATTTTATCATATTCTTCTTTCTCATAATATCACCAAAATGTCCCGATATAATCCAAACAAATATTATTTCAGTTATGCATTACAATATAGCCATGATATAATCAAAATTCTGCCTAGATTGGGTTTTGGATGAAACAGACCAATCCGTCCGATCCTGCTCTTGTTAATTAACTTAGTCAGTAATTTGGTCACCCTCAAGTCAAGAGGTGACACAGACATGACAGAGACAAGTTGAACCAACTTGTATCCTAAGCCCAATAACATTTAAAAAAACCCTGAACATAAAATGAAGAAAGATCTTAAAAACGAAAAAGCATAGTTCTATAAATCTATAATTAAAAATTGTTGTGTTTCATTTTATTAAAAATGAATTTAAGCTATTATAAATACCAACATTTATATAAAAAGTGGAGTTGATTTTCTTAAAACAAGTGCAAAAAGTCCTTTAAAGCAACTCTCACAGCGTTTTCTAATATAAAAATAGAAAAAAAAAGTGCATTTAGAGCCAACAAACCATGTGACTCTGCCATTTAGGTGCCTTGGATGGTGACTCGATTCACCACCTACCCAATCCGACAACTTGAAATCAGATGTTTTTTAGAACTCTGTAACGGCTAAGATTTGATATGGGGGGCCAACATATCAACAAAATAAATAGTAAAACAGTGGCACCAGATGTATGTATCCAAGTGGAGGATATGGAACTTTCATTATTTACCATATATACAGCAAATATGCATATGTCAACCATCACATGTCATACCTGGACAACACACAACTGTCTGATAAACAGCCACCTGGAGAATTGTTGAATTAATTCTAACGCAGGTGCCTGAGACAAAATTAAATCACACATGTTCAACTTGTTCATTTAAGATGTGAGAATCCGAAGCAAAACGAGGGAAAAAAATCAGACTGATGAGAGAACGGAGCGGAACACCTGGTCTATAAGAAATTTCCAAGGCTTTCAAGTTCAGTATCGTAAAGCCGCATACAGGGCGTGGCCAAGGTCTGTTTGGATGTAGGTAAATTAAAATAAAATGAGATGAAACATGAAATCGAGAAAAAATATAAATAAAAAGGTAAGAGTTGTCATTCCATGACCATACCTTTATCTACTCCGTCATCAATATCAATGCATGGGATGTGGGATATTTTGCACCAGTCCTCTCCTTTCTCTTTCTCCAGCCGCTCTCTTAAAAGTGGACACCTATGAATCGATACAGTTTCAAGTGCGGTGAGGCGTTGCAGATTTGGTAAACGCCTCAACTGTGGGCAATACCAGATATCGAGTACACGGAGTGATTTGAGTTGTTCAAACCCATCAAAGAGAGATGACAATCGTTCGCAGTCCCAGATCTCCAGAGTCTGAAGAGCTTTGAGCTGCCTTAGCCCCTCAGGCAGAGATGCCAATTTAGGACAATGGATGATTCTAAGAGTGTGGAGTAATTCAAGCAGTGCCCATCCATCAGAGGGTAGTGATTCGCAAGAGAATCCATTAATCTCTAAAGTCATGAGAACGGGGAGGTATGGTAGTGCCTTAGACGACATCCCTCTAACATTTCTGAGAGCCAAATGTAGAAGGTGCGGGAGTGGAATGTCCTGCGCCCAAATAACTTCGTTGCAAGTTTCAATAGTTACTTTCTTTAAAGTACTGGGGAGCCAGTTGGGTATTGCCTTCAGCTTCTTGCAATTGATAATTACTAGCTTTTTGAGATATGGCATCACCTCTCCATATTCCTGTGTCAACTTCCATTCTTCCCAATTGAGCATTGATTCGAAATGAAGCTCTTCAAGCTTTGGAAATCTTGTTTCTTTCCCCTGAGCATCATCGACATTTCCGTAAAACTGATCACCGCCCACCACTTTTACTTCATCAGCTCGAATTATTTCTAGGTATTTAAGTGAATGCAGTTTTCCAAGACCTGGCAGTAGCATGCACTTCCTGCAGTTCACCAATACGACTTTAACTAGACTTGAAAACTTTGAATCCTCCAACCAACTGGGAAACTTGGAACCTGTATAGTTTATTATCTTCAACTCTTTCAGGTTTGAATGAGGGGGTCTGAGGCCTTCCAATACGCTATCCATCCTTTCCATCTCATCATCTTCTAATGTTCTCCACTCTTCATCGCTCTTGTCGTTACAACATAAAGACAAAACATGAAGGTCACTCTTCTTGTGGAGTTCTGCTTCCCTAGCATCATTCACATTGATTACCCTCTCCAAGTTTTTTATCTCTAATTTCCCTCTAAGAAGATTGAGTTCTTTTAGTTCTCCAATCTTACATCCTCCGTTCTCATCTCCCACGGGGAACTTGCACAATGTTCGAAGGGAAGTCAGCCTCCCAAGCCCATTCGGTAAAAACAAGAGCTTCCTTGTCAGTTGAATTTCAAGATGCCTCAATGTCACCATTTTGCTCATACCCCTTGGCAGTATACAAAGACTTTCACATGCATTAAGCTTTAGAGTTTGCAGATTACAAAGATCAGTTACAAATTCAGGAAGCTCCTTTATATTTGACCTACACAAACTGAGATACCTTAGATGTTTTAGTTTCCCAAGTGAGCTCGGTATATTCTTCATTTGGACTCCATTCAAATCCAGAACTCTAAGAAATCCCAGATCATTGAAGAAACTATCAGCGAGTGCCGCATTTCTAAAATCGCAAAGCAATAGGAGTGTGCGCAATCGTTTCTCATTGCACGGTGGAGATGAAATGGATGACACATCACGACTCACAAGCAGTGATAGGTGATGACAATTTACAGAAAGTAATTCTGAATTTTCAATCCCCATGCAACAGTAGTCACCGGAACTGACAAATGTTGCTAGATCGTGAACAAGGTCGTGCAGCTTACATTGAACTATGTTCCCGTAATTATCTTTCTTTGCATCTTGAAACAAGGAACGTGTCAGCAAATCATCAAAATACATTTCACCAATTTCTTCAATGTCATGTTTCTTTGCTTTCTCAGATTTAATGATACCATAAGCCATCCATAACTTTACTAGTTCATCCTTTTCTATCTCATGATCTTTTGGAAACAGCGAGCAAAATGAGAAACATTGTTGCAAATGAAGGGGCAAACTATAGTAGCTCAATAACAGAGTGGGTAAAATGCCATCATCCTTAGATATATCCCATTCCCATATTTCACTTTCTAAGACGCGCTCCCAATACCACTTTGTCCTTCTACAACGCAAAAGACTTCCTAGTGCTCTTACAGCAAGAGGTATGCCTTTACACCTCTTTACAATTTTCTCACCTGTCTCAACCAGCTCCGGACACTCTTCATCTTCTGTCCCTTTGAGTGCTTTGTATTTAAAGAGTTTCCAGCAATCTGATTCGGATAGAACGCCCAATGTATGAATCGGAGTCGTTTCCATTGCTTCTGCAACTTGACGACTACGAGTGGTAACCACAACCTTGCTTCCCGGTGCAGCACCCATTAGTGGAACTCTCAGTTTCTGCCACAGCCGACCACTTTCATCCCAAACATCATCCAGCACAAGCAAAAACCGCTTTTTATCAATAGCTTCACGAATAGTGCGTAGCAGAGTGTCCAGGTCTGGGTTATTGGAGGTGATCCCCCCCCCCCATGGATTCAATAACTTTTATTGCAATGCTTTTCACATCAAAAGGATCTGACACACATACCCAAATTCTCTTTTTGAAATGTGCCATCACTCTGTCATCATTGTAAATTAGTTGAGCAAGAGTGGTCTTGCCCAATCCGCCCATACCAACTATTGAAATAATGGAAACTGATTTCTCCTCTTGACTAGTCTCACTAACCAGTTGTTCAATTATACTCTTTTTAAAGTCATCTCTGCCAAAAATCTCTGATTCATCGACTAAAGAACTGGTCTGACGTTCTTCCTTGTTAGGCATTAACACACCTTCCCTTGTATTAAGTTCTCTTAAATTGAATTTATCCTTTTTGATTGAAATTTTATTTAGTTTCCTTGTTGTTTCCCTTATCCTCTGTCCAATGTCGTACTGTAACTTGACTTGCTTGAAATATTGGTAAGGAGAGGGAAAGGAAAGCCGCACCCTCTTAGGATGACGAGTCTCATCTTTATCTTCTTGTGATTTGCTAGCATCAGTCAGCCACTCATCTAGTATGTCCTCCACCTCATACGCCACTTCTTTGAGCTCCAACAGCCAATCTCGGACCCGCTTGTTTGTCACTTGATGCCTCTCAGCATCCTCCAGCACAGCTTGAATGGCTGAAAATGTGTCTGAAAGTTCATTAACCTCGTTCTCCACTCCAAACAGCGAGCTCAACCCATCTGTGGCAATGGAATACAAGTCTGCCACAACAACTGACACAAGTGCATCTGTTGCCATGCTATCTTTCTCTAGTGTGTAAGCTGCTTCACTTGGTCCTGAGCTACATAGGCAATGGAACATCTATTAGCTAGAGAAGCTGAAAATCTTTCTTGTCTTGTTGCAAAAGAATAACAAGTAAAATCACATTCCGTAGTACAGGCAACTGACCTAATATATTTTAATAAACTAGAGGAGACATTAGACCTCACTATTCATTCTTAAGCCATCCACTTGGTTAGAAAAAAAACCACCTATACTAATTTGTTGAAGCCATTTTTATTTTCTTTTCTTTTTTTCATATCATAAATCCTTTTTGAAATGTTTTTCATGCCTTATTTTCACATTGGTTGGATTTTTTTCAAAAAAAAAAAAAAAACCAAAAAGAAAAGAAAAACATAACGAATTTCTGCTTCGTCGAAGAGAAAGTAAATACATCACAATTCAGTCATATTTTTGGGTTGCTTAAGTAGATGTACATCCAGTCATTTGAATTTATGAGTGAGGGCTGGTCTTAGGTTTAAGATTATTAAATCCCATGGAAAGGATGGCCATGTTTCAATCCAGATTGATTATCAGACTTGATATCGGATTATAAAATTTTTGAATCACAATGGAAGACAACCAAGATTCTAACCGACTAAATAAAATATAAACCAAATTTATGCAAGCTCTTTGATAATGTGACCCACCAAAAATAGATTTTCAAACTGGATCGATATAACCGAGATAGCTGAGATAGCAGATGGGGGGTGGAATTCTGATCTAGGTAGCCCTATTAAATAGCTCATAGTTTTTATAATGGAAAATTTACGTTGATCTATCCTATGAAATTATAAGCGTTACTAAAGTTTAAAGTGCTTTATATGTTATATATTAATACTTACTTTACAAGGCATTTATCAAATTCCATGCACCCCACTATCTTAAAACCGGAGAAGCTATGAGTTTTTAAAAGGGGCATTTGGTGACAAGTCCCTCGACATTGCGTTTTATAGCCTAAGGTCCATCATACTTTCTCATAGCAGCGGCAGTCCTCATTTAAAACTGAGACGGACAAAAAGACAAAAATGCCCATCTATACGTCGGCAAAAGCGCTACGCTAAAAACCGCTTCAAAACATACAGAGCATTATTCAATCCGCAAATAATTCAGTTAAATTTATTTCAAAACACGCAAATAAATTTGAATAGAGAGAAATAAATTTCAAAATACACAAATATAATAAAAAAACAAATATAGATCTCATAAAACACAAAGAAATTTGCAAAACAACTCAGACAGATTTATTCAAAAACTCAATTAAAATTTTTAAAACGGAGATAAACTTGTCAGAAACTTAGATTAATTTTTTGGAAACTCGGATAAAGAAAAATTTGCCAAAACTTAGATAAAGATAAGTTTGACAAAAACTCAGATAACAAATTTATCTGAGTTCTTGGACAATCATCTGAACATTACTCACTGTGCTTTTTTCACAACAAATCTACTTCATATATAGCCATTGAATTTTGAGTCATGAGATTAAAGGCTATGATCATTTGATTGGGACTGAAATGGGACATGGATACAATCCAAATCCACATCTATTCATCTCTTACACATTTTAATAAGAAGGAACAAAATTGTAGCTTGACCTCGTCTATCTTTCACACTGAACTTTTAACTTTTAGGTGGCCTTGCAGTTAGTTGCCTATTTCTAGTATACAACTCATCACAAAAATGCATATTTTCCTTTCTACTTTGCACCTACCACTTGGTGTTCCTCACCTTTTTGGTGGGCACGTAGCTGATCATTAATCATTAGGTGGCCCCACAGACATACGAGGTAGTTGGACGGTTATTAGAAAGCCAAAATAAAATTAATGGTTCTGGTTAAACCTACATCTTCAATTCATCTACAAGTTGTGGCCCATTATTTGTGGGATTTGAATTTGGTAGTGATGGAACTCTGTGCCAAGACCAATGGCTGAATCTAGCAAGAGTAGTTTCTGGTTTCCCTCAATCCTCACCATTCACTTGCCAAAACTCAGATAAAGATAAATTTTCCAAAAACTCAGATAAATTATCTTATCTGAGTTTTTGGTAAATTTATTTGAGTTTTTGTCCAGTTTATCAAAGTTTCTATGAGATTTGTCTAAGTTCTTGGCAAATTTATCTGAGTTTCTTATAAACTCTAATAAATTCTCTAAACTTAGATAACTTTTTAGAAGAAGAAGGCCATTGCTATGTGAAACTCTGATAAATTATCTAAACTCAGATAACTTTTTAGAAGAAGAATGTCGTTGCTATGTGCTAGGCTTATGCTAACAGGCAAAACAAAACAACTCAGAAAACGAAACAGAAAAATATCCTTCCAAACTACTTATTTTCAAAACTCAGATAAATTTTCAAAACTTAAATAGCAACAGTTTTCTTGCAGGAAAGAGATAGAGACCCCGTTTTTTGTTGCTATGATTGTAAGAGATAGACTTACACGAAATAGAAAAATGAAAGAAAAGGCAATACAGCAACGGGTTTTTGTATTATGTAGAACCCGTCGCAGGAGAAGGCCGGGACTCGTCACGTTTCCATTGTCAGGCCGTCGTCGTCGTGGCTGGTGTAGTTGGAGATGACCGACTTCGATTTACAGAGCTCTTTAGTGAAGTCCCTCGTTCCTAGAGAAGAAGACGGAAGGGGTTCTCCAGAACAACAGAGAATGAGAGAGAACTTGACCTAAGAATGTGGGATAATGGAATATTTAAACTTCTAAAATTCAAAGTTTTATACTCAAACTTTTAAAAGGGGCAAATTAGTTATGAAAATATATGATGTGGCATATTAGGGACCTCTCACCAAAATATCTTCAACTATATGAACTACAGACATTAGAGAAAAAATTATCAGGTTGCCATTAAAGACTGTGCTTAAGGACTTATGGCTAATTTACCCTTTTTTAAATAGATGGGCCCACTGGGTGATGTACAAGTGCGTTCCGAGTTATGAAAATTTGATGGGAACTTTGGAAATGGAAATTCAAGTTCACAGAAGTTTACATGTGAGGACAAGGTAAAAGAAGAGTAGGTGGCGTGTCTCCATCCTTCCTTGCCTCTATCCTGCCTTGCTGCTTTGATAAAGAGATTAAAGACGCGGAAACACAATGTCCCCAATGTGGGAAACAAACATTGACTAGCATTAAGTAAGTGATGGAGACACTCTATCACATCTAAGCTGGCATTTTGAACTTTACAAACCAAACTTTTCAATGGCTCATCGAACAACTATTGCTTGGGCCTGTTTCTTACTTAAAATTCCATAAACGAATATAGGATGATGGGGGTTTTTTGGGGACATGATTAAACTTTCTTTTTTTTTCCTTTTTTTTTTTGCATTTATAAATATCTTATTTCTTGTCTAGATGCAGTAATTTGAAAGGTATCAAATAACTTTTGAGAACTCTTAGCGCATGTTTGGTTAGTGTTATTTATGAAAGGACTTGGACGTGTTGGAAATTTATGATATGATTTGACATCTTGTTTCCTAGGTATTACAAATATTCTGTTTGTTGTAATAATTCAAAATTTTTAAACCACATGAAAAGATATATATATATATATTTAGCCCTAAATTTCAGCATTCCAAAAGCTAGAAGGGGGTTGAGCATTTAAAATCCTACTTTGGGAATAACATTTGAAAATTTCAGAATTCTTCCAAATAAACAGCCCTTAGTGTGTGTTCCACGCCAAAGACAACCCGTAAAAGCTATTAGTGATTTCCCAGGTGGTTGCGAATTAGAATTTCAAATTGAAACACGGAAAAACCTCATTAAAAAATTCTAGACATAAATAATAAGAGCCCATTTGGTTGAGTTTATTTTTTATAGGAATCTCATAGGAATTCCTCTTATCAGGAAGTCATAACAAAAATGTAAAGGATGTCCCAGGAAATTCAAAATTTCATATTTGTTTGGGTTTCAGTGGTTGAACTTTGTACCCAAGTGAAAAATCACTTAGGGCACGTTTGTATACACACCCTTTCTATTAAAAGGGAAAATTGCCACATTAGCAAATTCCATAGAAATGAAAACTTCGGAAAATGATTTCCGTAAAATTTAGAAATTTATGTTTGGTGAAAATTTTTTTTGGTGCTAATGTTATTTTGTGCGGCTGTGGATTTCCCCATTGAAATTATGCTAATGTTGTTTGGTGCGGCTGTAGATTTCCCATAGAAAATCAAAATTTCTTATTTGGTGAAATAATTTTTTGCAGACAAATAACATAACATGCATATTATTTATTCAACATCAAATAATTATTTATTTAAAGAAATAAAAAATGAAAGAGTAATAGGGTTTTGGGTTAAAATGGATAAGAGTGGGAAAAAGAGGGAGAAGTTTTCTGAGGACATCCGTTTCCTATACCCCCCATAAGAAACTCATTTCCACTATTATAAAGGAAAATGCCGACTGTTATACCATTATTAACATGAACCCTAAGATTGTGAACATCATGATAATCACATGTAAGATTTAATTTTAAATAAGTTGGAGAGTACCTCCAGACATCCTAATGCAGAGAGCTTTCCGATCATGCTGTCTGGTGGTGTTGTTGAGATCCGTCGAAGAAGAGGCTGGGTGAATGGTCTCGGTTTCTCTCTCCTTGCCTATAAACCTTAATGTGTTGAGTTTTGTGTGTGTGTGTGTAGCCTTTGTGATGGACGAAAAGCTTTATTTTATAGGTGGAGAGAGGACCGAATCCCAATTAGGTTTTCCTTAGATTTAATCTCAACCGTCCATCAAGGTAGAGAATATTATGGAATATATCTCATTAAGAAACCGTTTTTGAGTAATTAATAGCATATATCTTATGAAAACGGAATTCCTATAATGACCACACTTCTAGAAAGGTAAGGACTTGTGGTCCAACTAATGGGCCTAAAAGTAATTTCCTTACACTGACGAGGTAAGAAAGCGTTTCCGCGGAATTGTTCCGCACAAAACGCCGAAAAAATGAATTTTCAGCGGAACACCGTTCACTTTTTCATGGAAAAGTGTTACACAAACATGCCTTTATCGCCCATTGATTTCTCTTATTGCCCAAGTGAATTCTTCTAAAACTGAGAATGCACTATTTAAAATTCTACTTATTGAGAAACACAATGGTTAAAATTCTCCAAATGCTCCCACAGCATACCTCCAGATGCTTGGTAGTAAGTTACATAGGCAAAGTAACATCTATTAGATCGAGAAGCTGAAAATCTTTCTTGACTTGTTGGGAAAGAATGAATAGTAAAACCACATTGTACAAGAAATTGACCTTATATATATTTTACTAAACTAGAGCAGATGTGAGTCCTCACTCATTATGTTTAAGGATTCTTAAGCTATTCCCTTGATTAATTAGAAAAAACCACCTATAATAAACTATTTAAGCTTTTTCTTGTTTTGGCCCGAGAAGGAATGGACAAGCGGTCGAAAATATGAAATATCATCAGTAGTTTGAAATACCCAAGTATAAATGCTCAGTTTTTTAAACGTTAACATTGTATTATGAATCCTGGCTAATTGGGACATACATGCAAAATGAGATTAATTTGGTTTTAAATATCAGAGATAGTTTCAGTGCATATAATTTTCGTATTGAATCATTAAAATATTACTAATTAATTGTCAGTCGTATGACCAACTTCCAAAATATCGGCATTATCCTGATACGTATCATTGCATAGAAAACAAAATGAAAAAAAAGAAAAGAAAAAGAAAGAGTTGTACCTGTTGAGGAGTGGGCTCCACCCGAGGGGTTTAATAAAAAGTAATTATGCTGCCTCGAGATTATAGTATGAATAGTAAGGCTGAAAAACAATTAATATGGTATTAGAGCAGTGTTAGAGCAGCGTTGCCAGGGTTGGATTTAGTGAGTGGGAGTGTTTTTTATTTTTTTGGTAAAACTGAAGGGTAGTGTTGAGGTGAGCTTAAGAAACTTAATAATACCTGACGTTCTTCTTTCCTCACTTCTCTTATTTGTCTTCTTCTGTTCTTCCGTTTCCTCTTCTCTTTCCCTTCCTCTCCAGTCTCGGGTGATGAAATGAAATGGGTTCACCTCTTTCTTTTACTTCAGTCCCACCCTATCTGAAGCAATTAGCATTTAACACACGAGGAAAACACAAAAGCAAGATCCTTTGAGTTTCCTACGATGAATTCATGTGATCTCGAGTGCTAAGGAGGACCCAGTGTCCCCACCGTGGGAGACACATGACCAGCACTGCAAGCACCACTCTGCACTTTTTCGGAAATGGATCCTTGTTTGGTCCTGTTTCATCCAATGAGGGGGTGCCACACGGGAAAGATATCCCATCTAAAACAATTTCTATCTCCTTTAAAAAAAAAAAAAAAAACTCCTTTCCCCATGTGGCACCCCCCATTGGACCAAACCGGGCTTACTTTTCCCGTGATTCACATTCATACAGACAGTAACTTGACTGGAATTATTTTAACTTTTCTGAAAGTGACAAGGATATAGATCAAAGAAATCTTTGATTGGCATTTGGTACATGACCAAGTAATTGATAATAGCACAAAACTCAAGTGAAAATTAAAACAGATGGAAAATCGCATGATACGGACATTTGTTTTGGGTTATAACCATCAGTTTCAACTCCCAAGTGCTTAGACTAAGTGTGAGGATTTGTGACCGCTCAACTGTCGTCGTCGTTTGAATCTTCATGGTAATCAAAAATATTTTTGTAGTGGAAACCTAGTGGAAACTTTGGGCCTCATTCCTTATCCAAATTTTAACAAGAAATATTGGGATGCTAGGCTCATTTTATGACATGATATGATAGTTCACAGCCGATATTTAACATGTCTGATAGCTTTAACCCAAAATTTTATGTTTTAGCCCTTTAAAAGGTCTCAAATGACCTTGTGAGACTCATGCAATTCCACTCTCTATGCCTTCTGAATTTCGATGGAGTTTTAAAAGCTCCACCAAGAGGAATTTAGAATTTCATCTCAAATGGTCAACTTTTGGAGAATTTGAAATTCCTCCAAACATAAATTCTTAAAATTCTAATAAGGAAATATGTCCTTAGCATATCAATTAAATGTGCAGCTAGGTATAGTCTTTGAGGTGTTTTATTAAAGGATCACCTTTTTATTTTATTTTTCCAACCATCCTTCTTGAAATGCCCTCTTTCCACATTGATTGGGTTTTTTTTTTTTTAAAAAAAAAAAAACTTTAACAAATTTCTACTTCGTTGAATAGAAAGTTACCCTGATCACAATTCATTCATATTCATGGATTGCTTAAGTAGATATGCAGACTCTTTGATATGGTGACTCACTAATAACAGATCAGAAAACTAGATGGCTATAATTCAGATAACTAATCGCACGTGGAATACTGATCTAGGTAACCTTGGCATGTAGACAGTGGCGGATTCAGGATTTTTATTTGGGTGGGCCAGATAATGGTCAATTAAAAATTTCAAATAAATTTTTTTACTAAACATTTTTCACCTAAATAATAGCAAAAGAGGAAATAGTAGACAGTGCCGGATTCAAGATTTTTATTTGGGTGGGTTAGATAATGGTCAATTGAAATTTTCAACTTTTTTTTTTTTTTGCTAAACATTTTTCACCTAAATAATAGCAAAAGAGGAAATATATTACATTTAAACATATAGACACAAAATACTTAACTACATATGCTAACATTGATTTCTCTCATAAAATATCAACTCAAACTAACATTACCTTGTTTCACCCAAACATTTATGTCAAAATTAATGCTTATGGAAGATCACTGCAAATTTAAGGTGAATAGGCATGGGAAAAAATTGGATACAAAAACATTTCTCAAAGCCAAAAAGACATTTGCAAACGTGGGCGGTTGTTTAAACACATGTGGGCCATGATGTTGGGCCCATTGGACTTTTGGGAAGTTTCAAGGTCTCCCCAGGTCATCAAAGCATAGGTCCGCCCCCCGTAGGGCTAGAAATCTTTTTGAGGTTTTTGCTCAAAACCCCTAAGGTTTGTAGGATTTGCAAATAAGCTCATGTGGTTTATATACCCCCTTGCCCTTTTATTTGAATACCTTCCATCTCATTTCTCAAAATTAGTAGCTTTACCGCGACTAAGTTTTTTGAGTAAAATGATACTTTCGCCCATATTTTTTTTCCATATATGCATAAGTTCAAAAGTTTGGATTTATTTTTCTTTAAAGCTTGCAAAGGGGCAACCAAGCTTGTTTCATCCAACCCAACCCGCCCCGCCTCGTAACAGGTAAGTGGCATGTGATACCAAAAGTACCCTGTTTGAGCAAGGGTTAGGTCGCGCCCGAGGCAGGGGCGGATTACATCAACAAAACCCAAATACACCCCATTCAAAGAAAATAAATAACAAACCTGCCCCTAAAAGGAGTGGGGCAGGGCGGGGCGGGGCCCATTTAAATCCAACCCACTGCCATATCTAACTACAATAGAACATTTAGTGGGAGAGAGTAATCCTACATAAATCCATTTTTATCAATACATGGCCCATTTCATTAAATCTAAATTGATCACAATGACAATTAAGACTTGTTCTTATAGTTGGTTAAAATTGACCCAATCCATGCACAAGCCCCTATTAGTTTGATGAGAGTTTTAAATACATTATTAGACATCATATGCATGGGAACATTCGAGAGAGACAACTGGGACGTGAGATAAAATAGTGATATTGTGTGGGGTCGTTCCGTGCTCAAGGGTTTGGGTGGGGCCATCCCCCAGTCTCGGTTTACCATTGGTCTCGGTACCATCCAAGGCCGTCCGCGACGCCATCTCGGAAGAGTCATGGAGCGAGTCTCGGTGGCTACGTCATAAGTCCCGATCTCGGTCTTAGCCTCTGCCCAACCTCAGCCCCTGTCACTCAACCATAAATGTGGCCATAAATGCGCTGCCATGACGGGATCAGCAAACCGACAACAGAGTGGGCGCCGGACCTAGATAAGGAGCACGCCTTATCTAAAGTCATGTCCATAGGCAGGGGGTACTGGTCCGATGGGACATTCCCTTTTTTACCTACCCCCACTCAGGATGTACGAATACACGCTGATGGGACTCCCATCCCTTCATGTGGACAGTGCCATGATGACTCTCACATCTACATATTGCATGAAGAAAAACCATGCGAGGTACGCACAATCCTCTCCTCCCAGAGCTCTCTTTCTTCTTTCTCTTTCAGTGCTCACACTGACTCGAGCGTCGGCGGGCCTTCGGCTACCCATAGCCAGGGTCTCTGACTGTTATCTTCTCCCTTTCAGGTCATCGAAGGCCCGATCCTTTCCCTTCGTTTTCCTCAGAATCCTCAAATCAGGAGCTTAATCCTCCATTAGCTAAGTCCGTAATTTTTAGGCACTTATAGTTGACGCCGCCTGTGGAGACAGGATCTGTGCCAAAGCCTCTACAGAAGTCATGCCTCCAAAAATCAGGTACGGTGGCGGAGGACCATCGAAGCCCCAAAAAGCATCGTCCTTCCCGCTACGGGAGCAACCTGCGTTTCCACCATTCTTGCAGTCGCAGCCCCCCCAGCCGGTTGTTCCGGAACCGCCCCCTGGCCTTCATTCTGCTCTTCTTCCCCCTCCAAGACCAACCGGGGTTCCTCCCGTCGGGCAGGAGCCATCAGGAACCCTGCTTCAGAGGAGGTCGGGGAGAAAGTCGAGTGCCGCATACGTGGAGGGCATAGTCCAGTCGGCCTCTTCGTCTCGGCCCGCAACTACGCGCCCCCGCCATGATGATCGTCGTGAGGTTCCCCTCCACCTTGGTGATCGATCACAAAGGGGCCCGCAGCAGAACGCATACACGACGAATCTTCGACGACGGGGCAAGACCCCCGTCAGGACAGGGTCCCGTCAGTCCCACCAGCGCGTCCAAGACGACGGTTAGTCCTTTCATCAAACCCATAGAGCCAGAAGTGACAACCCCCTGCTCAAAGATCTCAATGCCCAGCACCAGGCCCTCCAAGATAAAGACGAGGTGATACGTCGCCTCGAGGAACGGCTCGAAATGAATGAAAGGAAGTCTCGTGGTCCACCTCCCCGGCGGCAGCAGGCCCACCCGGACAACCGAGATCTGAGGTAGGTCCTCAACAGCAGAAGGAGATACCGCTGTGAGGAGGAGGGCTCGAGCAGCAGTCATCTGCCTAGTGGCCTCGGGGGATCACGGCACGAGCCGGAATCACCGAGACCAGATGACCGGGCGGACCTCAAGGAGTTGCTGGACCATTACGTCAAACAGGAGGTCCAGGCCCGCCTGGCCGAGATCGGGTTTGCCCGAGATCAAACTGATGAGCATGAAGAGGACGATCAGGGCATGTCCCCCTTTTCACAGGAAATTAAAAACTTTTCTCTCCCCGGGAGATTTAGCGTCCCGAGGTTCGTCCTTTATGACGGGGCCTCGGACCCAGAGGCGCATCTGCGGCATTTCACTCAGCGGAGACATCCCCCTCCGGTCTTTTGAATTACAGGGTTTTCTCATCCAGTCTGGGAGACCTCCCCCTCCGGTGGTTCTGCGCGCACCTCCCCGGATCGATGTCGAGCTGGCGGCAGCTCCGGAGCTCTTTCCTTGAAAAGTTTCAAGCGCGCCGCGTCATCCCAAAGACAGGTAGCAATCTCATGGCGATCCGGATGAAAGACGGTGAGAATATCACTGCCTTCGCCAGGAGATTCTGGACGATTTACAGCCAGATTACCGACGCCAACGACGAAGTCGCCATCATGTGCTTCAGGGAGGGCTTACTCCCAGGAACCGAACTCCGCAGAGACCTAGTCCGGAACCCTGTGGCTACGATGAAAGCACTGATGGCAAGAGTGAAGCAGTACATTGAGCAAGAGGAGGACGAGGCCCACGGCACAGAGCGGTTTGGATTCCCAAAGAAGCACCAAGCCTCCACCGGGGAAGGAACATTCCCCAGGCCGAGGTCGGATAAGAGGAAGCGCGCCCGCTCTTTCTCAATCTCTTCAGATAACAGCAAGAGACCAAGGTTCCAGCCCCCCAACCCTGCCGGCGATTCCTATAGAGCCATCAGTTTTGTGTTCAAGGAGCCCATTTACAGAATCCTGAACAAGATCAAGGCAGAACCATACTTCCAGTGGCCGCGGCCGATGATGAGCGACCCGTCTACCCGAGACCAGCAAAAGAACTGCTCCTACCACAAGCAGCACGGGCACATGACCGAAGATTGCTTTGCGCTAAAGTCCCACCTTGAAAGGTTCGTTAAAGACGGGCACCTCCAAGAGTACATCAAGAAGGAAGAAAGGGCTAACCAAACTCAGCAGCGCGCTCCACCTAGTGATGACCAGGACGGTGACGAACCAGCATGTATCATCAACGTCATCCACCTGGCCCCCGCCCCAAGCAAAGAAAGCGCCCGAGCTCGGTCAGAGGCCAGGAGGGCTGCCCATGGCAAGCAGGTGATGTCGACAGAGTTAGAAAGCGCCCTGAAGAGAGCTAAGAGGGAAAGGCCCAGGATTTGGTTCTCAGATGAGGACCTGAAGGGAGTCCAGCTCCCCCATAATGACGCCCTCATCCTCACCCTGCGGCTCAACAATTACACTACCAAGCGCGTCCTTGTGGATTCGGGGAGCTCCTCCGAGATCATCTACTATAGCTGCTTCAAGTAGCTTGGCCTAACCGAGTCTGACCTGTAGAAGGCTCATGTCCCTTTGGTACGGTTCAGCGCCAAACCAGTGTACCCCAAAGGCAGGATCTCACTTGAAGTCCGGATCAGAGGCACAACGAAGATGGCAGACTTTATGGTAGTGGACGTGCCATCCCCCTACAATGTGATCATGGGACGAAGTTGGCTGCATGCCATGGAAGCAGTGCCCTCCACCTTGCATCAAAAACTCAAGTTTCCATTGGCAACGCCTGACGGGGCGTTCGAGATTGTGACTGTGCGGAAATCAGCAGATGGCCCGAGAATGCCTCGTAGCCGTAACACCTGGGGAGGCGGAACCGAGACAAATGCACATGGCCGAGCTCGAAGCCGAGATTGAGGATGTTGGGCGGACAGCAGGGCAGAAAAGCATAGAGGATCTCACCGAGGTCAGGATCAATCCTGAAGACCCCGAGCGCTACTTCATGCTGGGTATCCAGCTCCCCGACGCTGAGAAGGCCGAGCTACTAGACTTCTTACTTCTGAATAAGGATGTCTTCGCCTGGACTCCATATGAGATGCCAGGAATTGACCCCGAGGTCATGTGTCACAAGCTGAATGTGGATCCCGGACACAAGCCCATAGTGCAGAAGGCTCGCAGAACAGGGATCCCGCAGACAGAGGCAGTAATTGAAGAGGTGGATAAGCTCCTCGAAGCTGGGGCGATCCGCGAGGTGCACTATCCCCAGTGGCTCGCCAACACAGTGGTGGTAAAAAAGAAGAGCGGCAAATGGAGGGTCTGCGTGGATTTCACCGACCTCAACAAAGCTTGCCCCAAGGACAGCTTCCCCCTCCAAAAGATCGATCAGATGATCGACGCCACCTCGGGACATGACAGGATGAGATTTCTAGACGCCTACCGAGGTTACCATCAGATCCCGCTGCACGGACCTGATGAGGAAAGAACTGCATTTATAACGCCTCGAGGCATCTATTGTTATAAGGTGATGCCCTTCGGACTGAAGAATGTCGGGGCAACGTATCAGCGGCTGGTCATGAAAATGTTGCAGAACCAGCTTGGGAAGACAATGAAAGTGTACATTGACGACATGGTGGTCAAATCAAAGAGATCGCAGGACCACCTGGCGGACCTGCGCCAAACGTTCGCCGTCCTCAAGAAGTTCCAGCTCAAACTAAATGCCTCGAAATGTGCGTTTGGCGTCGGCTCGGGCAAGTATTTGGGAAGCCTGGTGACTCGGAGGGGAATCGAAGCAAACCCAGAGCAGATCGCAGCTATACAGGCTATCCAAAGCCCGACCTCGGCCAAGCAGGTACAAAGACTTACAGGGATGGCTGCTGCACTCAACCGCTTCATCAGCCGAGCCTCGGACAAGTGTCGTCCATTCTTTGAGCTCCTGAAGAAAAGTTCCAAGTTCCAATGGACTCCTGAATGCGACCTAGCACTGGAAACGCTCAAAAGGTACCTCTCCTCACCGCCACTTTTGTCCACTCCGTCGGAAGACGATTTTCTCTATCTTTACCTTGCAGTCTCGGACCATGCGGTGAGCTCGGTGCTCGTTCGAGAAAGCGACAAGCAGCAGTACCCCATCTATTACACCAGCAAAACCCTGCTCGACGCCGAGACCAGGTATTTGCCACTTGAAAAGCTCGCACTGGCACTGATCAGTGCCTCTCGCAAGCTCTCCCACTACTTCCAGACACACACGGTGGTGGTCATCACGGAATTCCCACTCAAATCTCTCTTCTGCAAGGCGAACTTTTCTGGCCGAATCTCCAAGTGGGTCGTCGAACTGGGTCAATTCGATATCCAATATCAACCCAGAACGGCGATCAAGGTACAAGTCCTGGCAGACTTTGTCGTCGAATTCACCTCTCCTAGTTCGGCACCGACCTCGCTCGATACCGAACTGGGGGACTCCAAGGACAAGGATGAAGCTGAAACCGAGACCAAGGAAGACCAATCCAGGAAGAAATTCCTTGAGTAATCCTGGAAAGTCTTCGTTGACGGATCGTCAACATCCAAGAAAGCAGGTGCCGGCGTTGTCCTTCAATCTCCGGAGGGACTAGTCATTGAACAAGCACTGACCCTTGACTTCAAGGCATCAAATAATGAAGCAGAATACGAAGCAATGATCGCTGGTCTCGGCAGTGCAAGAGTACTGGGGGCACGTCAGGTGGCAGTCTTCAGTGACTCCCAGTTGGTAACAAGCCAGTTGAGCGGAGACTACCAAGCCAGAGACGAAAGAATGATGGCCTACCTAGCCCATACCAGGCAGCTCCTGGCCCAGTTTGAAAAAGCTGAAGTCAGGCAGGTCGGCAGAGAGTCCAATCGCCATGCAGACGCCTTGGCAAGCTTCCTCGGCCGTAGAAGCTGAGAAAAGAAGAACAGTTGATGTGGGGACGTTGGAGAAACCAAGCATAGAGCTCCTCCCATTTCGGCAAGTTTTGTGCACTGATCTCGGTCCAAGCTGGATGGACCCAATCGTGACATTCTTAAAAGAAGATAAGCTCCCCGATGACAGCAATGAGGCTCACAAGGTCAGGGTAAAAGCGGCTCACTTCTGGCTATCCTCAGATGAAAAACTCTACAGAAAATCCTACTCAGGACCATATCTTCAGTGCGTCCACCCAAGCAAGGTGGAAGACTTCCTCTTTGAAATTCACGAAGGAATCTGTGGAAGCCACATCGGAGGAAGATCACTGGCATACAGAGCTATTAGCCAAGGCTACTGGTGGCCCTACATGCAGAAGGATGCCCAGCTCTACGCCAGAAAGTGTGAGAAATGCCAGAAGTTCTCCCATTCCCTGCATCAGCCAGCTCGGGACCTGAGTCCCCTCTCCAGTCGCCCAGTGGGGACTGGGCATCGTGGGTCCTCTTCACCGCACTCCAGGGAACAAAAGGTGGTTGATGGTGGACACTGATTACTTCACAAAATGGATAGAGGCAGAGGCCTTGTCCTCCATCACCGAACACGACATGAAGAATTTTATGTGGAAAAACATCGTCACAAGGTTCGGGATCCCTAAAGCTCTAGTCTCGGATAACGGGACCCAGTTCGATTCAAAACTCTTTAGAAATTTCTGCCAGGAGCACGGTATTGGGAACCTTTATGCGACTCCGGCCTACCCGCAGAGCAACGGGCAGGCAGAGATCTCAAACAAGGTGGTGCTGGATGGACTCAAAAAGAGACTTGATAGAGCAAAAGGTAGGTGGGTAGAAGAATTGCCGAGTGTCCTTTGGGCATACAGAACCACCCCGAGGCGGTCCACTTCAGCGACTCCTTTTTCACTGGCCTACGGGATGGAGGCCGTGATCCCTCTCGAAGTCGGCCTCCCAACATTGAGGACGAACCTCTTTGATCAAGGGCAGAACGAGATCAACCTCGCCAGGGAGCTCGACCTGGCCGAGGAAAGAAGAGAGGCAGCATCCGTGCGTCTGGCCTCCTATCAGCAGCAGCTATCCAGAGGATACAATCAGAGGGTCAAGGAGAGGAGATTCTCAGTTGGAGAGCTAGTCCTAAAAAGAGCACTTCCAGCGGATAGAGATCCTAATGAAGGCAAACTCGCGCCAAATTGGCTTGGCCCCTTTAAAGTGATCTCGGTCTTTGGGAGATCGGCCTACAGACTTGAAGGGATGGATGGCAAGGAGTTGCCACGACCATGGAACGCTGCACACCTTAAGAAATATTACTTCTAGTTGTATTCAAAATGATTGATCAATAAAGAAGAGCCTTTTGACAAAGATCTGCCTTATGTCTTTCTAGTTGTAAACAAGGCCCCGGCCCTCGAGCCAGCCTCTTTGAGTTCGGTCACAGGACCAACTCCCCAAGGCTCCGGCCCTCGCGCCAGCCTCTTTGAGTTCGGTCGCAGGACCAACTCCACAAAGCTCCATTCGGGATGCGAATAGGGCCATCTGTGTAGGTACGGAGTTCAGCCAACACACAAGTTTGGTCCAGGCCCCTCGAGTCACCAAAGAACGCTCACCAAAAATAAAGATACGATCCCGGCTCTCCAGCGAGTGGGCCGCATCTCTGGGTATGAACCCAAACTAACTGCGAATTCCTTCCTAAGGAATTTCTCCCAGAAGCATGTCTTCAAAGCTTAACTATTGGTCTAGAGGCAGCCTAGTGTACTCACCAAAGGGGTTCACCATCCTAAGATAGAAAGGTGGGTTAAAGTCTGGATGCTTTACCGACCTCAAGGACTTGCAAGTTTTCGCATCAAAACATCCACATCACATGGCGGAAAGAAAAAGATACAAAAACAGCTGGAGAATCAAAAAGAAAAACTCATTTTTTCATTAATAGAAGAATGAATACAGAGCTTTTTGTACAACCTGAAAGAAAAAAGAAAAAATCCTATTGCTTCTCGGGCGCCGGTTCTTTATTTTCTGGAGCTGGAGAATCTGATGGGGCAGGAGCATCAGATGGAGGAGCCAGAGGAGGAGCCTGGGTCGCTTCGGCCTCGGCGGGGGTCGGAGAAGGAGGAGGTACGTCTGTAACTTCGATAGGCGTCCCAGAAGGATTGGAGCCTGGCTCTGATTCTGAACCCGGCAATGCAGGCTGGAACATCGGAAGGTCCGCGAATATGGGATCATCCTCAGAAACCCCATACTTGCGGAAAGCCTCCTTGCACCCCATCTCAAACAGCACCGGGCTCAGATCCATGATTTCAATGCCATATTTACCATATGTTTCAAGGGTCGTGGCTTTGAGGATGGTACATATGGCATTGAAATCAGAGCCCATGAATCATAATTTGGCGAGACCCAAATTTCAAACAGCACCGGGCTCAGATCCATGATTTCAAGGGTCGTGGCTTTGAGGATGGTACATATGGCATTGAAATCAGAGCCTGGCTCAGATGGTACCCGGCAATACCAGAAGGATGGTACATATGGCATTGAAATAAAGACATACTTATCTTTGTTTAAGGAATTTAAGGCTAAAGTTGGACTTTCTATGCATGGTAGAATTTGAGAGAGACAACTGGGACGTGAGATAAAATAGTGATATTTTATAAATAAAGACATACTTATCATTGTTTAAGGAATTTAAGGCTAAAGTTGTTAGTTTTATAGAAAGAAATCAATAAAAATCTTTTGGTGGCTGCTTATTCTTATTATGACTAGTGATTTTGGGGACATAGAAGGTATTAAAATGAAAAAGCAGGTGCTATATGCAAATATTGAAACCACATGGCTTATTTACATATTCTATAAACCTTAGGGGTATATAAAAAAAAATCAATCCTTCTATATTTGATGGATGATATCCTCAACTCAAAAATAAAGATTTTTTTTTTGTTTTCTCTTCTGCTATATGTGAAAATTTCTCCAGCATTGAATATTTCAATGCCATATGTACCATCCTCAAAGCCACGACCCTTGAATTTTATAGGTCTCGCCATGACGAAGTGGGTGTGGATAAATTTGTGAACTCTATATTTTTCCCCGTTGATCAATCATAATTTTAATAAAACTATCATCTTTACTAAACTTTTAGTACTTTACATGATATATTTTATCCTTACTCTATACCAGGCATTTATCAAATTTCATGCAGCACTTTACTAGTTAAATTAAAGTAAAGTGAATCCACCAAACAACTAAAAGCAAAGCACCGTTATAAGACTTTATATTTTATTCTCTCTTGATTTGATGCTTCACCTCACCATACTTCCAAACAGGCCCTAAATCATTATAGACGTGAGAAGCTAAGTGGTTTTTTTTTAAAAAAAAAACAGCTTGGTCCACTATGTGGGGACTTCCTAGTAGCCCCACGATATGAAAAACTGACGGGCTTCCCGTTCTGGAAAATTCGGAAAGGAGCCTCTTTCTTGTTCTTTCTTTTTTTTTTTTAAGAAGGAAATGAACTTCTTGAGGTTTTCCATCAGTTGATGGCGAGCCTCTATCTGGACTGTGAAGTCACTCCTTTGATGAGGAGAGGAGAGGAGGGCCCTTTGGTGTCAGAAACGCACATGACTGACTTAGCATTGGAAGCACCATCATCACAAACCCCAAGTCCATGATGGAGACTCTTTACAATACGTTAGCTTGGCATTTCTTTCAACTTTTCCAAAAGAGATAAGATATACAGAAACTTTATGTTAAATCTATCATTAAAAAAAAAAAATTGGTAAAGTCAATCGTGCAGAATTGAAAGCTTCGCATTTTAACTTTTCTAAGAGGGATAATCATAAAGCTAAATGAATACTCTCCTGCGGACCCGGGAGAAAATTTCAAGTACATAGAGGGCTGAGGACAGAAGAATTTCATTTGTATTTGGCAGATAAATTTTGACATTTGCTCATCACGGAAGCTCTATGCATATCATTTAAACGCAAACCCCTAGGAAATTTTCAGTTGCAACAAGAAAGTAGATGGACTTGATAAAAGTATTTTACTCATTTTCCGGAATGATTTGAATATTTTAAGAAGACATAAAAATTCTACACAATTCTTTCAATTAGGTCTTCTCCATAAAAAAGTTTTTAAATGATAAAAATAACCTTATCTTATTTTTCAATTTTTCCCTTCCATAAAACATTTGAGAGAAATGACCTTGTCCAATCCAATGACTTAGTGGGGCCCACTTCAGATGCTTATTACATAATTTAGTTGAAAATACATCACCCTTGTTAAAAATTAGAACATTCTGAAAGTACTAAAAATTAGAACATTCTGAAAGTACTAAAAATTAGAACATTCTGAAAGTACATGCAAGTAGTTAGTTATAGAAAATAACTTCTGGCTACTAATAAAATCTAAATGTGATTAGCAACTTTAAATTTAAATGCACAGCTAACTACTCTACACATTTTCACTAGCCTAATTGCCATAACTACTAATGGAATGACTTATAATTTACAATTTAAAAAGCTTAAAGAAAATTACCTTAATTTCAACGCGCAAAACCTGCCTTTCTCAATTTGTAAGGGCTTGTATGTGCATTTCAGGCTTTATTACTGCAGAATTGTAGGAGGTTAAGGCTTTGCTATCGGAGAAGAGCCGATATGAGTTTGATTTCATTTTCATGGGAAATATGTAAATCACTGCATTTTAAGAAATATAGGCAATGGTTAGTGAACAGAAAATGTCTATCAACACAAGTTTGCATAATATTGGATCATGATCATCCATGGAGGACCATTTTATCCCATCTCAAGGAAACCAGTGGACAATCTCAGTCAATTACAAATGTTTACCTCTTAACTTACTGCCATAATCTAAACAAGCAATCCAAATTCCTCAATACAATAGATGTTGGCATCTATGCATGGTGGGGCACGTGAGATCACACTTGAAATCCAAGTAACAGATAATACGCCCCTAATATGAAAATAATCAATATTGATTTGCTTAGTTGGTTTCCCAATCAGTTTATATTCTAAAGGTCTCCCTAAGAAAGATTTCTGACTAACTGAGATTATCTCTTAAAAGATTAGGAAACCAATCTTTATACCATTGTCGGCCTCTTCAAACCATTGTGACATATATCATTCTTGGGAATTTAATGTCCAGGTGAAACGTAGGATACCCACAAATTTGAATGTTTTTCTTGTGTGGTAGAACTACAGTGCACCGTTATTGCTAGGGGTGCAAAAAAAAAAACCAAAAAATCGTCTAACCAACCGATCAAACCGACCCGACGCGATGGTTAATAATCATGTTTCGCAGTTTCAAAAAGTAGTGTTGTAAAGTAAAGTTCAGCTTCCAATATATATATATATATATTTTACCATTAGTTACTTTTCTTTATCACATAAACTATGTTATAACTCTCATCTTCCTACTTTACTTCACCACATACTTCATCTTACCTTACTATACTTCATCTTTTAGCGTAATGTGACATAACATTTATTTTACTTTCCAACATAGATGTGACATATTATCCCTTCACTATGTTTAAATGAAAAAATAGTGTGATAAAGTAAACTCTAGCTGCCAGTTTTTTTTTTTAACCATGAGTCACTTTTTCATTACCATATAAACTATGGTAAAATGTGATAAAGTAAAGTAAAAGAAAAATAAACTACTTTACCACTTTCTCCACCATATTCTTTACTTCACCATATACTTTATCTCACCTTCACCACGATGTAACATTTGTCTTTACTTTACCATACACGTAAACAAGTACTTCATGATATATTTAGTGAAGTTCTTTACTTTACTAAACCACTTTGTAAACCTCAGTTTGAAAGTTTTCTATAGGAAGAGTTGTAGGAAAAAATATTGCACTTTTTAAAAGAAAATGACATTTTCTTCATTTTTTTCTTGGGCTACTAAACACGCAAGATTTTTTCTTTAGATGATGAAAAATTATACTCTATAAAATATTACTTTCTTATAATTTCTTGTGCATAATACTCACTTTATGAGGCATTTATCAAATTTCATGCCCCTCTAAACTATGATAAAATGTGAGAGGGAAGTTGTTTTATTTTAAAATAGGTGGGCCACTATGAGACTTACAAGTGGGCTCCAGATATGAAAAACTGATGGGTTCCCCGTTCTATGAAATTTGGAGAAGGAAGTTCAAGTTTTAATAAAATGCCCCTTTTAGTTTCTATATATTGTGGTTTACTTTCTATATAGTATATCACCTTCGTTTTAGAACTTTTCTTTTCTTTTTCTTTTTTTTACTTTATATCAACCATCCAAGCACATTAAAAAACGTAACTTGCTACACATTTTATTTCAATCTTCAACGCAATTCTCTTTAATTTCAACAAAAGATGCACCCCAAAGGAAAGCAACCCAATCCCTCTCTTACATCTTCTTTATATTAATTTTGCTGCCAGCTAGTGCAAGTCTGGCAGCAACCGTTTGCACAAGACGGAGAGTTTTCACGCCCATTTGTTTTCGAAAACTCAAGTGGGTGTTTCAGTTTTTACAATATCCATGCAATTTAATCATGATCATGGGACCAAATAGTTAAACCACAAGCGCTCACAAGAATAACGGTTCAGGTTTCCCATTTGGGCTCTCAAAAATAGCTGGAAAAAAAATCGAATTACATAAATCTCTCCGTTTTTTCTCAGATTACTTCAAATCCGTGAGGATCTAAGGACTTATGCCTCATATGTAAGTAAGCCTTATGCTCCGAACATGATAAATGGTTCAGATCAGGCCCTTTGATAATCTGAAAAGGCACAGAGACAAGATCTTCTCCATGAATACAAAGAGAAGGGTTAAGGAATACCTCAATCATGATCTTCTACGATCAACCTCTTTCTTCACTGCAAACAGCAAGCTGAATCCATCTTTGACTACGGAATACAACTCTTCTACAACAATTGATCACACAAGTGCAACATCTGTTGCCATGCTAGTGTGCACGGGAGATCTTCGTGTGCAAAGCTGCTTCACTTAGTCCTGAGTTACATGGGCATAGGAACATCTCTTAGATCAAGATATTGAAAATATTTCTTGGTTTGTTGCGAAAGAATTAACTAGTACTAGTAGAACAACATTGTGTACGGGCAATTGACCAGATATGTTTTACTAAACAGTGGTGCTACACACCCCGACCCAGACCCCGACTGGGAGCAAGCTGAGTCCATGCAATTCAATCATGATCAGGGACCAAAAAGTAAAGTTTGAAGGAAACCACAAGAGCTGAGCAAGATTAACGGTTCAGATTTTCCCTTCCGGGTCCCAATAATGGCTAAAAAAGTAAAATAAAAACCGAATTACATAATCTCATATTAATTCAAATCCAGGAGGATCTAAAGGCTGATGAACACAAAGACAAGATCTTCTCCTTGATTACAAAAAGAAGGATTAAGGAAAGAATACCTCAATCACGATATTGTCTGATTGATTTCTTACTTGAACGAACCAAATCAAGGCTTCCTCCTATACAACCGTTGGTCACAGATCATTGTGCAAGTTTTGGATCGAGTGCTAGGAATCCACTCCAACGATACCTAAAAGTGTCTAAAATGCAAGATAAGTTTTTTTTAGTAGAAATCTCTCCCACTCACGTCACTCCTTTTATCATCCACAACCACAAGTTTATGCAGACTCTTGGATATGCAGAAATATCTCCCATCACGTCACTCCTTTTATTGTCCACAAGTTTATGCAGACTCTTTGATATGCAGAATTATCTTCCACTCACGTCATTCCCCACGTCACTGAGTTTCCAAACGAACTCGGAAATAAACCAAATTTATTCAGAGTCTTTGATATGATATGGTGACCCACTAAAAATAGATCTGCAATCTGGATCGAATTTCAGATTCACAAGTGGTCTACGAAATATGGTTGTCCTTTATCTGCTATATTTTAGTACTCATCATAAAATGCGAGAGGCTAGGGGTTTTTATTTTAAAATTGGTGGCCCCACGGTTCCCACCCTTGAGATACACAAGTGGGGAACTTTGGATATGGAAATTCGTATTTTTTTACAAAATGCCTTTTTTTTTACTTTCTATATATACACTGTTTCAACTGCAGGCTGGTGATCACAGTAGAAAGATGAGAGTTGGTAGCGAGTCCATTGGGCTGGACTAAATCAACTCTTCTCCATTTGAAAAATGACAAAAATACTCTTATCTCTTTTTCAATTTTGTCTCTCCAATGAAACATTTGAGAGAAATGATTTAGTCCAACCCAATGACCTAGTGGGGCTACTTCAAATGCTTATATGTAATTTTAGTAGAAAATACATTCACCTTTGTTAGAAATCACAACATTCTAAAAACACATGATAGTAGTTAATTATAGAAAATAACTACTAGTTACTACATAAATCTAAATTTGGCCACTAACTTTAAATTTAATGCACAACTAACTACTTTACACATTATCACGAGCTTAACTGCCATAACACTAATGGAAGAACTCATAATTTACAATTTAAAAAACTTAAGAAAATTAACTTCATTTCAACAGACAACACCCACCTTTCTTAATTAGTAAAGGGATTGTTTGTGCATTTCAGACTTTATTACGGCATAATTTTAGGAGGTTAAGGCTTTGATATTGGGGAAGAGTCAATGTGAGTTGGATTTCATTTTCATGGGAAATATCTAAATCAGTGCATGTTAAGAAATATAGGCAATGGTTAGTGAACAGAAAATGTCTCAGTTCTTAATTGAGAGCTTGGGGTTCGAACCCGATTACGTCACCTCTTTCTACTTGTGTGAGCTCCTTCCCACTTGGACGGCCTACTTCCAACGTATATGAGGACAAAAAATAAAACACACACACACACACAAGTTTGCATAATATTGGATCATCCAAGGAGGACCATTTTTTATTTTTACCCATCTCAAGGAGACCAGAGGACAATCTCACTCAATTACAAATGTTTATATCTACAATGATCTAAACAAGCAATCCAAATTCCTCAGTACAATAGATGTTAGCATCTGTACATGGGGCCCACATGAAATCACACTTGAAATCAAGTAACAGATAATAAGCCCCTAACATGGAAATAATCAATATTGATTTCCTTAGTTGGTTTCTCATTCAGTTCATATCCAAGCCAGAGGAAAGGCCATGACAGATTTATTTACTTGCTTGGACTCCAAGTCAGTGAATCAAATGCAATTTTATATTTTCTTCTTAATGGTTCTTAGTTTATTTTAATGCGATTTTGTGTTTTATTCTCACATTTCCTGCCTTTGTTTTTTCTTAAAATATGAAAAGGGTAAATAGATTTCGACCTTTTGACCTCCCTACGTTGCAAGAGTACTACTGTTCTTCATGATGTGAAATATTTAATAAATATTTTTTATCCCCTCTCTAAGAAGAAATTGTTTATATTTTGCCTACTATAGTTTTAACTTTCAGTTGTAGTTTATCTGTCATTCTATTAATTCTTTTCTTTTTTTGATAAATTCTGATATTAAGATTTTTAAGAATGATTATAAGTGTATATTCTATTTATTTTGAATTTTTTCTTTCCAACTATATCTCAAAGAAACCAAATATTCGATATTACAACATCAGAGTTGTTGCTGCATTTTATTGGATAAATTAGCCAATAGTCCTTGAGCATGGTCTTCTAAAGCATCCAGTCTAACAACTTTTTCTCTAATGTCTATAGTCCAGACAATTGGAGATATTTTGGTGAAAAGTTCCTAATATGCCACTTCATATATTTTCATGACTAATTTGCTTATTTCAACCCTCATTCCTAAGCCAAGTTCTCTCTTATTTTCTGTTGTCTCAGAGAACTCCTTCCTTCTTCATTTCTCTCATTTTTCATTTTCCATTCATTTCCATGGTTGTGGAGTATCGTTGTAGAGCACCTTCCGTCGTCACCATGACTTCCGATTCTCTCTCTTTCATTTCTTCAAAGATAGAAATGGTTTTACTTTATCTTACTCTTTCATCTGAAGTCTCTTCCAAATCTCTCTCTCTCTCTACAACTGATTTGAAATAGAGCAGTTTGCTCTTTTGCTTGTTTTTCCTCTCTCTCTTTTCTCGATTGGATCATGGTCATCAAGTATTCTTGTTTTGGATTTTGATTTTTATTAGAATCTGATTTTCCGTATTCTGACTTTTGGTGTCACCGAACTCAAATAAATTTCTAAGAATCTCTGACAAACTGGACAAAAATTCAGATAAATTTGCAAATTTATCTGAGTTTCTGGTAAAACTTAAACAAATTTATTTGAGTTTCGAACAACTTTTCTGAGTTTCAAACAAATAGCTATGTGAAGTGGTGCCATCCGACAACCCACATTCACCAAATTCAAGCAACTCATGCCGACATCCACTTCTTTAACTGTGTCCTATTGAGTGTCATTCTCCTGTACCTTTGAAACAGTACCCATATCATCTAGGCAAATGGTTTCTGCACATATGGAACAATCTCTTAAGGAGATACTCTTATTTTCTACAGTATGGTCCTCATAATTTTTCATTTTGTCACCAAGCTTCTCATTTAGGCCATTTAGCTTTGAAGACAGCTCCGACTCAGTTCTCCTTGGTAAAATATCCACCATTTGAATTCCTCGTAGATTTATATGCACTTATGCTAGGAATGGAGTCACTGGATCATCCTTCTTCAAGAACAAATGTAACCCCTCATAGTGTTCCACTGACTCTTGGAAATAGATCTGAGAAGCTTCTGCAAAAGCTTGTTTGGCGAGGCTCTCATTGGTCTCAATTACATAGACGGAATCTAGAAGGAGGGAAGTTCATTTGAGTTATTGTTAATTTTTGGTAAATTTATCTGAGTTTTGCAAATAAATTTGTCCGAGTTCTGCTTTTGTTGACATGTAAAGGACGTTTTTATCTTTTTTTATTGCATTATTTTTACAAGAGGACTGCCGTCAGTACGTAAAATATTGTGGACCGTTTACAATAAAAACTACAGTTAAGAGACCTCCACCCAAATGCCCCTTTATTATTTTAGTGGCTCAAAATCTTTGTAAACTTATAAGTATTTTCTTTTTTTTTTATGCTATATATCGGAGGGTTCCCAACCCTTTGGGCTGGACTAATCCCTCCGGGCCCAAAGGGAAGCTGGGTAAATCCCCTGTAACCCTAATGTGGTAGTGTAGTTTCGAACTCACAACCTACGGATACAAGCCATGGTCTTAGGCCAACTAAGGTATCCCTTGGGAAGTAAAAGTTATAAGTAAGCACACCGGTTGTGCTTGAACGTTTTCAAGGTGACATGTGGCATTAAAAAGGTTTCTTGCAATGCCACATGGGATTATTGAGAAGCTTGAATGCACGGCTCACCACATGATTGGGTAACTTCCCATCAATTCAAATCTATAAGATGAGATTTTCCTTATTTGCCATTCTAAACCATTCTCAAATCTTAATCCTAAACCTGTTAGATTAGTGCCTGTTTATAAGTGGAGACCGTATAGGAAAATGCATAAAATCTGAAGGATATTTTTTAGGAAATCTGAAGGTTTTCAAGAGGAGCAAAGTTTTAGTAGAATTTAAAGATTTCAATTGGGTTGATGTCTTTTGATTTAAATTTAAATTGAGATTTTGGCTTGATTCAGAGAGTGGAAGAGGATAGGCATGATAGGACAAGATTTCATGAGATTTTAAGGGAGGGTAACAACTAATGGGCCCTATTGAAGAGATGTTTTTTCACAAAATACGGTGCTGACATGGCACTGTGAGGATGCATCATGCCTACGTGGCCACACAAATCCTATTATTTTAATATACATAATAATATATATAAAGTCTCTCCCTAAGATGGCTTTATGAGCACCTGAGATTATCTCTTCAAAGAATAGGAAATGAATATCTCAAATAAAAAGAAAACTTGTCTCTAAAAGGAACTATAAAAGTGGGCTAGCCGTTCAATTGTAGAGCCCCCAATGATTATGGGATCCGGATCCCCTGTTTGGAACAATCACTGGTGCCACATGGGAAGAAGATTCCTTTTAGAATATGTGATTTTTTTGAGGAGATGGGATGTAACATTTCAACCTCATGTGGCACCCCCTAAAGCCCTGTTTGAACTAAAGAGGGGATCCATTTCCATTATTATGAATCCACAGAAAGTGATGGAAAGGGGCGGAGAAGAGAGGAAAATAGTTGGAATTTGGAAACAAAGAAACCGTAGGATACCCTCAAGTTCGGAGGATTTTCTTGTAGGGGTAGAAGTACAGTGTAACCTCATTGCAGCGCAGTATGGTGCAGCGTGCTGCCGTACATCATTTTATGCATGGTGGGCCCACCTTTACAAGATCGAAGCCGGATTCCCTGTTTGGAACCCTATTTGGACTAAATAGAGAAGGACATATAAAGGGGCGGATGTAGGGGCTAGGAAAAAGAAAAAGAATCCACCCCCCTACGTGTTACCGCCTATTTGATCTGTCCAAATATAAATTGCTTCTCAAATTGGTATGGCAGCCACCATTAGACTCATAAGATATGGAAAACGTGATGAATTTTGGTCCAGTGTTCTCTTGTTTGGGAGAGAAATGGAGGGAGCCCCTTCAATGTGTGCGATCAATCTAAGGATTGTCCCATTGAAATTTACTTTGAAATTTTAGATAAATGCAATGCGTACAATGGGTGTTAAGGTGTGCATATGGTTTTGTTCTTTTACAAAGGTGGGGCCCACCATTCATCAAATGATGAGCTTTGCACCATATTACAATCAAGCGACACTGCACAGTAGTTTTGCGCTTCCTTGTGATATCATTGGGAAAATCTTTCATGAACTAAATTATTTCTAACAATTAAAATAATACATAAATACAAAGTTAATATAAAAAATTGTTAAAGATATTTTTATTTAGATTTCTAAATTTTTGCACAAATGTTTTTATATTTTCATTTTTCAAGAACCTGTTTTTGAAATGTTGCAATATTATGTAATAATACCTTTTAGATATATATTGCATTATTTTCACAATATTGCTGATATTCGAGACATCACCATAGATGGACGGACCAACCCGTCCTTCCCTGTTCTTAATATGCCAGGATGAGATTATTCTAGGCCATCCCTTATCCACAATGGGTCCAATAATGTCAACAAAAAAGAATTGTCAAAAAGTGGGCGCTATATGTATATACTAAATTGAAGATGAATAAGAATGGGTCCATATTCTAGTGGTAAGGAGCGTCAGTTCTTACTTGGCTGCTTGGGGTTCAAACCCGGATACATTATCTCTTCTTGCTTGTACATACTTTCTTTCCCATTTGAGTGAGCTGTCTTGCAAAAAAATAAAATAAAAATAATAATTTAATATGGATATTCTATTATTTACCACATGGGGTAAGTGCATATAAGGCTACACAAAAAATCCGGTATTACCACAAAACCGACCGAATCGACTAAACTGGACGATTCGGATCGGTTTATAATAGATCGATTCGGTTAACGGTTTGAAAATCATAAAAACCGCTTATATCGGTCAGTTATCGGTTTGAGCCCACGGTTAACCGCTTAAACCGAACGACCGTATGCATTAACTTAAATATTATTTTTTTACTATTTTAACCTTAGGGTTTCGTTTATGACTACTTCCGAAGTTACATTCCACAACTTCATTCTCACATGAACTCAACCGTCAACACTGCTTCAGTGCATCTCCTCTAATCTCTCAAATGCCTTTTGATACTTCATTGGAGATGGAAGAATTACTGTGCATGGTGTTTTCCTTCCATTATAAATCCTACCTCATTTCAATGAAGTTTTTATCAGAAGTCTGCACTCTTGAGAATGCTAGAAAAGCCAGTAAAGCCTAGCCTTTTGATGGTTGGTTTTGGTCTCACCTAACCAATGTGTTGAGAAACCTTCATTTCTGAAAAATATAGTGAGTTCTGTTACAAATTCCGTTTGTGTGTGACTTTTCTTGACATGAACTATTATTCTATAGTAATTCCAAATTGTATCATGTGGAATGAATGTTTCACTGCAAGCTGGTGAATGTTTCATGTGGAATGAATGTTTCCAAAAATACAGTTAGTCTAAACTTTTTTTTTGGAATAAAATTATTTTTTTATGCTTTTAGTCCCGTCTTGAATGTTGAATTGTTATGTTTGCACTAAACATTGGAATAAATGCGAAGGACGATGTATCATCATTTTGAAACTTTCAATGTCTGATTTTCAAAAAAATAAAATAAAAAACAACGGTTTAACTGACCAAACCAAACCGTTTGGTTCAGTCCAGTTCGGTTCAGTTTAAGCACTTTCCATCGGTCGGATCGGATGGTTAGTTAAAAAAACGACATGTTCGGTTTGATTGTTGGTTTTAGTATTAAATTGATTCGAACCGCTCATGTGCAGCCCTACATGCATATCAACCATCACACGGTCTACAAGTCTATCAGTACAACACTATATTAACAGTCTAATGAGTGGCCATCTAAGGATCTTGACCAAATTCTAACACAGGTGATTAAAGTGCTGTGACCCATCACGTTGAAAGAAGTAAACAACCAAAACAAGAGCTATTCCCATTGCATCCGAGAAATAGGGATTGTCTCAAGCTTTATTGGCATTTCACTATCATTGGAGAAAACATTTATTAGATCATGTTTGTCAATAAAATCCTTGAGTATTCCCCAACGGTTTTCCACAAGTCATTGAAAATTCACATTTAGCAATAGTAATTATAAATCATAGAGGATTTGGACACGAGATTATTTTTTGAGGATTTTCAAGTCCAACCTCTCCATAGGACTTGAAAATCCTCACTTATGTGAATTTCTATACTAATCCCTTGTTTTCTAGCTATTTATTGACACACACCAATATGTAAAATGTGGTCTATATAAATCCGCAGTGAAGGATCCCTACCGTTCCAGGCTTGGAGGGACCAAACCTAATTGGGACAGATTAATCAGTTGGTTGGATAAGGGGCCAAGTGCCCTTCCAAAGCGTACAGCAATAATCCAATATCTAAGGCTCCTTTCTTACATGGGTCCTTTTCCAAGTTAGAAAGGTGAAATACCATTTTTTTTTTAAACCCAAAAAAGGGGTTTTGGCTGTTAGATATCAGAATTTAACAGGTGGGAGAAAACCATTCCCCTATTTGAAGAGAAACTCATACCTAAATTGTTCAAGTGGTTAGGAAGTCCAATAATAATCTGGAAGTCCTGGCTTTGAAATGTTCGGAGTCTTATCAGTTACACAGTTCTAGTGGGTGGTGTTGTGTATCCGAGGTTTTACCAATGATCAACCGTAAGTGCAGTTGGCGGGTTCCTCGTCATAAAAATAAAATAAAATAAAATAAGAAAACATGAGTGCACCAAATGGGTGAACCCCTCTTTGCAGGGTAAATTACATTAAACACTAATTTAAATTTTACTAATTGTGCAATTTAAAACTCTGGCTGTAACATTCAGAAAATTTTTTCCGCAGGCAATCTAGTCCGCATTTCCAATTTACATAGGGTCTCTCACCTTTGAAGTTTGAACTGAGAGGACCAAGTACTGAGGACTGTAACATGAAAATACAAGCAAAAGAGATGGACGGCCATCTGGCCAAGGTGAAGTAGGCAAGCCCTTCCTAACCTACAGCCCATTTGAATCAAAGGTGGCCCCATTTTCCCATGATTTTCCCATGTAAAGTTCTCCACTGTGGAGGAGTGGGCTCCACCCAAGGGGGAGTATTGAAATTATTTATGTAGCATCTACTAACACCTTGTAGTTTTAATAGGAATAGTTAGCTAAGAGAATTTTTTTTTTTTTTAGTCATTGGTCGCGAGTTTGAATCCAAGGAGGAACGACTCAGTGAAAATGTATGTATCGCCAAAAAGTAAGCCAATTGTATTCCTCTTGAGGAGCATTGAGGAGTAGGCTCCACCTGATGGGGAGTATTGAAAAATATTTATGTTGCCTCTACTAACGCCTCAAGGTTATCTAATTACTTCTTGTCATATTTACAGTTAACTAAACAGAGTTACCTATACTCATTCAGCTTGAATATAGAAACTTGCAATGTCTGAAATTACTCATATGATAAGAAGGCATTAATCTTCCTCCCCAAGGCCATGCTTATATAGAATTACATTACAGCTCTAACAGATCAGATCAGAGGAATAAATAAGCATATATACACTCAATGTAACATTTGAATCTTGTATTTGGGTGATTAGAATCTGCATTTGCTGCCCCCTAGCTGAGCTACTTTCACAACTGAAGTGAAATTCACAATTGAGCCTAAGTCTCCTCCTTCATATAGTTACATCTCACATTTTATCTTGGGTTGGAAGTGTTCAATCCATTAGGATGAGGGGCAGTGGGGTGTTCTTCAATCTACCACGCCATCTTCTTTTTCGATTGGCTCCACCAGGCATCTTTAAAGTGCAGTCCTAAACTCAACAATGCTGATTTTAATTTTACAAGCATAACTGGTAGTTCATAATCTCTGTTATTGCAACATGAAACAAAGCATTACCCCCCTGTATTTGGCTACTTGTCACTGTCGTAATTAAAAAAGACAGAAAAAGGATGATTCCCAGTAATCTTAAAACTTAAAATGACACCCAGATGACAAGCCTCTTTGCAGAAATGACACCGAGAACTCTACATACAAAACATGACCTCCAAATGTTATCAAAGTGCAGATACAACTCAAACTTCCCTGCAGAATTGACAAGGGGGGATATTCATATAACAAGGCCCCGCCAAACACCCAGAACTTCTTTCATGGCAAGCTCTACCACTAACTCAATGAAGGGAACAGGCCACACTTCTCACCGAGACAATTCTCTCAGCCATTTTGGTGTGACTAAGGACATTGAGTATCTTGTTTGGGAAATTAAGTTCCCTTTCAAGAAAAAAAAACTCAATTTCAGGGCACACATTTCCTGGAATGAAACATAAATCTATCCTCTCCGAATGTTGCTTAGCTGGCTAGCGACATTATATTGTTGGCGGATAAGTTTGATTCTATTGTAAAGTAGAAAAAAACGGATAAATATATATTTTTTCGTTTTCATCCATTACTACCTATCTCCATTTTTCCAAACAAATGATAAACAGAA
This sequence comes from Cinnamomum chago, assembly GCA_038049695.1. Classification (NCBI taxonomy): domain Eukaryota; kingdom Viridiplantae; phylum Streptophyta; class Magnoliopsida; order Laurales; family Lauraceae; genus Cinnamomum; species Cinnamomum chago. Next base: position 124,700,778 of record CP142451.1, read on the forward strand.
GTTTCTGACCTTTTCTATTGGTTATTTAAAAACTTAGCATGTTGAGCCTCTGCCGTAGCATTTGAAATTCTCTGGAACACAAATTCCTCAAATGTCTGAAGCCGGAGAAGCCTAAATGGCTCAGATCTTGCTATGTGACTCGCTGAGAAATGATTATATAAGCGAAAATATTTAAGATGGAGCCCAATCATTAGCCCATTAAATCAAATGGGTCAGATCAGGGCTGTCTTTGGCCCAACTGCAACGCAACCCTATCAAGTCATGAGTGGGGCTTTTGGCTTGAATGTTTGTTGTTTAGGGAAACAAGTTGGGCTTTGGGTAATTTCTGACCTATTAAAACCCTTAAATTTAGCGTTCTTTCTATTTGACAAGTCTGTTGCAGTTAAAAATGGGCTTGGACTGCTCATGAGCTATATCAGCTAGACCGACAAGGCTTAAACCTTTCTAAGAGTTACACAGTGTACATCCCGCTAAAAATTATGTGTTACCTTTTCTTTTTCCTGAATGGTATTTGTTTTAATGCCCTCTCTCTATCTTTCTCTATCCATATCACTTGACCCTTTATTTCTTAAACGGCCTTGTTTTAATGCCCTCTCTCTTATTCAGAATCTTTTCCATGTGCAGGATAAGTCATTGAATGGGGATATTTGAAGGTTCTGTAATGTTTAATGTGATGGTGTAATGTGTTTTTTTTTTTTCAATATTTGTGCGAAAGCGTCGTGGTGGGCTCTGATACCATTTATTTCTGAGAAAAGTGGCGCAGCGGAAATACCAGTGTTCGATGGTCTAGATACAAGATGCATGAACACATACGATCAAACCACACATATAAAGAAAGACACAGGGTTTACGTGGTTCACCCATTGAGGGGCACGTCCACGGGGGAGGAAAACAAGTAATTAACTATATAGGAAAAATACAAGAAGAGATATACTACATATGACATTCACTCACATTCTCAATTTCAGTGTTCACTCAATACCTCACTCCTTCTCTTATGTGGTGCGCGAAAGTGACAAAACACCACTTCATTTTGCCCCTCTTCTTTTTCCTCTCTTTCCACTGCATAGCCTTCCTCCTTTTATATGAGTTGTAAGGGGGACAAAGATGCACGCGGAAGTAATCCACTTGGTTGTTAACAACCCAAAGAGATTTGTGGCTTACAACCCAATGTGAGCTTCAAAATCTCATTTTACTGCATATTGGAGTCATATCTAGGGTCAGTGCACCACATACACATGGATTGAGTAGCTCTCAAAGTAGAAGTCAACAATGGTGGCCGGACTATGGTGGATTGAACCCCTATTTCCAACACAATATTCAAGGTTGGATTTGAGAATATTTTGTACATTTTTTTTGGCTTTTCTCAGAGTTGACAAAGCATTTGAATGCGTGAACAAACAGAGCCATATGATGCTCTCTCTCTCGTATATATATGCTTCTTTTTCAATGTTTGTTGATTTTGTTGTGGTTGGATTTTGTGTGTATATTTTGGTATTGGCTTGATCATTGTAATTAGGTAACTCTATTAATGTAGTTAAGTCAAATAAAGTTAATTTTGGAGAAAGAATAAAATATAAATAGGTTATGATTGTATTTTATTTTTAATTATTTGTTATGAAAATTTTTGACTTTTTTATGGAAAAGTGGAGTTTTTTTTATGTATTTTAGTGGATAAAGGTAGTTGTTTTTTTACTTTTTATATGAAAAAGATGGGGAGTTTTGAATAAAGTGCATTTGATATTACATCTTATCTGAAAAATGAAAACTTTATTTGACTTTAATTGTATTAGTAAAGTGCCAGACGGACGTCATGTGTTTAGAAGTGTCTTGTAAAATGTTTGTTTTCAAGGTAGATATATATTTTGAACATTTTTGTAGATCGAACCCAAATTGTGAAGCTCCAAAATCACTAGACATAGAATGTTTCAATAGAGTTGAATTTTCTGTATTTAACAGTTTTTACAAATTCAGACCCAAAACGTGGAGCCGCAGAATCAGTGGACATAGAATGTTTCTAGAGTTCAAAAACTTTCTACATTTAACATTTTCTGCAAATTCAGACCTAAAAAGTGGAGCCCCGGAATCCCACGCCATGAATGTCTCTATACTTGACTGCAATTTAAGAATTTTGTTTTGGAAGAGCTGATCGTATTCAATCTGTACATAGTGTTCGTTCCTGTATGCTTGTATGTTTGGGGCATCACAGGCTATTAACCTTTGGCCTATATTTTTCTTCAAACTGAGGCCCATCCCACAGTGTTGTTGATCATTCGTTCATCAGATGAGGCATACCAACGGATGAGCAATCGACAAAGCTCGACTCCAATAAGTAATCTCAAAGATTAAGTGGCCTCATGTTCTCTTCCCCCATATCAACAGCAGGAGATGTTTTCCTTGTGCCTCTGAAGCTACTAAAAGCAGCATTCCTGCTAAACCACTTACTACAAAGGATATTATGATTTGAAAAGCCATCCAAATTTTTTGTAGATTAGGCCTGGAATTTCTTCTATCATACATGTTGAACACTTCTAGAAATATTTCCACCAAAATGGCCCACCATAACATTCAAATGCATGAAATCATAGAAATCACAATTCATGTCATAGTTATCAAGACATCCCAAAACAGCACACTACAATCTGAACTACATGATAAAACCGTAGGGGCAAAAGGTGCAGCAGTCCTGTAGGTGTTCGCTGCTGCACATCCAACACTTTATATCGACGACAACTATAGAAGGAAAAAAAAAAAACCTGCTGGCAAACAACTAATTCTGCACTCCCATCAAGTTCACCATCAACTTCAACATCCAACATCAAGTTCAACATTCAATATCAATGCTTATCTCCCATTCACCCACTTAAAACATGCTCGTCTCCCATTCAACTTCAAGGCTTGTCTCCCATACTCCCTGATGCACTGAACATTCAATAGAAAAAAATTTATAAGTAAAACCTGATTTGGATTGAGAAGAGAGGAGGGAATTCAGATAATGGTGTATATAAAGAAATGGGGAATAATTCAGACAAGGGATTGGTGACTTTACAGTTCTTGAAGGAAAAAATAATGGTTAGATTAAAATATAAAGGAAACAGAGCAGAAAAAAATAATTTGCATATTAAGACAACCAACAAAGAGAGATGTGCCGGGGTGCTACTCTGTCCAACTTTTTTATGGAGATTTTTCTTCTCTTTTCAGTAGTTTCTCATAGACTCCTTGTATCATTTTGCACTTTGCTAGAGGAAAAAGAATTCACGCACAACACATTCAAACAGCCTTATCAAATGAATCTATTTATTTCATGGAATTAGAGCCAATACATTCAAATGTGGCAATATGTTTGTATGAAATAGGAAAAATGAGAATTTATTGTGAGATCCACGTATTCACTTACATGGAATTGGAATACACAATTAATTGTCAAATGAGCCTATTTGTTTGCACGTAATTAGAATAAATAAAAACTTATTATAAGATGGGTTTCTTTATTTGCATAGAAGTATGGGCTCGTTTGTTTCCATGCAACTGAAATAATTTTTTTTCTTGTTATTTTATCTTATTCTTCTTTCTCTTAATATCTCCAAAATGTCACGATATAATCCAAAAAAATATTATTTCAGTTATACATTACAATATAGCCATGATATAATCAAAATTCTGCCTAGATTGGGTTTTAGATGAAACAGACCAATCCATCCGATCCTGCTCTTGTTAATTAACTTAGTCAGTAATTTGGTTACCCTCAAGTCGAGAGGTGACACAGACAAGTTGCACCTTAAGCCCAATAACCTTTTAAAAAACCATGAACATAAAATGAAAAAAGGCCTTAAAAAAGAAAAAGCTTAGTTCCATAAATCTATAATTTAAGATGTTGTGTTTCATTTTATTAAAAATGAATTTAAGCTATTATAAATACCAACATTTATATAAAAAGTGAAGTTGATTTTCTTAAAACAAGTGCAAAATGTCCTTTAAAGTTTAAAGCGACTCTCACAGGGTTTTCTAATATTAAAATAGAAAAAAAAAGTGCATTTAGGGTCTGTTTGGGAAGGGGGGAATGGGAGGGAGGAAAAAAATGGGGGGAAAGTGGAGGGAAAGTGATTTTGGGGGGTGTTTGGGAAGGGGGGAGGGAAAATGGGGGAGGGGGAAATTGAGGGAAAAAATGCCCTTTTTCCCTCAAAAATTTCCCCTCCAAAACAGGGGGGAAAATGAGGGGAAAGTGATGAGAAAGTGATAAAATGACTAAATTGCCCTTATACTCTATTTGAATTTTTTTGAAAAGCAAGAGTGAAATATTCTTTATCTTTGTACCTCACAAACAAACAAAATTATACTTTTTCACTTTCCTTCCTCTTACTTTTTTACTTCCCAAACAAGAGTTTTCCCTCCCCTCTCCTTCATTTTCCTTCCCCCTCAAATTTTCCCTCCCCTCCCAAACGGAGCCTTAGAGCCTTCAAACCATGTGAGACTGCCATTTCTTAGGTGCCTTGTATGGTGACTCGATTCACCACCTACCCAATCCGAGTCAACTCGAAATCAGATGTTTTTTAGAACTATGTAACGGCTAAGATTTGATATGGGGGGGCATCATATCAACAAAATAAATAGTAAAACAGTGGGCACCAGATGTATGTATCCAAGTGGAGGATATGGAACTTTCATTATTTACCATACACAGCAAATATGCATATGTCAACCATCACATGTCATACCTGGACAACACACACACAACTGTCTGATAAACAGCCACCTGGAGAATTGTTGAATTAATTCTAACGCAGGTGCCTACTACATAAATTAAATAACACATGTTTAACTTGTCCATTTCAAATTTGAGAATATGAAGCAAAACGAGGTAAAAAATTCAGACTGATGAGAGAACGGAGCGGAACACCTGGTCTAGAAGAAATTTCCGAGGCTTGAAGTTGCGGATCGTATCTCCATTTCTTCTACTCTTTTTTATCTGAATCGGCCGTATGATTTCCAATGCTTCAGATTTTGCGTATATTGGACGTATTCCTTGTCTGTTTGGATGTAGGTAAATTAAAATAAAATGAAATGAAACATGAAATCGAGAGAAAATATAAATATGAAGGTAAGAGTTGTCATTCCATGACCATACCATGATCTACTCCGTCATCAATATCAATGCGCGGGATGTGGGATATTTTGCACCAGCCCTCTCCTTTCTCTTTCTCCAGCCGCTCTGTTAAAAGCGGACACCTTTGGATCGATAACCTTTCAAGTGCGGTAATGTGTTGCAGATTTGGTAAAGGCCTCAACTGTGGGCAATCCCAGATATCGAGTCTACGGAGTGATTTGAGTTGTTCAAATCCGTCAAACAGAGATGACAATTGTTCGCAGCCCCAAATCCTTAGGGTCTGAAGAGCTTTGAGTTGCCCTAACTCTTCTGGCAGAGATGACAAAATTTCACAGTTCTCGATGTGCAGAGTCTGCAGAGCTTTGAGTTGCCCTAACCCTTCAGGCAAAGATGACAAAATTTCGCAGTTCTTGATGTCTAGAGTCTGAAGAGCTTCGAGCTGCCATAGCCCTTCAGGCAGAGATGACAATCTTTTGCAGTCCATGATGTGCAGAGTTTGGAGAGCTTTGAGCTGCCCTAGCCCCTCAGGCAGAGATGACAATCTTTTGCAATTCTCGATGCGCAGAGTCTGAAGAGCTTCAAGATGCCCTAGCCCCCTAGGCACAGATGACAATCGTTTGCAGTTCAAAATCATCAAAGTCCGAAGAGCTTCGAGCTGCCCTAGCCCCTCAGGCAGAGATGACAATCTTTCACAGTAATTGATGCTCAGAGTTCGAAGAACTTTGAGCTGCCCTAGCCCCTCAGGCAGAGATGACAATTGTAGGCAGTTAAAGATCCATAGAGTCCGAAGAGCTTTGAGTTGCCCTAGCCCCTCAGGCAGAGATGACAATTGTTTGCAGCCCCAGATCTCCAAAGTCTTCAGAGTTTCGAGCTGCCCTAGCCCCTCAGGCAGAGATGACAATTGTTCGCAGCTCTCGATGCTCAGAGTCTGAAGAGCTTTGAGCTGCCCTAGCCCCTCAGGCAGAGATGACAATTGTTCGCAGCTCTTGATGCTCAGAGTCTGAAGAGCTTCGAGCTGCCCTAGCCCCTCAGGCAGAGATGACAATTGTTCGCAGCTCTTGATGCTCAGAGTCTGAAGAGCTTTGAGCTGCCCTAACCCCTCAGGCAGAGATGACAATTGTTCGCAGCTCTGGATTCTCAGAGTCTGAAGAGCTTTGAGCTGCCCTAGCCCCTCAGGCAGAGATGATAATTCAGGACAATGGAAGATTTTAAGAATGTGTAGTGATTCAAGCAGTCCCCATCCATCAGAGGGTAGTGATTCGCAAGAGAATCCATGAATCTGTAAAGTCATGAGAGTGGGGAGGTATGGTAGTGGGTTAGACGACATCCCTCCAACATTTTTTAGAGTCAAATGTAGAAGGTGCGGGAGTGGATTGTCCTGCGCCCAAATAACTTCGCTGCAATTTTCAATAGTTACTTCCCTTAGGGCCCGTTTGGTAAATTTACTAATAAAGTCAAGTTAAGTTAAACATCCCATCAAAAACACTTTTTACAAAAATTCCCTCCATCTTTTCCAAAAAAAGTCAAAAAGCAACTACATTTACTCACTAAAAGACAAAAAATCTACATTTCCCCATACAAAAAGTCAAAAATATTCCATTCCAAACAACTAAAAACAATATATCATCATAACTTACTTATATTTTATTCATTCTTTTCATTTCACTTCACTCCACTTTATTTTAAAAGTAAATTATCAAACGGGCCCTTAGAGTAGTGGGGAGGCACTCGAGCGTTGCCTTCAGCTTCTTGCAATCCGTAATTTTCAGTTTTTCAAGAAATGGCATCACCTCTCCATATTCCCGTGTCCTTGCATCGGCATTCCCGTAAAACCAACCGTCAACCACTTCATCAGCTCCAATTATTTCCAGATATTTAAGTGAATGCAGTTCTCCAAGGCCTGGCAGTAGTATACACTTCCTGCAGTTCTCCAGCACGACTTTAACTAGACTGGAAAACTTTGAATCCTGCAACCAACTGGGAAACTTGGAACCTGCATAGTTTTTTATCTTCAACTCTTTCAGGTTTGAATGAGGGGGTCTGAGGCCTTCCAGTATGCTATTCATCCTTTTCATCTCATCATCTCCTAACATTGTCCACTCTTCATCGCTCTTGTCGTTACAAGATAAAGACAAAACATGAAGGTCGCTCTTCATGTGCAGTTTTGCTTCACTAGCATCAGTCACATTCATTACCCTCTCCAAATTTTTTATCTCTAATTTCCCTCCAAGAAGATTGAGTTCTTTTAGTTCTCCAATCTTACATCCTCCGTTCTCATCTCCCACGGGGAACTCGCACAATGTTCGAAGGGAAGTCAGCCTCCCAAGCCCATTCGGTAAAACTGTGAGATTAGTAGTTTCTTCAATTTCAAGATGCCGCAGTTTAACCATTTTGCGTATACCACTTGGCAGTCGACAAAGTCTCTTGCAGTAATTAAGTTTCAGAGTTTGCAGATTGCAGAGATCAGACACAGATTCAGGCAGCTCTGTGATCTTTAACCAGCTCAAATCAAGATACCTTAGGTGTTTTAGTTTTCCTAAGGAACTCGACAAATTTTTTATCTTAGTTCCCCTTAAATCTAGAGCTCTAAGAAATTTCAGATGGTTGAATAATCTTTCAGGGACTTCCTTAATTCTTGATGATCGAAATAATAAGAGTGTGCGCAGACGTTCTGCACTGCACAGTGGAGATTGAATGGATGACGTACCATCATTCACAAGTAATGACAGATGATGACATTTAACAGAAGATAATTCTGAATCTCCAGCCTCCATGCTACAGTACTCACCGGAACTGACAGATGTTGCAAGATCATGAACAAGATCGTGCATCTTACATCGAACAATGTTCCCGTATTCATCTTTCTTTGCATCTTGAAACAATGAACGTGTCAATAAACTATCAAAATACATTCCACCAGTTTCTTCAGTGACATCTTCCTTTGCTTTCTTAGACTTAATGAGACCATGAGCCATCCATAGCTCGACTAATTCAACCTTTTTAATCAGATGATCTTTTGGAAACACTGAGCAAAAAGAAAAGCATCGTTTCAAATAGAGTGGCAAATTATAATAGCTCAAGAAGAGAGCTGGTAAAATGCCATCTATATCCCATTCCCATATTTCGCTTTTTAAGATGTGATCCCAATACCACTTTTCCCTTCTACTACGCAAAAGACTCCCTAGTGATTTTACAGCAAGCGGTACACCTTTACACCTCTTTAAGATTCTCTCACCTGTGGCTATCAGCTCCTGACTATCTTTGTCTTCTGCTCCTTCGAATGCTATGGATTTAAATAGTTTCCAACAGTCTGGATCAGATAAAACGCCCAAATCATGGCTGTGATGCGTTTTCATTGCTTTTCCAACTTCACCACTACGAGTGGTAACCAAAATCTTGCTTCCTGGTGCAGCACCCATAAGTGGAACTCTCAGTTTTTCCCATTGCGTACCAGTTTCATCCCAAACATCATCCAGCACAAGCAAAAACCGCTTCTTATCAATAGCTTCACGAAGATTGCGTTGCAGAGTGTCCAGGTCTGGGTTATTGGACGTAGACCCACACCCACCCATGGATTTAATAACTTTTATTGCAATGCTTTTCACATCAAAAGGATCTGACACACAGACCCAAATTCTCTTTTCGAAATGTGCCATCACTCTGTCATCATTATAAATTAGTTGAGCAAGAGTGGTCTTGCCCAATCCGCCCATACCAACTATTGAAACAATGGAAACTGATTTCTCCTCACTAAGCAGTTGTTCAATTATACTCTGTTTAAAGTCATCTCTGCCAAAAATCACTGATTCATCGATTAAAGAACCGGTTTCACGTTCTTCCTTGTTAGGTGCTAACCTGACTTCACGTGTATTAAGTACTCTTAAATTGAAACGGTTCTTTTTTATTGAAATTTCACTGAGTTTCTTTGTTATTTCCTTTATCCTCTCTCCAATGTCATACTGTAACTTGACTTGCTTGCAAGTTTGGAGAGGAGAGGGAAAGAAAAACCGCATCATCCAAGATTGGAGAGGAGAGGGAAAGGAAAACCGGGGAAAGGAAAACCGCATCATCCAAGATTGGAGAGGAGAGGGAAAGGAAAACCGCATCCACTTAGGATGATGAGTCTCATCTTTATCTTCTTGTAATACGAGAGCATCTGTCACCCATTCATCCAGTATGTCCTCCACCTCATACGCCACTTCTTTGAGCTCCCACAGCCAACCTTGGACCCGCTCGTCCATCACTCGATGGCTCTCAGCATCCTCCAGCACAGCTTGAATGTCCAAAAATGTGCTTTCAAGTTCCTCAACCTCATTCTTCACTTCAAACAGCGAGCTCAACCGATCTTTGGCTATGGAACACAACTCTTCCACAACAAATGACACGAGTGCATCTGTTGCCATGCTATCTTTCTCTAGTGTGTAAGCTGCTTCACTTGGTCCTGAGCTACATAGGCAATGGAACATCTATTAGCTTGAGAAGCTGAAAATCTTTCTTGTCTTGTTGCAAAAGAATAACAAGTAAAATCACATTCCGTAGTACAGGCAACTGACCTAATATATTTTAATAAACTAGAGGAGACATTAGACCTCACTTTTCATTCTTAAGCCATCCACTTGCCTTTTTTTAACATTGGTTGGATTTTTTTCAAAAAAAAAAAAAAAAAAAAGAAACATAACGAATAGATCACAATTCAGTCATATTTTTGGGTTGCTTAAGTAGATGTACATCCAGTCATCTTAGGTATAAGATTATTACATCCCACGGTAAGGATGGCTATGTTTCAATCCAGATTGATTATCAGATTTGATATCGGATTATTAAACTTTTGGATCGCAATGGAAGACAAGCAAGATTCTAACCGGCTAAATAAAATATAAACCAAATTTATGCAAGCTCTTTGATAATGTGACCCACTAAAAACAGATTTTCAAACTGGATCGATATAAACCAGATAGCTGATGGCTGGTGGAATACCGATCTAGGTAGCCCTATTAAATAGCTCATAGTTTTTATAATGGAAAATTTACGTTGATCTATCCTATGAAATTATAAGCTTTACTAAACTTTAAAGTGCTTTATATGTTATATATTAATACTTACTTTACAAGGCATTTATCAAATTCCATGCGCCCCACTATCTTAAAACGTGAGAGGCTATGAGTTTTTAAAATAGATGGGCCCACTGGGTGATTTACAAGTGGGTTCCGAGATATGAAAATTTGATGGGAACTTTGGAAATGAAATTCAAGTTCATATCAAAGTTTACATGTGATGACAGGGAAAGGAACCGGATCCCCTGCGGGCAAATCCTCCAAAGTCTGTATAGTCCTCTCTGACTGTCCATCTGTCTGTGGATGATAAGCAGTACTAAACCGAAGTTTAGTCCCCATCGAACTCTGAAATGACTGTCAAAATGAGGACACAAACCGACTATCCCGATCGGAGACAATCGAGACCGGTATTCCATGCAATCGAGTCACTTCCTTGACAAACAATCTGGACATCTCGCTAAATCTCATATCTTCCATTTCCAAACAGGGGATCCCTGTTTGGACCAAACAGGGGCCTCCACGTGGGGGGGTGGAGGAAAGAGAGATTGACTTTTTTCTCTCCTCCGCCCCCCTTCCGTCCTCCCACGTGGAGGCCCCTATTTGGTCCAAACAGGGATCCCCTGTTTGGACCAAACAGGAGATCCTTATCCACAGGGAAAAGAGGAGTAGGTGGCGTGTCTCTATCCTTCTTTAGCTACTTTGATAAAGAGAATAATGACGCGCGGGGACAATGTCCCCAACGTGGGAAACAAACATTGACTAGCAAGTCTAGCATTAAGTATGTGATGGAGACACTCAATCACATCTAAGCTGGCATTTTTAACTTTACAAACCAAACTTTTCAATCGCTACGGTAATTCGATGAAAAATAAAATATAAATGGATTACGATCGTTTTTTTTTTAATTATAAAATTATTTTTAATTTTTTTTATTAAAAAGTGATTTTTTTTATATTTTAGTGGATAAAGGTGATTGTTTTTTATTTTTTATTTTAAAAAAGAAGAAGGGAGTTTTGAAATAAAGTACTTTTGATGTAACATCTTGTCTGAAAATCAGAGGCTTTACTTGACTTTTAGTATATAAGTAAAATACCAAACTAGCCCAAACGAATTTAAGATGATAGGGGTTTTGGGGACATGATTAAATTATTATTTTTTTTGCATTTATAAATATCTTATTCTTGTTTAGATGCAATAATTTGAAAGGTATCAAATAACTTTTGAGAACTCTTAGCTACTGTTTGGTTAGTGTTATTTATGAAAGGAATTGGGTGTGTTGGAGATTTATGATATGATGTGACATCGTATTTCCTAGGTATTATAAATGTTTTGTTTGTTGTAATAATTCAAAATTTTAAACCACATAAAAAGACATATTTAGCCCTGAATTTCAGCATTCCAAAAGCTAGAAGGGGGTTAAACATTTAGAATCCTACTTTAGGAATAACATTTGAAAATTTTAAAATTCTTCTAGACAAAGAACCCTTAGTCTGTGTTCCTCGCTAAAGCCAGCGTGTAAAAGCTATTAGTGATTTCTCAGACGGTTGCAAATTAGAATTTCAACTTAAAACAGGAAAAAACCCCATTAAAAAGATTATAGATATAAATAATAAGAACCCATTTGGTTGAGTTTATTTATGATAGGAATCTCATAGGAGTTCCTCTTATCAGGAAGTCATGACAAAATGGTAAAGGATGTCCCAGGAAATTCAAATTTTCATATTTGTTTGGGTTTCAGTGGTTGGAATTTGTACCCAAGTAAAAATCACTTAGGGCACGTTTGTGTATACATCCTTTTTTCGGAAAGGGTAAATTGTCACATCAGCAAATTCTATAGAAATGAAAATTTCGGAAAAAGATTTCCGTAGAATTTAGAAATTTATGTTTGGTGCAAAAAAAATTGGTGCTAATATTGTTTGGTGCGACTGGGCGACTGTGGATTTCCCCATTGAATTGGTGCTAATGTTGTTTGGTGCGGCTGTGGATTTCCTATAGAAAATTAAATTTTCTTATTTGCTGAAATAATTTTTTGCAGAAAAATAACATAACATGTATATTATTTATTCAACATCAAATAACTAATTATTTAAAGAATTAAAAAATGAAAGAGTAGTAGGGTTTTGGGTTGAAATGGACAAGAGGGAGAAGTTTTCCAAGAAAATCCATTTCTCATACCTCCATAGGAAACCCATTTCCGTTATTATTAAGGAAAATACTGACGGGGCAGGAAAACAATTCCGCGGAATTGTTCCGCACCAAATGCCGGAAAAATAGAGTTTCAGCGGAAAACTGTCCACTTTTCCATGAAAAAGTGTTACACAAACATGCCTTTATCGCCCATTGATTTCTCTTATCGCCCAAGTGAATTGCTCTAAAACTGAGAATGCACTATTTAAAATTCTACTTATTGAGAAACAAAATCATTAAAATTCTCCAAACGCTCCCACAGCATACCTCCAGATGCTCGGTACTAAGTTACATAGGCAAAGTAACATCTATTTGAACGAGAAGCTGAAAATCTTTCTTGACTTGTTGGGAAAGAATGAATAGTAAAACCACACTGTACAGGCAATTGACCTTGTATATTTTACTAAACTAGAGCAGATGTGAGTCCTCACTCATTATGTTTAAGGATTCTTAAGCTATTAACTTGATTAATTAGAAAAAAACACCTATAATAAATTATTTAAGCTTTTTATTGTTTTGGCCAGCACAGGAATGGACAAGTGGCCGAGAATACGAAATACCATTAGTAGTTTGAAATACCCAATTATAAATGCTCATTTTTTAAAACGTTAACATTGTATTATGAATCCAGGCTAATTGGGACATACAGGCAAAATGAGATTAATTTGGTATTAAATATCAGAGATAATTTCAGTGCATATAATTTTCCTATTGAATCATTAAAATATTACTAATTAATTGTCAGTCGTATGACCAACTTTCAAAATATCGGCATTATCCCGGTACATATCATTGCATAGAAAACAAAATGAAAAAAAAAAAGGAAGAAAAGAAATAGTCGTACCTGTTGAGGAGTGGGCTCCCCGAGGGATTTAATAAAAAAAGTAATTATGCTGCCTCAAGATAATAGTATGAATGGTAAGGCTGAAAAAGAATTAATACCGTATTAGAGCAGTGTTAGAACAGCGTTGCTAGGTTTGGATTCAGAGGCGGACCCAATATGTAAATACCTGGGGCGGTCGCCCCAGGTCAAAAGCCATATTCCTCTTGAAATAGTGTTGGGCCTTGGCCCAAGCCCCACATCAGAAGGATCCATGCCCCAGGTCAAGAAGGGAGAAGTGGAGAAATAGTGTTGGGCCTTGGCCCACGCCCCACATCAGAAGGATCCACGCCCCATGTCAAGAAGGGAGAAGTGGAGAACGAAAAAAAAAAAAAACTCAATCCTCTTTGGCTCCGCTCTTCTGCTCTTCCCCCTTCCCTCTTCCGCTCTTCCAACCTACCCTCTTCCTTTGAGGCTGGACGATTCAGGTAAATCTCTCTCCCTCTCTCTGTAGCTTCTCTCTCCCTCTCCCTCTCCCTCTCTGGCTAGGGTTTGTACAGTTTATTCTCTTCTTTTCCTTCCTCTCTTCCTCCTTTGCACATTAGGGTTTATGTTTTAGTTTTCTTTTTTCATTTGAAGTGATGATCTCAGATTCTCAATGCCCTCTTTTCTATTAAAAATGAAAAAAGGGTGATTGAGATTTGAGAAGAATATGTTCTCTCTCTGTCTCTCTTTCTCTGATTGGAAGGGTTGGGTCCGTTGGGAGTTGAGGGAGCCAGGGAGGGAGAGGAAATTTAATTTATAAAGGGTGAAGAAGGAGTCTAGTTTGTAATCTGTTGCTTTTATTGAGTTTTGGAGAAATGCATTTGTTTGAGCTTCCGATGTTTACAGAATTTTCGTGTCTCTGACTCTGGGTGATTTCTTTTTTTTTTTTGTTTTTGAGTCGATCAATTCATGTATATTTTGCAATTGAAATGTGGGTTCTGGTTCTTATCTTGTGGGTTTTAGTTTGCCTTTACTTCTAGTTCTTATTGCAATTTCTGTTTTCTCTAATTGAAAAATGTTGGCCTTTTCATGAATCGTATTTCATCTTTGGATGGGTTGAATTGTATATTCACCTTTAATTGAATGTGGGTTTTGCTTCTTCTTGATTGCAAAATGAGATTCAACAACAGATTTGGAAGTTTCTTCATCGAAGACATAAGAGTAGGGTGTTCTGATCATAGCTTGAGTTAGTCAATCAAAGAACTCTAAGTTCTTCAATACAGATGATTTATAAATCACCAACATGCAGAAATCAAGATTACTTTGCATGGCATGGGATCACCAATTCAGTACGGTTGGTTTGACACGGTTCAATCTCTGCCTGCTGATTGTAGGAGCTTGTAGCTGGCAGCATGGATCTGAATTTAATAATGGATAATATGTGGGCTATCCTTGTGCTTGATGGATCCAGTCTTGCCCTTGCATCTGCTTCGACCACCACCAAATTAGGTTGAAAAAAATATCACAGTTGGGCTAGCATTTCAGAAGCGCACACCAGTTAGAATGAAGAGCCCCATATGGGTTGATGCCAATAATGGGCGAGGCAGGGATCAAAGGTTGGCCAATTAAACTCCAGTTGGACTACATAGTTTGACCTTGTTTTAACACATTCTTTTTATTGAAAATCATTCGATAGAATCATGGATAGTAGTTTGATCAATGTTAAACCAGAAAGCATCAATCCACTTGGTGTGTGCATGTGGAATCAAACCAGAAAGCATCATTCCACTGGGCAGGCGCACTGTTTGCTTGTCTAAAAGCAAAAACCTGGGAGTTCTTCCCCATTTTGATGTGGGAGACTTCTGCTGCCACTGCTGGTTTTTGTGCACAGTGCATATAATCTATGTCGAACTTGCTGAATGAGTTTCTTCTGTTACTCGATTTGTGATTTGGGCTTTCTATCCTTTTATTCATTATTTATTGTTTGTTTTGGGTTTTAGCCTTTTTTTGGGGGGTGGGGGTGGTTTATGTTTGTAAGTTTATGTGTGTTTAATTTGTAAATTGCAAGTGGAGTATTTTATTGTATCGTTTTGAAACATGGTAAGTGAACTTCTTTGAAATTTTGTGTAATGTCTTGTTGAAATGTTGGTTGTTTCAGGTCCGAACCTTAATTGCATTTGGGTTTTTTTTTAATCACGTGAGGATTTTATTGAACATGGTTTTCATGTTTTCAACCAATTTTCTTATTTACTTTACTTTCTTTAGTTCTCTTGCGTGCAAGTTTCTTTTTGTTGTGGATGGTTGATTTCTATATTAAGGAGTGGCAATTGTAATGGGATTGGATGAATTGGGTATTCGGGTTTTGTGGTTTGATCAAGCAGATATAAAAACTGAACAAACATAAAGATAGCATTATCTAAGGGATGTGTCTTGATCTATGTTTAAGCTTTAACTACTTATTTCTTTTTTTCTTTTTTTATTTTGGAAACATTATTCTTGGCCTGTAATATGATGTTTATGATAATGCTGATAATGTTCATCTATAAATTATAAATACAGGTGCTCTCATTTGGATTCATATGATTAAGGAACTGTTTGGAGCTTAAGGAAATAATAACGAGGTACTAATTTTTACATGATAATGTGTATTACTTCTTTAGAGTTTCTTTATTGTTGTTGTAGTTTGCTTATCAAATTTTGTGCTAATTTCTTGAGGATTCGCGATTTGGGTGTTGTCGTTTAAAAATTTATTTACAAATCAGGTGTTAGTAGTAGGATTCTTTATAAAAAAAAAGAAATTGTTTAAAATCAAGTCTTTAACCTATGTTATAAATGGTGATTATTGGTTGTTGGCGATGATTTTGATGTAATTGACCTTATCTTTGAATCAGATATGGAAAAATATTACAAAAAACAATCAACTACCAATCCACCATCTCCGATTCCAAAGAATGACAAGAATGATGAAATGCCATCATCCTCGAAGAAAGGGCGTGTAGAGGTTAACTTGACTAATCTTCCTGCGGATCCTGGGTTACGGAATCCAATCTCAAGCTATCATCCTATGGATAGGGACCAAGTCCGAAGAGCATATTTACAAAAGGGCCCTTGTCAGCCTCGTGACCATAAGTTTCCTTATTCGGGGTGTGGACAAGATAAGAGGCGATTTAATCCTCTTTGGTTTAAGGATTACGGCAGTTGGTTGGAGTACAGCATAGAAAAAGATGCTGCATTCTGCTTGTGTTGTTATCTTTTTGGGGAGGAAACGCGTTATGATACTTTTATATCTCAAGGATTTAAAAGTTGGAGGAAAAAAGAAAGAATTGAAAATCATGTGGGAGGCCCGAATAGTGTTCATAATCAAGCATATGAGAAGTGTCAGAACTTATTGAATCAAGAGCAACACATTGAGACGATTATTATCAAGCAATCAAGTCAAGCTCGAACAGATTATCGAATCCGTTTGAAGGCTACACTTGCTTCTGTTAGATTTCTTTTGCGCCAAGGATTGCCTTTTCGTGGTCATGATGAATTTGAAGATTCAAACAATATGGGTAATTTCCTTGAGCTTTTGCAAGTACTTGCCGATCAGAATGAAGCTATTAAAAGAGTTGTATTGGAAAATGCTCCTGAGAATCTAAAATTGACCTCCCCTAAGATTCAAAAAGACATTGTGAATGCGGCTGCTATAGAAACCACTCAAGCTATCATATCCGAGCTTGGAGATGCACCATTTTCTCTTTTGGTGGATGAATCTAGGGATATCTCTATCAAAGAGCAAATGGCAGTAGTTATACGCTATGTGGATAAGCGGGGATGTGTGATTGAGCGGTTTTTAGCCATAGAACATGTTGCAGACACTAAAGCTCAATCACTTAAGCTGGCCATCGAAGCTATATTTTCTAGGCATGGATTGAGCATGTCAAGTTTGCGTGGACAAGGATATGATGGGGTTGCTAATATGAAGGGTGACCTTAATGGACTGCAAAGGCTCATTCAGAATGAGAATCCCACCGCATTCTATGTTCATTGTTTTGCACATCAGCTTCAGTTGACACTCGTTGCTGTTGCAAAAGATAACAATTTCATCGATGCTTTCTTTGAGTCGGTTTCTATGGTGTTGAATGTCGTTGGAGGCTCTTGCAAACGTCACGACATGCTCCAAAATATACAAGCTGCTAAGGTCGTTGATGCTCTCGATTCGGGTGAACTTGAAAGTGGACGGGGTTTGAATCAGAAGACTGGCCTCAAGAGGCCGGGAGATACACGTTGGGGCTCGCATCATGATACATTGATTAACTTGCTACTCATGTTCTCCTCAGTGGTTGATGTGCTTGAAATTATCTCAGATGATGGTACGAGTGAACACAAGGGCTCTGCCACTAACTTATTGAGTGTATTGGATAATTTTGATTTTGCATTTAAATTGCATTTGATGAGAGATATATTGGGGATCACCAATGAATTATCAAAGTTATTGCAGAGAAAAGATCAAAATATTATCACTGCCATGGAACTAGTGAGAATGTCGAAACAACGATTGCAAATGATGAGAGATGATGGGTGGGATTCTCTCATAGTTGAAGTCCATTCATTTTGTGATAAACATGAAATCATCATTCCCAATATGAATGATATGTTTGTTGGCCGAAAGCGATCACGACGTAAAGCTGAATTGACAAATCTTCATCATTTTCAAGTCGACATATTCTATGCTACTATTGATTTGCAACTTCAAGAGCTCAACCGCCGCTTTAATGTGGTGAACACCGAGTTGCTTCTTTGTGTGGCATGCTTGGATCCAAGTGATTCATTCTCTGCTTTTGATAAGAAAAAATTGATCCGGCTCTCTCAATTATATCCAAATGATTTTTCAGACTTAGATCGGATGAGACTGGATAGTCAGCTTTCAAATTATATCACCGATATGCGCGCCAATAGTATGCTTTTTGGAGTGAAAGGAATTAGCGGCCTTGCTCAGAAGATGGTTGAAACAAAAAGGGACATTGCATATCCTTTAATTTATTTGCTCTTGAAATTAGCACTAACCTTACCAGTTGCCACTGCTACTGTTGAGAGGGTATTTTCTGCAATGAAAATCGTTAAGAATCGACTGCGCAATCGAATGGAAGATGAGTGGATGAATGATTGTTTGCTTGTGTATATTGAAAAGGACGTATTCAATAGCATTGATGATGAGGCGATTATGCAACGCTTTCAAAACATGAAGAGCCGTAGAGGGCAATTGTAAAAAACTTTGTTTTGGGGTTGAAATGATTTTTGATGAGAGAAGTATATGTTAGTTGATGTCCAATCATTAACATGTACTTCTTTCTTCGGGTTGATACCTGAATTTTTTGGAGGTTGTGAACCCTTTCTTTTTGGGGATGATTGTTTTGCCCTCATTTTTTGGGAGACTTTTTTGTTTTCAGTATACTTCTCTTATACTGTAAATTTTGGAGAAATGAATAGTCCTCATTTCAAACAAGAAATATATAAAGTTGATGTAGTTAAATATTTTGCGTCTATTTACATGGAATACTTTTTTTTCTTTTGTTACTGTTGATGTGAAAAAATTCTAGCTAAAGTTTAGCCCCACCTAAACGAAAATCCTGGGTCCGCCTCTGTTTGGATTAGTGAGTGGGAGAGTTCTTTTTTGGTAAAACTGAAGGAGAGTGTTGAGGTTAGCTTAAGAAACTTAATAATAATACCTGACGTGCTTCTTTCCCTACTTCTCTCATTTCTCTTCTTCTGTTCTTCCCTTTCCTCTTCTCTTTCCCTTCCTCTCCAGTCTCCGGTGATGAAAAGAAATGGGTCTCACCTCTTTCTTTTCCTTCAGTCCCACCCTATCTGAAGCAATTAACATTTAACACAGGAGGAAAACATAAAAACAAGATCCTTTGAGTTTCCTACGATGAATTCATGTGATCTCGAGTGCTAAGGAGGACCCAGTGTCCCCAACGTGGGAGACACATGACTAGCACTGCAAGCACCACCGCACCTGCTCTGTTCTGTTTTGTTGGTGGCTGTTTTCTCCTGCTCTGTTCTGTTTTGTTGGTGGCTGTTTTCTCCTGCTCTATTTTGTTTTGCTGGTGGTTTCTTCTCCTCAGTTCAGCTGGTGTGGGTTCTAGATGGCGGTTGGTGGCTGCTTTGGCTGTGGCCCAAGCTCTCCTTCTTTGCTTTCTGGCTGCTGTTGCCTCCCCATCTGGTTTATGCTTTTGGTGTTGTCTCTGCGCTGGCAGTGCAGTATTGTTCTGTGCAGGCTGAAGAGTCCCTGAGGTTCGGTCTCTCTTGTGGTTTTTTCTTTGGCCAGTGGCCCTTTGTATAGTGTTTTGTCTAGGTTGGCTGGCCCTGAGGTTGCCTTTTTGTTAGCCTCCTCTCTGGCTGGTCTGCCCCTGCTTCTTTGGGGTATTTTGCCCCCTCCTTTTCTTTAATACAAATTTACCATACAGCAAAAAAAAAAAAAAAAATACTTAATTGATACACAAAACTCAAGTGAAAATTAAAACAGATGGAAAATTGCAAGATACGGACATCTGTTTTGGGTTATTACTATCAGTTTCAACTCCCAAGTGCTTAGATTAACTGTGTGGATTTGTCACCTCTCAATTGTTGACATCGTTTCAATCTTCATGGTAATCATAGTTTTGTAGTGGAAACCTAGTGGAAACTTTGGGCCTCATTCCTTATCCAAATTTTATCAAGAGAATTGGGATGCTGGCCTCCTTTTTTTGACATGATATGATAGTTCGTCCCTGATATTTAACATGTTTGATAGCTTTAACCCAAAATTTAACGTTTTAGCCCTTTAAAAGGTCTCAAATGACCTAGTGAGACTCATGCAATTCCGCTCTCTATGCCTTTTTATGGGGTTTCAAAAGCTCCACCAAGAGGAGGAATTTAGAATTTCATCTCAAATGGTCGACTTTTGTAGAATTTGAAATTCTTCCGGACATAAATTCCTAAAATTGTGATAAGGAAATATGCCCTTAGCGTTATGTAGAATCTACTGCAAAAGCCGTTGTTTTTGGAGCTTTTCCATATCAATTAAATGTACAGCTAGGTATAGTCTTTGAGGTGTTTTATTAATTAAAGGATCACCTTTTTATTTTCTTTATTTTTTTTTTTTTTTGCCAACCATCCTTCTTGAAATGCCTTCTTTCCACATTGATTGTTTTTTTTAAAAAAAAAAACTATAACAAATTTTTGCTTCGTTGAATAGAAAGTTACCCAGATCACAATTCATTCATATTTATGGATTGCTTGAGTAGATATGCAAACTCTTTGATATGGTGACCCACTAATAACATATCAACAAACTAGATGGCTATAATTCAGATAGTTGATCACAGGTGGAATACAGATCTAGGTAACCCTGGCCTGTAAATAGTGGTGGATTTAAGATTTTCATTTAGATGGGGCAGATAATGGTCAATTGAAAATTTCTACTTTTATTTTTTTTGCTAAACATTTTTCACCTAAATAATAGCAAAAGAGGAAATATATTACATTTAAACATATAGACACAAATATACTTAATTACATCTGCCAACATTGATTTCTCTCAAACTTACATTATCCGGTTTCACACAAACTTTTATGTCAAAATTAATGCCTATGGAAGATCACTGCAAATTCAAGGTGAATAGGTATGGGAAAAAATTGGATACAAGGACATTTCTCAATGCCAACAAGACATTTGCATACGTGAGGTGGTTGTTTAAACACATGTGGGCCATGATATAGGGCCCATTGGACTTTTGGGAAGTTTCAAGGTCGCCCTAGGTCATCAAAGCATAGGCCTGCCCCTACCTATAGAGCTAGAAATCCTTTTGAGGTTTTTGCATATACCTCCTAAGGTTTGTAGGATTTACAAATAAACTCATGCGGTTTATATACCCTCTTGCCTTTTTATTTTAATACCTTTCATCTCATGTCCCAAATTTTGTAGCTTTACCGGGACCATAAGGTTTTTGAGTAAAACGAAAATTTTGCCCATGTATTTTTCCATATATGCATAAGTTCAAAAGCTTGAATTTATTTTTCTTTAAAGCTTGCAACGGGGCGACCAAGCTTGTTTCATCCAACCCAACCTGCGTTGTGACATGTAAGTGCATGTGATACCAAACGCACCCTATTTGGGCAAGGGTTTGGTCAAATTTAAAGCTTAATCTTTTTTGAATATATAAATGCGTGCAAAATAGTGTAGTAGAAATCAAACACACAAATCTTATTATAAAAAATGATATGAGTTAATGCCCCAACACCACTTGTACCATATGAGTTTTATTTATACATTTTAGTAACACATATATATGAGGCGGGGCAGATTACATCAACAAAACCCAAATCCACCCCATTCAAAGAAAATCAATAACAAACCCGCTCCTAAAAGGAGTGGGGCAAGGCGGGGCCCATTTAAATCCAACCCACTGCCATCCCTAACTACTAAAGAACATTTGGTGGGAGAGAGTAATTCTAGATAAATCCATTTTTATCAATACAGGGCTCATTTCATTAAATCTAAATTGATCACAATGACAATTAAGACATGTTCTTATAGTTGGTTAAAATTGACCCAATCCATGCACAACCCCCTATTAGTTTGATGAGAGTTTTAAATACATTATTAGACTTTATATGCATGGGAGAATTTGAGAGAGACAACTGAGACATGAGATAAAATAGTGATATTTTTATAAATAAAGACATACTTATCTTTGTTTAAGGAATTTAAGGCTAAAGTTGTCATCAGTTTTATAAAAAGAGATCAATACAAATCTTTTGGTGGCCGCTTATTCTTGTTATGACTAGTGATTTTGGGGACATGGAAGGTATTAAAATGAAAACGCAGGTGATATATACACATATTGAAACCACATGGCTTATTTACAAATTCTATAAACCTTAGGGGTGTGTGTGTCCATATATATATATATATATATATATATATATATATATATATATATATATATATATATATATATATATATATATATGGAAATGGCTCCCCCAAGCTGCTGCTTAGAGGAGGAATAAGCTGAGGCGTGCGAAATGCCCGTGTAGTTGAATTTCATTTCAAGTCAACGAAAAACTGAGGGCCCGCTCTTTTTTTTTTTTTTTCATTTCCCCCTTGTAAGACCCAATCAACCCTTTCTCTCCCCCACTCTGTTTTCTTTCTCAGCAAAACTCAACCCACAGCAAGCTCTCTCTCTTGCCTCGCTCTCTCCCCTGAATCAGCGACCGGAAGAAGCTTCGCATTTCTCCCTTTCTCGTCTCTCTCCCGGACGGATCTCCCTCTCTCGTCTCTCTCTCCCAGACTTATCACTATCAGATTTTCTTTGGTGCCTGATTTCTAGCAAAGGGTTGCTGGCTTCTGATTTCATGTTCTGAATTAATATGGGCTATGTGGATGGCTCATTTATCACTTTCAGATTTTCTTTGGTGCCTGATTTCTAGCAAAGGGTTGCTGGCTTCTGATTTCATGTTCTGAATTAATATGGACTATGTGGATGGCTCATTTATCACTTTCAGATTTTCTTTGGTGCCTGATTTCTAGCAAAGGGTTGCTAGCTTCTGATTTTGTGGGAAAACGAGTTCAACAGATGGGTCTTCTAACTTTTTACCCTTCACAAAGGCGCATCAAACTCGGAATTTCTTTGCCCAACCCACCCGAGCAACCTCGAAATGTGATCCAGAGAATTCATGTTTTAGGTCCCAGTACATCTGTCCCTTTGCGGAAAAAAAATCCCACTGATTGGAGATTTTCAACACGCATGAGAATTGAAAGGCACTGATCAACGAGATGTTTTGAATAGGATGCTATAATAAAATAAATAATTCCCTGATCAGTGGGATATTTTGCAGGGGTTGCTATTAAAAAAATTGGTCTGAATCTTAAAAGGCACACCTTACTTAACAAATTGGCCTGGACACATATTCAAGTAGCTATCAGTTACAAGTTCTTGCCCTCCAATCCAACAACTCTTAGATTTAGTGACAACCTAGAAAGTAAAATGATTTAAGTGAGCATCAATTGAATATCCTTCCAGAAAATCCAACCCAAGTCCTTTATTTTGTGTTGTATATACTAGTATCCCTGACCCACCTTTGGTAGAAGTTAGTGCTGAGTACCCCCGTCCGCTGAAGATCTCCGCCTGGGAGAGAGAGACGAGAGAGGGAGATCCGTCCAGGAGAGAGATGTCCGGGAGAAATGCGAAGCTTCTTCCGGTCGCTGATTCAAGGGAGAGAGCGAGGCGAGAGAGAGAGAGAGAGCTTGCTGTGGGTTGAGTTTTGCTGAGAAAGAAAACAGAGTGGGGGAGAGAAAGGGTTGATTGGGTCTTACAAGGGGGAAATGAAAAAAAAAAAAGAGCGGGCCCACAGTTTTTCGTTGACTTGAAATGAAATTCAACCACACGGGCATTTCGCACGCCTCAGCTTATTCCTCCTCTAAGCTGCAGCATGGGGGAGCCATTCCCTCTCTCTCTCTCTCTCTCTCTATATATATATATATATATATATATCCTTTGATATTTGATGGATGATATCCTCAACTCCATCTGTACCATCCTCAAAGGCACGGCCCGTGAATATTATGGGTCTCGTTGTGACGAAGTGGGTGTGCATAAATCCGCTATATTTCCCCCCGTCGATCAATCATAATTTTTATAAAACTATAAGCTTTACTAAACTTTTAGTGCTTTATATGGTATATTTTATCCTTACTCTATACTAGGCATTTATTAAATTTCATGCAGCACTTTACTAGTTAAGTTAAAGTAAAGTGAATCCAAACAGGAAATGACAATAGGTTATATCAAAAGTACGCAAGTTCAAAATTCCTTCAGAATTTAAAAAAAAATAAAAAAAGCAACCTCCTTTCTCCACTAAAAGACAAAATAAACTTCACTTTTCTATACAAATAGGCAAAAAGATTCCATACCAAACAACTAAAAAAAATCATTATAACACCTTATATTTTATTTTCTCTTAATTTGATGCTTCACCTCACCATACATTCAAACAAGCCCTAAATCATCATAGACGTGAGAAGCTAAGTGTTTTTTTCTTAAATAGGTTGGTCCACTGTGTGGGGACTTACAAGTAGGCCCCAAGATATGAAAAATTGACGGGCTTCCCGTTCTGGAAAAATTGGAAAAGGAGCTCTTTTTTTTTAAAGAAAGGAAAGGAACTTCTTGAGTTTTTCCAGTAGGTGATGTAGAAAAATAAGAGAGCAGATGGCGAGTCTCTATCTGGACTATGGAGTCACTCCTTTAATGAGGAGAGGAGGGCCCTTTGGTGTCAAAAACTGTTACAACCCAACTCGAGTTAATCAAGATTAACTCTAATTAATTGAGATTAATGCATATTAAGCATGATTAGTCAATTTAATGGTGATTAATGATTGAAATGGATCAAATTAGTCTTAAATAGATGAATTAAGCGTAATGAGCAAATTTGGAAGAGATTGGTTTAATGGGGTTGAATTTAGACCAAAATTAGCGAAATTAAGGACTTTTTCGTAAATATGGATTTATGTGTATTTCGTCGAATGCGTTGAAATTTGATACCATTGTGTGTATCTCAATGAGTACAACAAATTTCATAATACACACATTTTCGTTTGACTTGAAATGAATCAAGTGAACTTTGGTTTGACTCGAACTAGAAATAGACATAGAAAATGGGGTTTAAATGCAAGAGATGTGTTATATAAAGGTTGGAGAAGAGTCCAGACTTATTTTAGTCGGTCATTGAGTTTTGAAGCTGCTGGAGACTAGGTTTAGCTCAGTTATTCTCTCCTTTTTCTCATTTTCTTCAACAATCAGTTGGATTAGAGCGAGGTTGTGTGAGTGAGATTAAAGAAAAGATTTCATCTTCTACACCTCTTTACTTGGTTTTTCTTGGAGTTGGAGATAGAAAAGCTGTGGTTTACTCCTTGTTGAGCTTCAAGTAAGTATTAGGTATAGTTTTGGGTTTACATGAGTTGTTTAAACTCTTTTTCATCTCAAAAGTTCATTGAATTCAGATCTGAATGATTTGATGTTGTTAGGGTTTGGAAGTTGGTGGTTTTGGTCTCAAAACTCAAGATAACAAAGGGGTTTTGTCTTTAATTCGAAATTAAGGCAAGTATAGACATTACTTGTGATTAAATGATGTTTATTATGAGTTTCTTGTCATTAGATATAGTTTTCATTGATTTGTATAGAAATTGAATAGATTTGATTTGATTTGTATTAGTTATTAGTGATTAAATGATGGAATAGAAGTGTTATGTTGTGTTTAAATGATGTTTGAGGAAGGGAACAAGAGGTTCCAAGTGTTTATTTCAGGTTATGGAAATTGGTTTTCAACACAGAATTCATTTCAGAATTTTGAAGAGATTCTATGTGCAGGTCGGTCGACCGACAGGTAACCGAACTGTCGACCGACAGTGTAAAGAGGAGAAAAGTCGCTCTCTGGTTTGCGGACCGAGAGGTGATCGAACATAGTTCGGTCGACCGACGGGTGAGGTTCGGTCGACCGAGATGTCGACCGAAACCTCTTAAAATTAAGTGGAGTTTTAGGTCTCTGGAATGCGAACCAACAAGTGACGAAGAGGTAACCGACAGAGTTCGGTTAACCAGGAGGTGATCGACAGTCTGAAATTGACTGTAAGTGGAAGATTAACTTCTGTAGGTTAGCCGAGTAAGTTCAGTTAACCGAGTTGAGTTATTTGGTCGACCGACAAGTGACCGAACAATTTATCGAAATTGAATAAATTTCTGGATTTAATCCTGAAATCATGGTGTAAGAGCCTATTGATTATTTCAAGGCCGTTAATGTTGTTTATACCTCCATTGGTGTTGATTAAATGGACTTTAATGTACTCCACATATATTGTGATGTCCATCGAAAATAACACGTACATTAAACAACTGAGGATTACTCCTGAATGGTTGGTATTATTTAATTAAATTTGTACACGGAATGGTATTTGAAATTGAATTCGTAAAGAATTGTTTATTGAATTGTATCTGTTAATTGTAATTTAACGGTATTAAAGTGATAATTGTGTTGTTCATTGAGTCTGACACTACATTGTGATTTCTATAAGCTCTTTTGAGCTGATACTACTGCAGCAGATTATTTGGGAATGTTCCGGAACTCCGTGGTGATGTTAGTTGTCCCTAACCCGAGTACTGATAAATCCCACAATATATGAATCCTTCCGTATGGAAGATGGAATCCTTCCTTTTCAGGAAGATGAAATTGAATATGGAATCCTTCCTTTTAAGGAAGATGGAATATAAATTGAAATATGAAATGCTATTGTAGTTTGCCAAATATAAAGACTCTTATTGATTGTGAATTGGATTTGAATTAGTTTAACAATGAGTTAGATGAATTAAATGTGTAATTAGCATGATTAATCATGTAATTGTTTATACATTGTTAAATTGTCAAATTCATAGTGTTATTGATAGCATTACAGGCTCAGCTGCCCATGCCGGTCCTTCAGAGGCCACAACGCCAGCGGAGATTACCAATCCGGTTCCTCCATGAGGACTAGTTGAGTGGAAATGAAATGAAAACAAAGGAGAACTGAAAGGAAAACTTTTAAATGGAATTGAATGAAAACTTTACACTTTTAATCCTTGCATTGTAATTAAATATGCAAGTGATTAGTTTTATACATAGTGTAAATGAATTTTATTTTACATGAGAAATATATATTTGTGAATATTCCGCATAATATGTTTTTGATATCTCTTGTGAATTTTAATGAGTTTGAGATTCACGAGAGTAAATATGCGACGTGACTCGGAATTAACTCGGATTAATTATAATCTCGGGCTCGGATCGTGTCATAATCATACGTGACTGAGTTAGCATTGGAAGCACCATCATTACAAACCCCAAGTCCATGATGGAGACTCTTTACAATACGTTAGCTTGGCATTTCTTTCAACTTTTCAAAAGGGATAAGATATACAGAAACTTTATGTTAAATCAATCATACAAAAAAAAAAAAAAATCTTCGTAAAATCAATCATGCAGAAATGAAAGCTTTATTAGGTGGCTTTTTAACTTATGTAAGAGGGATAATTATAAAGCTAAATGAATACTCTCCAGCTGGGCCGGGGTGAAAATTTCAAGTATGGAGAGGGCTGAGGAAAGAAGACTTTCATTTGTATTTGGTAGATAAATTTTGACATTTGCTCATCATGGAAGCTCTATGCATATCATTTAAACGCAATCCCCTATGAAATTTTCATTTGCAACAAGAAAGTAGATGGATATGATAAAAGTATTTTACTCATTTTCCAGAATGATTTGAATATTTTAAGAAAGTATAAAAATTCTACACAATTCTTTCAATCAGGTCTTCTCTATAAATTATTTTTAAGAAATGATAAAAATACCCTTATCACATTTTTCAATTTTTCCATTCCATAAAACATTTGAGAGAAATGACGGTGCCCCAATCCAATGACCTAGCGGGGCCCAGTTCATATGCTTATTACATAATTTTAGTAGAAAATACATCACCCTTGTTAAAAATTACAACATTCTGAGAGTACATGCAAGTAGTTAGTTATAGAAAATAACTTCAAGCTACTAATAAAATCTAAACGTGATTAGCAACTTTAAATTTAAATGCACAGCTAACTACTTTACACATTTTCACTAGCCTAACTGTCATAACTATTATTGGAATAACTTATAATTTACAATTTAAAAAGCTTAAAGAAAATTACCTTAATTTCAACACGCAAAACCCGCCTTTCTCAATTTGTAAGGGATTGTTTGTGCATTTCGGACTTTATTACTGTAGAATTGTAGGAGGTTAAGGCTTGGATATCGGAGAAGAGCCAATATGAGTTCGATTTCATTTTCATGGGAAATACGTAAATCACTGCATTTTAAGAAATAAAGGCAATGGTTAGTGAACAGAAATGTCTATCAACACAAGTTTGCATAATATTGGATCATCCATGGAGGACCATTTTATCCCATCTCAAGGAAACCAGTGGACAATCTCACTCAATTACAAATGTTTACCTCTTAACTTACTGCCATGATCTAAACAAGCAATCCAAATTCCTCGATACAATAGATGTTAGCATCTGTGCATGGGGGAACACGTGAGATCACACTTGAAATCCAAGTAACAGATAATACGCCCCTAACATGGAAATAATCAATATTGATTTGCTTAGTTGGTTTCCCAATCAATTTATAATCTAAAGGTCTCCCTAAGATAGTTTTCTGAGCAGCTGAGATTATCTCTTAAAAGATTAGGAAACTAATCTTTATGCCATTGTCGGCCTCTTCATACCATTGTGACAGATATCATTCTTGGGAATTTAATGTGCAGGTGAAACATAGGATACCCACAAATTTTAAGGTTTTTTCGAGTGGTAGAACTACAGGGCACCGTCATTCCTAAGGGTGTAAAAAAAACTGAAAAATCGTCTAACCAACCAAACCGAACCGACGGTTAATAACCATATTTCACAATTTCAAATGTAGTGTAGTAAAGTAAAGTTCAGCGTCCAATATTTATTTTTTTTACAATTAGTTACTTTTCTTTATCACATTAAACCATGTAAAGTATAGTAAAATAAAATCAATACAAATGGCAACTGCTATATAACTCTTATCTCCCTAATTTACTTCACCACATACTTCATCTTACCTTACTTTACCTCATCTTTTACCATGATGTGACATCAACATTTATTTTACTTTCCAACACATTTTATGCCCTAACGTAGATGCGACATATTATCCCTTCATCATCTTTACATGAAAAAATAGTGTGATAAAGTAAACTCTAGCTTCCATTTTTTTTTCTTTTTACTACGAGTCACTTTTTCTTTACCATATAAATTACGGTAAAATGTGATAAAGTAAAGTCAAAGAAAAATAAACTACTTTACCACTTTCTCCACTATACTTCACCATATACTTTATCTCATCTTTACCACGATGTACCATTTGCCTTTACCTTACCATACATGTAAACAAGTACTTCATGGTAGATTTAGTGAAGTTCTTTACTTTACTATACCACTTTGTAAACCTCACTTTGAAAGGCTTTTATATTGGAGAAAGTTTTCTACTAGGAAGAGTTGTAGGAAATAATATTAAGATTTTTGAAAGAAAATGATCTTTTCTTCATATTATTCTTGGGCTACTTAATATGTAAGATTTTTTTTTAAATAATGAAAAATTATACACTATAAAATATTACTTTCTTATATTTTCTTGTGCATAATACTCACTTTACAAGGCATTTATCAAATTTGACGTGCCTCTACGGGGTTGTTTGTTTGTGCCCATTTACGTATGTAATTAAATTACATGCGTTTTCGTTACGCATATATCACGTTTGTTATGTGTGAATTTGATTCACATGCGTAAAACTCACATGTAAATGGTATGAAAATCAACTCAAAAAGTGCCCTTCATTTGCATATCTCACTAGGTGTGAAAGGGATTTACATGCTATTGTTACTATGCAGCCACAGACGTCCATGATGGCAGCACCGTGTTTTTTAATTTTTTTTCAATCTTGCGGGCCCTAAAACCATAATCTACACTAGTAATCATCTTTAGGAGGTCCAACACGGCTCACACATCAAAATTCAGCCGTTGGATCATCCTAGGTTGTAAGAAATTTGGAAAAAGTTATAGACCGTTAGATCTGCATTCTGGGTTTCTGTGGGCCCCCTTTGAAAGTTCCGAGCCGTTGATTAGCTCTAAAATGCTGAAAACAACTAGACCCCCAAGTTTCAGATCATGATTCCTCATGATCTGTGAGAAACCTGGGAAAAACATTATAACCATTGCTGCCCATTAGATGTACATAAATTCACATGTGCAAGTAGGTGAAATTGACAAACATTGGAATCTAAATCTCATGTGAGTTTGTTGCACATGAAATTGATTCACATGTGAAGCATTTACTCATGTGAATCATTTTCACACAAAACAAACGACCCCTAAACTATGATAAAATGTGAGAGGGAAGGTGTTTTATTGTAAAATAGGTGGGCCACTATGAGACTTACAAGTGGGCTCCAGATATGAAAACCTGATGGGTTCCTCGTTCTAGGAAATTTGGAGAAGGAAGTTCAAGTTTATATAAAATGCCCCACTTTTACTTTCTATATACATATTGTTGTTTACAGTGGGTTCCACAGTCAGCATGAGAATGTTTGAAATGAAAAGTGTAGAATTGGTCCAAATATTAGGAAATTTTAGTTTCGGTATGTTTAATGGCCACAGGAGATGAGCAGCGTAAACATGTTTGCCTATGTATACTCCCAAAACATACCATAACGTACCTTTTACTACATCATCTTCGTTTTGAACTTTTTATTTTTTATTTCTACTTTATATCAACCTTCCAAGCACATCCAAAATAACTTGCTACTCATTTTATTTCAACCCTCAACCCACTTCTCTTTTCAGTTTAATATTTATGCATGATTTCAGACTTAAACCAAATTAATATTAACCTTTGCCCCCAATAAAAAAAAAAAACTATGCTTAAAAAAGAAAAAACCCATATCAAAGTACTTCTTTAAAACCACTATGTTATAAGTAAAGTGGGCCTGACTTATTGAAAGGTTTGTGACAAAAGATTGCCCATTGATAGACATAAGAATTCTGAATTTTGGGCAGAGTTATTCTTAAATGATTAGGATACAGAAGCAACCCAGCCAAGCCCTCTGTTACATCTTCATATTACTTTTGCTGCCAGCTAGTGCAAGTCTGGCAGCAACTGTTTGCACAAGACGGAGAGTTTTGACGCCCATTTTGTTTAGAACACTCAAGTGGGTGTTTCAGTTTTTACCATATCCATGCAATTTAATCATGATCATGGGACCAAATAGTTAAACCACAAAGTGCTGACCAAGATTAACGGTTAGATTTCCCATTTGGGCTCTCAAAAATTGCTGGAAAAAAAAATCGAATTACATAATCTCTCCGTTTTTTTTCAGATTACTTCAAATCCGTGAGGATCTCAGGGCTGATGCTTCATATGTAAGTAAGCTTTATGCTCCAAAGATGATAAATGTTTCAGATCAGGCCTTTGATAATCTGAAAAGCACAGAGACAAGATCTTCTCCATGAATACAAAGAGAAGGGTTAAGGAATACCTCAATCATGATCTTCTATGATCAACCTCTTTCTTCACTGCAAACAGCAAGCTGAATCCATCTTTGACTGCGGAATACAACTCTTCTACAACAATATATTGATCACACAAGTGCATCTGTTGCCATGCTAGTGTGCACGGGAGATCTTCATGTGCAAAGCTGCTTCACTTAGTCCTGAGTTACATAGGTATTGGAAGATCTATTAGATCAAGATATTGAAAATCTTTCTTGGTTTGTTGAGAAAGAATTAAGTAGTAGAACAACATTGTGTACAGGCAATTGATCTTATATGTTTTACTAAACAAGAGCAGATGGGAGTCCTCACTCATTATGTTTAAGGATTCTTAAGCTATCCACTTGATTAATTAGAAAAAACCACCTATAATATAATAATCTGTTTAAGCTTTCTCTTACTTTGGTCCGAGAAGGAGTGGACAAATGGTCAAAAATACGAAATACCAGCAGTAGTTTGAAATACCCCATTATAAATGCTCAATTTTTAATCGTTGTGTTATCAATCCAGGCTAATTGGGGCAAACAGGCAACAAGAGATTACTTTGGTTTAAAATATCAGAGCTAATTTTAGTGCATATAATTCTTGTATTGAATCATTAAAATATTGCTAATTAATCATCAGTCGTATGACCATACTTTCAAAATATCGGGCATTATCCCGGTACGTATCAATGCATATATAGAAAAAACAAATGAGAAAATAACAAAAGAAAAGAAAAGAAAGAGTCATACCCGTTGACGAGTGGAATCCAAGTAATTATGCTGCCTCGAGATTTTGATAGGAATGGTATGGCTGAAAAAAATTAATATGGTATTAGAACAGCGCTCATAGGTTTAATTTACTGAGGAGGAGTGTTGAGATTAGAATAAGAGACTTAAAAAAATACCTGACGTACTTCTTCCTCTTTACTTGTTCTACTTGCTCTTATGCTTCTTCTTTCCTCACTTCTCTCGTTTCTCTTCTTTTGTTCTTCCCTTTCCCTTCCTCTCCAATTTCCCTTCCTCTCCAATGATGAAATGAAAATGGCTTCACCTCTTTCTTGTCCTTCAGTCTCGCCCTATCTGAAGCAATTACACACACACGAGGAAATCATAAAAGCAAGATCCTTTGAATTTCCTACGTTGAATTATGAGTGATAAGGAGGACCCAGTGTCCCCAACGTGGGAGACAAATGACCAGCACTGCAAGCACCACCGCACCTTCTCCGTAATTCACATTCATACAAACATGGACTTACAAGTGGGCCCAAAGATATGAAAAACTGATGGATTTTACGTTTTGGAAAAACTCAAAAAGGATTTATTTATTATTATTATTATTATTATTATGTCGAGAAGAGGGCCCTTGGTGTCAAGAACACATATGGACTGCTCCTTTTAACAGTGGAAGCATCGTCACAATTCACAAACCCCCACGTCCATGATGGAGACTCTTTAACCAGACCATAGCTGGGCATTTCTTTCAACTTTTCCAAAAGAGATAAGATATACAGGAATCTTTATGTTAAATCAATCATGCAAAATTGAAAGCATTATTAGCTGGCATTTTAACTTTTCTCGAAGGGATAATCATAAAGCTAAATGAATACTCTCATGTGGGGCCCGGGAGGAACTTTCAAGTGTCGGGAGTACAGGAAGACTTTCATTTGTATTCGGTAGGTAAATTTTGACATTTGCTCATCAGGGAAGCTCTGTGGATATCATTTAAACGTAAACCCCAGGTAATTTTTATCATATGGACACAATTGAAGCCTTGCTTGCGGACTTGGTCTTGAATTTGCATAACAATTGTAACTTGATCATATCATATTAGAGGGAGACTTGTTGGTAATCATTTAAGCCTTATGTACATGTGCTAACTCCCTTATTTTTGCCGGTCCTTTGTATGATGATTGCTTAATCTTGAGTAGACAAATTGAGATCATCTAGTTCATATATATAGACAAGTCATACAACAAAATTACTCATAATCTTATTAAGGTAGCTACATCTAAATATATTATCCACACATGGATCTCTTTGTATCCTGACTAGTTACTTTATTTGTTGGAGGCTGATGTAATTTCTTTTAATAATTAATATATAATTTGTATTTTCATCGGAAAAAAAAATTGCAACACGAAAGTAGATGGACATGAGTCGTTATGTAGAGGTAAAATTTCAACTAGTCATAAAATATTTCACAACGTCAAGTGGGGTTGACGGGTTGTGAAATTGTTACCGCTCTTTTGTTGTTACACTTTTGAATCTCAATGGTAATCGATTATATTCTGGCAGTTGGTACTTTTTGTCCATCAATCATATTCTAAATTGAAACTTTATGTGGGTCAATCGTATAAAATTGTAAGCTTTACTGAAGTCGGTGCTTTTATATTATATCTTATACTTTATCAGCCAATATAATTTGGAACAAATACTGTACGAACAGTTATTAACTGACAATAATTTCAGTCCAAAAGTATATATTTATCACAAAAATGTTCTATTCATAAGATATCGCGGGCTGCGATATCCTAGAGATGTAGGATATCCCACAATCAGAAGCGAAAAGACTAGAACTGTTCATTTTTTTTTCTTTTTTTCCTTTGACTGTAAGACCACCAAATCACCATCCAAACCGTTGGATAATTGTATGAGTGTAAGAACTAATATCGCACCAAAAAGGCTTATAATTTGCAAAAGAGTGTGATTTTCTTGTAAATTTCTCGATAACTGTGATATATCAACGGTTCAAATTTAATACAATATTAGGTCTTACACTTATACAGCTATCCAACGGTTTGGATGGTAGTTTGGTGGTCTCACAGTAAAGAAAAAAAATAAATACACGAACTGTTCAAGTGATTGTGGAATATCCTACATCCGTAAGGATATCGCAAGCTGCGATATCCTTACGATATCCTATAGATCAAACAGCTCTACGATAAATATGTATTTTTTAGCTGTTCTAGAGCTATTGTCAGGTTTTTGACTGTCCGTATGGTAATTGTCCCGTATAACTTTTCTAAAAGCAATAAGCATATATAGAGGAATCTGCTAAAATTCTTATCTTTAACGGAAGAGAAATGTTCTCATACAAGCAACAATATGTGCAGTTAAAGGGATAAGCATTTTTACTTTCCTGAGAGGCCAAGGTATAGGGATGAAGACTTTCATCGGCATTCGGTGGATGATTTTGACAATATTTGATTACGGAAGCTCTCCGCAAATCTTCTGTTTTGGGTAATTAGGAGGATCTCCATAACAAAAAAACAAAAAAAAAGGGATTTACACCGATGGAAATCACACTTTCACAAGGGAGAAAACCATTTCACCCATTTGAGGAGAAAAGCGCACGTGTGCACCTGAATGGGCGAAACCCCTCTTTTGCAGGGTAAACCACATTTAACACTAACTTGAATTTTATTACTTGTGCAGTTTAAAAGTTTTGATAGATTGGGGAAATGTACTCCGGCTGCATGTGCAGTTAAGATCTATGGGGCCCACTCGGGCCCACCTTTTATCGGTAAAGTCAAGACTTAAGACACAATTAAACTGTTAAATCAATGTTCTATATAGAATAACTTGGTGGGGCTTATATCAAGAGACCTTTTCATCTGCTCTCATCTCATTGATGGATAAGCATTTTAAGTGCCTCCGCCAGCAGCCTCCGTGGCGCCCAGCTTCCCTCGATCCCACCCGATCAGGGCCCTGCAGTTGGCCCTCGTCAGATCCCTCCAAAGCTCAGGTTCCTAGTTGCAAGCCTCTCCCTTGAGGGCTCCTCCGGTTCAGCCAATCAGGATCTGCGCTTCTCTCCAGCCTTGCTGCTCTTCTTGCTCCTCTTCCCCGTCGTCAGCTCAGGCGACTCTTCTTCCTAATTTGGCAATTTTTTCCCTCTTTGTCTCCATCGCCCTCCCTGGGTTTCTCTTTTTTTGTTTCTGTTTTTTTTACCCCTAAGCTATGAGCTTCTTTTGGGGGCCCATTTCGGCCCATGTAAATCCTTTTTCCCCTCTTCTAATATACTTACCCTTACAGCAAAAAAAAAAAAAAAGTGTGCCCACAAGTTGGACTGCATATAAGCAATATGTAGTCTGCTCGTAGAACATTCTATGATGGATTGATTGCCAAACCAAATCAGTTAACAACAATATACTGATAGTATGGCTGTAGCATACAGAAAATTTTTCCCAGACAATCTGCTCCAATGGCATTTCTACTTTTATATAGCGGCCTACCTTTGAACTGAGAGGAGCCCAATGCATTATGCACCCAGATAATCTAGGTGGTCTATGAAGACCCTGCAAAAGTGATAATAGGCCATCTGACCAAGGTGGAATAGCCAAGCCCTTCCTGCCCTACAACCCTTTCTAACCAAAGGTGGGCCTAGTTCCCATGTAAAGGTCTTCCCAAGGCCCTGGTAGCATCCTAGGAACGCTGCTGCTCTCCTTACCTGTAGTTTGGTATGACAGAAAAAAAAATGTCACATTTACAGTTAATTCATTCAGCTTGTATATTGGAAATTAGAAAGTCTGAAATCAATCATATAGAAAAAGGCATTAAATTTTCTTTCCACAAGGTCAATAATTTCATTACAGCTCTAACAGTGTTAATGAGAGAGAACTAAAAAGCATATCTACACTCATTGTAAACATGTTTGTACTCCCACATTACATGTCAAATAGGCAACACTTTTAGATGGGAGCGCTAGAAACTTTGTCCCTGTTCAGACCAATTCTCAGAATTGTTCAACATAAAATAGCAAAAGCCCAAAAGGTAGAATTGCCTCAGCAGCACTAACTTCTTCAATGCAGAAGAGTACAACACTTTTCTTTTTTTTTGGTAGAAACATCTGGTCGATGTTAGAGGACATCACTTGAAAGGCCTGTCAAAGCTTCAATCACATGTAAAATCTAGACTATAGAAGAATTGAAAAAATTTACATGATTTTAACAAATTTACTTATGAGCACAATATTATAATTACAAAAGAAATCAAAGTAAACATTTAAATTGCTTGTTATTTTTGTGTTGTTTTGGGACACTAGGATTGGTTTTAGTGCTTCGAATGAAAATACAAATGCAAGTGATTCTATGTTTTTAGACTTGGAATTTTGAGAAGTTGTTGACAGGAATCTGTGTCAGACACAAACTTTCATGAGATGGGTTCCTCAAAGTTCAAAAATTGATCCTCACTAACATGTCATCATTATGACAGGGGAAGATATATGATTTTCTGTTTTCACTAACATGTCATCATGGGTTCCTCCAAGTCATCTCAGAAAAATATGTTTCATTTCATACTAGTAATTTGTGTAAGTGATCAGTTTGTGTATATGATTAATTCATACTAGTGCATTCTCCATCTGAGATGATTCTGTTAGCTTCAGTATAATTGATGAAGTGTCGCATTTTTTTTTTCCTGCTATAGTTACATTAATTGCAACAGAGGTCTTAGTAGTAGTTGTTGGAACTTGGTAACCATTGTTTGGTGTACTAATATTGTCTTGAATTTTGATTTCTGGAAAATGTTTCTTGAAATGAAAACTGATACCTTACTTTGACTGAAAACCTTTAAAATCAGCTACATAAATCAAAGATGCATTCTATTTTATTGCAATATCTGAAAATTGCTTTGTGATCAGCTCATCATAACTACATAAGTGGAAAAGTGATATATTGCATCAAATATTTTTTTGTCCTATATAGCTCAGCTGGTCTGCCAAACCTCGGCTCCTTTGGCCTGGAAGGTTTAATCCTCGCCCTGTTAAAAATATAAATTTCTGTTGCTTTTCTCTACATATTTGGTCAATTACTAAAAATTACAATGCAGCTATATTTCTTGTTTTTATGTAAGATGATAATTCCCATCACCCTTCCCAGTTAGCCTCTAAACTCCCAATGTAGAAATGTTGAGTGACAAACAATGGAACATCCATTGTCCATAAAGCCAATGCCCAGCACCAGAATTTTATTGGGAGGAACACCCCTCCCATCCAATTAGTGTTAGGTGACTTTTAAGGTTGGTTCAGTATGAAGTATCTAAATTATTATTTTACAGTGCTAACATTTTTGGATTATGTTATTAAACATGGTTGTATCTCGAAATATTAGTTGCCTTGTCAAGTCCATTATAAATCTCTTTCTCATTTTACATCACTTCTGCAATTATAGCTCCTATTTTGCTCATTATAAATCAGTTTCTAATTCCTGTCACCCACCCTTGTTGGCCTCTAAACTCCCTATGTAGAAATGCTGAGTGAAAACTGAAAAGTAATGGAAGAAGAAAACATATGATTTGTTTAACACTTGTGATAATTATATAAATGATTTTGTTGATTGATCCAACATAACAGATTACTTGAAACAAATTCTCGTAACCACAAGACTTAAGAGTGTTCAATAAGCCCTCTCTCTATCCCATTTCATGGAATTAGTTGCAAGCCAACTAAGCTTCCAGCATTCAGTTGAACACATTGTCTTTCCTTTCAATTTCCACAACAAAAAAAAGTTGAGTAGATTAGAATTAAAGCATTTTACCAAGGCATAAATGCTTATGACATCTTGCTTTCACCAACCTAGTCGAGATTTGGCTCAACTGCCATTAAAACATCCTTGCATAAAAACATTAGTATCGAAGATATTCAATGTTTTAAGTTTTCAATACAATTATGAAGTACTTGTATCATAGACCAATATTTTGGCCGGAATTGATACATCAGCTGAAGCATATTATTGCTTCTACAATAGAATCCAGTACAATTCAAGAATGTTTCAAAACCATGTAATGAAGGAGAGAAGCGAATCATCAACCAAAAAGAGCAAATAAATGCAGAAAGAGTTCACCATTAAGGCAATATGAAAAAAAAAAAAAAAAAAAAAAAACCTCCTTTTAGAAGCTACAGGCACAGAAAAGTGTACAGGGTAAAATATCAATATGAGGAGGAATTTATTTTTCTTATAAATGCGCACCTAACTTTGTATTTCGAATGATAGATTGGCAATATAGTAAATACATAATAAACAAGAAGAATGATATGCAACTGGGCAATTCTCAACCTTGGAAGCAGCGAACCCCAATCATAATCATATCAGCTCTTTTATACTCTGTTGATTTTAAGAGTGAATATAATTCATATGGCTATATCATCAATTAGTAGGAGATTTACCATCAAACAAATGCTAAAGGCCCAAGTTAATTTATTCATAGAAAAAAAAAAAGGGACAAAAACAGTGAGACAGTGAGAATAAGGTAGGACTAGATGAGATGATGACATGGAACCTGGAAAGCTCAAAATGCAACAGCAAAGCCATCAATCGTCATGAACACAATGTGGCAAATCCACCGCCTCTTCAACTCGAGATGAGGTTTTTAAGCACTTGATTCTCCTCCAAAAGTAGTCCAGGGAAAGTTGTGTTTGGCTATTCATTGTTGTGCGCAGCTATTCCCACCTGTTCTCCATGGTACTATAGGAATAAAAATTAAAAGTAACTGTCAATATATAAAGAAAGCTTAAAATAAAAGGCTAACTTCGATGATAACAATCAAATACCTAAACATGACCCATAAAAAATTTATGGAGAACAGAGGACCAACAGTACAAAAAAAAAAAACAAACAAAAAAAAAATCATATGAGCTAAGCCTAAACAGATATTAGTTCTTCACTCAACCAACAAAATGAATTTGTTAAAACAAGAAAACCCCAAAATATCCATTTGAAAATTGAACATTCTTAACTTCACCAGAAAATAATAAATGAAAAACTCGAAACAGCATACCTATTTCGGTAAAAATAGCACTTTGCTGATAAAGCAAGAGAGAGAATCTCAGAAGAAGATTAATCCATGAAACCATATAGTCCCAAGAAAGCAAAACTCCCTAAAACAGGGAAATGACAAAGGAGCATTAAATGAAGAAGCTAAATTTAGAAACGGTAAACTACTTCCGTCATTGCTTGAACGGTTTGTTTAATTTCGATTCAAGCTGGTGGAAGCAAAGATGTGGCCCACCATTTTTGTCATCACACCGTCCATTTGCGGAACGGTTTTAATACATAGCAGGGGACTAGTAGCTAGGCACGTTTGTGCGGAGAGAGGATTCTGGCCATCTCAGGCTAAGAATCTGTATCACATTGGCATCCAAGACAAAAGTGAGATCATTTATTGATTACAGTTATGCAACACAAACATGAGGACACAAGTGCTAATACCATACAAGACCCCCAAGTAGTATATCTTGCTCTCAAAAGAGAGTAAAGATTCATCCTATTCCTTTGTGTTCTAGAAAGCAAGAGGAAGGCCTTTTGGGGTTTTTATCACTTGTTAATGGCTGAAGTTCACCTAATATAGAAAGATGGGTTAAGAGTGAGGACTGGATGGATATAGGTTAAAGTGACATGGGCTTCAATATATAAGGAGACTTGAAGCATTCTTTATTACTTTGTAGAACTTTCTTAGTCCTACAGAATTTATGTGGAAGTTGGGTTCTTCACTGACCTTTCCATTCCTGTTTAAATGACTCTCTTGTATCAACTTGTGGATTCTAATTGAAAAGTGAGGCTAGCAATGTTCAAACAAACACCACAGCTTAAAAATCTGTCAACAGGGGTTCACAGATGCTTTCGCTTGCCTCTGTCACACTGCTCCATGATCTTTTGATGGCTCATACAAAGCCTCTCACCAATGGCAATGTGTAAGGAATACAAGCATTCAGTTACTCAAGTGGATGGATGTAGTAGTCCACTTATGCTGCTCTCCAGAAGCGATGTCAATTTGCAGATGCATTTAAAGGTCCTTTAGCCTTTCATGCTACTCTTAAGGATACATCAATCTGTCACCTTTCTAATACTAAATGTGACTTTCACATACACTATTATGTTGGTGCCTGTAGCCATGCAACCCCAATTAACCATCACAACTATGACAGCGAATTATGATAACTACTATCCTGAGGACAATGATAATAGTGACATGTGAGAATTAACATAATAGCATATTCATTGATTTTCA
Source organism: Cinnamomum chago (assembly GCA_038049695.1). Lineage (NCBI taxonomy): Eukaryota > Viridiplantae > Streptophyta > Magnoliopsida > Laurales > Lauraceae > Cinnamomum > Cinnamomum chago. The sequence goes on from CP142451.1 coordinate 124,741,083, forward strand.
CAAATTACTTGCAAAGTTATGTGCAAGATACTCATATGAATCTGCTACACCTAAAATTGATTAAACAGTATAGCCTCCTAGTTTAGTTGCTTACAAGTTGATCCATGAGCCTAAACTGCAACGGCTGTAGCTAAGTATGGAATCAGCTTATATGATAATATGACTACCAAAATGAAGAATCACAAAGCATGCATGCTGCCAATGGGATAAGCAAGGAACCAACTTGATACTACTATTCTGGTATATCCTAATTCCTAACACCAGGCATCTATGGTTTTTTCTACCCTGTTCTCACTTCCTACAAATACTAGCATGTTCAGCATCAACTGATTACAGATCAAAGAAAAAAAAGGTGAATAAAGATATTTTTAAAGGAAAAGATTTGACATTTTCGATGAAAAGCCCAACCAGAAATTCCAGAAGCTCGTGAAAAATAATTTAAAAACATGATTCCAGACACCCACTCGCATGAGCTTGCACTAATGCCATATTTGAAACAGTGACATTGTTAAGGTGACCTGAGTCATTTTAAATGGTGGGTTTGAATAAAGATTACTAGATTAGCTTAGACTTAAAACGACCCAATTGCATAGACCATTATATTAACGGAAAATTAAGCTGCACTACAACCTGAGCCATTTTCAAGATGCTATCCAAATGGCTTCTCTAACTACTTTCTACTCATGCACTATCGATTACTTACAAATATATTGATGATGACTATAACTACAAGACTTGACTATTCGCCATGAGAAGCCACTCTTGTTTTATTTATTGAGTTTTTTCCTTAAACAAAATTATGATCATCACAGGCATACTGATCTCAAGATAGAAGAGTCACATGAGACAACCACAACAACATTTGTAATAAAAGCTTTACAGAAGGCAACATTGGCAAACTAGAATGTTTTCTTTTATCCAAATATATATTTTCCATATCAAGTGTTGAGGTCAACATTTGCCCTCACTCCTGAACTTTTATAATCGCGGCCAAGCCCTCGCCCCCACCATAAAACCATTATTGTGCCGTTTCCTATCATAAATTGGTTTTGGGATAAGTGGTAGTTTAATGGGGTGTAAAATCCTACATCAACCATTAAAAAGAACCACATTGCGTGTTTTGACACTGGACCAATCGGTCCTGGCCTCTTTTTTTTTTTGCTGAAAGGGTAAATTTATATTAAAGAAGAGGGGGAAAGAGGAATATGAATACAAGGGTCAACAGAAGACCCCCAACAAAGCAAGAACCAGAAAAAAGAAAATGAGGGAGACGAAGAACCAGAACACCACCAGCACCGAGCCAGAAACTCCACGAGCACTTAAGCACTGGTGACTATTCTCATGGATGCAAAAAGTGCACTAAGGTGGATGCTAGCAAAAGGGGAAGACATCTGCTTCAGGGAGAAGGAGATGGCCTCTGTTAAGTGAGCTTGGAAGGAGTGAAGAGAGGGCCTGCGATTTTCAAAAACCTTTAATATTCAGTGTTTTTATTTTTTATGCATTAGCTTGCTGTTGAAAAAGAGACTGGCTTGACAATTGAACAGCCTGAGCCTAGGTGAGTCCGCTTAATCATGTCCTTTTATCAGGCCCACCAGCTTAAGAGTCAAGCTCGAGCCTTGTCCATTAGCAAATCATTATTCTTATTTGGGTAGAATTTGTAAGGTGGGAAAGGGCCATCTAGTTGGGCTTTTATGTGGGAATAGGTCTAGGACCAATCCATTAGTTATCAACCCAGGACTCTAGCTTGGTTCAACCTATGGGGTTAAATCTTGGCTTTTACCATCCCAGAATTAGGGGTATTCCCAACCCAAGCCCATCACACATTAAGCTGGTTTTGGGCTCTGTTCTTTGGGCCATGGACTGCCTAATTATCTATCCTTATGTCAAATGTGCCTGGGCCTCGGCGTATATATGCTTAAAGACCCAGACCAGACTAACATATTTGACACAAAATGGCGTATATTCTATAAATGGGCTCTTCCTAGCCATTGTGACAATCAAATCAGGCCCAATAATGACTGGCTAGGTTTAGACCCAACATTGGGCCCAAACCGACTCAGCCCATGAAAATCCTAACTGGAATCATGACTTGAAGGACTATTTATTACAAAGTTACTTAAAATCTCCTCATCGAATCCATTGCATTCTTTGTTAGCCCTGTTTGCAGGATGCAAAACGATCCTGATTGCTGGGGATGACAACATATATGATTCCAGGTTTGCTTGATCGAAGATTTAAAATTGTCAAGTTCATAGCCATTGGTCATGGTTCACTGTGATAAGAAGACAGTTACATAATAAGATCTAAGTCATCCAAATCTTGACCTTCTATAGATGGCTGCTATTTGTGTTTTTTTTCTCTTTTAAATCTCTCTATGCTACTTTCAATAGTCAATAGGTCCCATATTATCAGTAACATGGATGACAACTGTGAGGTCTACTCATACAAATGGGAAGATCCATTCCATTCAAAGTCACCAAATGATTGAATAACAACATTCAGAAACATAGATTACGGACTAAAATGACCCAGATCCAGACTCATCTACTATCTACATTGCAAACCCAACTTTGAACTAGAGTGATCTTATTAATCCTGACATAATATGGGTCCTCTCATCCTCTGATGGCAGAGTAAGGCAACTGTACAACTGATCGTGTCAAGCAAAGTCCTGTGGGGGAGGAACATCTTATAGTTTGTAGTAAAACTGATTGCAAGAGCTGGGAACTCTACATCTCCTTCAGGAATAACTGGTATCCAACCTTACTCCTTTAAGACGATTTGAGATGTATAATTCTAAGGGCTGTTTGATTGCATAAAATACAAATGAATTAAATACATAAGAATACATGGTGAAATGAGATCCACCAAAGAATCATTGAAGAGGTGGGAGGAGAAGGATAGTGGAGATATAATGGGACCTTCACTTTTGGATGTATTGAAGTACTTGGTGATAGGTGCCTATTAATTTTACATCTTATCCCTATGCATTTTCCTTTAGGGCGCGTTGGGTAAACGGAAAGGAACCCTCTATCCAAAGGATTCCTTCATTCTTCTAGAACAATTAATACTATTCTCTTTGAAGATTTTTTAGGGGAGGAATCACTGAATTCTAGATTTGGAAAACACCTAGGAGGAGTCACTCTTGTAGCTTACGTGCTTCTTTGCCTCCATGGATTTGCAAAATTCGATGGGGGAGGTGGGGACGGAGGAATCAATGGAAGATAGGATTTTTTATGGGTTTGGAGGATTTAGCAAGTTTTCTCTTAGTTTTCCTCTCTTCACCCAAACCCAAGTTTTCCTTGGAATTGAGGAAAGTTAGAGAGGATTCCTCCCCAAGGACATTACCGAAACATGCCCTTAGAGTGAATGTTATTTCGTAGTCAATTTTCGATATTCACCTTTGGTTGATCATCTGCAACCATTTAAAAATAAAATAAAATCCTACCATTCAAAAATAAAATAAAATAAAATAAATGAATAAAGAAACGAACAGGTCCTAAACCATCATGAGATTCAATCTGGGGAAGATTTGGGTTTACCCTGTCCCTACCAAACTGGACCCATTTCCATCCCTTGTTATTAATTATACTGCTATAATCCTTCCATGAGGGGCATATGTGCACATGTTCCCATGTAACCCCATCTGTCCCTTTCCACATCAAATCTCTGGTTACTGACTGTATAAAATAATACATAAGTTCAATGAAAATAAGAAACGATTTTAGACATTGACAGTCCTGTTCATGCAAGGGATAACTCTACAATATACATTTGCCAGAAACTGCATGTGAAAACACATGTTTCATTGCAGTTAGAGGGACCTTGCATTTTTCAGTGGAGATGTCAATACAAATGCAAATAGGCTCATTTCTTACTACCTATACTGTTACTGTTTTTACCCATCAAACTAAACCATATAGAATCCCATGACCGTTGACCCTTAACACGGGCCTCAGAGTTAACATGTTGAAGTGTAATTTTTTGGGAAACTCTCACATCCCATGTCCCTTAAGTAATATGTTTGATAGGGCTTCATATATTTATTTGGACCCTCCACCTTTCAGTTTAAGCTTTTGAGTTGTTGGGAAAGTCTCACCTCCTACATCACTTGACATGTTTGATTGCGGCCTTCTACTATGAATAAAATGCACATTTGCGAGTTTAATGAAAATGAGAATTCCTAGAGATTGATTATATAATATACCTATGGGGCCATGATCACCCCTTAAAATATGTTGGACTGACCTTTTATTTTATCAGGGCTAATCCTTGGAATATTAATAGAGAGAAAAAAAAAAAAGAACGTCTCACTGCTTAAAAAGTAAATTTTTTTTTTTATCAATGATCCAATTGAGTGTATTCGTGTATTCTTAGAATTTAGACAACCCATATCATCAGTTAGGACTGTCTGGTTGTCCACTTCAGTTTTACTAGGTCAAGTATAGAAATAAGTAATCCAAGTGGATGATATTGAGCCCTATGATTTCATTAGTGGATCTATTGAAAAGTTTGTATTGAACCATCTGGATTGTTCTGATTGATAATATAGAATACAGAATTCTTATCATCTGGAAGATTATATCTCATCTCTCTCTCTCTCTCTCATATGTAAAGATTTAAAGATTTGAAATTTGCTCTGCTCAAACTGGAAGCCTCCTTTCTAAAGAATAAAATATTAATCTTTGCTCAAAATAGAATACTCACAGATGGCTTCTCTCATTATGTAAATGCAATTACTTTATTCTTTTTAGCTTACTTCTATTGCCTCTTCTTGATTTGAGAGAGAGAAAAGTGCATAATTCATTGTTCTAAATGAGACTGAGAGAGTTCCCAGAGATCCAGGTGATTGGTATTGAATAAAAAATCCAACTGTTCACTTAAATATGTTAATCAAAGTTTGTATGAAATCTTTTCCCCCCGCATGAACAGCAGAAAAGGGTCTCTCTAATGCTCCAATTGAAAGTTCCTAGAGATGTGTCGGATCACTGATGGGCCCTGAAATTCACCAAATCTCACATGCCCTAAGATGAATAGGCGTGGCCCAAATTTTACTTCAATTAGAATAATATCCACCATTAGAATGAAAAATACATAAAAACTAAGATTGCTCTAAACCCCTACTTGTGCATATAGATCAATTAGATAGTGTATAGTGTATATTACTCTGAATGAAGTGAAATATCACAAGATATCCTCATTGAATATCCTGGATTAAGTAAAGGTGGGACCTAGTTGTGCAAACTAAATTGCATGAGACTCGCATGCGGATGTCAACATACTATTATTTTTCTAGTTAAAATATTATCCGACTTACAACTCTCCATGACTTGACACTATAGAAACTACTAAAAACCATGATTTTTGTAAATAAAATTTTCTTAAGGCTACATAGTAGTCAATTCCGTTTCGTTTGAGCTGGAATGGCCGAAATTATTTATTCCAGTACTCCTACCGAAACGGAATGGAGCCAAAAAAATCTCGGTTTGAATTTCGGCCCATTCCGATCATTTTAGTCCATTTCAGTCATTTCGGTTGTCCATACTGATCCATTTCGTTTTGTAGCACAATTTTCACTTATTAAAAAATATCTTAATATTCATATCAAGAAACACGCATAATTTATATTTTATTTTTATTTTTTTATTATATATATATGTGTATATATTTTTTAATTTTTTATTATTCCAAAGGTCACTCCGAAAATTTTACCGAATTTATAAAATTACCGAAATATTCTTCTTTGATGCTAGACTGAAATGATGACCGAAATGAAATTCACAACTATATAAGACTACCTCTCACTGTCACGGGATTTCAAGTATAGGAATTTTTACTACCGAGTGGCTGCAGTATTTTCATATGCCAGGCTTACTAAGATCCATGCCTATCAATGAGGTAGAAGAGATTAAAAGTTCTTACCATGGTAATTAATGTAGAATGTAAATGGAACAGTAGTACCCGATTGAAGAAGGCTGCAACTGTGATCACTGTGACCGAGGCACGAGTTCCGCCCCCAGGATACAACGGCCTTCTCGTTCAGGCAAACGAGGAAAAACGAATACCCCTCCTGCGCGCGATATACACGCAGGATGCGCGTCGCGGACGCACGCCCGGTTAAACATTTTCCGAACCCAGCACCCCGGGTCAGGCCTGGTTCGCGTGCGCGCATAGGGCCCATGACAAAAGCCTTCAAAGGTTCTTAAAGTGTAAATGAATGAAAAAATACATATAAACCCACCTCAAAAGTTGAACTTGAGCAATGTGGGATGTGTTGATTCCAAAAGCCCACACAACCCATAAAGTAAACAAGAAGAAAGGACAAAACAACTTTTACAAAAACCACCTTTATAAATTTTGAAACAAAAAACCCAACAATTAAGGGTCATTTGATTGAATAATCTTAAATTTTACCACTTCAAATTTAGAAGTCTTTTCCCTGTGCATTCTTTTGAGAGAGGATTTGCTCCCGCCCGGTGGCAAAAGTGCAGAACCCTCCCTGAATTTCACTACTCCCACCATGATAACCACACTGATCCGAATAAAGCGCATAGTACAGGAACCCAGGTGAAAGTCTTCCTTCTTTTGAGATTCAATCTAATGTTGGGCAAGCATTAGATGGGTGTCAAGTTGGTCCGGTTGTTAGGTAATAAAGAACAAAAAAGGATGCAATCAATCCACAAAGAAGACACAGATTTACGTGGTTCACTCGATCTTGAGGTACGTCCACATATCACACCGATTCCACTATGCTCAAAGGCAAAAGACACAGATTTACGTGCTTCCCTATGATCCCCCGTCAACTCACCGCAGAGTTGGATCCAAGACAGTGGACTTGAGTTAACAATCTGATCTGAGTAAAGTCAGGCTCCACACTTAACACTGGTGTAGATTATTTGAGGCAGTGAAAGTCAAGACAGACAAGCCCGAGTGGGCATCCTAGAGCTGCTTTGCACTTGTGGTCCGCTCTCTCTCACCCACACACCTTGTTTTTGTCTAAAATAACTTTTTTCCTTGACATATCACTGTAAATGGATATGCACTAAACCCACCTATTCATGCAGAGAAAGAGAGAGAAATTGTAGAGAGGGACCTTTCTTAATCTGATATCTGGCCCACAACACTTTTTATAATTTCTACTTTTATCCCATTCTCTGTTCCTTTCTATCTAGTTGCATACGTCCTTTCACACTTCTTCACCATTATGGTTTGCTGTTATTCTGAAATTCCATTTTTAGTTTTGCTAGAATTTTACATAGCTTTTTTCCTTTGTCTCTTCTGGTACCTGCTTCTGGTCATCTGCTATCAGACTGTGAGACCCACTTATGGATAAGGTGCAGATGAGGATCTTAGCTTGTAACCGTGGTTGAAAAGGATTACACTAAGGCAAGGCTCTAAACAGATATTGTAGATCTGCAGTCATTGTTAGCAAAAATGTGATTTCTATTAAGAACAAGAGGCCCTTTTGAAAACAAAAAAAGGAGGTTGTGCCCTGTTTTTTCTTTTTCTAAAATCAAGAAAGAGAGTATTGGGTCCTGCTCCCATGAAAGAGAAAAGTGCTAGACCTCCATTATAATTATTATTTATATATTTATTTTTTTACTGCCTCAGCCTCCATGGGCTGGGACACAGGGATTGATCCCTGGATGAGGCTTCCAACCGTGCAACCCCTTGTTCTTGACTTTCATGTTATTCTTTGGCCATACACAACTTTGTGGTAAGCAGGTAGCCCTACCGCCGCATTTGGCTCTCAGTGCTAACATAAAAATAGTCCAGATCCCCTCTTTCAATGAAATAGGGAAATATTGTTTGGCCCGATCCCCAAGTGCTACTTATACAAAATGTCATCTTTGCATTTTTTTTTTAATTCCAAGAAAGCAATTAGTTTACATCACATTTTGTATAGATGGTGCTTGGGGATAAGCGAAACAGTATCTCTCTATTTCGTTTAAACAGAGGATCCGGACTCACATAAAAATGTTTCTTCTACATTTACATGAAAATTAGGTACAGTTTGAATAAAAGATTAATGTCAAATGAAAGTACGTTCCACAAATTTCTCTCCATTCTCTCATTTCTCTTGCTAGGTAGTAGAAACAAGTAAATAAAAACAGGCATAATGATGACAGGGGAGGAGGCAGGAAATATACCATGTGAAACTCTTTTTATTTTTTTTGAAGAACATACTATATGTGAAACCATTAAAACATCCTTAATGGCTAAAATAAGATGATCCTAAACATATACAACTTCTCCTATTAAAGTTGGACTTACAAAGTAATGGTTACCATTGTCTCATAAATAATCCGCAAAATATTCAATCACACCCATTTCAAGATGGTTGCAGATGTTTGATTGTCTGAACTGCATGCATGTGTACATGAATTGCTTCCAGGTGCATACACTACCAAACATATAATGCACTCTATCTCAGTAAAAGAGAAGGAAGCAAATAGTTTTGTGACTATTAAGAGCAAGAACCAATAGCATAGCAGGCCTAGATTCACGAGTCCCTCTCCTCCCTACACTAAACAATCATATCCTCCTCCCTACATTAAACAATCATATCCTGCACTTTACACTGTCCCACTATCTTTTCCTTTCTCACCCACAAATCTATTCATCCTCCAAGAAATGCTTTGAAAATAGACCTTTATTAACTGCTCCAATAAAAACTGTTTTTCCCCACCCTTGGGGGAGTAATAGAAAACACACATTTTGTTTGATATCAGATAAAGCATCACATCCCACACTCATTTTTTCAGGAAAAAAAAAAGCCTTTACCTCTTTCCTCTGTTCTGCCCTTTGGAGAAGAGGTAGGGGTACAATAAAGGGTGGCAGAGAATCATCCCTGCACTGCAACGCCCATTAGCCACAACATCACCATTGAAAACTCCACCTTTGTAAACTCCTTGCCATTTTATCATTTCATGTTTTACAGGCAGCAAACCCATAATTAAAGAGCCAGTTTTGAAAACACCCCTTTTTCTCTCTTCCTATATCTTGAATCTTTTTCACACATTTGGGTATGTCCCCATCCAATACTCTTAACATTATATTCTTATTGTGAGAAGATAAGTTTTGCATGTAGACTCCTATAGCATGTTTAAACATTCTTTTCTTCTCACATTAATGTAAGTTGAGAGAAAAACGAAAGAACTCAATAGTTGTGGAGAGTGGAGAGTGGACTAAACACTCTTAAGTAGTTAATTGAGGTCTGATAATGCTGCTGGATTACTTCCTAATCTAATTAGTCATGAATGTGGCTTGAGTAATCTTCTTTTATTATAGAAAGATGGGGTGCCAAATTCCATGGTCCAAATGTAGTAGTCGTTTGAGATAGAGAGTGGCCTTATCACATACTCTTTATTCTATTGGGCCAAAACCAGATCCTTCTAGGACCAGTCCTCATCTCCTCGATTGAAGATAATGCATTGAAATATAGAATTTCTGCAAATCTCCACAATTTCGTCACCCTCCAATGAATTATATAAAAGGCCCATGAGACTCTCATAGTCTCTTGCCCTCAAGCCTCTTCCTTTCTATTGTCTATGTATTCATCTTTGTTTTAGTGATTCCTTTCTCCTTCTCTATATCTTTCTATAGACACTGGGAGAAAACTAGCTCTTGCAGCTTCAGAAGCTTTCTCATCTATGGCCTTGCATGCAGGGTTAGAAAGTTTGGTGCAGCCAAGGATGACTTGCCAATTCTTTGCAGATTCTTACTTCCTCCAGCAGGAATTGTTGAAAGAAAGTTGGCAAGCTGTCCTTGGCTACATCTCTCTTTCTTATTCTCATGCTAGGCCTGTGATGATAATAATAATCAGAAATGTGATACTTGAATCACTTTCATACGTCATGCCTTTCCAAATAAAACTTTCATTCAAGTAGTAGGGGACTTTAATCCATGGTAATCTCTTTTGCATTCAACTCCTGCTTTTTTTTTTCTTTTCTTTTTTTCTTTTTTGTTATAGTTTCTTTTCATGTTTGTATATTGAAATGTTTTTTTAATTCTTCTGTAGTGCCTATGTGCAGGCCCCTCAATTAACAAAAGTGTTTATGTTTGTGTTCCCTGTAGTGACATGAGTTTGAGAGAGTGGAAACAGAGAGAGATATTTCATTTCCACCCTAGCTAGTAATTAGGATTTATTGACATTCTTATTTTATAGACTTATAGTGTACCCTTTTACCTAACCAATTGATGAGATAAGTCTAAGATGACCATGATAGATGATGGCAATTCATCTTCGTTACTGACCAATACCTAAATAGAGGTTCTCTTTTATCAAATGAGTACTCGCTAAAACTTCCATACATGGATAACTTTTAATTTTATAGCTTTTATCAAGATTATTGTGAGCGTATCTCATTCTCAACATGGGATTATCTATCCAATTGGGTCATATATCGGTCACACTATCACCATTTTATTGAAAGAAATGGTACAAACAACCAAACAGCATGGTATAGTACAATAAAACACTGTATACAGAAACTACAATTTCTTCATATTTTATAGCTTTGAGTTTATAGTTCCACTTGATCACAGAGACAGTTATTCCCAATGCGTAAAGTTGTAATGTTGCATATTAGTACCTCAGTCATTGATCATGGAATCTCCACATTTTTCTAACACAAAAAATGTCAACTTATATGCAGCTTACAGTACATTATGATTGCATGATATAGGTTGTATGAATCTGTTTAAGCTGTAGCTCCATTCTAGCTTTCACCATTATACAATAGTCTAAAGTCATTTCCAAGTATAGAACACCCTGAAACAGTCTAAAGATGATTAAAATTCTAGTCTTTTTGCCAGTTTGGAGTGGATAGATGAGTGCATTTTGTTTCAGTAGTACAACAAAACTTAAAAAAAAAAAAGAAAAAGAAAAAACATCACACCCATTGCCAACTGCAACCAAAACTCATTTTTTTTGTTGCGTGGTGTTGTTTGAACCAGACTCCAATGTGATAAATTGAAATGCTTCCAATGTGATAAATTGAAATGCTTTGAGTATTCAACAAATCCATCATCAAACTGATTGGAGAATATGAAAACCTAGGGCACATTAATTATATGGGAAAATTCAACAAGTGCTTCCTAACCCAGCATCAATGAGATTTGTTTAGCTATGTGAGTGATGAGTAAAAGTGCTTTCTCCTGATTTTCCATTCTTTTCTTGACTTGGGTTCATCAAATCAGCATCAATGCATATTGTGGCTGAAATTCATTTGGGGTGTCTGAGGCAATACTTTTTCCATTTATTTTTCACTTTTTGATGACCTCGGATACGTTCTTTTTGTGGTACACTGTCATTGAAAGCGATTCATCACGTGATTCACATCTGATCAAAGATTCGGTGGTTCCACCACTGGCTGAATGGAGAGAGAGACCCATCAAGAATTTTGCTCTTGCTCTCACTTTCCTGTAATAGAATGTAAAAAACAAAGAATTTCAAAAATCTCTTCTTTCCCATAATTTCACCACGATTCATTGATAAAAAAACATTACATATAAGAAAATACTGACCAACCATATTCAAAGGATAAAAATAACCTACTAATATCCCTAAAATCCATGTATAGATCCAAATATTAGGACCCTACTCTTAATTTGGTTCTTGAGCCCACTGCATAGATAACAAATAAAGTTTGGGTCGGATACTGATCTGGACTAAAAAAAGGCAACATGATTTGGGCACGCTGCGGCTTTGACCTAGCAAAGGAACAACGCACATAAGGTTTGACGCGGATGCTCTTAACCCGATCATGACTTTTCACACACCACTCACCAAAAGAGGTAAGGTTGGGATTTTATCAGTGTAGTATATAACCTGTTCATTTCTTCTCAAAAAGTAGTATATGTGCATTCTCTTCCGGTCTTATCTTATAGCCTTTTTGTTTCACGTAATTCAATTCCTACAAGACTCTTTATTTCTTCGAGTGGTTAAGAATGTAGAATTTGAAAATGATTATCAAATAACCTCTCCTTTAATGGAAATTGAATTATGGGAAATGAATACCCACCATCACCCTAGTAATTCCAATCCTAAAAAAGTCAAAGTCCCCTTCTGCATTGCTACCTTATATCGTTTATCCCTCAGCTTCTTAATAATCCTTCATGGAGCTTATTGGACATGAACTCCATAAAATCTTTGCAAATGAACACACCCTTATGGATGCTAGAGAAAATGATCAAGAAAAATCCCTCCTTGCCAAAAGACAGAGGACCACTAATACTGTTTTGGAGTGAGGACTACCATTTTCTCCCTTCTCGAGTGGCTGCCATAACCACCTAGAGTTCCCTTATCAGCTGGAGCCGTAGCGACCCTTCCAGACCGCCCAGGAAATTTTCCTTGGAGCGGCCACTATATAAAATAAGAAAAACCTTTGGAGGGGCCATATATAAAAAGTGCTTATAAATTAATCAAAATGTAAGGGTTTGTGTTAGGAGGATTTTCCTTGGTTCGCGTAGAAAGTGACTTTAATGATGCGAGTTTGTGTTAGGAGAATCCCTCCCAACAAATATCTATTTCAGCAAAATATTGTTATTATATGCAACCAATCTTATACATGCATACAATAAAATTTGATGCATAAAAAGAGACAAGAAAACCAACCACGGGCATGTTAAATAGTTTGATAAGCATCTCATCAGCAAACTCTATTGCGTACCCAAAAAAAAAAAGAGGCTAAAACAGCTCAAATTGTACTCTTCCCTAACCAGCAAGAACTTGAATGCAAAGTAACACAATCTATATTTGCCATCATAGTGTAACATCAGGGGTTAGTGAAATGGCTTCATAGAAAGCTTATTAAGTGCTTTGGGAAAACTGAAGGACATGAGTCATTGATAAAGATACTGCATACTGCATACAATTCTCATTTCCCTGCACCACCTACTAAGAATAATATATTAGAAGAAAAACAGAGAATGTGTCCTTCTATGCAATCTATTCAAGTTGTTAAATGGCCCTCATCAAACTAAAGTAAGGAGAGGAGACCACCTGCTTGCCAATGCAGGAGCCAGATTTTTTAAGAACCCTAAGTGCCCACAACTTGCAATGTAAGGCCATCTTCAAATCATTAAATGTACAGCATGATATCAACGTACCAAACAAAATTCAAAAAAATAAAACAACCACCATTACCAACATAGCCGTTTTCCATTTATCTGGGTCATCTAAACCAATACAAATGGTTTTGAATTATCATAGTGACCACATTAACTTGGTAGAAGATAAGCCCTCATTTGAGGAGAGAGTTAATTAAAAAACAGATGACTAGGTGCAATTTGATATATGCACAACAATAATTCAATGATGCGAGCTGCTCCAGAAGGACCAGGACATCCTTCTCCTTCATGTTGTTTCCTTTGGAAATTTCTATGATTGTCACAAAAAATTTCAGTAACAGTACATGAAGACCACAAGGTCTCTGTCTTAACATAATTTGGCCACAGTAAAGGTCTTTACTTGGATGGCTTGAGCAGACACTGAAACTTCTATTTGTTGATGGGATAAACTTGACTCCTTTCAGTCCTTTAGGATGTTTTCACTCAGTAGAAGGCTTTCTCTAAGCTACACCTGTTAGCAGGCTTACAATAGATGACATTTCACACCAGCATTATCAGATATTTTTGGTTGAAAAATTCTTCAGAATGAAGGTGGTTGTGGCTTCAACAGGTTTTTTGTCCTTCAGATCTTATTACATCCTGATGGAAACCCCATTGACTGAATGATTAGGATGTACTGAAATGATAAAAGCTAACCATTCTCCTCTATGAGATTAAAAATGCACAGGTTGTTAAATGTGAATAAAAAAAATTCTTCCCACTTGAAGCAGCAACCTTCGTAAAACTGTCATTTCTCTTAAACCGTACTCACCCATATGAGATCTGCCACTGGAAGTTGAAATCTATCAAAAATGGTTATGAGTCTATTCCCATTGGAAATCAAAGTATGTTGAGAAGGTAGTAGCTCCTTATCCCTCGTCAAGGTTAAGTATCCCCCCATATACCTTGGGAACATATCCAGCTATCTCTAGCTGTCCATTTATCTCAAACAGGATTTCATATACCCGCTTGTACTGGGGATGTGATTTGTCACCAACAATAAACTCATGAACTGTACCATCAATTTCAATTGAACTCCCCCCTGGGATCTTCTTTACTCCTCTATCTCTCATCAACTTTCTCATCTGCCCAACATTGTCCCACTTCCCTAGTGCAGCATAGATATTAGATAGAAGGGTGTAGTTGCCACTATTATGAGGCTCCACCTCAATGAGGTGCCTCAGTGCAAGCTCCCCAAGCTCCATGTTGCCATGGATTCTAGAAGAAGCAAGCAGGGCCCCCCATATGGCCCCATTGGCTTTAAATGGCATCTTTCTAACAAGATCTTGTGCCTCTTGCAGGTGGCCTGCACGCCCAAGAAGATCAACCATGCATCCATAGTGCTCAACTTTGGGTGTGATCCCATACTGCGAACTCATGATATCAAAATAACTACAACCTAAACCAACCAGTCCAACATGGCTACAAGCAGATAAGATAGCAATGAAAGTGACATCATTAGGTTTGACTTTCGCTCTTTCCATTCGAGAGAACATTTCAAGCGCTTCAGTACCAAGCCCATGTAAAGCAAGCCCAGCAATCATTGTAGTCCAAGTTATTACACTTCTATGCTTCATGCTTTCAAAAACTTTAAGTGCCTTCTGAATGTTACCTCCCTTAGCATACATGTCTATGAGCGCATTGTTCAGAGGAACAATCTTATACAATCCGCATTTATCTATATAGTTATGGATCCATTCACCCAATTCAAGAGCACCTAAATGAGCACAAGCAGAAAGCACAGCCAACACTGCGATCTCATCGGGCTCAACATCCGTAAGCTGCATTCTTCGAAAGATTGCAATCGCCTCATATGGCCGGTTCATCTGAGCATAACCCGCTATCACCGTAGTCCAAGAGATTACATTCCTCTTGGGCATCACTTCAAACAGAGCCCGAGCATTATCCACATCCCCTATCTTGGCATAGCCTGCAACCATTGCATTCCACGAGACAACATCTCTCTGACACATACCGTCAAACAGTTGGCGAGCGTCCGAAATAGCCCTGCACCCTGAATACATCTGAATCAGACCAGTCAAAACATGAACATCTGAGCCCAACCCAATTCGAGTAACCTGACCATGAATTTCCCTTCCCACATCAAGAGCAGATAAACTGGTAATAGCCTTCAGCACAAAAGGAAACGAATAAGTATCAGGGCGAAAGCCCATAACCTGAATTCTATTGTACAAGTTAACAGCATCTTTTGCAGCATCCATCTGGGACAAAGCTTTGATCATGGTGTTGTAGAGATAAATATCGGGTTCGGATTTGTGGGTGAAGACGGAATACGCGTAATCTTTGAAACCCAAGAAGGAACAGGCATCGATGAATTTGCTGAGGAGAATGTTATCCTGATCGAAGGCTCTGGAGATCATGTATCCATGGGTTTGATTCAAGTGTTTGAAGGTGGAGCATTGATTAAGGAAATGCGGGTATATCATTGTATGGATTCTCTCTTTGAAAGAAGCTGAGAATGGAAAGAAGGAGAAGATGAAGGAAGAGGGCGCTGAAAATCGGATCGCAATACATATAGTCATTGCCTTTTCTCAGACATTGTCATTGGGTTTCAGCAAAAGCATTGGTTTTGGCGGTTTGAGATGGGAAGATTTAAATATTTGAATTACAGGAAGCCGTTAGGCTCTCAGGCTTCTTTCTCTGCGTGGTGTGGTATGTGGGAAAGATTATATATAGTTGCGCCCCACAATTGGGCCGCTCCCGAGTCTCGAAACCGGGCCTGCAATTGGACCAGGTTGACCTGCCTCCCGAAATTGTTAACAATCATATGTCATCACGTTTAGGAATCCTATCACTGAGAAAAAGATTTCCGCTTTCCACAGAGTCGTGGAAAATCCACTCTTTGACAATTGGTAAATGCCGGAGGATTAGACCAATGGGTATTCTACTTTTTGTGGATTTTCAAGTCCAACCTATTCTCTAATAGGATTTGAAAATCCTGACTTAAATGGATTTACTTGTTCAAACTAATTTTTCTTAGTAAATGTGTTCGGCCCATTCCATTTTGAATGGTCTCGTTTCGACTTTCAACACGCAAAAACTTAAATTTAGGACTTATTGTGAATATTTGATTACAATGATTATGGGTGGCCGCAGGTGATTTCATGAATTTTAAGACAGATTTTTAAATGAGAGATGACATATTAATGAGTTCCAAGTGATCAACTCCATCTTTTTTTCTTTTCATTTTTTGTCTTTGGAGAGAATGATATGTTGCATGTTTTAGGTCCATGGGCCAATAACAACTTTAAAATGTGCTCGTGGGTCACACCAGCTATGACCTAATCATGAACTGAATTTCATTATTATAAACTAACATTATTGGCTTGGAGTAAACAAAATCATTAAACAGGTAACCCACAACCAAAACATGCACTGCAAAGTTGGATTCTCATGCGGGCCGAGCCATTCGGGCTCATATACACCTTTGACCTGACCCAAGTTCTACCCTTTGACGTTACGGCTGTCAATGGGCTGGATTTGGGTTGGACCTAATAGGCTCTAGTCTGGGCCCTATGGGGTCCAAAGTCCACCCCAAGCTCACATTTGAAATGGATTCTAGTTACAAGGTCCGAGCGCACCCAATAAAGCCCAGCTCCAATGAACACCTGAGTCCAAATAAATTGAAGGATTTTTCCCTATGCATTTAGTCCAGTCTAAAGGGTTGGAAACCCTACGATAGTAAAAAAAAAAAATGGATACTATAAAATTATTACATATTTATTATTAAAAATGTATAAATACACACAGGCATATGTATTAAAATCCAGGTATAGCTAGAGATACCCAGGAGTCCAATAAGAGATCCATTGGGCCTTTTAGACAGTTCGAATCCACAATCATCCGACCCGTCCCCGGGAAGAGTTCGAGCCTAACCCGAAGCGCACGTTAGACAGATTTCCCAGATTTTTACTAGCTTGCAAGCAGAAAAGGATACATAGAGAGAGAGAGATGAAACCGCTAAAACCCTAACCATTGCCATGATTCAAAACCCTAACCCTAAATCCCCAATTCCCCACCTAAAACCTCCAAAACAAGTAGAGAATAAGATCAATCCTTGGTGCACATATCGGAACCCTAATTAGGGTTTTGGATTGGAGGAGGAGGGAGCGGAATGGAAGGTGGTGGTGGCGGTTCGGGTGGCGGGAACGATGCAGAGCTAGTTTCCAAGACGCTTCAGGTGGAGCACAAGCTCTTCTACTTCGATTTGAAGGAGAATCCTCGCGGCCGGTATCTGAAGATCTCTGAGAAGACGGCGGCGACGCGATCGACTATCATCTTGCCCGTCAGCGCAATTGTTTGGTTCCTCGATCTCTTCGATTACTACGTCAACAACGACGATCAAGAAGTTTTCAGTAAGGAATTGCAGCTGGACGCCAAGGTATAATTGGAATGGTTGTGCAACTTTTCCTTGTTGGGTTCATTTCGATTTGAAATTTAGTGTTTCTTTTTATTTTTCAATCTGAGTTTTGTTTGAACTAGGGTTTTGATTTCTGTTTTCTTATTGGATTTGTGATTTCTGGGTTGTTTGGTGTGGATTTGATATTGGAATTCTCTGCGTTTTCAGGTGTTTTACTTTGACATTGGTGAGAATAAAAGGGGGCGCTTTTTGAAGGTGATTACAATCATCTATGTGTTTGGTTTGCTTTTTCCTTTCTTTTTAGGTTCTCTCTTTGGCTC
This sequence comes from Cinnamomum chago, assembly GCA_038049695.1. Classification (NCBI taxonomy): domain Eukaryota; kingdom Viridiplantae; phylum Streptophyta; class Magnoliopsida; order Laurales; family Lauraceae; genus Cinnamomum; species Cinnamomum chago. Next base: position 124,758,897 of record CP142451.1, read on the forward strand.
TGTTTGGAGTGATGTTTGGAGTGATGGTAATTGTTATTTTGGGATGTATACCTTTTTCTCTGTATATGGATTAATTTGGAGATGCATTTAGGCAGTTTGTTTGCGCCCCCAACAAAAAGCTAAAGCTTAAGCATTTCACCCATACATGAAGTACAACAATGGAATCTACACACCGAATTACGAGTAAATCAGTAACCAAATATTTCATTGCAATTGAAGGGATTAATTGTATATACAGAAGCTTACACTTCCTCTTCTTATTGCTAAATAGTTTATTAAAATTGAAGCTATGACAAGTATATCCAGAGGCTTGCACGTCCTCTCCTTATCGTGCTTGTACCAAGAGTCCAAGACTCTTCAAGAACTCAACCACTTTGTTTTCTGTTCAAAGATCTCAACTACTCTTCTTTCTACTTGTTTCATATGATTAATATATTAAAAGTTATTGAAACGTTGGAGCTCCCTTGAGAATAGAACAGATATGAGGAGAACTTGTCGTTGCCTCAAGTTTTCATTTTGGAACTTGAATTGCTTCATTTAAATTATTGAAAATGTGATATTACTCCACCACCTTTCTCTTTTCCAATCAAGTGTAATGATGTTCATGCTCAGTTGGGGTCTGATGCACCTTGCTGGGGCCTGAGAACATCAACAATCAAAATTGAAACAATCTCCTCTTGATCTTACCTTTATGAACTCCCTGTTAGTTATGCGACACTTGAACTTAATTATTCTTGATGTTAACATTATGTAGTTAATATGGAACAGATTGTGTCAGAAAAAGGTGAAGAGTGTGTATGATGACTCATGGAAAGGGAGTGCCACCCAAAATCCAATACCCAAGACAAGCTCAACAACCTTTTTGGCTAATGGGTTACTCATACACGTCATTTTCCTCCTTTAGATTACAAAAAGTGAAATATCAAAGCCTTCAGCAAATTCTTGAATCTCATTGAGGAAAGGAATTCTGAATTGTCTTCAACTACAGGAATTGACCAGGACATGGAAAAGATCCCAGTGCTCTGTAGCTGGCTTTCTCTTAAAAAATAATATGTCATGGGAAAGGTCCTAAGATTTTTCCCTCTTCCCTGTCATCTAATGATGGTCACCATTAGTAAAAGTCCCTGGTCAATGATGCTACATGTGGCCAGGGTCTCTGGGCTTTTCTAATTATTTGAACTCATGTCTCCATATCCAGTGTTCTCCCTTTTGCTTTATAGCATCTTTCTTTTTTTAAAGAAAGCGAATTGTGGGATGTTGAGCCAACTGCCTTGTTCTGGGATACTCAGTAGAATGATTTTATTGTGCTTCTCAGACATCTGTAAATCAGTTTCAGTGTCCACATCCAATGAACATATCTGTTGACCCATTTAATATGATATGCAGCAGTTTTTAGCACATGGGAAAATTTGACGTCAACGGAAATTGTTCACTGTTTATCTTTCTTCAAAAGTTCCGAGTTTTGAGACATTATTGGGCCTTGAGCCTCAGTCAATTTCCCATTTCCCATTCATTTTTTTAACATGCAGGCTATGATAGAAGGATGCTTGTACAAGCCCAACTTATCCGTATCGGACTGATACGACCCTTGTATTGGTATTCGATACTGCACCGATACTTCTAGGGAACAAGTTTAACATATGCTACTTATAAAGTGTTTTATTTCATATAGTTTTTCTAATATTTTTACTTTTTACCATAAAAAATGCTAGAAAGGGACGAAAACAGTAATAATTTCATCAATTCAAAAGTAATCTAAAGAAAAAATTAGGACATATGTATCCGTATCCATATCCTTGTCCTAGCTTTTCAATAGTGAGGAGTCGTATCCCTGATCCCCGTATCAGTGTCCGTATCCATATCCGTATCTGGGCATCATAGCATGCAAGGCCATTATTTTAAGCCGTAACTGAAATATGGGACCACATCATCCCTGCTTTGTATGAAATTGACACCTCGAACAAACATGTTATTATGAGTGATTTCAAAACTTTGCCTTCCCAAGTGTCATGAAAGATTGGTAATTAATTTACATTTCTTGCAGATCTCAGAAGCATCTGTTAATAGAAACCGCAGTACGATAATTGTTCCTGCAGGAAGTGGCCGTGATGAAGGGTGGGCAGCATTCAGGAACATACTGGCAGAGATCAATGATGCTTCACAATACATTGCACCAAATCAGGTGTATGATTTTGTGGGTTGTCATATTGAGGTTCATTTGTGTTTTAGACCTTCATTATTCATTTATTCTCACCATTGTGGTCTTTTGTGTCAAAGCAGCAAAACTCTGATCCTTCTGAGCAACTTGCGGGTCTCTCAGATGATGTCGGCGCTGGATTCATATCAGGCCACAGTACTCAACCTGCCTCATCATCTGAGTCGAATGCTGACAGATCCGTTGAATTGCCCTCACCAGATGAAGTTGGAAGTATGGGGCTTTCCAAAGTAATCAGAGCAGATCAAAAGAGGTTTTTCTTTGATCTTGGGAGCAACAACAGGGGACATTTCTTGAAGATCTCTGAAGTATGCACTGGCCACTATTTAGCATTCTTGCTATTATTAAAATATGCAACCGTCGTTTGAAAACTTGGTTACGTCATAAACTTGCTGATGACTCGGCAGATTTAGAGTAACTTGTTTTTATCGAAGTCCATAAAACCCGATGTTCTTGAAGCCTCAAGTAAAATTTAGATTAATACAGCCATGATGGGAGTGCTGGCTATCATTCACATTATCATTACTGTTATTATTGTTATTAGACATAGCTAGTCACGATCATAACAATTTTTCAAAAGAAAAGGTCACGATCATAACAAGCTTCAATTTAGATTTGATTTTTCAATTTGGTATTTCAGGTGGCGGGTGCTGATCGCTCTTCCATCATTCTGCCACTGTCTGGGCTGAAGCAGTTTCATGAAATGGTAGGTCACTTTGTGGAGATCACTAAAGATCGGCTTGAAGGAATGACAGGTGCAAATATCCGTACAGTTGAGTCCTCACAGAGATGATCATGGTGGGTTCTTTTTATGATCGCTAGAGCTACAGGCATTGTTTTGATTTAGGGTGTGATGATTGCAGGGCATTTTATCTTCTTGTTCTTTTGTTCACTAGTAATAATTTCATATATTGGTTTATTGCTGGAGAAAGTGGAATTGTAGGAATAATTTCATATATGTTTTTTGCTGGAGAAAGTGGAATTGCTTGCCAAGCTTTCTTGCTTCTCAGATAATGACAGTGAGCATACTGGAAATACTGAATTCTTGCATTTGTCAGCTGTAAAGAATGCCATTGAAAGTGTACTTGTGAATTACATAAGATCAGTCACATTAGAGTATATCGCCAATCATTCCGTTATACAACTTTGAGTTTTTTTTTTTTTTTTTTTTTTGGGGATATGGTAGGCGGCCAAATCCATAATATGGAAAACATTTTCCTGGGTGGCCTTTTCAGTTTCTTTCTTTCCTCTGCTAGTGTCCTGCTTGATGAGCAGGTTTTGATTATTGGTGCCAGATGGTGGGTGATGGCAACTAATGATGTGTTTACAGTTCAGAATATTTATTGACAGAATGTTTTGATATTTGTAAACAAATAAGTAGGGAACATGCCAATATTTTGAAGATCCTGCAATGTTCTTTAGTGAGAAAATTTTGGAATGAGATTAATTTAATATATCATTATCAGATTTTGGAGATATCATCACAATGTGAGGTTTATAATAATATGTAACCCTTACCTAAAATGCATTATAAAACTCGGCTGTTCCCTTGTAGAGGGAGGGTGACTCAACGTCTTTTTCCCATTCCCATTAGAGGAGACTTTTTCATTCATAAAACCTGGAGAGAAGAGGCAATTTCCCTTTTAAAACCAAGTGAAGACTGCCAAATGCTAAATATGATAATCTTTTCTCACTCCCTACTTTCCTCAGTTGATGTCTGTCTTGCTACTTTGGAGAGGCGGCCTCAAATATTAAAAAATTGATGTAGGAGCTGATGATCCAGATTTATGTAGATATTATTAGACTGATCTAGCTGCAGATTATCTTGATGAAAGGGCCAACATTTTTTAGCCAAAAGGGGAGAGATCACACATCATTGTCGGTTAAAAAGTACAAGGTTTAAATAGAGCGGATTTCTGATGTTTCACTGGTTGGACCAATGGGTAAAGTAAGAATGCACCACATCATGTATGAAAAACTCCTCAGTTTTTTTTTTTTTTTTTGTGGGGTAACGCAGAGGACAGGAAGCCAAGATTGTTTGCAAGTTGGGGCAAAAGCATGAGAATTTTGACACTTTTGAGTACTACCAGGACTGAAGGAAGATGGTTGGGTCAACGACTTTCCTGATCACAATCAGGCACTTTGGCCTTCAGAATAGTCTACTGTATTTGAGAGTGAGTGCAAACCAACTATCCAACCCCACTCCCGCCAACTAACACCATTACAACTCTCTATCCTGTCTCGAGCAGCTGGACAAGCTTTGTGCAATCTTCATTGTCATCAACCTCCTTGGAATCATTTGGTAAGATAAGAAAGTCTTAACCCCTAAGGATTTGATAGATTTAACCCTATTATAGTCAGTTTGGCAAAGCAGGAGGGGCTAAGCTAAAATTCCTAGTGGAATAACATAGTTCTATTAGCAGTCTCTTTCTTGCTGATGGAGCTTTTTAGAAAACAATCGCATTCCTTACTTTTCAAATATACAGCAGAAGTGATACACAATAAAAGAAGATTAGTCATTCAGCCAAAAAATGAAAAATAGGACAGATAAGTCCTCAATGGTGATGTTCATACCATGAACAGCAATAAGAAAGATTGTTTGAATATTCTCATCATCATATTTTGGAGATGAGACTGATATTTCAAAACCTCTTGGCTAACATGTCTGAACTGGTCACGGAGGATCTTGACAATTCCTTCTTAAACCTTTGGCTAAGCTATTGTTGGCTGGCACTTGACAAGAATTAAATTTATGGGCATCTATGGCTCACCCACTTAGAATGATTGGGATTTACATGTGTATGCATAAAGCTATGATCATATTGGAAAGGAAAAGTATGGATGCTTGGAGCTCTTCATAATTGGATCTGGAAGGACTGTTTTTACAGTCACATGTGATCAGAATTCAATGCCAAGATTGCAGAGCCTCTCTCTCTTTTTCCCTCTCAACATCAGGCTAATAATTTAATTGGAAACAACCAATAACCTACAACCATAGGATACTTGTATTTGTATATTACACACTAGCAAAGTAAAGAGCTTTAATATATTTCTCACACATTCCACTTAGAAGCAAGAAAATATTATAAAAACAAAAAAAGTAAAATGACTGTACAGAAGAAATGAAGAATATGGGAAGAGTAATTTTATCCACTGGCCATTGTCAGAGTTTTCTCAAATATTTGATCAGTGGTTTTGGAAGGAAGAGGAGGTGGTACTGGGCTTCTGGCTGCCTTTTCAGCTGGTTCTTGTGCAGAGGCAGGAGCTAGTTTACTATTGTAGTTGAAGGAGAGATCCCTGTTTGCAGCCAAAGCGACGAGCTCGGGCTCTTCTAGACCTTTTGATGGCCCAAGGCTGCAACAGTCCGTAGTGTGCTTAGCCAGTGCATCTTTGAATTTCTTGATCTGTGAGATGAAATTAAGGGGTCATAACCAAATGCCCAAATGAGGAAAAGAAAAGCAATCCTAATTCCCAAATGGGTTTCTAAAATATGAAATGTTAGTGATATCTAAATCGCTATTCTATTACATTGTAAATCTTTGTGTTCGTGCACTTTAGATACTCATCTATTTTTACTTTTTCCATCATATTGCATGATGTTTGTCTGCTCCATATTTGATGGGATAATGCTCAGATGATTATGACAATAAAAATTACATCATGTGTATTTCATTTGGAATGTTGCTGGAATGATATTTGCATTATTTGGAGACTGGTTTAATTGGAAAGGAGCCACATTATTTCCAACATGAAACGCAAAGGAGATGTTGGAAAAGAGAGAAACAACTCACAGTAGCATTTGTGCAGCTGAAGTTACATACACGACCCTGGGCTCCTCTGTAGAACCGGAAGAAGGGAAGAACATGGACGTTTAAGCTATAACACATGGATTTGTGCTGCTCATAATTGACCTGAAGGAACTGAATCTCTGGGTTCTGCTCAGCAAGCTGGCAAATCTGTAAAACAAAAAAGAAGATAAAAGAAACATAAGATCCTCTTCACATTCAAAAGAAGAAATCAAATGGAAATGAGGATGTTTCCTACATGTAATACCTTAGGATGGAGGGCTTTGCAGCCTCCACAACCAGGAGAGAAGAAATCCACAACAACCAGGTTGTTCCCTGCATTTAATAATGAATTTATGAGATCCATTGCAGATTGGATTTCTTTCATGTTGGATTGAAGTCCTTTCTCCCACCATCTCAGAGCTTTGCTGATACAAGAGTTCATCTGCAACCGAAAGAAGAAATAGGATCATGAATGCTTGAAACTATAACACAGACATAGGATGTCATGATCATCATTGCACTTAATCCATCTATTTGGGGTTGGCTTTTGTGGATTTCACCAATACCTAATTGGGATTACATTCATAGATAGATATAGAGTCGCCACCTTATCCCATCTATTTGGGGTTGTGAATAATGTGTTCTAATTTTCCATGATCCTAACAATAGCCATGATTTTGATAGCTACATTATCAATCATCTCTTTCCTTATGTGCTCATTTATCCCTCCTAGCATGCACCTCTGCATGTACTAGCCTACTTGTCACTCCTTTTCATTTGCCCAACATTCATAAATACAGATATGGCAGCGGAAAAATCAAACAATAAAGTTAGGATCTTGGAAGATTTGAAATAAGAATCTGGAGAAAATTGGGACCGGACAATCGCCAAGTTAATGATTTACAAAATCTGAATATGGAAGGTTTTCCTTTCACCTATGAAAATCCAAAGCAAACTAAGACAAAAGTGGGAAAAACACTGAAGATTGTGACCTTGAAAAGGCATGGAGGTTGAAATGTAAGGAAAGTCCCTAAGAATGGTCAGAAGAAAAGGATATCTGGCAAACTCCACAAGTAATAAGTAGAAAGAGCTAACAGCTTCCGTTTTAATACATGTAAAACCCAAGAAACCAAAGTTTGATATTAAAATCCTTGAATTTGGCAAGATACACTAAAATCCATGTAAAGAATGAAACCCACAAAAACAGGTTCTAAATGTTAGCACCTTCCTGTGGTAATTTTGACCGTGAGCATTGCATTGATTTGGTGCATTTCATTCAAAGATGATGGATGCTGGTGCATGTATCAACAAAAAAGGGGGTGTGAACATCAGCCCCTAAAAAATGATAAAACATCATAAAACATAGAAGATGAACTTGAAAAGAAAAGAAAAAAAAAACACATGAACTTTTAACTATACTAGGAGTTTAGAATCATTGGTAGAAAAAAAAAATCTAACTTTTAATATAGGATCTTCAAATCACTGAAATGGGGTATAATAACAAATACATGGACACAACAAAAACAAAACTAAAAGTTAAAAATCAAAATAATCAGGTATTGAACTTTAGATTCCAAGAAGAAAACCCATCTATTCGTGGGAGATAAAGAATAAAAAAACAGAGATGGATAGGAGATTTTAATACCTGAGCATGGAGAGGATACAGATTTCCTCTTTTGGGTGTCATAAGCTCCTCTGCAAAAGCCATTTTCTGGCCATTGAAATGGGTCATTGAGGAAGATTTCAGGGTCTGGAATTGAAGAGAAGAAAACCCAATAGAAGATGGGGGGGATTTCTTAGGTGTAATGGGGGAGCAGAGATTTGGGCATGGCAGGGAAAGATCCATTTTGCTGAGAACATCAGCCATAGATAGATTCAAGCAATCCAAGGGGTCCTTTTCCTTCCCCTTTCCCTTGTTTGTTGAATCTTTTCTTCTCCTTGGAATTTGAGGGAGCGTTGAAAGACAGGTTGAATTGCAAAACGGAAAATTGTTTTCTTATGCTGTTCCAGGAATTGATAGTTGGGGGGGAAAGATAAAAACGGATAAAGACAAGATATAAATAGAGGTATTAAAAAAACACACACTAAACGGATAAGTTCAAAAAATAGAGGATTTACACTGAAGAATAGGTGTATGTGATGAGTCAACCCAGCCCGAGTTCATGCGGTGGGTTCAGCTCAACTCGTTTATCGTCACTCTTAGGTCTGATAGAGTTAGAACAAATAGAGCTCAATGTCATAAAACAAGTCTATAGAAGGAATCAATAAATCATTAGTGTCAAATCAGATAGTGATCAAGAGCATGCGGTGGGGCTAATTACCTAAAACGTCCAAAATCTTTCTTAGACCAATTGTGGTATATCTTCATCGACCACCCCCATACCATGATTGGCTTTTCATACTTTTGCTGGCAATGGTTGAACTTTCTCAAATGTCAGTGAAAATGGCTATCAATCAAATATCCATAGAATGTCTGATTGGCTAAATCAATGAGCATATAATGCTCTTTTATGGTCATCATGTTGTGTGGTCCATAGGACCCACATGCCAACATAAAGGTTAGATCGACATCACAGAGGCTGACATTATATTCCAGGACAAAATTCAATGCTGTGCATTTGAATCGAGTGAATTCATATGGTTGGTGACATCAAGCTTGAATTAAAATCAGCAATTGAGCTTGAGCTCGTCACAGTTGGCTCTTTTACACCCCTTCAATATCAACCTAAGCTGACATAAATTTCTATGGAGAGCCTCCCTTGATGCCTGTCAGTTAAAAGAGAAGTGTGAAGATGATTATTCAACTCATAATTCAAGACCCAAAGTTTCAAAATATAATGATTTCTCCTAAAGAAATTTTACTTATCAACCACACCATTAGTATCTATGGTTTGAAAATTCTAGTAGAAGCTAGAAATCATTTGATAGTTGAATTGGGCCCACCCAAGATCTGGTAATGAATGGTTGGCTCCCACACTTGCAGTAGTCATGAGTGCATACACCATTCATTGGGGTGCATACAAGACCATAGAAGATAACATTATCCGAATATGAAAAAAAACAGGGAATACAAAGGAATGTAAGAGATCCGTATGTAATCCCAAAGGGTAAAATCGTAAAAACGCAGGGCTGAGAAGCTCGACAGTTAAGGCGACTTTAACGGTCTTTGCGCGTTGATCCTGGCTCCTCTCATTGGACGATACGTCAAATTTTTGAATTTTGCTTGCGGGACAAATGACTCTGAATTCCTTTGTGCGTCTTCCACACTGATAATAACTTCTACCTTTGCCACTCAACATCTCATCTATCAAAGAAGTGCCTTATCTAACTTGGCAATCAGATCATGATGGACCCATTAACAGACCCCAAACAAATCTATCCATAGGATCTCTAGTCCTAATCCAGTCTTAGATCACATGATAACTTGGTCCCTTCACTGAACAATTCTGAATGGTTGGATTATGTGGTTACTATGATCATTGAATTGTAGTAGAATGATGATGAGGCCCCACCATTTGGGTGGTTTGGATGGGCCGTGGGGGTGAATATGTAATGGGACTCGTGGGGTAGATGTGGTGTGGGAAGTTTTATTTTGGTTGTGGAAGACGAGTAGAAGGACGTTGAAGAGAAGTGGATATGCTTTGGATTATAGGAACATGCTTCCCAGCTCAGCGTGTGGGGGCCCACTGCCTAGAAAGAAGGATTATAGTGGATAAAAAATGCTTTGGATAAAGTAAAAGATATTTGTGTAAGCCTGATATTTCGCACTTCTTTATCCAGATGTGCCAGGAAACTCTGGTTTCTAATCTTCCTCCAGAAAAAAGGTGCACCCTGTGGGGCCCACCCCCTTGTCATTGTGTGGCCCACCTGGATGATAGGAACCAAATCATAGGCCTCCATGCATTTGACTTTAGTTAAAACTTCAATCAACCGCACCCCCAACTATTTACAAGAATCTCTAATCCTCTTAATTATGTCATCTACACATGCTGGGGCCTCTTTGGTTGCTAGAATTAGGTTTGGTGTATCATGTATGTAAGAACTCCAAATGCTATCTCCTCGTTTGAATTTACAGACACTGAAGAAATTTTAAGGGCATGTATATTTGAACTTTTGTTTCTAGTGGAATTGAAAAATTTTGGAATTATTGACACCAAAGTTAGATCGTGTCAATGCGCATTCTCAATGCTTTTTATTTTTTTTATTTTTTAGAATATGTCTGTGCAACAGGCATACTATAGAACACAACAAATTACCGTATTGAAATTATATGATGAAATAGAACTAACATTTGGTGCAACTGCTTTAGGTAAGGAAAAAGGATAAAAGCGGCCGGTTTCGATATTTCTAGTTATTGGATAGGGATTGTGCTAATCAATTTAATTGAGATAAGACTTTGATAATGATGATGATGATTGATAGAGATTGCGCTCGTCAACCTAATTGAGATCAGGCTTTGATGATGATGATGATGATGGATAGGGATTGTAGTGCAGCAAAAGAGGAAGCCTTGCACAAACAAGTCCTTAATGAGAAATATCTTCCTACAAGCAATACACCTTGCGGTCCAACTCCATGGCCTCACTTGGGCCCTCCTTTGATGAATCTAGGCCCTTTCACACTCTCATCCCCTCATGAACTTATACTAGGCCCAATTTTACTCTCATCAAACTTTTGCCCATGGTTGGATTGAAAATCTCAAAGCAATTTATGGTTGAAAAACCACTAAAATTTAAGAAGGTTAAATCAAGGTCAAGGATGATCTCATCGAGTAGATTGTTTTTTGTAACCCATATCCCATCCCCATTGCAATGGATACATCTTAGTGGGCCCCACAATCTAAATTGCATTCAAGCAAAATGTTAAATGCCCGTGGGAGAACATTTCACTTCTTTAATTACTAGTATTATGGGTACAAGGTTTATCCTTTTGAATTCCTATAATTTCGGCTTTTTGAATATTGAACCAAACATGAACATTTGGAATTCCAATTGAAAATAGCATTTTTAGATTTTTAAAAATCTTCCAAACAAAATTCTTAGAATTCTTACAAACAAACATGCCTAAGCATTTTTAGAGCTGAAAAAGCAAGAGTTTAAGGATTTTGTAGGCCAAAAGAAGCAACTTCAAAAGATTAGATTTTTGAAAACTTTAAAAAAAATAGTGATATCTAAATAGTAGGGGTGATCATTCCAAACAATAAGATATCCCCTTGGGAATTCATGCAAAACTACCTTTTTAGTGAGCTAAACTCCTAAAAGGGGCAGTAACCTGTTGTAATTCTATTGTAATTCATTCATAACATGTTAAAGCTAAGGGTTTTTTACTCAATTTTGACCGGATTTCTTTTAATTTTGACTTTTTATTGAACCTTGGTAAGAAGGATAAAAATGTGTATCTTGTGAGCTTTGAACTCACAACTTCTTACTATTAAAATAACTAACATAACCACTACACCACACACTGAATACATATAATGATTTATGAAACAACTACTAAAATTAATTAGAAAGAGGGGAGACCCTAGCCATGGTTAGCACGGGTTATTGTGCTAGTCCATTATTAATTTCATCACAACCCGTTGCAAGATCACCACAATCATTTTAACTCCACTACATTTGTAATGCACTTAATTTATAGATAACAACCCTTTTAAGATAATCTCAAACACTAAAATACCACATACAAACATTACAATGTGCCTTGGAATCCACGGAAACGAAACTCTCTGGATTTTTCTTATTAGTAGAATGCTTGGCTTTATATATACCCTCCATGGATGAGGCTTTCCACAAATTCATGAAAAATATAGCTGAAAAAGACTCCTTACAGCAAATGATGGAGAAGATGACTTCTTCTAAGGTTTGTTGTGTCGGTTTTGGATAGGAAATATTAGTCCATTTGTTACATAGGGAGCTAGTCAGATTGAGCATCTTGTAGCATGTATATGCCTAATCTATACTCTACTTGTCTATCAACGTAGGTGGAAATTTCAACTTGAAGCAGATTCAAAGGTTAAAAAGGTCAGGCCAAATCTCAAAATAAGAAGTTGAGGTCAAGTCAAATTAACAGGGTATATAGTGCAATTAGTCGTGTTAGGTTGGTTTATTATATCAGTTTACGTTTATACAGCCAACCACATCTTACTCCATTTATTGATTGGGTTAGAAATGTCAACCCAAACTCCAATCTAAAGATAAGAGGTTCAACTCATCAAACTTGAATTAGTAGCTCAGTACTGACTGGGTTGGCAGCTACTAGATACGGTATTAGATACAACCATTACATGATATGTTTTTGGTAAAAATAGAACAATTTCTTTGAGAAAACAAAGCCATGCAAACACCAACTAAAGACCAAACAAGACAAAAGAACTCTGGTTGCTCAAACCAATCAATACTGGCCCTGTTATCAAAACCAACTTTAGCTAAACTATGGGCCATCACATTAATCTTCCTTAAATATTACTGAAACTAATCCTACAAAAGATCTCTAGATTCTTCAATAGTATCCAAAATGACATTCCTAGCTAATACATCAATCCATATTCCCTTTAATTGCTTTTACTACTTAATTCGCATAAGACAAAATAATATGGATAGTGGAGAGCTCATCTTCCTTAGCTTTCAGCACTGCTAGCTACATAGCTCTCACTTCAAACTCTTTGGAAGAGAACAACTTTGGTCCCATTCATCAAAACCACAACCCGAGTAAGAACAAAATGTTTTGAGCACAGCATATACGGGTATCAGGGGTTGACAGACAACTCCAACCCACCACCCCACCAAACCCCACCCCCAAAACAAGTACCGTTGCATCAGCCCCTCGTCACACAAAGCGTCTAAGTGACACTACTGAATAAGATATGAAACCTCACTGTCTACTTTGTTTTCCTCTCCATATTTCTCATGAGCCCATGCACTTGATCAGCATTTCTGCTTCATATATACAACTGAAGATAGCATCTCCCAATTGAATTCCTTAATGAATTTGTTTGTCTTGCTTTTATGCTGGCACACGCAAATAGAATACTTTCTTACATCAGATGCTCAAAGAAGCCAAACTTAGCTCACCAAACTAAACTGATTAAGATCAGTGACTAATAAGCTTCTCGACTGATCTACAATCTTCAATCCATGTGTTTACGCTATGGCTTACTATATGGCCTACATGTGTCCCATGTCCCACATAAGGCCACAGACCCATCACAATCTTTGGTGGAGTGTAGCAATAAATCACTGTATTATATATAGAAAATCACTTCTAAATTAAAATTTTCAAAACTAAAGAAATGCTAATTAGAGCAGCACAGGGAGATGCTTGCAAACAAATACCGATGGATTCGCCATATGGAAAAATCGAATATTGTATTGGGATTTTGGATAGTTTTCAAGCAATAGAATTATAGGATATGTTCTACCACTCCAATCTTTCCTAATTGTAATTAATTTGCCAAACCTTTTCAACTTTAGACGTAATTATACTTCTACACGTCTTGCTTGCAAATCCTCATTTCTGCCAGGCTATACATTAATCTTAGGTTAAAAAATACTACACATGCATAGGTTGTTCGGTATGTCTAATTCAAATAAAAGAATCAAACTGATCATATAGTAAACATTATATGGACAAAATAGTTGTCATACAGTAAAGTAGTGCGTGCCGGTTGGCATTAATGTATGACCGAATTTGAAAACGGGTGAAAATATGAGTTGGGGTTCAATTTATACACAACGCAGGCTAACACAATGGGCTTGCCACTTCTATTTGAATCAGTTTTACGTTAAATATAGTTATTTTATTTGTTTTAGGCTAAAACTGCTTAGAGAAAAATAAGAGTTTCATATAATTAGGACCTTAATATGGAATTGTTGGGGATATATTTATGCAACAAATTAGAGGTGGTGGTTGATGGTAGGATACATCAAAATTACGTTTCAAAACACTGTTTGGATTGAGAAAAGTTTGTTTTCTTTCTCTTAATGAAATGATGATAGGACTTCTAAAGCATCTTCTTGAAATGATATAGAAAACAAATGTGGGGTGATTTCTTCTTCCATCTTAAGGAAAAGGAGGCATGCTTAATAAATGATATAAGACAGTACATCTGTACATCTATCCATTTCAATCCACGTCGTTTCCAATCCCATTATTCTTTTTTCTTTTTTTTCCACCCTTGGATCTTGATTTGAAGCACTTTCCTTCTCATTCCTGATCTGTATTCCATTTTCTGCTGCATCCAATCGCTTTCCAAATGAAATAGAGTAGTGGAAAAGGAAAGGGGGAAGAAAAAACCGAAATGGGTCCCGCCACGTCACCTCCACGCGTGTGTGACGATGTTGACGCGGCGGCAACGACGTGGGACGCGGGATGGCGTCGGCTGACTGCAGGCCTAACGAGATGGATGGGGTTCGGGTGGGACCCACAACGTCTTCTTCTCACATGTCAAGCTCGGCTTGTGGCTTGCTATGTGAAATGACAATGGTGCCCTACAAGATATGCCTCAAATCCGTCAACAGCTAGGGTTTTTTTTTTTTTTTTTTGTTTCTATTTTAAATAAAAGTAAGCTCGCACACTTAATCGAGTTCCTTAGCATCAATGCTACGGTCATGGATTGATTTATGTGACTAGAATTGTACAACAATAAAAATGATTTTTCCACTTGATTTAATTAGTGTCGCTTTTACTTTTTTAATTAATGGTATCCACCAAAGTCAAATGCCACCCTCCATGTAATATTTAGATCAAAAAATCTTCCTTAAAGGGGCTACTATATATGAAATATATAATAAGAAGATTTTTCAGGTATCAATATTCTAGAAAATAGAGTGGGATCCATTTTTTCAATTTAAGAAGGGTTGTGCCATTGGACATGTTTAAGTTAATAACATCACCTTTTCAAATCCAAACCACTTAAAAGTATATCTATGCTTAAAAAATGAGATTAAAATAGAAAAATGAAAAAGAGTGAATAATATGAAAATCACTTCTTTTACATATGACTACTTCTAAGGGTCAGCCATAATTCAATTGAAGAAGATTATGGCCAAATGCCAGTGTTAGGGAGCAAGAATTTGAGCAGTTTGAATTCATGAAGGTAAGTATTGTTGTTGATTTAAATCGTATTGCACTTTAAAGTCAATGCCTAACATAATGAATCTGATTTCTTTGGAATAAAATTGGTTTTTTGCACAATATAGTCCACACATTATTTTTTTTGCAAGTGGTTAGTCTTTGACATTCATTTGTATATGATGAACAGGTGAACCGACCTATACTGCAGTACTGGTATGTAGCCTACTATAAAGTTCCAGTTCATACTGATATTTGATTTCATTGGTTTGAAAAGCTATTTTGACAACTCAGAGAGAGAGAGAGAGAGAGAGAGAGAGAGAGAGAGTCAACACTCAATTTATTAAATTGTATTAATTGGAGTCTGCACTGATGGAATTTAATTGAAACTAAAAGGACAGCTTGGATTGCAAAATGATCTCAACCCGGATGACCCATCAATTAACAGTGCTAAAATGCCAAGATCTCCTCCAACATTTTTTAAAATTGGACAGTACGTGTTGTGAGCCATCCCTGATTCAAGGAAGTCTTCAAAATTGGCAACTAATTATAAGAACTAAATTGATTAAATGTTATTAGTATCTGATTTAAAAGTCATTCAATAAGATAATTTATAATGAAGGAATGAGATTGGACAGGTTTGATCTTAGCCACCGAAACATACATTTGGTTCAACAAATCTCGATTTACCTCTGGGGAGTCAATGGTCCACAATCAAGCAATAGTCAAAAGAATGAAACATGTCCTATCTACTCCCCACAAATTCCGGCCATTGTTTTAAAAAGTATACAATATAGATTTGAAATGGTGTTTTTCTAATATTGGCATGATATTTTTAAAAATCTTACTAAAAATGGAAATATTGTGAGAAAATTGAAATAGAAGAAAAATCTAGAAATTTTGCATAGTTAGAAGTAAATTTTGATCTTTGATGTAATATAATGTACTTTTCATAAAATAACATATAGAACATAGCTCGAACCTTGTTTTAGTTAAAAATAGGGAGTTGACATTATTAATCATGACTAGAGTTTAAGCCTTGTTTGTGTTGGATCACACAAAGCAATCATATTAATTTTAATCATAAATTGGTTGAAAAGCAGCCTAAGAAAATTGACCAAGATGGGGCTGTGTAATATTTAAATTGATGAAGACAATTATTTGTAACAGAGAAAGATAAAAGGTAAAAACCAATAAAGAGTCAAACTCTTTATATTTGGTACAATTAATGGAACCCAACCCATTAAAAACCCTATCACACATCAATGACCCACCTATGATCAATCAAAATCGTCCACACGCATCTTATACTCTCATGAATTGATTGTACTTAATTTCCTTAATTTGATGTCGATCCTGCAATTATCCCCTGTTGATTGACTCATGATAAAATGTAATTATAAATTGTGAACCTTGAGGATCTCAAATCAAAGGTTTTGTGATTTGAGCAGAGTGATATTTGCCCACTGTTAATCCATACTGCGGTACCCTTCTCGTCTCCACTGTTGTGATTTACATCCATTAATGTGAGCCTATACAAACTGTACAGTAACTATAAAAAGTTAAGAGGCAGTTGACTTTTCCTTATAACAAGACAAAGATAAAAGCCATCTATAACAATCCCCTATCTAAGGTATATTTACATATAGCTAACCATCTCTCTCTCTCACAGTCTCCATACCCCAAGCAGTATTAGTTCGAAATGTTGATTGCTCTTTGTACCCCTTTTGTCATCATATTGAATGAACATAGCCAACATTTTCTAAGAAGTTACAAATTCTCTTGCCTTTGAATCAGTTGGTTTCGAGGATATTTGAGAATTTTAGATGTTTGATTCATCAAAAGGGCCCTCATAATTTATCGGTTATAATAAAGACTCTTCCACCAATTTTCACTTTTGTTTAAGAGATAAAAATAAAGATTCTCCCGCCAATTTTCACTTTTACTTAAATATCGTCGCTGGTCTCTTCTCCTTCTTTAACTGAAATGAGCGACGACAAACAAAATTGAAAATGGTCGGAGGGAAAGCTATCAGAGGGCCTTTTTTATGCTCGGAAATTCAATGTGAGCCTATACAAACTGTACAGTAACTATAAAAAGTTAAAAGGCAGTTGAATTTTCCTTATAATAAGACAAAGATAAAAAGCCATCTATAACAATCCCCTATCTAAGGAATATTTACATATAGCTAACCATCTCTCTCTCTCAGTCTCCATACCCCAAGCAGTATTAGTTCGAAGTGTTGATTGCTCTTTGTACCCCATTTGTCATCATATTGAATGAACATAGCCAACATCTTCTAAAAAGTTACAAATTCTCTTGCCTTTGAACCAGTTGGTTTCGAGGATATTTGAGAATTTTAGATGTTTGATTCATCGAAAAGGCCCTCATAATTTATTTGTAACAATAAAGACACTTCCATCGATCTTCACTTTTGTTTAAGAGATAATAGTAAAGATTTTCCCGCCAATTTTCACTTTTACGTAAATATCGTCGCTAGTCTCTTCTCCTTCTTTAACAAATGAGCGATGACAAACAAAATTGAAAATGGCTGGAGGGAAAGCCATCAGAGGGCCTTTTTGATGCTCGGAAATCTAATGTGATTTTTCTGATAATTTTCTCATCTTTTAAAATGATTTCTGATGAAAATTTATTGGAAAAGGGGTCAAAGTAGGATTTCCATTAATTGTACTAAAAGTGAGTGTTTGTAAACATTAGAAAATGCTGGGGGTGTTGTATGTACATTTCAAGTGAAAAACTGTTTATGGGTGCCGTAGACATTTCAAGTGAAAGCAGATTCTTCTGAGCGTAGTAGCGAGCGAGCCGAGCGCAGGAAGTCATAGTTAGCACGTGCAGTGCCGTTAGACGCTGATGCTCGGAGGGTGAAAAAACACGGGGGAATATTCTCCTGGACTATACCCATCCCCCTCTCATCCACATCACCCCCTGTTTTCATGCAGCAAAACCCGGTTTTTGCCTTGTGTTGTGTAAAGGTATATGAAATGGAATGGAAGGGACGCTTGGCTTTCAATGGAAAAGAAACCAGGAAAAGGCAATGGACAAAATCTGAAGCAAATCACATGAACTTTTCTTCTCTTGCACTAACCGATTTCTCCCCAATTGCGTGCTCTCTCTCTCTCTCTCTCTCTCTCTCTCTCTCATGGGTGAGGGAAAGAGAATAAAGGAGAAAAGGGGAGATAGATAAGAGGAGAGAGAGAATGTGTGTGTAAATGCACCAAAAGTAGATTTCGGGTGGTGGGTTTCTTCTCATATGAAAGGGCTGATGAATCTAGCTATGATTTGATATTTTTCTACATGATTCGAGTTTCTTGTTAGAGAGAGTGGTAACAAAAATCAAAACAAGATGATGAAGAATCCTTCAATTCAGTTATGAGAAGCGGGATTGGAATTGTGGGTCTAGCTGCCAACACCTTTCCATGAAATCATGCCTACTTTGCGATTAACTTGATGAATGAATAATTTCCTTTTTTTCCTTGTTTTTGGTTGGCCGGGTGGCAAATTAATTAGATGCTGTGGTATTATAATTAAGATAAAATATTAATTAAGTGATATACACCATTAGATGGAATCAGTTGAAGATATATAGTTTGTGATTTGATTGAATAATTTAATCATTTCATCTTTTAAGACCCAATGGTAAATATGACTTGATAGACAATGACATTCGAAATTCATTGTAAATTTCTTTTGGTCAACCAAGAAAAAACCAATCACCTACAGTCATGACTATATAAAATTTCCACATGGAATATGGATGGTTCCTTGTGCCCACCTGCTCAAAATTAGGTTATAGCTATGTCATCTAACAAAAAAAGTTGCTTCTTTTGATATTTCTAACCAACTCCTCTGAACAATAAATGGAAGAGAAGCATCCAATCCAAGGCAAAACCATATTGACCATGGATTTCATTGTCTAAAATTAATGATGAAACTAACAATCGAACTGATTTTCGACAGACGTTTCATGAAATTAACGGATCGAACTGATTTTTGACAGTTGTTTTATGAAATTAACGATTCGAATTGATTTTTGACAGATGTTTCTTTTGTAACCAAATTGGTTTAGATATGGGTCCGATGACTTTAGTTATAGAATATTTAGAATAAGCGCGTTATATATAGGAAATTCTTCGCAATATGAATAACAATTCATGAAGTCACATGCATTTTGAGTAAGTAGGTCCTTCAATTTCCTCAAGAGGGAAAGAAATCAGTACATTGAATCACTATGTATACAAACATGAGTCATGTTCAATATGTCTATAAATGCATTATTACTTTATAGAGGATGGCAGAGATCCATGAACATGATATTAACTAGGAGAAAAGAAAAATAAGTGCATGCCAATTCAGGTAGGTATTAGTAGGTTCAAAGTTCACTTCAAATGGTTCATGAACTTAATTTTATTAGGAGATAGAAAAGTTTATCACAACATGGAACTTGAGAGGAAGTTAAGAGCCCATTCATTTAATGTACCAAAGAAAGAAAGCATATAAATGACCTGGAATTAGAAAAAAAAAGTAGATGGGCTTATTCAACAAGAGCATAATTGCATTACTGTTTTGGAAGGAGTTAGTGGGGTTCTAGGAACATTGCATATGCTTCACAGTTTTTCAAGATTATAGAAAAAATCAACGACATATTGGAATGTGAAAATTAAAAGAAAATACTTCCTTAATATTTCTGAAAGAGGAATGAACAAATGGTTATGTTCAACAGAAAAAATTAAATGTAGAGCAGATGAGAAGTACATCTCACTAGATTCATGAACAAATCTGTTGAAAGAAAATAGGAAGTTCATAAAAAAGAACACCATATCTAGATTCAGACAATCTAGAGAAATAACCCTATGGTGACAGTTAATAACATTGACAGCAATTACCCACCTAATTTAACTTATGCTGAGCCCACTTTACTAGATCCAATTCGCTTATATTACAGTCCTCCCTATTCATAGACAACGATCCAAACTCCACTGCGAGTGATATATGCGATTTGTATTTACATCTATGAAATATATATAATATTTTTTAAATTAAAGAATGTATATTGCTCGGATTGGAGTGAAATTCAAGTAATTTTCTGCACATATATAATAAGATATGTGATAGGAATGAGTTAGATCATATAGCAAATCAGAGACCAACATAGTTCCACTAGGCTGTCATATACTTGGTTCTATTAGCATTATAGGATCATTTCTCTAAAATCTATTAAGAGTTGAACTCAGTAGAAAAGAATCAACATGAGAGTGCTATATTTTAAATCCAGCATATTTTGTAAATATATAAATCCATTATAAGAAGGTATACTAATGGGTTTCTTTAGAATATTTGATGCAAGAACAACTCATAAGATTCTAAAACTCATTTCTCACCTTCAGCAGATGCTTCATACAAGAACCACTTTACCATCATTTCTCAATTTAACAATGAAAAATATGCCATCTATACAACAATTCAGATGTAGAAAACTGAATATACTTAATGAAAAAGAAAAAGAATACATGTAGTCATGTATATGAATATGATATTCATGACTTCCTTATGTATATTCTGGTAAGATTTTTGATCTGCACATCCGAATCTATACAACCATTCCTGAAATCCAAGGCCTCCTCTTATATGACAGATGACAAAGAAGCTCCTTAGAAGCCAGATCTTGGAAATGTAATTCAAACACATATACCTATCTCACAGTCTCCTCATATTATTTAGTAATTCCAGAAGCAATCCAGATCAACTGGGCCAGCAGAAGAAGGGCCTTCAAAATCTTCATAGCATCCACTGCTGCTCCCTATCTCATGCTTTGAAGCCACTGATGAAATCTCTGTGTTAACATCAGTACTCACACCTGTATCCTGAGAAACCATTGACTGGTTGGAGAACTGCTCTACCTTGCACTGCCTCTTCAAGCCAGATGTTTCTCCATTGATGGCACTCAACATGACCATATGAGGACTTCCATATTCAGAGATGGGAAAGTTTGGGATTGAATCGTTCCTCATGACCTGGTGCAAGTACCCCAAGTTATCAGACCCTGGAATGGATAAGAGAGGATTTGAAAGGGTAGTGGGCGGGTATGGAACGAGATTTGGAGGTGGGATGCATTGGTTTCCTTGATTTCTGATCTGGGATTGATTGTTGGAAAGCAAGATCTTGTGGTCTTGTTGATCTTCCATGCCAGTGGAGAAATAAGACATATAAGTTCCCTCTGATGCACTTGAAGATGTAATAGCATTTTTGCCAGCATCAACGTTGCCTTCAATGAAGCTTGAATCAGGCCTGTTTGTGTTGAAGAAAGGAGGATCATATAGAGGTGGCAATGAAGGAGAATCCAACATATCATCTCCAAAAGAGTTAATCCTCAACAAGCCAGAGACTGGGCTTCTCTTTATGCCTGTGTTCTTGTGAAACACCCTACAAACCACCCACTCATCCTGCAATGATAACAAAATATGAAATTCTTCAAAAAAAATAATTAAACAGAAGAGGGTCCCATATCAAATCTCCTTAACAACATCACATGGTCGCAAAAAGTGATAAATTTCATGAATTGAATGGAAAGATGGGAAAAAGACATGGTACCTTTGTAGCTTTTGGGAGATTGTAGTAAGAGAAGTTCCCCTCTAGTCTGTACTCATGCATAACCCAATTGCTCTTCTCTCCCTTTGGTGCCCTGCCCTTGTAGAAGACAAGGGTCTTTTTCATCCCAACAAGACAACCTTTTCCTTTGTATATCTCCTTGTCCTTTCCTGTAGCCTTCCAATACCCAGCTTCTGTAGCTCTGTTGGTTCTCATCCCAGTTGGGTACTTCCTATCTCTCTGACAGAAGAAGTACCATTCCTTCTCTCCCATCTTTGCTTTTTCTACAACAAATTAATCCACATAAAAATCAATACCCAAAATTGAAAACAAGAAAAGACTGAAAATCAAGAGGAAAGGAAATTAGAAGCTTACTGGGCAGATCCCATGGCTCACACTTGTTCAAATCCACATCTCCTATGGCTCTTGAACTAAAGTTGTTGTTCAATACCTTCTCAGTGAGGTAGTGGGTTATGATCTCTTCATCTGTGGGGTGGAATCTGAAACCAGGTGGCAAGTCCATGCACTTATTTCCTTCTGTTGGCACTAAAGCTTCTTCCATCCCTGCACCTTAAGACCCAAATCCCAATTCTTGAAATAGAATATTAAAACAAACCCAATTTCTTCAATCCCAACAAAACAACAATAAGAAACTCAAACCCAAAAAATGATAAACAATAGTTACACAAACAAATACATGAAAGGAAGAAATACCAGAGCCAGTTTTAGAACCCCAAAAAAAAAAAAAAAAAAAGCAGAGAAAAGATGGGGGCAGAGAAAGAGAAAGAACAGTGAGATACATGAATTGTGTTTGCCTCTTGAAGGAGATTCCGAGGAGCTGTTAAGAAAGAAGAAAAGAGAAGGAAAAACCCACTTAAATAGAGTCTTCTGAGAGGAATGGATCCGTGTGCTGTAAGGCACTTATCAAATAAGCCTCTTTGGTCCATTTGTCCTTTTTGAGTTTTCTTTATGTTGATGTTGTTGTCTTGGTCTCCTCTCCCTTTCTACCTAGCTTTTCTATCTCTCATGTGTCTACATCTTTTTTCTATCTACCCCCCTTTCAGAAGAGTTGTAGAAAGATGTAAATGTGAGAAAAGACTCATGCACATACGAACCTAACGCAAAAAATTACCTCCTCTTTTCAAAGGCATTGAAATTAAAATTACCTCCTCTTTTCAAAGGCATTGAAATTGTCCTTGTTATGACCCCTCTCTCTTTCTCTCTCTCTCTCAAGATTTGACATGTGTACAGCTGTAACCAATAGACCATGTGATATATTGCTGGAGAGGCCATAGATCAAAGATATGGGAAATGGAAGGTCCTACCATCCCCTTAATTGTATGGATGTATAATTAATACCATATAAAATGTGTATTATATAATGATAAAATGATTTCACTATAGTATGAATCTTTTTCTATATTACAATTGGGTATCTAGGTATTTGGGTATAAACCCAAGATCAAACTCTGATTCTAAGATGGTGCCAAATTGTGGAACTATTACTAGAGCCAATTTTCTATGGGACCTTTATTGGATAAAAAGATAATGGATCTATTGGCATCCTTACTTTCACAATTTTGGTTTCTATTCATTCATTTTCACCATTAATCCTCTGCTCTGTAAGCCTAGTAAAAGGTTTGGAAACTGCTAAAGAGCTTCTCATACAATTTTAGCAGTTAATAACTGCCATTTGGGGTAAACTTTACCGGCCATTGTCTACAACATCCTCTACACATTCCATCCTTTTGAGGCCCACTTTTGGCCGGCCTTTGTAGGTGAAAAAGACTAATTACCCATATTATCATATCACCAAGAAGCCAAAATAGCTAGTTGCGCGCTGCTATCAAATTTGATGGTGGTGGGTTCATTATTTGACACACCACATAGAAGTGAAAAATGCAAATACATATTTATTTATACATCTTTCAAATGGAAAGAACCTCTTGATTAAATGGAAACCCCATTTTACTTCGCTAAATTTAATCTAGGTTGATATAAGATTTGTACACGTACGTTTTAAAGGCCCAAACCTTATCTTCGCCAACAGATTTCTCTAAGTATACCACCATATGCATACTCCATGTGTGATGTGTGTTAGCGCGCGTGTAAGGGTTGGTTGGGGGTGCCAAAAACATGCGTCTCTATTGGTCGCTTCGACCATACATATGTCAAAATTAGTAACGGTAGAGCACGGGAATGCACGTCTCTATGGGCGGATCCACATATATACGCTTCTTCTACGAATGAAACAGGTCCTTAAACACCCCAAGAATCCATATGAGAGGGAAAGTGCTTTAACTTTGTTACTCGTTTACAGAGTCTAGATTGGGATCCTTTGCATGGAACCATTTATTGTTTGGGTCGATGGGTTTCATACACGAGGACCTGAATATCAACTACTACAATTGTAACATGTCTCTGTGGGTTGCTTCGACCATACACATATCCAAATTGGCAACTGTAGAGCACGCGGATGCACATCTCTATGGGCAGATGCGATCCACAAAGATATGTTTCTTCTACGAATGAAAATAGGTCCCCGAATATCCAAAGGATCAGGCATAAGAAATATAGAGAAGTGCTTTAAATTTTTAACCTGTTTACAACTTGGCTCTAGATTGAGATCCATTGCATGGAATGGAACCATTTACTTTATGGGTCCATTTGTTTCATACCCTTGGACCCAAATGTCAAACACTACAACTATATTTTCAATATCCATACAGGTATTTTATGCACAATGAATGTATAATACTAGTACTTAAATTAAAGTTTTGGATTTATAAGTAATTAGTTCAAAAGTCACATAAATGTTATGATGTAACCATTAAAATGATTGGCATTAGATAGGCTTATTCCAAAACAATAATTTTTTTCTTACTATGACCCAATAGTATAGTTGGTGTCGATTCACAAACGGCTGCAATGAAGGAAAGACCACATTCCTTTTTTTCATGGGACAGTGATTTATCTGTGGATCTGGATGGTACGGTTATTAGTTATCCCTTTTATCAAGGTATCACATGTGAATGACTAGTCTCCTAGTACTGACTATCTAGAAGAAAGATCCAACAAGTACTTCTTTTTGCAAAAACTAGTGCACAGAGGAGAGATCCAGATTAAATGGTTGTGCCAAGCTCAGAGGTGCACCTCTCTCCATGGAAGCAACCAGGTCCCATCCCTGGTTCTGGCACTTGGAGCAGGTTTTGTGTGGGTGTGTGATGATATGTCAGGGTTAAAAGAAAGAATCAGAATAAATGGTCTTAATTATACATTCATTGTTCCAGTTTTATTGCATAATGGCTCTCAAATCACACTTTGTATTGCTAATGAGGTGATAGAGGCCGCTGCATATTTCCAACCTAATCAATAAAAGAATTGTGACTTCCAATCAAAATGCACCAAGTCAAATAAAGATGTAAATATCATTTGTAGAAAAAAGTACTAGGAGATTTTATAAAAGTTTGAGATAATGTTATCTTTAGGCAATGAGAAAAACAAATATTAAATTGATATAGATGATGAAAATAATATTAGTAGTAGAAGAATGGTACTTATTATTATTATTATTATTATTATTATTATTATTATTATTATTATTATTATTATTATTACTATTGAGATAGTGTTGAAGAAATACAGCTGATACACTAATATTATAGTAATACCAATCAGGTGTTTTTTCGTCTAATCAATAATAATAGTCTGATTCGGATATTTTGAACCTATCATCTACTGGAACAATGTCATTCTGTGCTGGTGTTTTGGCACTAAAACATTGGACGCCACCTTTGATCGCTTGTACCAAGTGATGAGAAGGGACATGATGGATTTCAAAAGATTTGCCTTGTCTCCTGTACTATTTATTTGTCACATCTTTGATGATTGAACCTTGCTCATATAATTCTTCCATTTCAGTCCCTTTCACTGCATATTTCCTGGATAATTAGAGATCAGAATTATCCAATCATCACATGTTGAATAGTGTTTGCAAATTTACTAACAATTTAGTTTAATATATATATATATATATGGAGATGCTCTGTAACTCTTATGGTACTATAATAGTAAGGGTGAGATCCTCACATCCATATCCAATGCTAGCAGCGTAAATGTGAGGGTTCGATCTCACCCCTTACTCTCATGGTACAAGCAGAGCAACTCTCACAAGAGCATTACACACACACATATATATATATATATATATATACATATGTATGTATATGTATTTTCAAATGACTCGGTGTATGCTTCCTTGTTTGTGCTTGGAAAATTCCTGACGCGAATGAAACTCAATTATTTTTAGCATTTAAAAATTTTTATTTGGACGGTGAAATTTTTAAAAAAATTAATTCCATAAAATGTTACTTTTGACTTATAGAGTTTTCTAAATTCCAATTCCCAAAATGCTAAAATTTACTTAAACCAAGTGGGGATGGTATTTGGGAAATTCATACCACTTATCCCCATCTTCCACCCCCTTTCCAAACATGAATTACTCTTAGATTTTCAACACATGAAGAGGCTGATGAAGGATCAAAGCATGAACAATTGTATTAAGGGTTTGAAATCTTAGCTAATTCAATGCCCGAACTACTTATAAATTTTGAGTAGTGATTGTTCCTCTCTCTCTCTCTCTCTCTCTCTCTCTCTCTCTCTGGCTTAGAAGGATTCAAAACTCACAAATTCTCACCCACTAATAAGCAAAGCTGCAAATGTTTTATCCAATTATTCTAATATCCGAAGTCTCGTATTTCTAAAAAAATCAGTATAAAACTTATTTTGGGTTAGAATATTTAGATCCAAATCTTGAACCATACATATAGGACCTGGAACGTTTGAATTTAGAACCTGATTTCTAAATATTCTAGCCTAAGGAATTGATCCAAGATTATTAAATTCACAAATTCTTAATATATATAGGTTTTTTAGGGCCTACATATCTTGAGTTATATTCATATTTGAAAATCAAATTAGATTTAGTCATATATTTAGTAGCTCCACTCCGAATTCATAACCGGATCCATTTTTTTGAAGTTATTGCGGGATCCGATACGACGCAAAGGCAATTGTGCTATATTCGAATCCGAATCTGGACCCAACGTGGTTTTGTCCTTGAATTCGACCCATTTGCATCCTTACTAACAGCCTAATAGGAGTGTTTGGTATCCAAACCTTCAAAGATGGATTATGACATGATTCTAACCCTAGTGAACTGGGATGTGTACCACAAAAGCAAATTGCAACCCACAACAAACTACAAGTCACAAATTGAAATCTAGTGATCTAGGCAACCTTACTTTACATCATAACCTTGAATTAAAGGTGATATACACTTGATCATTGCCTTTGATTGAAGAAACAAATCACTTCTTTTACCATGTAATCCCAGATGAATGTGATAATGCTACGATGACAACGATCTTAATCCACAAGATAACGACATCTGTATTCTTCTATTGAATAAAATCGGAGATTAAAATATTATTAAGTATAGATTAATCCATTAATTAATTGGTCTTGGAAATCCTTTGTCATTTACCCTTAAAATCTTATATTAGTTTAATGGGAGATGATATGTTTGGGCCCAATTCGTTGCACCCTGGGCCCATGGAAGAATAATATACTGGCCCACCGATGACATGACATCTTAACCGACCGAACATGGACATGTGGGCCAGCCCATTTGTGGAAAGAAAATGACACTGATCCAATGAAGAAGATGCAATTAAGCTAACACAAAATAATCCCCAATAGTTTCCATTTGACATTCATCTAACTGCATGTGGTGCAAAAAACTATAATTTTTGAAATCCTCTGTGGGTAAACCAACATGGCCTCAGAGGATTAGGATTATATTTGGAGAAGGACAGCTCATACCGCAGACAACTGAAAAGACAGAGGGGCCCTCTCATCTCACCATTTTCTAAGGAAATTCTGTGGGGCCCACCCACATAGGTCTGCCTTTTCTTTATGCCCAAGACAGGAAGAGCCTGTGTGTGCAAGGGAAAAAAAAAATGGGGGTGCAAAATGCACGGTCAGGATTACATGTTGTGGTCAATGGTATGAAGAGAAGGAAGGTGGGGCCCACCTGTGGATTGGGCGAACCAAGTGGGCTAACTGACTCTTTAGTGTTGAAATCTTTGACCCACTTGATCCAGGAAAGTTCCTTTGTTGATGTAATCATGGCAGTCAATTGTCAAGACATGGGCATGTTTTTTATTGGGTATTTGGTAAGAAAATATGGAGATCAGCCTCTAGGCCTAGGGATTAATTTTTCAACTTAGAACCAATTCAAACCCATTGTTTTAAATCTAATGCACAAATGTTGAGATGAGAAATTTTGTTTTTTCTTCATTCGGCTTCCGTTTATCCCACATATGTTCTTCCTACATGCAAACGTCAAGGACGGCATCCTTAATTCAAGAGGGAAACTTCTCTTTTAATGGCCCCCACATCTCTTTAACGGCCCAATGAGAACAATTGCATGTAAACCTTCTTGAAGGTGAAGGTGAAAATCTTGCAATGTTCATGGAAAGTACCATTTGCGTAGATTAGTCTTACTACTAGTCCAACTTGACTTCTACTAAAAAAAAGATTATGTCACCTATCATGGATATTTCAACAATCATCTATTTTATCTATCGGTATTTGAATAACTTTGAAGCCTTCAAAACAATGCAATTTAAATCTACTTGTTTTAAGTTTCTTCACATGGCGGTTCATGGATAAAGCATTCAAACCCTTCCATCTATATTACAATTATACTTTTTAGGTGGATCCTACAAATTAGATTGCTTATAAACGAAAAAGAATCAAATTACTAAAAATAACCCTTTGTTTATATTTAGAACACTCTAAAATATTTGAACATGTATATTTATAACTATTATTTTCTTTTCTTTCTGTTTGTTCTAGTGTATGGTGCCCAAAACTGCTGTACAATTATATTGGTTGATATATGAACTTTATTCCTTAACCAATATGAGACTATGATTTTTTTATTTTATTTTATTGGTAGAATATGATACTGTGATTTAAAAATGACATCCTATGGGCTCTCATTTCTGTGTTCCCACATGCTAACGTAGGTTAGGATGTGCTTGGATGAATTTTGACCTTTATCAATGGAGAACATTCCACGAAATGAGAGCCCCGTTAGAATGGGAATTGAAAATTGTGAATTCAATGACATTGTAAAAAATAGTTCTCTATTGCTTGGAACAATGATGATGTAATGTTTCCAAACAAGTTTTATGTTATAATGATATAATATCGCCAAATAAGTTCTACACAACCCATTTTTAGCACAATCAAATCTCAGTGGAATCTAATCTTAGCACATAATCAAAATTAGTACAAGAGCGATGCCAAACAGAACCATACCTCGCACATTACCACTTCTAATGAAGGCCTCATGAGAAAAAAAAATCCTAAAAATTAAGGATGTGAATGGAGTACCCCAAATTCCCAACTACCTGGGCTTTGGATCTGAAAATTCCAAGTCTTGACCCTCTTTTCAACATGTTGGGTCTAATAGGGTGAGACTCATGTACTTGAGTGGTATTTATAAAATGTAACTTTATAGCAAGTATTTTCAAGAAATTAAGCTCAACTGCAAGTGCCTTAGATGAGCATAGCCCTTGTCAACCAACCTCCTATGATCAGTCCGAAGAGTCCGAATGGGACTCTGGTGATTGAATTGGAATTTAAAAAAAATAAAATGATGCATTGTAAAATTATTAAATGCTAGGAGTCGCACTTCAAACAGGAGAACTAGAGATTGATCCCTTGGCACAAAGGAGCCGCAAACACCCCGACACTCTTCTTCTTTTGCAACATAACATTTATTAGATTTATGATAAAAAGTTTGCATGATGTATAGCAATTAAGCTTTGAGCACTTGAACCTAAGAGTGAGGATCATTTGATGGGCTTAATATTTCTGCCAAAACTCAAACACCAAGAATGAAGCAGACCTTATATAATTTATAATGTTAACCGTTGAATCACAATACAATCAACTAAACAGACTCTTAAATTCAAGTGAAAGCAAGGTGGCCACCAAAACCGGCATACAACATGCAAACCCCATTTGAAAACTGTCTTTACTTCGAACCATGACTCCACCCAACTGTTGCATGATACCCAACATCAACACCATATGCCCCACACCCACATGCCACCCAATAATTTTAACCTTTTTCTTTCATTTGATTATTGAATGATTAGAAGTCAAAAACAGACTTCTGGGTTGGTATGATATAAATAGGATTCTTTAGGTGAAGTAGCTTTGAATATACAATGGAGACTTTGATTTAGAGGAAGGTCTGATAGCCTACTGTAGCAGCATGCATCACCCATTGGTTCACAGCAGCTCATCTCATTCTCAATCCAGTTGAGAAATTTGTATTTTAGTATCATTTGATTAATATAATGACATGACCTATGATCTTAGAAGATCTAAAGATGATTATTGTAATGAAATCTTGTCCAGAGAAGCCCATTTCATACCACCTCATAAGAATGACACTTGTCTGTTTGTTTGTTTGTTTGTTTGTAGCTCATCTGTAAGCTAAGCTGTCATTTGCAACTTTTAATCCAATTGGTTTTGAGAGTAAACAAAAGGATTCTTTTGCAGTCTCCTGTGAATTTTCCTTCCAGGCTTCTATACTATCTGTTAGTTAACGGAACAGAGACTGGGATTGTGGGTATTTCTTTATATTGTATTTTATTTCCAAGCCCCGCTATTACAAGGTCAGCTGCACATGTGCACTTGAAAATGGCCATTTTGTCCTTTTTTCTATAATAACTTTCAACCATCAAAATTTTATTGTAGAATGTGGGCAAGTGGCCCACCTGCCAAGTGGGTTGCCTGATTTCTGGGCCAGCCCAGGGATTCAGTAGTCTTCCCCAGATTCATATGCATTTTTTTACATGTCTATTGCACTTTTTATAATGGATGGTCAACTTGTACACCCATTTATATTGGGGGAGTGTGGAGAATGCAAGTCAGTTGATGTAAGGGCTTAAATCATATAGCTGAAGGTGATTGGAAGGAGGTTCAATGCATAGCGCATCATTGAGGATGCTCTTATCTCTAATAATATGATGATGTATTTAAAAGGGTTAATTTAATCGAAGTTAAGTCCCAGTTAGACTGGTTGGTAACCATGGGTGACATTGATCTGACTAGGCTAAATTAAGCCAATGTCAACCCAACCCAATTCGGGTATAGAAAGGGTTAACCCGAACCCTGAATTATCAGGTTGAACTGGACTTAGGTTGAGGACTAGGGTAAGGAACACTCATAGTTGTGGGCTAGTGCCATTACTTTGATTGCCAAGAATAAATATGCCCAGGCCAGCCTGTTTTATCTAGGGGTAAAAAAACTAAGTAGTCCTGGGTGGAAAAGTTTCATCCCATCTCCCTTGAAGCATATATAACCCAAACCCAGACAAGATGTGGTGGGCCCAGTGAGGCCAAGGAGAACCAGTTCATAGACATGGGCCATCTTGACCATCTCCTCTCTATATATATATATACCCAAGGACTATCAATGGTGGGACTGTACTTTGAAGGCATATTTTTGTGAGTTTTCAATTCACATTGGATGGGATGGATAATAAGCCGAAGCTTCATGCACAGAGCAATTGCATAGACTAGATATAGCATTATGGGTTTCTTCACCTGACCTTGTAGCTCCAGTGTCCAAACAAATGATGAAACCATGCTAGTGGCTTTACAATTTTGTCATTTGGGGTTGGTGCCGGGTGGCCTCACAATGGGTCCATCATCTAGATGATGATTTTCCCATGAAACAGCATTTAAGTCGATGAGGCTCACATAATTCAAGCTTAGTTTTGGTGGGGGAGGAGAAATATTGGCTTGGCGGGGCCTTGGCCTCCCCGGAAAAATATGCATCAGAGGTTAGAACTATTTTCAGGTCAAGTTTCTTTCTTTAAATAGAAAAACTTCAAGGGAACTTTCAAATTATAAAAAAGAACATGGAGCTATAACAAAATTATGAAAAATATGGGTATTGAGCATAGAATGCATACGGGGTACATGAATCTACACATTGCCACAAATATCTGATATTTTGAAAAAATAAAATCATTATAAAATGATCAATTCAGAATACTAATATTTTGGAATGTTTATATTTAGGGTTCTATTTTTTTTTAAATTAATATTTACTTTTCGGGAAACAATTATAGCTACAACAACTAAAAGTAAAATGTTGTCTTTTGAAAATATTATGATACTACCATGAAATTTCCATCTTCTTATAATATCATGATATGTTCAGAACAGTAAAAAAAATGTCTTGAGAAAAACAAAAGCTAAATTGGCGATAAAATGGGAATAGAATAGTAAAAATGATAAAGAAACAAATTTTAACAGTAACTCATATTATTTCATCCTCAGTTATGTATTATTTTAAACTCTCTTTAGTTTTTGTGACACTTTCCCTAATAGTATCCGGAGAGAAAACCCAATTTTAAATATATTCCAACAGTTATCCGAGACAATAATTTCCCGAAAACAGTATTATTATTATTATTTTGCAACAACATATTTTTAAAACAAGTAAGGGAGCTCACATGAACATGACTAAAAAGGACCCAACATGTCCTCTAAAGTAGGGGTGCTCATGTGCCAGGCCAGCCTGAGCCCAATCTGAGCGCAGCCCACTTTGGGCAAGGCTTGGGTAAACAATTTGGGCCCATTAGGATTTGGGATGGGCTTGAATTAAGTGATAGAGAGCACAAGGCCCGGCCCAGCCCAGATAGACTAATAAGTGCATGTAATATAATATAGTGTATTTTATCCAAACAATTGGTAGAAGTCCGGTTTGGCTCAGCCCATCCTCGCCCAACTGACTAAATGGACGGGCTTGGGCCTGAATTTTATGGCCTGTGCTGGTCCTGGGCCTCATTTTTAAAGTCAAACTGGGCCTGGATATCCTAGCTCGGCCAGACCCATCCCATGAACACCCCTACTCTAAAGCCAACCAGAGTATAAAAACTAACCTCTATTCTCTCAAAAGACAAAAACAGAAATAAAATAGAGATCTACTCCATAAAATACCATGGGTGTTCTTGGGCCAGGACAGGCAGGGCAAGGCTAATAAAGACTGTCCAACCCTGCCAATTTACCAATAGGCTTCGTTTCAAGCTCAAATCCAGTGACATAGGCCAAGAAGCTAACGTTCAGCCCATCAAAATACACGTACGCCTGTGTTGAATTTGTCAGGCTAGACTCAACATACAGAATCCTAGATGCAACCCAACCCATTTACACGTTGGGCTTAAACAATGGACTCCTATTTCACAGGAAACCCAAGTATCCCACCTGGAAAAATCCGAGTATGAGCCCTGCATTTCAAGTGGTAATTGGGTCGAGTCAAGTTCTAATGGTATCTGGACCTTATATCTGGTTACCCAAATGTGTCATACATAATAGGATTACATTTTGCAAAGTGATATTTCTCAAGGATTAAGTGAGAGGTAGCTTTGGCAGCCACATGGAACTCCAATGAAAACTGCACACCCCTAGTACTCACTAATTCCCTAATATAGTCATAATATATTAAGATTATTACATATAATTAAAATAAAGTGTAAATATATATATAGTATAACACAGACAGTATACTTTGGCTTGAGAAGGCTCTTAGTCAGGTTTGGTCAAAATGGTTAGCCAGATGAGCACAGCTTCAAGTTATGTCCATGTCCAACTGTTGGGAACACAAAAAGTGGCTCAGAATTCAGGTCCGACATGAATCGAACCCAGTTTTAGATGTAACAACTTGGTTCGGTTCATGTTTAGTTGCTGTGAAAATCCATCTTTTTATCTGATTCCCCTATCTTTTACTAGGAATGATCACAAACTAAATGACATTAACTGAATTATTAAAACTAATTTATAAGATAAATGAACTGCAACTGAACAAGTATATTATATACTGCTGATTTATCAGGATAACTCTCTCGGCTGCTTTTCCTCATCATCAAAGAACATAATGAAGCTATACAACCAAAATCGGGGACAAAATCTAGCACAAAAAAATCTGGGACAAGAATATCAAATATTTTATAGCATGAACGCCTTGTTCGGATGGTGGTGTAATTATCACAGGAAGCCAGCTTTCAGCATTTCAGCCTCCAGGATAAGATATAGTTCTGCAAAGAAATTTATACACTTCCACATAAAAATTCTAGGATCTAACCACTGACATGAGTATCAGATGGGAAGGATCTTAGGACAAAACTTCGATCATCCTCCCCTCGATGGAGCTGATTTCATGAACTGTCGATTGTGAGGATACAACAATCAACAGATCATCACCTAAAAACACTAACGACCAAACAAAAGGTCATTTTTTCCTTGGCAAATGTGTAATGATCATCTCTCTCTTTCTTCTCAGATCATCATCCATTTGCAGCCACTCAAGCACGTAGTATCAATGACAATCCCAAGGGGCCATTTGCTACATATGTCCATGATTCGCATGTGTAATGTGTAAATGTTTACACATGATTCTATTTGTTCGAGCTGATTTACATGTGATGTGAAGTGTAAATGAGGTGTATAAATGGTTTGTAAATAAAATAACATCATTTTGTACATAAAAATCAATACATTTGGAAAGGTGGTAAAATCAACTACGCACCTTACTGTAAAAAATAAAAAATAAAAAATAAAAAATAAAAAAGAGCACCTTGCATAACACTAAACAAATTGGGGTTCGAGCCCAACTAGCAAATATATATATATATATATATATATATATATATATAGATATATAATTTTATAGGCCTTATACTCATTATCCAAACATGAGCCATTCATCTTCTTTGTATGGTTAAAAACAGCCAGAAGATGAAAAAATTTATCTTTAGTTATTCTTGGATTTTGAGAAATATGTGAAAAATGTTTAAAATCTTCATGTGTAAAAAATAAATTCCTGCACTTCTATGAGCCCACAGTTAATGATCCGAACCATTCTTTGTATGGCTAAAAATATCTTAACCCTATACGGGTTTTTAGAAATTTGCGAAGAACTTCTAGAACATCCATGGTACATTTAATATGTTTCCTTTTTTTTTTTTCTAGACTGGGCTACTCTTCCAAGAGTGATTCTTTTAACTTGAGGACCCGGACCAGGAAATGGATCCTTGGGCATCAATGTCAAACAAGGGTGCCAATAGCACTCAACCAAGAGTGTGTTAGCACATTTAAAGTTTCACCGGTGCAATACACTTGCATATGTAATAATTGCCTACGTAAATGTCAAATATTTAAAATCCATTTTCCTATTACATTCTTAGAAGGCAAACGACCCCTAGGCTATTGCCTCTCCACAGCAGGCTATTCCAGATCATCATCTGATAAGATAATCTTAGCCCAACTTTTGCACTGGATTCCATGACTTCTCAACAAGCATTTGCAAGCGAACAGAACCAGGAAAACAAGATATAAGGGGGATGATGCTCATCTACAAACCCATACATATATCAGAATATAATGTAAATGGAGTACAACAACAGTCTAACAGACATCACAACCTCCACTCATGCTTTAAACAAAAGAAAAACACCAACATAGTAGAATAAAAGTAACTCTGTCTGCCAAGAACAAAAGTAAAGCTTACAGGATAAAGTACACACCACTTACCCCAGCAATTATTTTGGTGGGCACTCACCATATATCCCACCCCTAGTTATCCTGCAATCAGTAAAAGAGATGAAAAGGCACTTAGAAAAGTCATTACAAAATATGCATAATTTCAAAAGAGACTGAAAGAACCTCTAATCACATCCAAAAATAAATAAATATCCTACATTCAGTAAGAAAGGTGAAAAGATACTACAGAAATGTTGACTTTAAAATATAAATTCTAATAGTGCCAACAGAAACTGTTGCTGGGTTTATATCACGTTCTTCAGAAGAGAGGTCAGCAGACCATGGACCCCACACTGATAAGGGAATCTTTTGTTAAAATGCAAGGGTACACAACTAAAGCAATAATATTGGTGTCTGATGATCACTGTACTTGCTGCCTATGATGCACGGCTACTTCAAAATGGGCAACGTATCGTGTCGTATTGTATCTGATACTTCACTTTTTATGTGTAAAATCCGTGTCTATGCCTTGTCTACGACGTGTCCTTGCCGTATCTGTGCATCATAGCTTGCCGCCCCTGTCAGCAGTGGTTGTTGTTTGTTTTGCAACTACCATTGAAAGGTATGCAAGTTTTCCAATTAAATTCCTGGTAACTAATCTTTGTTCATGTCACACATTAACAAGATAATAAAGCTCATCTGGTAAGCACACAAAAGCAAGGGCGGACCCAAGTGTTAGCACGCAGTCGCACCCACGTGATTCGAGAAATCCATTTGATAAGCTCTTAAAAAATTCAATTTTATTATTTAACTTCTTCACTTGACCATATACCGCACCACTCAAACAAAAATCATGGGTCCGCCATTGACAAAAGAATATGTTATGACCCGGAAGTAACACAAATTCCTCATTCTAACCTTTTGACTAAGGGACATGAGTTAAGAAAATGAATGGTCAACTAAGTATTCAATCATCCCATCAGCAACCCATATTTTTCCAAGGAAAATCCCCACAGGAGGAAGAGTTCCATTCCAATTAATTGAAATTTTGTGTCACTGCGACCAATCAACAATTGAGGTCCGGTTAACAAATGGTTTCGATGTCATACATGTCCCATTTTTACCAGAATTCAGTTGCTGACTTCATAAATGAAGCAGTTCGAACAATGAAAAGCATTTTACAATACTAGCCAGCTGGTGAATGGGTAACCAACTATGATGCTTATATATGGCATGGATGTGGAATGGATACACCGGGTGATTAAAAACACAGACTCGGCTGGGGTCAAGCCGGGTACTGGGATGGAAATTTTTTTGTTGTTTTTTTTACATCACTGTGGAGCTGGAACTCGCAAGGTGCTACTCACGTAAGATACCCCTACAATGTAAGATCCTTTCTCATTAAAATAAAGAATATAGAAGGAAAATCCCCCACAATACGCACGTGAGTAGGAGAGGGAGGGAGGGAGGGGGGTTTGGAAGGAGGTATATTGATAAGTGCTTAATTGTTTACAATCTAAGCCCTAATATTTGATTGATCTTATGCCAGTTAGAGTTGTTTTATTTGATTTTACAGTCTTTGTTAATTTTTTTATTCAAAGGTAAACAAGAGCAAAAAGAGAAGAATTAAATCATTAATGAAGAAAAAGAAGACAATTCCAAAGTGTCTCACACGCCCAAGGGGGGTCACATCCATTTCTAAAGGTAGAATGAATTCAGGAAGTCCTATTCAAGTTAAAAGAGGAGATCAAGAATGGAGAAAAACAAGGAGAAAAAGAAGGAAAGTTAAAAGGCAGATTTCAAGCCAAGATAGAAGTCCAAAAAGAGGGGTCCCACGTTCATTGTGCACGCACCAAATATGGGCCTACTTTTATTCTCAAGTTTCAGATTTAACTCCTTGCAATTAAAATTCAGATTTGTGGGTCCATGTGAGGAATTGTCAAGAAGATACAAGTAAGATCAAAATTAGAAATGTTGCTAATTAAGAAAAGAAGACTCATATTCTAATCTAATTAGGAAGCATACTTATAAAGAAAGATGGAGATCTAATCATACAAGGAGAGAAGCCTAAAAAGGAGGAGATTCTTCACAAAAGATGGCTGTTGCAAGACTTATAAATAGAAAAAAAAACCTAGCCACATCCATCAATAATACCAACCATAAAACATCACACAAACCATCCACAAATCAGCTACAATCATCCACAAACCCTAGCAGCCATACAACACTATTGGGAGCACCTTTGGAGCATATTTTGGAGAGCTTTCGGAGCGAGGAAAAGGGGAAAAAGTTGCTGGCAGAATTTTTCTTCTTCTTCAATATTCAGAGTTCTTCCTATGGCTCTATTTTCTATTTTTTTTTCAATTCTAGACATGAGTAGCTAATTTTTTTAGGGCTAGGGTGTAGTTGAAACCCTAGCCTAGTTCTATGTAGTTTCTTTTGGCATTTTTTAATTCAGATTTCAGTTTTATTGGTTGAGATTCTAAACCATGATTTTAATTGATGAGTTGTGTATATGCCATGCCAACCATGCTATGTTCAATTAATTTTAAGAGTAATTAACTTAAATTTGATTGATCTTGATGTTAAGCATCTAGAGTTTAGAACCATGAATAATCTAAGTATATGCCATGCTTTTAGACTCATGCATTTATCATTCCCATTGTTTTTATCCGTTATGAGTGTTTTGACTAGGACATATGCCATGCTTAGTTTTTGCATCATCATGAATAATTCATGTATTATGTCACTCATGAATTGGGTTTAGGGGAATAGTAATTTAGACGCATATGCCATGGTCTAGGTTGATAGATGTCACTAATAAAATCTGATTTTTTATTAAAAGATAATAAGGGACATGCATAGGATTGGTTAGGGGAGTAGATGAAACCCTAGTTCATTCATTCTCATTGTTTTTAATTCTAATATTAGTTGTGTGTTTTAGATTAATTTCCATTTAGCTTTTGATAGTTTTATTTACAGTTTTTAGTAGTTTAATTCAACCTTTCATCATTCAATTGTTTCTTTTAATATTCTGATTTTTAGTTGCTTTTGACATTGTTTTATCACAAGTCTTCGTGGGATCGACCTCATACTTACAATTCACTACACTACATAGTGATCTTGTGCGTTTGCGAGTTTTAATTGTGTGCATACTAGTAGCTTATTTCTAGGTTTCTTGGTGCATACCATATATACCCAATTAAGGAGCCCTATACAAATTAACTGAGAAAATCGCCAATCTTCAATTTTGAGAAATGAGAATCTCATATATTCCAATCACACCAGATTCTAATCCATTATCTATGTAATCTAAGAAAGAAGATTCGTTTATAGGGTGGCATGAAAGCTTAGGGCTTTACAATTTATTCGCTGAAACTGAAACTCACCACAACAAGATTCTGGCTGTTGGTCTCCCACACGTAGAGCTGGGAAGTGGAAGTTGTTGTGGAAGGGAGTGGTGATGGGAAAGGGAAGTAGAAGGGGAACAACTAATCAAGAAAAGGGACAATGAATTTAGAATAAATGAGCAGTGAATGGGAACAAATGAATGAGGGGCATAGAGAGCTTATTATAGAATTCGGTATCAAACGGTTTAGATCAGAACTCAGTTGCTAACAACAACATCAATTAAGAACAGGCATGATTATGGAGACAGGCAATTCAGGAAAAAGAAAAATACTTTACAGTCCTAGCCAGCTGATGAATGGCTCACAACAAGGATGGATAAAGAGAATTATAGCCCAGGTTCATATTCAAATGCAAAAAGAAATTCAATTATCAGAAGACTACAATGGAAGAGATTTTTGTTCTGTTACCCATCCAAAGTAGGACCCTGTCAAAAAGATAAACATAGGTAACTGGAAAAAGGAAAAAAAAAAAAAAGCTTCACCTATCTCCAATATAGGGCCCAACTGAAAAGTTTGGTAATTCTTCAGGCCAAGCATTGTAGAATAGTTCTAAGAAGAAAAACAATGATAATAAACAGTCCATATCTGCATCAATCCTTTTAGTTTTCTCTGCTTCCTCAAATATCCTGTATTTAGCAAAAGGCATAAACAAAACACTCTCTCTGAAAGGAATGAAGTTGAAAATCGAAAGCACACTTGGTTTCTTTTGTTTTCTGTATTTTCCTTATTTTAGGATCTCTATTGAGAACTGGCATCATAAGAACTTACAGTATGGAACAATCTTCCACCTCTGGTTGTCTCCTTTCTTCCACTCCCAAAGCACAAGAGTGGTGCCATCATGAACTCCTCCATGATTCTTATCCCCATGGAAAGCATCAAAGTTCAAGCGGATATTGTTCACCATCCTCACCGCTCTATAGCCATCGCCTATATCCCGGCTCTCAGTCCACAGGACTGATTCATCAAGAACATCTGCATCATAAGGATACAGCTGAACCTGCAACAACAACAACAAAAAATCAATCACACATGAGAAACTTGCTTAAAAGGATGGGCATGAAGTGCTGATATTACTGAGGTACAGCAAGAAAATAACAGATATTCAAACTATAATTAATTAAAAGAAAAGGCTAAAGTAGTGATGGCTAATAATACAAATGAGATGAACTGCAGATCTTATTCAAGAAATATAACAAGAGCCATCAGGCACACACATTTGTACATCTGATGAAACGAATCTTGGTCTGTTGAATGTGGGTAGTTGTTGTATTTCTTTCTTAATGGCCAAATTCATGGGACCAAGTAGAAGGCTAGGATCCTCACATCACATATGGAAGAGGTTCCTATCATGTGCATCGAGAAGTGTCTTACAGATCAATCACCATTTCAACATTAAAATGCAGGGCACACTAATATTATCTGAGAATCCAAGCTAACTGTACAAAGTTAAAAACTATGAATTGAAAACCCATTACTAGTATCTAAAGAAAAACAAAAGAAGGAAAACCCATTACTTCCAACAACTGTACACAAACAAATGCATCTTCTTCTTACTCTAAATCAACAAATCTAACCCCAAGAATAATTTTGGAGAACCCAAAATAAAAAGGGCAAACAAGAGACTTCACGAATTTCTACTAAACTTCTCCATCCTTTAAAACTAAAGAAAATGAAATCTTCATGTAATGGAGTTGCAAACGAACTCACTGGATGGGTGGCCCCAATGGAGTGCTTGATCGCCTGACCAGTGGCTTTGTTAACCAGAGCAAAGCTAGGAAACCCCTCTTCGTCCTTCACCCTCGTACTGTACTTCTCCTCTTTAATCCAATGCTGTCCAAACAAGAAACCCACATCAATTCAAAGAAAACAAGATCAAAAGAAAAATACATATAACAGCAGAACTACAGAGATCTCAGATGAGAACAAAAGATGTAGAAAGTCAAAGGCAAAACCCACACCAGAAACACTACCAAAAAAACAAACGGAAAAACAGAACACCC
Source organism: Cinnamomum chago (assembly GCA_038049695.1). Classification (NCBI taxonomy): domain Eukaryota; kingdom Viridiplantae; phylum Streptophyta; class Magnoliopsida; order Laurales; family Lauraceae; genus Cinnamomum; species Cinnamomum chago. The sequence continues at coordinate 124,799,622 of CP142451.1, forward strand.
ACACATGAAAAACGAAACACTCAGATCAAAACACCCAAGATCCAGCTAGCAAACCCAGAAAAAAAAATCACAAAGAAGAAAAACCCATATCTAAAAATCAAATTTTTAAAAAACCCCAGATGGAAAAGGGCTGAAATCCATGCCTGGAAAAGAGAGACCCAATCTAAAAATCAAATCTTTTGAAACCCCAGATGGTAGAGAACTAAAATCCACACCTGGAACTCATCGTTCGGATCAGATCGCGCAAGAATGACCTTCCCATCCATAATACTAAGCGAGTAATTAGTCTCCGCCTTGCAGTAAACCCTCACAGTCGGCTTATTCACAACCCCCGACCCTTCACTCTCCTTCTTATGGTGATGGAAGATGGAAAAGGCACCATGGCGACGCTCAGGCTCTTCCCGACCAAACCCAGATGGGTTCGATTCAAACCGGCCTCCCGATTCATGAGCCACATGATGCACCGACGAATAGCCCCGCTCGGGCTCCCGACCAAACCCAGATGGGACCGATTCAAACCGGCCTCCCGATTCATGAGCCACATGATGCACCGACGAATAGCCCAGCTCGGGCTCCCGACGAAACCCAGATGGATCCGATTCAAACCGGCCTCCCGATTCATGAGCCACATGATGCACCGACGAATAGCCCAGCTCGGGCTCTGACGGAGGAGGAGGCCGAGGGTAGTTATGGGGTGCCGGCGGGTAATCAGAGTACCCGCCGTAGGAAGGTGGGGGCGGCGGCGGATGCCTCTCGTACCCTTCTTCCTCGAAGGGTTCATGGCTCTGGTGGTGTTGATGATGAGTAAGAGGAGGTGGACGAAATGGGTGACTTGGAGGGCGATATTCAGGAGGTGGGTAGTTTTGTCGTTCTTCCTCTTCTTCTTCGTCTTCGCGTCTTCTTTCACGGCGTCCATGGTGATGGCCGAATGGGAATTCCATGGTGTTTTGATGGTTTTCTGATGATGATGAAGTGAGACTTGAGAGGGATTGAAATAAAAGAGAAGGAAGAAGAGTCTTTTTTTCAATCTTAAAGACTTCTTTTGATCAGTTTCTGTGTGTGATGAGTATGTAATAAAGAGGTGATGAGAGAGGAATAAATGGTTGTCATATGTGTATTATTGCTGACAATTCACGCGGCGGAAGAGAAGGGAACTGTCCATTTGCATGAAGGGGATATGCTATCTTTTGGTTTGTAAATGAAGGATCGGATCCTCCAATGATAAGGCCGGATTTTCACATCGTCTAACTAGGGTGGGTTCTAAATAGGGTGGGTTGATGTAGCTAGGGGATTTGCTTTGTAAGGGGGGCTATTCACGTGCATATCGAGCCCTCACCATGTGGTGAGAAGCAAACTTAATGGGCTCACTTAAGCTCCACCAATCTTGTGATTTACGGAGGATGAAAAGAGATATGGAGGATGGCTCATATATCAAGTTTGGGGTTAATTTCATATCTCTTATTCTTTTCTCCATTGCCCACAAATTCAATGATTCTATATTAAAGGAAAAAAATTTAACACTTAATCAAACGGTCTAATTTATTTTTGGATAAGTGAAAAATCAATGAATTCAATGTAATCTAAGGGGCCACATGTGTGTAGATTATTTGGATGTATATAAAGTTGCCCTACTATGTTGCTCTCATCATAATATGGTGAGGGATGGATACGAATGAATATTTTCCTGCTTTCTTGATATATTTTTTTTTTGTGTGTGAGTGATGAATTCTTTATTCCTTTTCTATGAAAGAAAAATAGTTTATTTTTATTAATAGCAACGTTGCAAGGAGCCAGACACACAGTTACCTAAGGCTGTCAAAATGTCACACGACCCGTTAATACGACACGAACCCACACAATATTAACGAGTTTGGATTGACTCTTAATGTGTTCGGGTAGTTAACGTGTCAAACCCGTTAACACGTTATGTTAACGGGTCGTATACAAATTAAACCAATAACTCGTTAACAACCCACTTAATCCGTTAAATTATTTTTACTTCCTAAATGTAACTAGAATGAATTTATATTCATAAAGAAGAAATTGAAATTTCTTGTTTTATAGTGGGTTTTAAGGTGGGATTCACTCAAGATCTTCACAGTTTCATATGGCTTAAATATTTTTCTCCTTCTAGTTTTGTATAATATTTTTTTTAATATTTGAAATGACTTAATTAACGGGTTAATGGGTTGGGTCATGTAACCCGTTAAATTAATGGGTCGGGTTCGTATTAGAATTTTTTACCTGTTAAGTTAACGGATCGAGTATGTGTTGGGATAATTTTCTTTTACCCATGACTCGAATTTGTTAAAACGGTACGATTGACAGCTCTATAATTACCTCATTTTATATCACAAAGTGAAAGTTTTATTTTTCAGAAAGAGTTACCGAACATTCATTGCTGAGGTGGCACATACAAAATGAATCCGAATCCCAATAAGGGCCCACCCGTTGGTAACTTCAACTGATCAAACTAAGCACCATCATCCTCCCGTATCGTGAAATTTTACTTTAATAAGAGCTGATCTTATTGAAAGATTGAGTATATGATCGATATCCTTGATAATCATAATCTTATATGTTATTAATTATATTATCAAACATGTACTAAATCATATTGTGAGATCAACTGATGTTGAAATAAAATATGAAAATATGTCAATAAAAAAGATGAGGTTCATTTTGAATTATTGAGTTATTAGTAGGTGGGCCCTGTAGTGTGGGAGACTCTACGGGGATCCCGGACACATACAAAATTCATCTAATGGGGCCTCTGCTGTGGCTCAACTTGCAGATGCCCCTGACCAGCGTCAGCAAGACTGCAAGTGTTGGAGTCCCAAGGTATCTTCTAAGGTTAAAAATAAAATTCACCTACGTGGACGTTTTCCAAATGAACTCTGATAAGATCTGATGATAACCACCGTTTGATAATTTGTATTTTGTTTTTTCTTGGGCTTTCTTTTGTTTGGCTCACATAAATTTGTTGTATTTTTGTGAAATGGTGGTTATTGTCGATATAGGTTTGTAAACATCTGACATTCTCTCTCTCTCTCTCTCTCTCTCTCTCTCTCTCTCTCTCTCTCTCTCTCTCTCTCTCTCTCTCTCTCTTTCCTCATTGGTATTAAATTAGTAGAAGAAAAAGTGATTTAAGTTTTTTTGAAAATAATTCTAATAGTTTTATCATTTGGTGCATGGAATAATTTCATGACATTTTCTATTTTTTTTCCTTTAACTTAGCTACCATTGGATTTACATAAAATGCTTTCACCTTAGAATAAAACCCGTTAAAAATGTCATCACAAAACAAATATTATTATGAGGATTCAAAAAAGACAAACACACATTAGATGCACCCTACACCGAAAAGGTTAATTTAGTTTTTCCCACATCAAACTGGTCTTCCTACCAAAAGATTATTTTTTGAGACTTGATATCAACCCTCACCTAAACAAATGAGGGTCGGTCTCAACCCTCTGCATGTGGGAAAATACGTGGATTCACCCCGAGGATAAAGAACCTGTCATCGCATTGAACTTATTTTACTTGATAATTATCATTTCAGTATTCTATGGAGGTAGGAATGCAGGATTCCTCTCTTGCGTGGAGAGATGAATCCACAAAGTGCTGGATCTTCTCCTTGCACGAACAAGTCCTAGTTTTGCTTCCAATTTTTTTTTCCAATAATTGTCTAATCTTTCATTCTAGGATATGAAATTTGGTCTTTTTGGTCATGTTGACATAGTCTGTTTCTACTTTCCTATCAAGTTTTAGGGCCCGTTTGGATAGGCAAGTAATGGAGTAAGGTTAAGTTAAACTAGCACAACCGCACGGTCACATTATAAATTAAAAATTCTTACATTAAAGAAGTCATTTGGAGTACCTCTTTCCATCCATTAAGTTGCATAAAATGAAAATAAAAAAAACTGGACAGAAAGGTAGTAGAGGAGATAGGGAGGAGCAAGAGACTTAAACAAGGAAGAAGTGGAGTAAAAGTGGAGAGTAGTGGGTGGTTTGATGAGATAAGGATATGAGTGGGTAGTTATATGGAGAGAGTGTGAAACATTTTAATAAAGAGGGTTAACTGTGAGTCAAAATTATAAATGACGGTAAAAATTAGATCAAAAACCTTCCAGCTTAATATATTATAACTAGCCCAATAACCCATGCTCAGCACGATATCTCCCTGCACTGCAAAATAAATAATCACATATTAAAAAAATTATCTCTTTCCATAGGGCAAGTTGGATAAAATGGAAATAGAGAAATTGGAGCAAAAATGATATAGTTACATAGTAACAACCACAACATGAGTGGTTTGATGGAAAAGTGAGAAAGTAGTTACATGAGTAGTTACATAACCGTCGGTCAAAACCATAGCCAACGGTCAAAATTGGAACCAAAACCTTCTAACTTAATATATTATAATGGGCTCCAACGCTATAAAACTTCAACTCCTTGTTGTTTGGATCGGCCTGGTCCGACAGATGAAGTAGACTTGTCGTCCCACATGGATACCATTTCACTTCAACCTAAACACTTCAGTTCCCATGAGTAAAATGGATTATACTCCTTTCCTCTCCTCTTGTAAGAGCTGATTCTACTCCTGCAACTAGAATCAATTCTACCCCGCAGCAGACAGACTCTTCCTCTCTACATCTAATCTCCCTCCCTCTCTCTCGCGATAATGGGTTACGACCTTTGGTTTCTTGACATGGTTTGATGGATTGGATTAGGACTTACAATTTTGTTGCATGCTTCCTTTCCACTGAAAGTCTGGATAATGGTTTTTCAAAATCAGGGTTTGGCCAATGTTCGATTCTGATGGAACATTGAATCATCTAGGCTACTAGGTTTTTGATTTGGGGTTTTGGGTTTTTGTTTTTATTGGCTTTCTTGTTTGTGGATTTTTATTTGGGGTTCCTTAGATTCTTAAATAGTAGATTTCCAATTTGGGGTTTTGAGTTTTTGATTTTATGGGCTTTCTTGTTTGTGGATTTGTTTGGGGTTTCTTAATTTTTTGAATTGTACATTTCTGATTTGGAGTTTTGGGTTTTTTGTTTGTGGATTTTTATTTGGGGTTGCTTAGATTTGAGATTTGGATTATGAATTTTGATATCATTTTTATATTTCCTTTTTTTTAGTTTGAATGTGTTAGGATGAAATGTTATGTCTTTTCTGTTTTAAACTTGAGAAACTGAACAAGAAATGCCCATAGAGTCCCATGTGTGTCACCTGTACATTGACTGAACAAGATGGTATGAAACTATGAACGGTTATATAAACTGTTTGTGTTGAATTTAATTGAGTTATTTCAACTGGTTTTTCTCTATATTGAAACCAGAGGCTCTTTTCCTATAAATTAGTTTAGAGTTGCACTCCATGTATTTGAACAGAAAACTGATTGAAAAGAGCAATCACACATAGCCTTTCCAAAGAGCAAAAGGTATCAGAAGATGAACCTCTTACCGCTAACAAATTTCACATTCTCCCCTGATGATCGAATGCAAATGGATATGCATCAACTTCTATGGTACCATTGCTAATCATAATCATACATGGTTTTTATAGATAATTACTGAGGAAGAGAAGTTTCTTATGATCCAACCATTGGTGTGCATCTTATATAGGAGAATATTCTTCCAAGTTCTAAATGAGCCCTACATGGTGGCATGCTTGGGCAAGAGCCCAATGGGTACCATCTGTGATCCGATTCACCCCACCCACATGAATTGCCACTAAACCCAATTTGGCACTCATCAAGACTGTACTCACCATTGGATCAGACACATTTATTTTTATGTCTTCACCTTGGTACAATATTGAAGTTAGTGATAGTTGCTTTGCTTTTCTTTTTGTTTCTTAATAAATTCAGTATACAAAATGTTTTGTGTTCCTACATTATATATTGTCATTTCATAGTGTTCATATTTCTAAATGAGTATTTTTAGGTGACGTTATTAATTAATGTTGCTTGATGGTCTCTCAAACAAGACCATTGTAGGATCTTTCTCTAATTATTTTTTTTCTAGCCTTTTTGTTACCTACTTGGGTCAATGCTGATGGAAGCATAGAAAAGATGATATTAGGTGTCCATGAATATTAATATTATATGGGACCTGTTGAAACGATCCCATGAAGTGTTCAAAGAGAATAAAAGAGAGAACTTGTTTTTCTCTGTGTTAACATTCTGAAACTACCATTGTGTGTGTGTCTATATATATATATATATATATATATATATATATAGAGAGAGAGAGAGAGATGGACTTTTTCTTTATTTGAAATCCAGAATTTCACTTTTCTCAGATTTTTTTGCTCTAAAAATACCCTTTTAACTCGCCTTCCTTTTTCATCCTTTGATTCTTCTAATATCTCCTACTTTTTTGAGTTTTTTTTTATATAGAAAACAATAGAAATATAGAGCAATGTGTTGAAGACAACTCATACAAGATGAGAGCACTATTTTTACAGAGCTCATTTTTTTAATTAGGTGGTAGGTGGGCCGCTCTACAGATAAAATTTTTAACATATGGGGCCCACTATGAACACGATGGAAGGATCTAAACTCGATGAATATTTGGGTCCAATTCTCACTTGCACTTCCTAAAATAGAATTGTCATTTTTCCACTTGCTAGTGTTTTCCCATTTTTACTTTACTCATTAGTATTCAAACACATACAATGTATTTTAAATTTCACTTTACACAAAGCAACCAACCAAAGTGAAGTGAAGTAATTTAATTAACTTCACCCCACTTCACTTTTCATGTGAAATTTACTCCACTTCACTCTACTCCTCAGTTATCCAAGCATGCCCAAGATTTTTCAAGTCCAACGTCTTCATAAGATTTAAAAATCCCTATTCACGTGGATTTCCACACTAATGTCAACTTTTCTCAACTATAAATTGATATACACCTCTATGTGAAACCTCATCACTCATGAAACCAGGAGTTGTTCAGGGCCAAAATGAACACAATCATGAGAACCAATTGTGTACGGGAAGATTCTGTGTGAACTCTATTGTCTCGGTTTACGCAAAAGGCTAAACAGTTCAAGACATCTGCAACACCTAAATCTTTCATGTCAAACTTATTGTTTAACATTCTCTTGGTAGATTTAATGATATCAGCATTACTACCCATAATGAGCAAATCATCAACATATAAACAAATAATGACACAGCCATTGTTAGTGTTCTTGACATATACACATTTGTCACATTCATTGATCTTAAACCCATTTGACATCATCAAGTTGTCAAATTTCTCATGCCACTGCTTTGGTGCTTGTTTTAATCCATATAGAAATTTGACAAGCCGACAAACTTTCTTAGTTTGACCTGGAACATTAAACCCTTCTGGTTGTTCCATATATATCTCCTCGTCTAATTCACCATTGAGAAATGCTGTCTTTACATCCATTTGATGTATCTCGAGATTGTATATAGCAGCAATTGCTATTAACATTCGAATGGATGTTATTCTCGTCACTGGTGAATAAGTATCGAAATAGTCCAAGCCTTCTTTTTGTCTGTACCCTTTAACAACAAGCCTGGCCTTGTATTTATCGATTGAGCCATCTGCTTTCAGCTTTCTCTTGAATATCCACTTGCATCCAAGAGTTTTGCAACCTTGTGGGAGGTCTACAAGTTCCCATGTATGGTTTTGCAAAATAGATTCAATTTCACTATTTATGGCCTCTTTCCAATATGGTGCCTCGGGACTGGACACTGCTTCTTTAAAGCTTTGAGGCGCATCTTCCAACAGAAATGTTAGAAAATCTGAACCAAACGTTTTTGATGTTCTAGCCCTCTTACTCCGTCTAGGTTCATCAATCTCTTGTTGGTTTTGATTACTGCTACTAGCAGTGTCATGAGTTCTTTTAGGAGAACTCGTTTCCTGTGATGGTTTGTAAGGAAATACATGTTCAAAGAACGATGCATTCCTTGACTCAATAATAGTGTTAGGATGCATATCGGGAATTTCAGACTTGTGAATTAGAAACCGATATGCACTGCTATTATGAGCATACCCAATGAATACACAGTCTACTGTTTTTTGTCCTATTTTCACCTTTTTAGGTGTAGGAACCGCCACTTTAGCCAAACACCCCCACACTTTTAAGTATTTGTAAGTAGGCATTCTGCCTTTCCACAATTCGTAGGGGGTTTTATTGGTTTTCTTTTGAGGTATTCGGTTGAGAATGTAATTTGCAGAGAGGATAGCATCCCCCCCAAATTCTGAGGTAATCCAGAACTGATTAACATAGCATTCATCATTTCTTTTAAAGTTCTTTTTTTCCTTTCAGCAACACCATTTTGCTGAGGTGAATAAGGAGCAGTAGTTTGGTGTATAATACCATGTTGTGAACAGAATTCACCAAAAGGTGATTCGTATTCACCTCCTCTATCGCTTCTTATCACCTTAATTTTCCTATCAAGTTGATTCTCAACCTCATTCTTGTAATGTTTGAACATTTCCAAGGCCTCATCTTTACTTCTCAATAAGTAAACATAACAGTATCTGGTGCAGTCATCAATGAATGTAAGAAAATATTTCTTACCACCTTTAGTTTGAACAAACTTCAGGTCACAAATATCAGAATGAATTAATTGAAGAGGTTCAGAAGTTCTTTCAATAGATTGAAAAGATGTTCTAGTAAGTTTAGCTTCTACACATGTTTCACATTTGATATTTGAATCAAAACTACATTTAGGCAAGTATTCCATGTTAACTAATCTACGTAATGCATCATAATTAACATGTCTTAATCTACCATGCCACACATTAGAAGACTCAAGCATATAAGCAGAAGAGTTTTTCTTATTACGTACAATAGTCATTACATTCATTTTGAAGAGCCCATCGCTCATATACCCTTTTCCCACGTACATCCCAGATTTGGTGAGTACAAACCGATCCGACTCAAATACAAGTTTGAAACCCTTCTTACTCAATAGTGAGCCTGATACCAGATTCTTACGAATATCAGGTACATGCAGCACATTGTTGAGGGTGAGTTCTCTTCCAGAAGTCATCTTCAATACCACCTGTCCTTGGCCTTCAACCTTAGAGGTGGCAGAGTTGCCCATGAAGAGTTGTTCTCCAGTTGATGCTTGATAAGTGGAGAACATCTCTTTAATAGAGCAAACATGTCGAGTGGCCCCTGTGTCCACCCACCATTCTCTGGTGTTACCAACCAGATTGACTTCTGAGACCACATCAGAAAGATTGATGTCTGAAACATCAGTGGAGAGAGTGTCCAATTCTGTCATGTTGGCATGCGCAGGTTTCTTACTTGTATTGCCTTGGTCCTTGCGCTTACGACAGTCTTTAGCACGGTGGCCCGGTTTGTCGCACACATAGCAATTCCCTTTGAACTTCTTATTGTCATTGGGACCTTGTTTTGGACCGTTGGGATTGTTCTTCCTTTTCTTGGGATTCTTTCCATATTCCACCACATTTGCCTTCGCTTCAGTGAAGGTTTTTCCTGCTTTTTTTTCAGAAACACGATTGTCTTCCTCTATCCTCAATCTTATTATCAGGTCTTCAAGTTTCATCTCCTTTCGTTTATGCTTGAGGTAGTTCTTAAAGTCCTTCCAAAGTGGTGGCAATTTTTCAATGATTGCTGCCACTTGGAAAGACTCACTAAGAGACATTCCTTCTGCATGTATTTCATGGAGGATTACTTGAAGTTCCTGAACTTGATTGATAACCGCTTTGGAATCGTTCATCTTGTAGTCAAGAAATCTGCCAACAACGAATTTCTTCATTCTGGCATCTTCAGTCTTGTACTTTTTATCAAGTGAATCCCATAATTCCTTAGCAGTCTTCAATGAACAGTACACATTATATAATGTGTTGTCTAGTCCATTGAGAATGTAATTTCGACAGAGGAAGTCAGCATGTTTCTAGGCCTCTACAGCAGCAACTACTTGCTTGTCTGTTTCGCCTTCTTTCAAAGCAGGAGCTTCTTCATGGAGGAACCTAGCCAAGTTCAGGGTGGTGAGATAGAACAACATCTTTTGTTGCCATCTCTTGAACTCAGTCCCATTAAACTTTTCAGGTTTCTCCCCATGGTTCACCATAACAGGGATAGGGGTAGTGATTGGAGTATTCTTCTCAATACCCATATCTGTTTTAACAAACAGAAATCACATAAACAGAGTATACTAAAGAATGTAAACAACTAAGAATACTGTAAACAGTAACTCAGACTGTATAGTAACCTTTTAACTGGTTTCTGAAGACTGAGGCAAGCAGAAAACAATTTTACAGAACAACCTGAAGTTCTGTAAGTAAGTGTAAATGAAGAAAGAAAACCAGTTTTACACTACTAGTTTCAGAAACAGAAGAGAAAGAAACTAGTAGAAAACTGACTTAAACTGAAACCAGAAATACTGAAGTAAACAGAGAATAGACTGTACTCAGAACTTTAGAGGAATTTGTCTTAAGATTGTTAGTTCGAGTACAAGAACTTCAGTATTTTAGGAGAGCAATTTACAATGAAATGAAACACAACAGTACTCAGTTTAAATGTAAATTGAACTCACTGTATGAAGGCAGAAAATCAGAGATTTGCAGATGATCAAGACTAGTGTAAACACTATGTCCTTAAGACAAATTCGCCCCCGCAATGGTGCTTACGAGCTTCAATGGCGTCTGTCTCCCAGGATACAATGATCTGTCCCACAACAGTTGCAGCACTACAAACTGTGTGTCTGTCGAACCAGTTAATGTGACAACTCTCTCTTCTTGACTCAATGCAAGTGCAGCAGCAGCAGTGAAAATGGAATGATTGAATGAACAAAACAGCATGAAACGAGATGCTTAAATAGCCTGCAATCAGGTCTCTTCACAGGGGCTGCATCTGTTCAGAACAGTGACTATTCACTTGAACAGATGCTTCTTCTTAGGACACACCCTTTCAGATGCGAATGGGTACACCTCTTTGCACACACCTCTTGGACATGGACACACCCCATTTCGAAAAAGGAAATTTTATTAAATAAAATTTCTCCAAAAATATAATTGGGTAGTGGGCCGAGCCAGGCCCAACTCGCGTGTGAAGCCCAAGCCCAAGCCCAAGCCCAAGCCCAGGCCCAGGCCCGGCCCGGCACGGTTCGGTGCGGGCGGGGCGGCGCGCGCGCGCGTGGTGGTGACCCTACCTTGATCTAGGTCCTCCCTCCCCCACAAAAGTGGGGTGCCCCTTGGGGCTTATCTTATACTACCAAGGTAAGTATATTTATACCCAATGGAAGTTTTGCTCCCAAGCAATGTGGGATGCAAGCTTACTACTTCCTTTTGTTTCCATGTTTAACATGTTCAAGTAGTGGTGTAAATGAGGCAATTTCTCATTCATTTCTTAATGGTTTAGAGCAACCCAATACATGTCATTAAACTACTCAAAGAGTAGATTACATTCTCATGTATTCCCACCTAAAACGATAAGTGGGTCCCATGTTTATTTTGGCTCAAAGATGACCAAAATAATGGGTTTCTAACCATTTTTCCAACAGTTGGTTCCTGTATGCTTTGTATGTTTGGGGCATCAAAGATTACCCTTTCGCCGATGTTCTTCATCAAACTAAGGCCCATCCTACAGTGTTGTTGATCATCCGTTCATCAAATGAGGCATACCAACGGATGAGCAATGGACCAAGCTCAACTCCAATAATCTCAATGATTAAGTGGACTCATGTTCTCCTGAAGATGTTATCCTTGTGCCTCTGAAGCTACTAAAAGAAGCAATCCTGCTAAACCACTTACTGCAAAGGATATTATGATTTGAAAAGCAATCCAAATTTTGAGTAGATTAGGCCTGGAATTTCTCCTATCATACATGTTGAACACTTCTAGAAATATTTACACCAAAATGGCCCACCAAAACATTCAAATGCATGAAATCATAGAAATCACAATTCATGCCATAGTTATCTAGAGATCCCAAATTAAACAGCACACTACAATCTGAACTACATGATAAAACCGTTGGGGCAAAAGGTACAGCAATCCTGTAGCTGCACATCCAACACTCCATATAAACTGTCGATGACAACTATAAAAGGAAAAAAAATTTTGCTAGTGCAAAGCAAACAACTAATTCTACACTCCCATCAAGTTCACCATCAACTTCAACATCTAACATCAAGGATTTTTTTTTTTTTTAAGAAAATAAAAACGACAATGAAACAAAAGAGGCAAGTCCTGGAATCTATCTAATTACAAACATATTTTTCTTTATAATAAATCCAATTCCCAGACAGACTCCACCTACTCCACCTGTTGAAACAAAAGAGGCAAGTCCTGGAATATATCTAATTACAAACATATATATATTTTATAATAAATCCAATTCCCAGACAAACTCCACCCACTCCACCTACAGAGTACAGAGGAATAAAAAATAAGATGGCAGCAGCAAAGCTAAGCCATTTGGTCTTGTGCTGCTTTTGGCATTGAGAGACCATCTTGGACAAGCAAAGAGAGAAGGGAGGCCAGCGACTTGTTTACATCTCTATTGGGCTCCACTTTGGACGGACTTGACTTCTCAACGCAGCTGTCCAAACAGTTCTTTTTAGTTTTGCATCACAATACAGAACTGATTTTGTGTGTTTTAAATTCCCAGATGTGGGGCCCACAAGATTGGATATGTAGCAATAGGCTTGAAAACATGTATCAGTTAATCTAATCTAACCTTGTAAGTTTGTTGGTGGGACGTCCCAGTAAAGGAACAAGAGCCGTTGAAAATCACCTTAAAAATGTCGATCCAAGTAAAGTTTGGCACATCATGCCAATAATTATGGTGAAAACACTTCATAGAAACACAAGCTGTCACATCCCGGTCCCGAAATCACCCTGGCCTAGGGGAATTCCAGAGATGTGTCACACGTACTTCCGCATGTTGTACCTGTCTCGAGCCAAATACAACACACGAAGGAGAGAAAATCGACTATTCCACGTGTGAGTCAAGCTCACTAACATAAACAACAACAATTTAACAACAGTTGAACACAGCGGAAGTCGTAATTCATTCATATAAGGTATCAAATTCCATCCAGTTCAGTTAAACATTTAAGTTTAATACAAAAGAATTTAACAAATATATACATTAGGTTACAAAGAGGGATCAATGAAAGAACCCTATACAACCACTACCAAAAGTATATTCAAAAGAATTTCGTATGATCATATAAAAAGGATAATCACACGAACTATGGTAATTACAAGTGTAGTCCGCACTCCGAGGAGATAGCTTCTAAGATGGCTCTGGTTCTGGCTACTCTTCTAATCCTGACGGTACCTCTTGGGTACCCTCCTCTCTCTCCTGGACCTCTTCAGGACCGAGAGCTATATCTGCGTCTGTGACACCAAGAATAGCATCATGAATACGACGATTCGGCAAGTATATGCATTAATAATGAATTACATGATGTAACAAATTGGATTTATAGCCCGGCCAAAATGAGATTGGGAATGGGCAGAACAAGCCCAGCCCATCCAAGCTCAGCCCAGCCCGTTGGGGAGAAATCATATAGAACGTAGCACATAAAAAGGAAAGATGACCATAAACTAATTAACTTTTCTCTTTTAGTTGTTGTTTTAGAAAGCAAAGACAAAATCGTTGGAATTTGGTTTGATGCGGCGCATAAAGAAATATAAGAGAGTAACAAGAGTTCCATGAGATCAGAGGAATCAGAAAAATACAATATCTAGACCTAAACAAGATTTAAAAGTAAAAGAAGAGAGAGAGAGAGAGAATGGTCAAAAGTTTCTTCATTTGCATCTCTATAAACATGAGCAGGGGACATAATCATCATTGTTCTTTGCTCCCAAAACTTTCTTAAAACATCTAATTATCGAGTTTCAATTTACATGTTGAGAATAGATGTGGAAGTGCCTACATATACCTTATTTTTTTGGTACTCTCACAATCTCAAAAGGATTGATGAAACATCATCCACTTTCACTTCTTATTGTTTCAAGCGGTAGGACTACGTAGAAAAGATGTCAATATCAAGTAATAACTAGGCAATTGTGCTAAAATTGAATAATTCATGCTTTATGAGTCAATGGGGAATAAAACATACTAGTTGGCTACCATATTAAGCTCATCCTCTCAAATAGAGAGCGAATCTAGTTGGGATGTCACTAGCGGCCCGGCCAAAGGCTAGCTGGCTACCCGGTTTTAGAGTTCCGGTGCTCAAGATGATCTACTGCAGTGATCTCAAATAACTAAACCAAGTATAGCCCCGTCGGGTATCACGAGGTCGAAGCTCAGTAGTGCCAGACCAATCGAATCGAATAAATACACACGAGTAAGATGGTTTTTACTTGAATCGAATCAAATCATTAATATTCAGAATATTTCACAAATAAACTTACTCGTCTCGAATTTCAATTGAATATCGTATAACCGTACAAGTATAATGAATAGAAACAAAATAATTTATGCATATAAATCTTTCTGTAGAGTTTTGGAAGTTGAATGGAAAATAAATCTCAATATGCACATGCATTGATTAAGAAGAATCAAGGGTCATTTACTAGACTCTCATCCTTCACATTCTCATACGATAAAGTTTGGAAATCCGGTGTATAGCTATCTTTAATTTGGTGCCACATTGTATAATGTAGTATACCGGTTTTCCAAGCCTCATCCATGACTATGTGTTAGATAAAAGATAAAATTTCACATGAGATGATCTTAGCCTCGATGATTTCTCACGTGGTTAACTACTGTTGGTCCGTTGATCTCGTCAAAGGTGCCATTTTCTAGGGCCCTATAAATCCCTCAGAGTTTAAAATCCTAATTAGTTCATAAATATACAATATAAGGGTATCCGTCAACTTTTAGTGGTCAAAAGAAAGTGTTTTTGTCAAAAACTTAGGGCTTAAACAGAAAAACTCAGGCCCAAGACAGAGCCTTCCGTGTCCACTCCGTTTTACCCATTCCATGAACTATTCCACCTACATATGCCTTATTCCACCTGCATATGCATTTAAATATTCCAACCTTCTCTAACTACTTTGAAAGTAGGAATTCTAGCCCAAGCAATGAAATTACAAATGGGCTTGAAATTCCACCTGCACATACAGTATATACAAGTCCATCATTTTTCCCCTTTAAATTTCACAATTTAAGGTAATTTGATTTAATGTATACATCTCATACTACTATGCTCCAATGAGGTTTAAATCGGCTTCGAATAATGGGGAAAAGGGGCTGGAAAACAGGCCTGAAATAGGACTGATATGGGCTGGAAAACAGCCCAGAAATTGAGCCAAAAATCAGCCTGAAATGGGCAAGAAACAGGCCTGAAAACAACCCTCAAAATGGGCTTGAAAGCAACCCTGAAACAGGCCTGGGCCTTGTCCAGGCCCACCCTGCTGCCAGGCAGAGCCTGGTCCGGTTCGGTGCAGGATTCTGCACTCTTCTTCCTTCTTATTTCTGATTTTTTTTTTTTTGAATCATTTCCCTCCAATCCAAGCTTTACCATTCCTAAGAAAACCCACAAAATTCAAATCATAATCATTCTCAAGTTTTGAACTAAGAGGCTAATAATAGTAGAAAGGAAAACAAAATAGAATTTAATAATTAATCAAGGAATTAGACAACATGCATTATAATTAAAGCTTATACTTGCCTCAAAGTAGCTTTCCAAAACTCTTCTACACTCTTGGTTTAAAGAGCCCTAAAATCCCCAAAATATTCAACCCTAGACACAAATATTCATCACAACACCAATCAAAGTCTATACATGCTTATAAGAGGTCTTTTGACTCTAATCCAACTCAAAAAATCCAAAAGGAAAGAGCGTTGACTCATACCTCAACTAAGAAATCCGAATTGAAGAAAATGGAAGATGATGGGGTATTTCCTTGCCAACAAAGAAGAGAGGAAGATGAAGAAGATGAAGAGGAAGAGCTCCACACTTATCTTCACTTGCACTTGTCAAGGCTAAAGAGCTTAGGGAAAGGGAGAGAATTGGAAAGGAAAGAAGGGAAGAAGAGTGCGCTCACTCACTCTCTCCACAGTCACTGTGCAAACGAATGGAGTGAATGGATTGGAGTTGGTTTAGGTGATAAAGATGGAAAAATTGAAGAAAAGCCCATTAGTTGTGTACAATTCCAATTTAAGTCAAACGAGGGCCCATTTCTTCAACGAGTGATCAAATGAAGTAAGGCTGAATACGAAAATCGACGTGCTCAACAAGATACACGCGATGACGCCAAGATGACGTGAAAATGATGCAAAACGAGAAAATCTATAATTACGGAAAAGTCCTTGACTCATTCCAAGTGAGTCAACTCTACTCCACTCACCTATTCAAGACTCAAGACTAATTTTAACTTGGTCTAAAAAGACTACTGAGTACTAAGGTCGATGATTTACAACTAAGCATGATAAATTAGGCTAAATCCCCATTAATTATACTAATGAAGATGAATTTGGGTTGGGGTGTTACACAAGTAATAAAAAGAGTGAAATCAAATTGTGCATGTTACAGGTGTGTTGCAAAACATGAAGGGAATTAATTTTAAATATAAAAGATACACAAAAATATTAAAAATTAATTAAAAATTTAAATATAATAGTTTATGTAGCAGAAGGATATTTCTATATGTGTATAAAAAAATTTCCAGATAGGGCTGATCGCTATAGTAATCTCTTTGAAAGAAGATTCTCAACTGTAGTTTGGTTCTATGTTCTTGTTTGAAAGGGTGTGTGTTCGAATGACCTTTAGTAAAAAAAAACCTGATTTTTTATTACATTGTGCATCTTATATGGGCTAGATCAGTGCTCAGGCCCTTTACAACTAAATCCAAGTTTGGCCCATATATCAAAATCTAATGCTTAAGTTTGGCCCAAAATAGGCTAGGCCCTGTGATGAGTTCACCAAAAAAAATACACTTTCATAGCATTATTTTATGAGGTTTCAAAGATAAAAGAACTCAAAACACTATTTTTGGCATAAAAATAATAAATTTCCTCCCCATCATGCTTTGCTCATATCTTTCCATTATAGATAGTCATTTGTATGCATTTATATGAGTTCCAATGGCCTCCATACAAAATATGTTAAAAAATACTCTCAATTATGTTAATTTCTCTTTGTAGGTGTTAATTGAAGATTAATTTGAAGATTAAAGTTGAGATTCAAGAGTTAAAGAGAGTAAGGATAAGTTTAGAAGACAATTGGATGAAGAAATGACAAAGATAGGCTAACAATAAGAAGAAAAATGAAAGACCTGGGTTGGTATTTTGACCATATCTTTTCACTCGGATGTCCGATTGAGGTGATCTCAGAAGCATTGGAAATCTTTTTCTAAGATCTACAAATCATATTTCACAACATTTTTCCCAATTCGGACTTTTCAGGGGTCAAAATTGCACATCAATCTGGGGACTATTTTCTAATACGAGAATTACATTCATATGTTCATATTTCCATTCTTGTGAAGTCCCACATCGGAAAGAAACCAAAAAGAGCAAGGCAAATGTCTCTATATAAGGAAGGAAGCTCTAGGCATTAGACACAAGCAAGGAGAGCCTCCTCCTCTTTATTTAAGCTATTCATGTAATTGAGAGCAATTGTAGAGAGAAAGTGAGGAAAGCCTTGTAAAATTTGAAGATTTGTAATGAAAGCTTTGTCTTCTCCAATGGGTGGCAATCCCTTTGATTGGATCTTCTAGATGAAGCTAAGTTGATCCTATTCTTTTTGCTTATGCTCTTTATTTTAATTCCCTTGTTTATGTGCTTAATAAGTTAGAATAGATTTGTCTTCATTGTATTGTGCAACCTTTCATGCTTATTTCTTTTAGCAATCTTTTTACTATCTATGCTTAGGTTTGATAAATCATGCTTAGGAGTAAATATCTTTTGATGGTTTATGCTTGCTTTTGATAGATAGTTATTAGGAATCTTTTCTTTTATGAAGGGAAGAAAATCTTAGATATTAGATTGTTAATTTCTATCTTAGAGCTTTAAAGTTATATTTTCCAAATCTAAGCATTGATTTGTCATTAGATTTGAGTATTTGTTTGGGAAAATAAAAGAGCATTAGCATTGGATTAGTGTCACTTAGTGGATTCTAGATGATTCAATCTATCCATTAGTATTGCTTGTTGCTTATTTTACTTGCTTTAGTTTAATTGTATTCACATTCCCACATACTTATTTACTTGTTTTAATTCTCACACTCCATTTCTCTATCCACACCATCATATCCATTAGCTTATTTGTTCATACCTTCTATGTGTTTGTTTTTATTCCTCATTTGATTTTACACTTTTAGCACATTTCTTTTTATCTCCATCCACTCATTTTCTATCTTGTTCTCCTTATTAGTTAGTTTTCATGGATGCTTTTTGTTTATTTCTATCTTGATCTTTCACTTATTTTCACACACATACTCATTTGATCTATCTAACATTGTTCATTTGTTCTTGTTATTAACCTTGTTATTTTTCTTTTGATATTAACTTTGTTCTCACTTAAGTTCTTCTATTTCTACTTACATCTCTTTGTTATCTAGTTTCTTGTTTTCTTTTAGTTTGCATTTTTTATTTCCTTTGTTATTATCTTGTTCCTTGTTTTTGTTATCTCCATTTGCATTTGTTAGCTATATTTGAGTTGATACTCCTTTTCATTAATCATTGTTATTTCTCTTGTAACGATCCTCGTGAGAACGATATTCGGACTTTCATAGTCTATATTACTTGAGACAACCGTATACTTGCGGAAAATCCCAAACAAGTTTTTGGTGCCATTGCCGGGGATCGGCATACATAGGAGTCCTTGATTTTAAGGATTTTCAACTCTCATATAACTTAGTTGCATTTTTATTCTTTCTTTTAGTTTTCATTGCGGATTCTATACATTTTCTTTGTTTGTATTTTCAGAGATTCCGCGGTTGGAGCAAGGAAAGAAGAAAAAAGCAACCAAAGAACTCTAACTTAGGAATTTAAATTGCTTTCTTAGAGATTCTTGTATTAGGATTCATTTCAAGTTTGTAATAAAAAAAAATTAAGTTCATTTAAGTTTTCAAAGCATTGTAATAATTAAGGAAGGAGGACGGTTGAACGATATCGTCGCGGCCCCCCAAGTTCGTACACCGAAATTGGTGTCGGTGGCTTGGGTCGACTTCAACCGATCTTCCCCCAATTTAGTTTGGGAGGTACGTATTTCGATACACCCACGCATCCCCTGTTAGTGGGTCAATTTTGTTGGTTCTTTGATTGTTTAATTGCTTTGTAGTGCTTAATCATTTTAAAATACACAAAGTAATTTGGGAAGCACACACTTAGTAAGGGAAATCATACCCCCAAAAAGATAAGGATTGGATTTCATCACCATTTCCTTGCCCATAGGAACTCATTTTTCTCACTACTTAGGAATCCTTAACCTTTAATAAAATTTGAGTAGAAACGTGACCATAGGACACGAGCTCATTAGGAGAAGACCATCAAAGGTTGTACCATTTGCGCTCCTTGACGGAAATCGGTGCCTAGAATAGCCTTGTCCCTTTAAGGGAGACAGTTCATCTGTTCTAGGAGTTTGGTATTTAAGCGGAACCTTTGCCACGCGCATCGTGATCCCACCAATCCCCTGGGGGCTTGCCTGGCCGATTACGTTTCATAGGACCGGATTGGAGGCCTAGGTGTACTATTCACAGTTAGGAGCTGTCTAGTTTAATTTTAGGTAGCCTTAGTTGAGCATAGTTTAGTTTGTTTTTCAAATTTATTTTGTTTTTCTTGTTTGTGTTTAAGCATTAATCCTCGTTCATCATCACTTGAGTGGACCATCACTTTCGAAGTTGAGAGGTAGTTTATGCACAATTGGTTACGTGTGCAGGGTCGTTTAGAGAGCTTTGATTTATTCGATATCCCTGTTGAGAATTTTGCGGGCCCCATTGCCATTGGGGAAATGGCTGACGGAAACCCACAAACCCAACCCATGACTCTTAGGGAGTACATGTACCCAACCCGATCTACCCAACCCTCATGCATCGTCATACCCGCCACAAATGCCTCTTTTGAGCTGAAATCCGGCTTAATCCAGATGTTACCAATTTTCCGAGGGGTGGAAAATGAGAACCCATATCAGCATGTGAGAGAGTTTGAGGAAATCTGTGGGACCATGAAATATAACCATATGTCTGAAGAGGCCCTTAAGCTTAGGTTGTTCCCGTTCTCGCTGAAGGAGAAGGCGAAAGCATGGCTTTACGCCCTACAAGCTAATTCCATAAACACATGGGAGGGACTAGTTGAGGCCTTTTATAAAAAGTTTTATTCAAAACATAAAACGGCCTTCATTAGACATACCCTGAACAACTTCCACCAACTGGAGGGAGAAACCATGTATGAGTACATGGAAAGGTTCAAAGACTCATTGTTACAATGCCCGCATCACGGATCCGGCTAGTCCAAATCCTTTATGAAGGACTGGACTATCCCACCAAGACCATGGTGGAGTCTTTCTGCAATGGAGTATTCACTCAAAAGACAGCTGACCAAGCTTGGACATACCTTGAGGAGGTCGCTGAGAACACTCTCCAATGGGAACCTATCAGAGAGGATCCCAAAAGAGCCATTGTTGCAGAAAGAAGGGGCATGCATAGAATGGAACCCAAATTCGAGGCCGATGCCAAGTTGGCCACGCTGACAAAGAGATTAGAAGCCCTTGAAATGAACCAAACATGTCAGCAGACCACCCCAAAGACCCTGGAATCATTAAAGATGAGCCAAGCAGTCAGTAACCCTACTGCCCCACCCTGCACCAATTGTGGAGAGTTTACCCATCATGGATCCCAATGTAGAGCATTCTTTGGTCAAAGTCAAAGTGAGAGTATGGAGGAGGTGAGTGCACTTTACCAGAATACTAGATATGAGCAGCCGAGGTATGATCCGTATTCGAATACATACAATCCTGGTTGGAAGGATAATCCTAATTTTTCATGGACCAAAGGACAACACCAAGGAAACCCTTCTCAGCCAATGGCCCAGCATATGCCACCTCCGGGATACCAAAAGCCTTAAGTACCCCAAGTGTCACAGGGACCACCCATGGTCCAAGGTTATCAGAATCTTAATTCCCAGAATCAGCAGATAAGTTCTCTAGAGGACACAATGAAAATGTTGGCCCAAAATACCCTCCAATTCCAGCAAAGCACTACTCAGAATTTGAATCCCAATACCAAGTCCATTGGCAAGTTGGAATACACTGTCAGCCAGTTGGCCAGGTCAATAGCTCAAAGAGACAAGGGTATGTTTCCAAGTCAGCCCGAAGCCAACCCCAAAGGCCAAACTTCAACGGGCCAATTTGTTGTCCATGATGACAAGGGCAACGTCCATGAGCAAGTCAATGCAGTGCATGCAGTTACCACCCGTAGAATGGCTGCAAAGGAGGTTGACACACCAGAAGAGGACCCTAGGCAATCTGAACGGACTCAAGTGAGGAGGGAGCATGTAGTTTTGGAAAAAGAACTTGAGGAACCAAAGAAGGACCCAGAGCATACTAAGGAACTTGAGAAACCAATAGGAGCTGCCTCACCGGTTGAGCCCCCACCTAAAACCTTTGTTCCCAAGGCCCCATATCCTCAGAGGCTAGGTTAAATGAAAAATAATGTACAGCTGGATAAAATCCTTGAAGTGTTCAAGCAAGTGAGAATTAACATCCCACTGTTAGAAGCCATCCAACAGATCCCGACTTATGCCAAAGTCCTTAAAGATTTATGCACATTCAAGAGAGCAATCAATGTAACCAAAAAGGCCTTTTTAGCCCAGCAATGCAGTTCCATCATTACCACTTCGACCCCAATCAAATACAAGGGCCCTGGGTGTCCTACAATTTCTTGTCAAATAGGGGATCATCACATAGAACAGCCTTTGCTGGACTTGGGTGCGAGTGTCAATCTGCTCCCGTATTCGATATACGGGGAGTTAGGTTTGGGGGAGCTAAAACCGACAAAGGTGACCTTACAACAAGCTGATGCTTCAGTTAGGTACCCCAAATGTGTTGTTGAGGATGTTTTGATCAAGGTAGGTGAGTTTGTTTTCCCGGTGGATTTTGTAGTCCTTGATACCCGACCACCAATCAAAAATATCGTTAAGATCCCGATAATTTTAGGGAGACCATTCCTTGCCACTTCCAATGCCCTGATTAATTGTCGAAATGGTGTGATGCACCTATCGTTCTGGAATATGACAGTCCAGATAAACATTTTTAATCTTGGCAAGCAGCCCAGATATGAGAGTGATTATGAAATTTGTGAGGTGAGTTACCTAGAGGAGTTTATTGAGAGTGTTGGATCACAATTAGTTTGTGAGGACCCACTAGAGGCCTGTCTTGCACATTTTGGAGGTAACATTGATGTTGAGAAAAGCATTAAAGAAGAAAATGCATTACTGGATTCTACCCTAGCTTTTGAGAGGAGTCAATGGCAACCCAAGCTAGAGATCTTGACCCCATCGGCTGCTCCACCTGTTCCATCAATTGAAGAACCGCCTAAGCTCGACCTAAAACCACTACCTAACACCCTCAAGTATGTGTTTTTGGGCCCAGCCGAAACTCTCCCCATCATTATAGCCTCGGACTTAGAAGAAGTCCAGGAACAACAATTGATTGAAATCCTAAAGGATCACAAAGAGGCTATAGGCTGGACAATTGCAGATATAAAAGGAATAAGCCCATTTGTGGTTCAACATCGGATCCATTTGGAAAAAAATGCAAAAACTTCTAGAGAACCACAGAGGCGTCTTAATCCATCAATGAAGGATTTCGTAAGAGTGGAGGTTCTGAAACTGTTGGATTCAGGTATCATTTACCCTATTTCAGACAGCTCATGGGTGAGCCCAGTCCATGTTGTGCCAAAAAAGTCTGGGATAACTGTTGTAAAGAATGAGGGGAACGAGTTAGTGCCCACAAGGACCCAAACGGGCAGGCGAGTGTGCATTGGCTATAGGAAGTTAAACCCGGCCACCCGTAAAGACCATTTTCCCCTCCCATTTATGGACCAGATGCTTGAGAGACTAGCCGGTCATGCATTTTATTGTTTCCTTAATGGATACTCCGGCTATAATCAGATACCCATAGCACCCGAGGACCAGGACAAGACAACTTTTACATGCCCTTTCAGTACATTTGCCTACCGGCGCATGCCTTTTGGGTTGTGCAATGCACCTGCGACATTTCAAAGGTGTATGATGAGCATATTTTCGAACATGGTCGAACGATTCTTAGAGGTGTTTATGGACGATTTTTCGGTCCATGGGAGTAGTTTTCAAGAATGTTTACATCACCTGAACCTTGTTTTAGTGAATGTCAAGAGAAGAATCTTGTTTTGAGAAGTGTCATTTTATGGTGAAAAGAGGAATTGTCTTGGGCCATGTTATTTTTGAGAATGGCATTGAGGTTGACAAGGCCAAAATTGAACTCATTTCCAACCTGCCACAGCCAAAAACGGTGAAGAATATCAGATCTTTCTTAGGGCATGCAGGTTTTTATAGACGGTTCATTAAGAATTTTAGCAAGATTGCTGCACCATTGTGCAATTTGCTATCTAAGGATATGCCTTTTGTCTTCAATGAACCTTGCCTACAAGCATTTGAACAATTGAAAAAGGAGTTAACCTCTACCCCGATAATAAAGCCACCTGATTGGACAATTCCCTTCGAACTCATGTGTGACGCTTCTGACCATGCTCTTGGGGCTGTGCTAGGACGGAGAGTGAACAAATCGCCCCATGTCATATATTATGCCAGTAGGACCTTGAATGATGCTCAGCTGAATTACACAACCACTGAGAAAGAGCTGTTAGTTGTTGTCTTTGCCCCGGAGAAGTTTAGACCCTACCTGATTGGGTCTAAGGTCATAGTTTACACCGATCATTCGGCCCTTAGGTACCTGTTGATGAAAAAAGATGCGAAAGCCCGTCTGATTAGGTGGATTCTCTTGTTACAAGAATTTGACCCTTGAGATTCGGGACAAGAAAGGTTCTGAAAATGTTGTAGCTGACCATCTCTCCCAATTACCTACAGACCTCGAGCATGAAGTCATATCATTGAATGAGAGTTTCCCGGATGAACAGTTGTTGAGTGTCTCTCATTTCCCTTGGTTTGCAGATATCGTTAACTACCTGGTCACTGGACAGATGCCCGATCACTGGTCCAAACAGGATAGGTCCAAGTTTTTGTCTGAGGTTAAGCATTTCTTCTTTGATGACCCATACCTGTTCAAGTACTGTCCAGACCAAATCATTAGGAGATGCATTTCAGAAGATGACTATTTAAGTGTGATATCCTTCTGCCATGACCACGTCTGTGGTGGGCATTTTAGTTCTAGAAAGACCGCAGCAAAGGTGTTGCAATGCGGATTTTACTGGCCCTCCCTTTTCAAGGATTGTCAAACATTTTGTTTGCACTATGAACGTTGTCAGAAATTAGGCAGAATTACGCGGAGGAACATGATGCCTTTAAATCCGATGCTTATTGTGGAAATTTTTTATGTTTGGGGCATAGACTTCCTGGGTCCATTTCTGAGTTCCTTCAGCAACTTATACATTTTGCTTGCTGCAGATTATGTCTCCAAATGGATAGAGGCGATTCCAACCAGAACGAATGATCGTCACGTGGTTATCAAATTTATTAAAGAAAACATGTTTTCTAGATTTGGTACCCCCAGGGCGATTATCAGTGATGGTGGGAGTCATTTTTGTAATAGCAGCTTCGAAAATCTGATGAAAAAATATTTTATTACTCATAAGGTTGCTACTCCGTATCACCCACAAACTAGCGGACAGGTGGAAGTGTCTAATAGGCAAATAAAGCAAATTTTGGAAAAGACAGTCAATCCTACCCGGAAAGATTGGTCTTTAAGATTGACAGACGCTTTATGGGCTTATCGGACTGCCTATAAGACCCCGATTGGCATGTCTCCATATCGATTGGTCTTTGGGAAAGCATGTCACTTACCGGTAGAATTGGAGCATAATGCTTACTGGGCCATCAAAATGTTCAATTTTGATTTAACTAAAGCCGGTAACCTACGCAAGTTGCATCTCAATGAGCTGGAGGAACTTAGAAATGACGCCTATGAGAATGCCAAGATTTATAAGGATCGAATGAAGAGAAACAATGATCAATCTATCTTGAGGAAATCCTTTGAACTGGGCATGAAAGTTCTTCTGTATAATTCTCGCCTGCATCTTTTTCCAGGAAAACTAAGATCTCGCTGGACTGGAACCTTCATTGTGCGCACTGTCTATTTTCATGGGGCAGTTGAGATAGAGAACCCCAAGAATAAGGATGTTTTCAAAGTCAATGGTCAGAGGTTGAAACCTTTTCTGGAGCTTAAGAACAAGGATGTCGAAGAAACCCTTGTTCAGAACCCTGTGTATGTTGCATAAGTAATTTTCAAGGTCACGTCGGGCTGACAAAGTGAAACTTAGTGCTAGTTGGTAGGCAACCCAATATTCTTTTTTTTTTTTTTTTTTTTGCATCAACCCATGATAAGGCGTTCCAATTTTTTTTTCTTTCTCCCTTGTCCATTTATCATTTCGCATTGCATATCATTGAGGACAATGTTTGATTTAGGTTTGGGGGTGTGGTACGTACTGCATTGCACACATGCATTTACCTGTAAATAAAAAAAATTATTTTTTTCAAAAAAAAAAATCGTGGGATTATAGCTTGTTAATAAGTTTCGAAATCTTAGTTTACCATACTATCCAAATCCTAAAAAGAATGTCACAAAATCAAGTCTAGGAAAAATTCTTGCACATTTAGCCACATGAGTGTAGTCCAAGTGAAGAGTGGGCACATCTGAGTGACCTTGACAAATCACTAGTGGAGACTAAACCAATTGAGTGTAGAGCCTTTCTATTCCTTCAGGGTAAGGACTCTTCTGCGCTAATTCCGAGTAGAATGAAGAGCTACTCAAACTCGTAGTTTTCGGCACATTTCTTTTTATCTCATTAGTGCCTATTTCTTTCCAACCATTGAGGGTGTCATCAAAATTGCGAACTAACCTTGACTTGTAGCTTGTGAGCACCTTTCTAGACATGATAAAGTGATGATAGGCAATCTAAAATTAAAACCTCATGGCCATTAAAAACCTACCCATAAAAACATTTCCATAGTAACCCTTTTTGAGCCATTATCCTTTATACATTTTTCCTTAAAAATTCCCAAAGTCTCTCCACCCAAATAAAAAGCCTTCAACCGATTGTTTTTGAGAAGTGGAAGGAAAAGATAAAGAAAGAAGGAAGTGTGCATTGTTGATACTTCACATGATCTGTCCAAGGAAAAAGTCTTCTCGAAAAAAAAAAAGAGCATAGTTGAAAAAAAAAAAGAGAGAAAAAAAAAACAAAACAAAAAAAAAAAAAGAAAAGGAAAAAGTGAAGTCGAATCGAAGAAAATTCCTTCGAAGAAAACTCAAAATCTTACCTTCTTAGAAACCCTAAAACCTCATTTTCCATTTTTACCAAACCCTTTCCCCTAACCACATTACAACCAATAAAAGACCTATTGGATTTCAGGAAAAGTTAGGATGTTAAACAAGTGAGAAGTTGAGTGAGCATTTTTACCCTCAATTAAATGGTTGTTCTTTCCATGAGATAACTTCACCAAAAATTCTTCATTCTCAAAAGATATGTGAGTCCTTTTGCCTTACGAATACTCACATATAGAGTGATAAGTCAGAAAATCTAAGCGATTTTATTTCCGAGAGTATGACTGTGAGGCTGAAGTCAAACGAATGGATTTAGAAGGTGATCAAATTTGTGTTTTCTCATAACCCAAAACCGCACAAGTGTTGGCTAAACTCACTCAAATACACTCCGGGACTTGAGCATCCTTGAAACATTTTTAGCAATTGGATAGTGTTCTAAACTTGCTCTCATTTTTATTAGCTTGCTAAAAACCCGAGGATATAAATAAAAAGAATTTTGTGGGATGTATTCACTGAAAACCCTCACGAGACAAAACTCGTCCACTAAGGGAAACTTAGGGGTTTAAATGGCTTGTTGCACGAGCTAAGTGCAGCCGCGATTCCTGCGAAAGTGAGTTAGGATTTTTTTTTATCATTTTCTGCATATAGTTAGTTTTCTTTTATTTTGCTCGGGACTAGCAAAATGTAGGTTTGAGGGTGTGATGAGTTAAAAAAAATACACTTTCATAGCATTATTTTATGAGGTTTCAAAGATAAAAGAACTCAAAACACTATTTTTAGCATAAAAATAATAAATTTCCTCCCCATCATGCTTTGCTCATATCTTTCCATTATAGATAGTCATTTGTATGCATTTATATGAGTTCCAATGGCCTCCATACAAAATATGTTAAAAAATACTCTCAATTATGTTAATTTCTCTTTGTAGGTGTTAATTGAAGATTAATTTGAATATTAAAGTTGAGATTCAAGAGTTAAAGAGAGTAAGGATAAGTTTGGAAGACAATTGGATAAAGAAACGACAAAGATAGGCCAACAATAAGAAGAAAAATGAAAGACCTGGGTTGGTATTTTGACCATATCTTTTCACTCGGATGTCTGATTGAGGTGATCTCAGAAGCATTGGAAATCTTGTTTTAAGATCTACAAATCATATTTCACAACATTTTTTCCAATTCGGACATTTCGGGGGTCAAGATCACACATCAATCTGGGGACTATTTTCTAACACAAGAATTACATTCATATGTTCATATTTTCATTCTCAGAAATAACATGGCCCAAGAATGGAAATATGAACATATGAATGTAATTCTCGTATTAGAAAACAGTCCCCAGATTGATGTGCGATTTTGACCCCCGAAACGTCCGAATTGGAAAAAATATTGTGAAATATGATTTGTAGATCTTAGAACAAGCTTTCCAATGCTTCTGAGATCACCTCAATCGGACATCCGAGTGAAAAGATATGGTCAAAATACCAACCTAGGTCTTTCATTTTTCTTCTTATTGTTGGCATATCTTTGTCATTTCTTTATCCAATTGTCTTCCAAACTTCTCCTTACTCTCTTTAACTCTTGAATCTCAACTTTAATCTTCAAATTAATCTTCAATTAACACCTACAAAGAGAAATTAACATAATTGAGAGTATTTTTTAACATATTTTGTATGGAGGCCATTGGAACTCATATAAATGAATACAAATGGCTATCTATAATGCAAAGATATGAGCAAAGCATGATGGGGAGGAAATTTATTATTTTTATGCTAAAAATAGTGTTTTGAGTTCTTTTATCTTTGAAACCTCATAAAATAATGATATGAAAGTGTATTTTTTCGTGAACTCATCACACCCCCAAACCTACATTTTGCTAGTCCCGAGCAAAATAAAAGAAAACTAATTATATGCAGAAAATGATAAAAAGAAAATCCTAACTCACTTTCGCAGGAATCGCGGCTGCACTTAGCTCGTGCAACAAGCCATTTAAACCCCTAAGTTTCCCTCAATGTTAGTTAGATCAAATGAGTATGTGTGTGAAAATAAGTGAAAGATCAAGATAGAAATAAACTAAAAGCATCCATGAAAACTAACTAATAAGGAGAACAAGATAGAAAATGAGTGGATGGAGATAAAAAGAAATGTGCTAAAAGTGTAAAATCAAATGAGGAATAAAAACAAACACATAAAAGGTATGAACAAATAAGCTAATGGATATGATGGTTTGGATAGAGAAATGGAGTGTGGGAATTAAAACAAGTAAATAAGTATGTGGGAATGTGAATACAATTAAACTAAAGCACCCGGGTCGGGCTCATGCCGGTCCATAATCATCCCTAGTTTATTAGATATAAGGAATTCAGATCGTATAGGACATTTCTTATTTGAGAAATTAAAGTCAAGACTTAGAGTAAAATCAAGAAAGCGATTGTTAAATTGAACCTCAATTTATAAATTATGTAAAATCAAGAAAGCGATTGTTAAATTGAACCTCAATTTCTAAATTATATCGCCCAAGCTTCATATATAGTAATGGTTTTTCTATGAAGGGAGTGTAATTCTTTATATTATTTTTTACAGGGATATTTTGTTTTTCTTTATTGTTATTTTTACTATTATATTCATAATGGTTGACATTGCAAGTTTCGCGGGCAGGTTCGGGCTGTATCATACTAACTCTATACCCGTCCCGCTAGACATACAACCATCAACCCCAACACCCTATGTAGATATTACCTTGTAAATTATTATTCAAATACAAAAGATATGCTCCATTGAGTTCAACTTGATATGAAACAGAGAGTCCCCATATGTGTGATCAATCTAGGGGGTAGTCCATTGAGATTTTCTTTGAAAAACTAGATAGAACAGATATAAAGGATGCTAAGGCTGAAGAACGGCTTGGCTTTCGAAAAAGGTGGACCCTATCATGCATCGAAGAAGGGCTATGGACCATAGTATAATGCAGCGCCGCTGTATTGCAGTTCTGCCTACATTCAACACTTTAATACTAGAGTGTTATAAAGCATAAGTCCACTTGGACATACTGGGGGGACCGAATGGTGGCCCGGCGATAGGGGGGCCGGGCCACCATTCGGTCCCCCCAGTATGTCCACATAGCAGGACTCTGTTACAAAACTGCACATTGACTTTCAACCATAAATATCAGGTGGGCCATTTTGGGCTTTTATCAATACGTGGGTTCAATGTTTTAGTGAGTTATTCATGGAGCTTAGAACATGTTACTATGAGTTAGATAATCAAAAATCTGTTTATGATAAAGCCGATGTAACTCAAGATTAGCATAATCCCTTTAATTTGGATAATGAGAGTTCCATACAACATGTAGTATATTTTATATAGGAACCGAGTGATTGTAAAGTGTAGAACTTTCTTCTAAAAACTTTCCTCTTGCACAATTATGAGGTACAACTGTTGATGGATATAAGATTAATTAATTTTACCACTTTAAAGGGTCACCGTGGTGGAATTAAAAAAAAAAAAGGAAAGAAAGAGAGAGAAGGAAAAAATCGAGCACTGTTGGTAGGTGATTTGTGATTTTGATGGCCACGTGCCATGCCCGTTGCTCTGTTGCATGTAATCTTTAAAGTGACTTTACTTTTTATACCAAAAAAAAAAAAAAAATTCCAACGTTTGAGGCTTTCAGCTGTTTGGGCATCAAAAGCTACTTTTCTAATTTATAAAGGATACGTACTCATCACACAACCATAAAAGTGACATTTTCCATTTTAATTCAGATTACCTACTTAGATGATATGGAAATTTTTCGCTGCTCTATTAGTTTAAATGTTCACTTTCCCCTCAGTGGTTTGTCATTATGTATTGGGTTTTAGATTTGAATTGAAGAGTTGATTTGGTTATTTCTTTGTTGGGTATACGTGATAAATCCAACGGTTCACATCAAGATCAAGAGACTCATGCTGTCATAAATGTCCTTGATATATTTGAATTCTGCAGAACTGCTCGGATGATCAGCTAGCAAAGTGTACACAAATCTAGGAAGACCTCTGAAAAAACAAAAGTCTAGGAAGATTGTCGCAACAGTTTCATTGACTATGTTTTAGCTCAAGCATAATGTTTACTTGGTAAGGCTTCATCAGATGGTGACAAGCGCACTTGGATGATGGTGGGACCTCTTCAATACACACCACATGCTTTTAAGTAATTACAGAAACATCTCAGTAATGATATCTCTTCTTCTTTTAACCAGAAAAAAAAATCCCTATTTTAGGTCCTACCTTAAAATGCCCTGACCCGTTTCTATATAATGGTTCTGGTTCCGGATTTGATTTTGACTCGGAACCTGTTTTGTTAGTTCTAAACCCGGTTTCGATAGGATAATCCGGATTCGGATCCAACTAGAGGACTGTAATTTAGTTCGAAAATCGATTCAAATTTCTCTTTATTCTTCATTTTTTCTTAAAATAAGCATATCATTTTGCTTATAACAATGCATCAAGTCTACGGCCTCTAATATTAGACAAAAAAAATTGTTAAAAAAAGTTGATTATGAGGTACAATTTGCAATATCAATGGCTCATATGCAGGGTCCAGAGTCCACCGGTCGGTACCTATACGGATTCGGACCTGTTTATTAATCGGAACCTAAATTAGGTTCCGGACCCGGACCTGGACCCTAGCCCCTTTATTTTTTTTAAATGGGCCTCATTTTTGGGTCTAATCAGTGGCCACTGAGCAAAACATAGATCATCTGATAATCATAACGGTCTGAAGAGGGCCCTGGCACGTTGAAGATGTGGCACAATACGAATTTGTATTGATTGAAGCAAAGAAAATTTTTACGCTAAGAATTTCATGCTCTTTTGAAAATTAGATTGCACAATAATGGCCTCCTTTTTTTCTAAGGTGGGCTCACATCTAAAATTACTTCTTCGTCACTTTATTATTTTTTACGATTTACCTCATTATTAAATAATAATGGGGATTTACCAAAAAAAATACTTTAGATAACCAGTGGACCAAAAGAAACACTTTAACCGACCGTGTACCAGAACAATCAGTTTGCCTCAAACGGTGTTTTTTTTAAGGAGTTTCAACTAGCGTCTCTAGGGACCTTATTTTTATTAAGCTAAGGGTCCCTAGTAGGGCTGTCAATCCGGCCCTTTAACGAGGGGGCCCGGCCCGGCTCGGCCCGCAAAAGCCCTCAAAGCAAGGGCTTTTCTTTTTGCCCTAAAGCCTGAGGGTAGGGTAGGGCCCTATTTTGAAAAGCCCGCAACCTTGAGGGCCGAGCTAGGGCTTGACTTAGCCAGCCCGAGGGGGCCCGGCCCGGCCCTTTGTCTATTAATATATAAAATAAATAATATATATAATATAGAATACATATATAGAGACTTTTAAAAAAATACATAAAGAACTACTCTAATTAGAAATTAATGATAGAGGCTTAATATTTTGTCAAACAATAATAACCAAGGCTTTGAAAGAATTTTAATGGATATCCCCATAGATCACAATATTGCCACCTGTATTTAATTATATGTTATCATTTGAATGATATATTTGATTCTATGTTTGCCCAACACGAACATATTCTTAAATGAAAAGGGAATTCAAGTTGTCATTCATCATATTGATTTTCACCAATGTAAACTATTGAAGGTTGAGAGTTTAGATAGATGATCATTAACATTATCATTAAGTGAGGTTAAGTTTCAACCTCTAACTATTGATCGATGCCAATTTCTTTCTATACCCTTACTTTTATGACTATTGTTGTTTCATTCATGTGGACCCCACATTCGGAGTTAAAAGTTTGTGACTCTTGAATCAAATCATCTTTGTCAGTCATCTTCGGTATTCAAAGTTTAATTGTTTTGTTATAAAATCCAGGGGTGATTTTTCAAAGAATTACAAGTTAGGGTTAATGCTACTACACCAAAAATAGGAAATTGGAACGGAAAAGCGTTCCTAATCCTTCCGTTCCTAATCCGTTAAAGTGTTCCAATTTCCGTTCCAATTTGGATTAGGAACGGTTGGTACCAAATTGGAACGGAAATTGGAACACTTTAACGGATTAGGAACGGAAGGATTAGGAACGCTTTTCCGTTCCAATTTCCTATTTTTGGTGTAGTAGCTAACTCAAAAGTAGTCTAATGTTTATTTGAACCACATATACAAATAATTTATTTGGAATAAGTCTAATGCCTATTTGAAGTAAATTTAATTGAATCAGACACGAGACTTGCCAAACATGTTCTCATGGTTCACATTATTGCTTTATAAAAATATATAGAACATAAACTAGTAAAAAAGGCAACAACCAGCAAAACTTCAACTGCGACAATCTTAATAATAACTTGAAAACAAACAAAACCGAGCGCATTATTTAAACTATTAAGACTGAAAACAAACAAAACCGAGCACATTATTTAAACTATGTAACTATTGTTAGTGTATTAAGGTATTTAAAAGTGTATTTCCTAGTTTCATGTCACAATACTATCACATTACCTTATTTCATTTAATCCTAACCAATATCTTTATAAAATGATGAAGTAACTTGTTTTGTGCAATCTTTTAGAAGTGTTGCAAAAAGATTGACTTTTACATTGCCCCTCGAATAAAGGTGAGTTAGCATTATGGTATAGAAGAATAATTATATATGATAATATTAAAAAAAATAATCATTTTTTTCAGCCCTGACCCAACCCTAGCCCGGCCCTAACCCTTGAGGGTAGGATAAGGGCTTCAATATTGTTGGCCCGCCATGGGCTCCGAGGGCTTTGACTTGACCTAAGCCCGGCCCGCATATATGAGGGTAGGGTAAGGGCTTACCCCGGCCCGGCCCGGCCCGGGCTCGGCCCTTTGACAGCCCTAGTCCCTAGGGACCCTGCGGCGGACACAAATTAGAATAAAAGAGGGGTTTTGCTCGTGTTTTGCTGTCAGGGCTTCACATACAGCCCCGGAGAAACCAAAAGAACACAATCACTGCACAAGGTAGAACAGACCCCAACCAGACCACAGTAACTTCAATAACTCTGATTTATGGTTTGTCAAGGCACATTCCTGACATCTGGGCTGACCATGGAAAAAATGGGCTAGGACTGTTTACATGCAATCATATATCGATGATCATGTGGATCTGACAGGTTGGTTGGAGTGGGATAGGGATTTTGTATTGAAGACTTTGTATTATGGGTTGTACACAAATGGCGGACCGGGTGCAGGAATGTGTAGGTGGGTCAAATGGCCTGGTTATCATGTGATGACAGACGCAAATCAGGCGAAGAAGTTTACAGTGTGAGAGCTGATACAAGGTGCGACATGGTTCAAGTCTACTGGAGTGAGTTACACTGAAGGATTCTGGTTGTGAGATTAGTCTTCTGTTTACTCTGTTTTAATGTCCTTGTGTTGCAAAAGTCTGCAGCGGTCTCAAATAAGTGAAGTTGTCCTTGTATTGTGGAAGAGAGTGAACATCCTCTTATCATTCTTCTCAGAGCAGATCTGAGCCTTGTTCCCAGGAAGAAATGGGTGCAGAGGAACCTATGGGTGAAGCCCTGACAGCGAAACACGAGCAAAACCCCTCTTTTATTCTAATTTGTGTCCACCGCAGGGTCCCTAGGACCCTGAGCTTAATAAAAACAAGGTCCCTAGGGACGCTAGTTGAAACTCCTTAAAAAAAAACCGTTTCAGGCAAACTGATTGTTCTGGTGCACGGTCGGTTAAAGTGTTTCTTTTGGTCCACTGGTTATCTAAAGTATTTTTTTTTTGTAAAATCCCCAATAATAATTTAAAAAGTACAAAAATCTGATAGTGGGTCCCACGTATAATCAAAGTTAAATTAGACCCAAAAAAAAGGAGGTCCACTGCTACCATTTGAAAAAAATGAGATAGTGGGGCCTATTATTTTCTAAAACTTCAACATTTTTTAGCATGCTGGTATCCTAGGGAATATGTAAAATTGAGGACTTCAAAATTGTACGTATAAGAGGAGGTCAGACTAAAAACATTAAAGATTGAGGATTTCTATATTTTCATCGCTCCAAATCTCCGAGGATTTACAATTGTTAAACGTGAATCTTTTTCACGGCATTTTGAAATCAAAGATATTTTTCAAGAGGATTTGATTGTCAAATGTAATCTAAACATCTTGTTACTTATCATTAATATATAAGATACTAAATGATTTGGATCATGAATTGGAAGCCCACAAAAATAAGATCTATAGCTTCAAAACTCTTTAATTAGAAAAAAAAATCCCTATTTTAGGTCCTACCTTAAAACCTTAAAATGGCCCGGACCCATTTCTATATAATGGTTCTGGTTCCGGATTCGATTTTGACTCAGAACTTGTTTTGTTGGTTCTAAATCCGGTTTCGATAGGAAAACTCGGATCCGGGTCCAACTAGAGGACTGGAATTTAGTTCGAAAATGGATTCAAATTTCTCTTTATTCTTCATTTTTTCTTAAAATAAGCATATCATTTTGCTTATAACAATGCATCAAGTCTATGGCTTCTAATATTAGACAAAAAAAATTGTCAAAAAAAGTTGATTTTGAGGTACAATTTGCAATATCAAAGGCTCATATGCAGGGTCCAGAGTCCACCGGTCGGTATCTATACGGATTCGGACCCGTTTATCAATCGGATCCTAAATTAGGTTCCGGACCCGGACCCTAGCCCCTTTATTTTTTTAAATAGGCCTCATTTTTTGGTCTAATCAGTGGCCACTGAGCAAAACATAGATCATCTGATAATCATAACGGTCTGAAGAGGGCCCTGGCACGTTGAAGATGTGGCACAATACGAATTTGTATTGATTGAAGCAAAGAAAATTTTTACGCTAAGAATTTCATGCTCTTTTGAAAATTAGATTGCACAATAATGGCCTCCTTTTTTTCTAAGGTGGGCTCACATCTAAAATTACTTCTTTGTCACTTTATTATTTTTTTACGATTTACCTCATTATTAAATAATAATAATAAAAAGTACTAAAATCTGATAGTGGGTCCCATGTATAATCAAAGTTAAATTAGACCCAAAAAAAGGAGGTCCACTGCTACCATTTGAAAAAAATGAAATAGTGGGGCCTATTATTTTCTAAAAGTTCAACATTTATTAGCATGCTGGTATCCTAGGGAATATGTAAAAATGAGGACTTCAAAATTGTACGTATAAGAGGAGGTCAGACTAAAAACATTAAAGATTGAGGATTTCTATATTTTCATCGCTCCA
The DNA here is from genome assembly GCA_038049695.1 of Cinnamomum chago. NCBI lineage: Eukaryota > Viridiplantae > Streptophyta > Magnoliopsida > Laurales > Lauraceae > Cinnamomum > Cinnamomum chago. The sequence continues at coordinate 124,835,292 of CP142451.1, forward strand.
AATCTCCGAGGATTTACAATTGTTAAATGTGAATCTTTTTCACAGCATTTTGAAATCAAAGATATTTTCCAAGAGGATTTGATTGTCAAATGTAATCTAAACATCTTGATACTTATCATTAATATATAAGATACTGAATGATTTGGATCATGAATTGGAAGCCCACAAAAATGCAGAAAATAAGATCTATAGCTTCAAAATTCTTTAAACATTTTTACAAATTACTAAAAATTCATGAAGATTCAAGGTAATCAACTTATCTTGAGAAGTTTATGACCCTCTCTCATTGAACTTTCATCTTTCTTGGAAAAGGTAGAAATCATCCATTGCTATCATTCTAGTCAGTGGTGTCTCCATATTAGATTTTAGATAATCTGATGTGACCCACTTTAAATGGATGAATTAAAAAAAAAAAAGAGGTCAAATGAATATATATTATTGAAAACTTCCCTCAGCAAGGTACATGAGTTTGCTTTTCCCAGAAAATGCTAGAAAATCAGTTTAGAAACATCAACATAAGCAGGCATGCATTCAGCTACATATGATCAGGTGGCCCTGTTGTCGACTAAGGAATCCAGATCAGAGATCCTATTGTAGGTGGGGCATGGCTCCTAAAATCAAATTGTTTGGATGATCCAATCTAGCAATTCTTGAGAATTGGATTTGTCTGTTTCTATCAATTTTTGTTTTGTGGTTTCCGGGCGGGGATTTAATTACCCTTGTTGAGAGACCTTCAATTCATCATATACATGCCCTCACAGAAACGTCAGGCTACAGAAGATAGAATATACACGCCATTGCTAAATCAGGGGGCATTTCTGTCACTTTGCAGGAAATAGTCTGTTCAGTATTGAATAAATTAAATACATAGTCATATTTGGATACTACTATCCAAAGAAGATAGAATATAGATTTTGGGAAATAAGACATGCTGATATGGGGACCTGCTACTGCTACTCTGCCACTCCTAGTGCTGGGGTGGGTGGGTGGGTACTAATATTGGGCTACTGCTAACTCTGCCACTCCTAGTGCGGGGGTGGGTGGGTACTAATATTGGGTTAGATCATGTGAATTGAGAGAAATTCTCGCTTCCAATTATCAGTAGATTTATTGAGGTGAGCTGCATGTCCAAAAGAGAGGTGATGGGTTACCTCCCCTTTAAAGAAGGTCCAAGTTTTAAGAGTAGACACTAATCAGAGAGTAGTGGGGCTGCCACTTCTTTTTCTTTCTGCTTTTTTCCGTAGGACAGATATAGTTTCAGTCTCAAATCAATGCACATTGCCATATTCTCTTCACTGCCTTCTCTATATATCATCCACCCGTTATTTACTTCTTTTAGCTTTCAGCTGTGTGTGGAGGAGTGTGGAAATAACAAGTCACAAGTGGATGAGATAATATCTTCTCCTTAGCATATTCTTAGTTGTTCTTTATTTATGTACTTACTTCATCTATACATTACATTTACTGTGTGTGTGAGGGAGAGAGAGGTACGTGGCTTGTAAATTGTAATTAATAAATACACTGTTACACTCCAAACTTTTGTACAGTGAATCGACTGAGGTCGGATCTTCTCCCTCTCATGGCATAGTTGGGCTGGATTTTATGTGATGTACTAGTAGCTAACTATGGTGGCAGACTTGAGACAGTTTTCTTTTATTAGTGTTGCAGGGTATGTCATTGGACTCTGATTACCTAAATGACAGATCCTGAATCCAGTTATACACCCTTTTAAAATTGATAAGAGAGTTCTCCACCTAGTGTCGGAATCATAAATTATACCTCTAGGGACCGATAGGAAAACATTAGAGGGGCCAATATAGAAAACTCTAAAATTTTCTATAAAATTTAGGTGTTTTCGGCAATTTAGAGGGGGTCATTGGCACTGCCAGCCCTCTTCCTAGCTTCTCTCCTAACTCCACCACTTCCTCATGTGTTTTACACTGATCATTTTCATGGTTGGCCGAGCCCATACAAGGGGGGATATCTATTTTGATTTTTGAGTGGGTCCTACTGAGGAACCTCATAGAATTTCTTTGATTCTCTCCAGGGGTCTGGCTTCTTTGTATACTACACGTACTGACGTACAAATTGGACACTAGTGATATATCAAATTAATTAGCATTCTACATTATACCTGGAGTCAACGAGTCTGGCTTGGAGTCATGTCAGGGTCAGATCTACTTGGGTCTATCATAGTTGGAGTCGGGTTCAAGTCAGCATCATGGTCCACCACAGACCGGCCCAAACCTGACGCATTTACATGCCAAGTTGCTTTATGCTTGGGCCATGCTTGGAGAAGGAAAGACTCAAGAATGGGCTTGGCAGCGTGGTCGCACGATTCAAAGGGTTTTTTTTTTGGGCGTGCAATCAATCAACCCAGTGGCTGTTTCTATTCACTTTATTGTCTAATTTATTTGGTCATGTTCCTTCAATCTTTATCCATCCACCAGAAATATATATGATTGGATTGTTGGTCAGGATCATCTGTACATGTCTAAACTCACCATGTTCATCTACAGTTTTTCATATCAGGTTCGTGTGAGAGTTTTGATTTGTTGAGAAAGACATTACTTCCAATCCCTTGGGCTAGAACTGAATTATAGTTTAGAAAGACATTCTAACTCACGGACAAAGTTTTTTACCTCTCCTTTATTAGGGACAAGGTTTTGTATTCTGGGTTTAACCCACCTTTTTTAATAGAGTTTAACTTACTACTAAAAAAAAATTTCTGTTGAGATCAACATCTACCCTCGCTTCTGAGCGGTCATAATTATGGTCGAACCCCCGCCCTCACCATAAAACTATTGTTGTGTCGTTCCCTATCACCAATTTTTAATAGTCCCCATGAGAAAATCGTCCCTAGCAATGAAGGCCCATACTATCCCTAATACAAAGACACATGAGTAATTAATTTCAAAATAAAAGCACCTTCGGATGGTTCAGAAAAAAAGAATTAAAACTATTTAACATCATGATTCACTTTCAATCTTTTTTGAAATCATGACAGAAATTAAGTAGACCCACCACATTTCTAAGTAATTTCTTGATCTAGTTTGATAGTTTTCATTTATTTTTTTTCAAATTAAAAGGCAGCAGTCTAAATTGAATTGAGAAGCTTCCACTATAAATAATAATTTGAACAACAACATAAGGAATTAGATGGATAAGAGAAATTAAAGCTTTGTTTTCTAGGCTGGTCAAGCTGCCAGCATTAGCTTGAATCTGGGCCACCTTTTCAGGTCCATGGCTAGGTCTAACCCTTCTGGTCCAGTTAGATGAATTAGCTGATTCTAGGTTTAATCAGAGTGCGTTATGGAAGAACTCTCAGGCCGGTGAACGGAACAATGCCAAAAAATTTAATTTGAACTTGAGGAGTTACTATAAAAAGAATTTCGAAACCCCTCTTTTGTTTTTTTTTTTTTTTTTTGTTTTTGTCAAAAAACTTCAATGGAATTCCTCAAAATCCTCAAAATCTAATTTGAGAATTTTTTTTTGAAATTTTAGAATTTAGAGCATTCAAGAGTGATCATTTTCATTACTCCAAATATCAAATTATGTGGGCATCTGACTTTTATGGCACTCAGGTGAAGGACTTTGGAACTTCTTACAGAAATCCTCGAAATAAATAATCAAGGCCAAGAGCAGCAAACTTCAGTTACAGTTGATTTCTTCAACAACTAAAACGAACCATATCATGAAAAGGAAAATAAAAGTACAAGATACAGCAGACAATTTCATGAAAAGTAAAATACAAGTACAAGATACATCATAGAAATGCTAGTAAAAGAACTGAAAGTCCACTTTGACATTCTGGGGGTACCAAATTCTTGCCCAAACCCCCCTCTGGGATCAGAATTCGGTCCCCTCAGAATGTCCACATAGCACTGCTGGTAAAAGAAAGGATTTCTTACTTCAACTTGGGCTTATATCAGATTTTTTTTTTCCAAAACATCCATGTAATGGTACGACAAAATCCACTTGATGGGGGTATCATTATATTCATTGAAAATTGGTCGCTGAGTGTTAATTTTTCAGTTTCAATGTTAGTGATCGTACATATCATGTGCTAATGTCCATAAATTGGAAAACTTCCGTTTTTTGAAGGGATTTTGCTATTTCTCTTCTCCGGCCCGACAACCCAAGAGGTCTTTTTTTTTTTATTATATCGAAGGGTTTCAACCCTTTGAGTTGAACTAATCCCTTCGGGCTCAGAAAGAAGCCGTGTAAACTCCCATGTAGCTCTAGTAGTGCAATTTCAAGCCGTATGCAAACGGTGGTCCTAAGCCAAACAACAACCCAAGAGATCTCACTGAGCTGAATTGCAATAAAGATTACCCATAAATCTTAGACTCTCAACTGCAATGAATCTGCCTATAGCTATAAACCTTCTTTCAATTACTTCTGACAACTCTAAACCACTGAAGTGAGGTGGGCTTGACATTACGCGATGGCGTTTTATCACCATTACGTAGAGGAGAATTTGTTACACGTTGCGGCCAGGGTTGAACCGCCGCAACACTTGGCGGAACATGCAGCGTTAACAAGCACGGGTGGAGAGACAGCAAACAATGTATCTGCATGCACATCGCTCTCTTTGGCTTCACGTGTCGCACAGCAATGCCTGTGCTTGGAATGCTCGACATTTAATTTTGGGTCTTTGTGCTTGGAATGTTAGAGCCAGGTTTAACATTTGGAACCCTCAAAACTATTATGAAACTAGCCGATAATGAGGCCAGGTCACCTATTATGAAATGTAGGGTATATTGGGGGTTTTGAGGGTTTGGGTTGAAATGGTGGAGAATAGGTTAGTCATCAACAGGGCCTAGAGCTTTCCCTCTCTCTGTCTCTCTCTGACCTTTTCTTTTTTTCCAGATTGGTGTTTGTTTTAATGCCCTCTCTCTATCTTTCTCTATCCATATCACTTGACCTTTTTTTTTTTCCAAAATGGTGTTTGTTCTAATGCCCTCTCTCTTATTCAGAATCTTTTCCACGTGCAGGATGAGTCATTGCATGGGGATATTTGAAGGTTCTGTAATGTTCAATGTGATGGTGAAATGGTATTTTTTTTGTTCAATATTCAAGGTTGGATTTGACAATATTTTAGACATTTTTTATGGCTTCTATATAATGTTCTCAGAGGTTTTGTTTTTCTTTTTTTGGGCTAAAATAATTTCTACGGACCCAGGAGAGAAAGCCGGGTAAAATTTCTCTATGCCCCAGTGTGGCAGTGCAGTATCGAATCCACAATCTCCATGTGCAAACCGCAGTCCTAAGCCGACTGAGCTACCCCTCAGGGTTAATGTTCTCAAAGTTGACAAAGCATTTGAATGCGTGAACAAAATGAACCATATGATGCTCTCTCTCTCTCTCTCTCTCTCTCTCTCTCTCTCTCTCTCTCTTATATATATATATGCTGTAATTTTCTTTTTCAATGTTTCTTGATTTTGTTGTGGTTGGATTTTGGGTGTATATTTTTGTGTTGGGCTGATTGTTCCTTTAGAATGTGTTTAGAAGTGTCTTGTAAAATGTTTGTTTTCATGGGAGATAGATTTTTTTGTAGATCAAACCCAAAATGTGGAGCTCCAAAATCACTAGACATACAATGTTTCTGTAGAGTCGGATTTTCTGGATTTAACACTTTCTATAAATTCAGACCCAAAACGTGGAGCCCCAAAATCACTGGACATGGACTGTTTCTAGAGTTTAAATTTTTTTTCTACGTTTAACATTTTCTACAAATTCAGACCTAAAAAGTGGAGCCCCAAAATCCCACGACATGAATGTCTCGATAGAGTTGAAGAACTATTCTGCAATTTAACAATTTTGTTTTTGGAAGAGCTGATCATATTCATTGTGTACATAGTGTCGGTTCCTGTATACTTGTATGTCTGGGGCATCAAAGATTACCCTTTGGCCGATGTTTTTCATCAAACTAAGGCCCATCCTACAGTGTTGTTGATCATTCGTTCATCAGATGAGGCATACCAACGGATGAGCAATGGACCAAGCTCAACTCCAATAATCTCAATGATTAAGTGGACTCATGTTCTCCTGAAGATGTTTTCCTTGTGCCTCTGAAGCAACTAAAAGAAGCAATCCTGCTAAACCACTTACTACAAAGGATATTATGATTTGAAAAGCAATCCAAATTTTGAGTAGATTAGGCCTGGAATTTCTTCTATCATGCATGTTGAACACATCTAGAAATATTTACACCAAAATAGCCCGCCGTAACAATCAAATGCATGAAATCATAGAAATCACAATTCATGTCATAGTTATTTAGAGATCCCAAAACAGCACACTACAATCTGAACTACATGATAAAACCGTTGGGGCAAAAGGTACAGCAGTCCTGTAGCTGCACATCCAACACTCTATATAAACTGTCGACGACAACTATAAAAGGAAAAAAAATTCTGCTGGTGCAAAGCAAACAACTAATTCTACACTCCCATCAAGTTCACCATCAACTTCAACATCCAACATCAAGTTCAACATTCAGTATCAAGGCTTATCTCCAATGCACCCGCTTCAAACATGCTCGTCTCCCATTCAACATAAAGGCTTTCCCCCATGCTCACGGAACATCCAACAGAAAAAATTTATAACATGATTTGGATTGAGAAGAGGAGGGAATTCAGATAATGGTGTATATGAAGAAATGGGGAATAATTCAAATAATGGTGACTTAACAGTTCTTGGAGAAAAAATATTAATGGTTGGATTAGAAACATAAAGGAAAGAGAGCAGGAAAAAAAATTTGCCTATTAAAAGAACAAACAAAGAGAGATGTGTGGGGGCAAAAAGATGCTACTCTGTCCCACTTCCTTTTTTTTTTGAAAGGTAATGGTAAAATATATTAAAGACTTAAGAAAGGTACAATAAAGATGCAAAGAAAAAACATGCGTAGATATTAGAGTTAAATACCAACACAAAACAACAAATTACAAATGAGAAAGCAAAGCTACCTCTCTGTCCAACTTCTTTATGGCGATTTTTCTTCTCTTTTTAGTAGTTTCACATAGAATCCTTTTGTCATTTTCATTTTGCTAGAGGAAAAGAAATTCATCTATCATCTAAGTGGAGTGAGTTTCATTAGCTACAATTGACTGTTTGATACTATCATAATAATTAACAAATAGCACATCAAAGCGTTGCATCTTAAGAAAAATGAAGAGAAAAAATAAGAGCAGAGCCTCCACATACCTTGTCATCTCATTCCACGTACCCAAAACAAAGAAAGCCAATTCCCAATTCCACACCCACAAAGCTCACTCCCACGAACAAACTGATTAGAATCATATATGTCAGTTCCTTTTATTTCTTTTTCCTGTGGTAGCTAGTTTGAAAGACTAGAGCACTATAAAATTCCACACTGCAATCCCCACGGCCAAATGGTTTTTTATCCTTTTTATTTTCAAAATGGAACATTATTACAATTGAGGGGCAAAACAGAATTGGGATTGAAAAGGAGTTGCGATGGCAATGCCAATTAGACATATATTTATCATTTTTTATCGATGCATTCCATTGAGTTTATGTCTTGTATTCCGGATTTACCGGAGTGGTCCATTGGGTTAGCCAATGACCAGATTCATGATCAAGGGTACTTTGGTCTTTATACCGAGGCTTTCTTGGGAGCTAAGAAAGCATTGATTATATATATACAATGTAATCAGTAATCTTAGAACTAAGTTGGTGGAATAGTAAAGAGAGTGAGTTCTCTTTGGTCGTAGACATAGGTACTTTACTGAACCAAGTGTGTGACTTGATTGTCAATCACAAGTTTCACGCTTCCGCACACACAACACATTCAAACAGCTTGATCAAATAAATCTATTTATTTCATCGAATTAGAGCAAATACATTCAAATGGGGCAGTTCGTTTGTATGAAATTGGATAAATGAGAATTTATTGTGAGATCCACATATTCACTTACATGGAATTGGAATACACAATTAATTGTCAAATGAGCCTATTTGTTTGCATGTAATTAGAATAAATAAGAATTTATTATAAGATGGGCTTCTTTATTTGCATACATGTATTGGCTTGTTAGTTCCACGAAACTAGGAAAGTAAGATAGACTGAATGAAATTTCAGAAGAAAATAGTCATTTCAATTTAAAAGATAACATGAGAGAAGTTAATGATACCATGAGCCATCCATAACTTAACTAATTTATCTTCTACCATCACATGATCTTTGGGAAACAGTGAAGAAAACGAAAAGCATCGTTGCAAACGAGGTGGCAAATTATAATAGCCCAATAAGAGAGTGGTTTAAATGCCATCGTCCTTGGGTATATAGTCCTTATCCCAGTTCCATATTTCACCCAAATGATGAATGTGGTTACCACTTGTAGTCATCGAGTTAAAAATGGAAGCGACTCATATTCATCATTTGGGCGTTTTATCTTATTCTGATTGTTGGAAAGTGTTTCATTCCAGAGCACTTAAAGGAATGGAAGAAGAAAATTGTCGGGAACTGACAAACATAGGTGAGAAAATTGTGGAGAGGTGCAAAGGTTTACCTCTTTGTTGTAAAAGCAGTAGGGAGTCTTTTGCATAGTAAAAGAGAAAAGTGGTATTGGGAGCACATCTTACAATGCAAAATATGGAACTGGGATATAGTCAAGGATAATATACCCAAGGACGATGGCATTTAAATCTCTCTCTTATTGAGCTATTATAATTTGCCACCCCATTTGCAATAATTTTTTTCGTTTTCCTCAGCGTTTCCAAAAGATCATGCGATGGTAAAGGATAAATTAGTCAAGTTATGGATGGCTCATGGTATCATTAACTTCTATTGTATTAACTTCTTTTAAATTGAAATGACTATTTTCTTTTGAAATTTCATTTAATCTCTCTCTTACTTTCCTTATCCTACGTCCAATATCGTGCCGTAATTTCACTTGTTAGAAACATAGACAAGAAAAGAGTGAGAAACAGATGGTAGGATCTTATCAATGTCATCTTCATCTTCATCATACTCTGACGTGAAAGCATGTGTTCTCCACTCATCGAATATGTCCTTGACCTCGTATGCTACTTCTTTGATCTTCCCAAGCCAATCTCGTACCTCATCCGTGGTATCTTGCTGCCTTTCGGCGTCCACCAGCAGAGCTTGAATGGCTGAGAATTTGCTGGAAAGAATTTTGAGCACTTTCTTGACACTAGCCAACAAGCCCACCTCATCTTTGATTATGGCACCCAACTCTTTTGCAACAAGTGCATCTGTCATGCTATCTTTCTTGAGCATCACACCCTGAGAGATTTGTATGCAGAGCTGGTTCACTTGGTCCTGAGTTACAAAGGCAATGAAACATCTATCAGACTGAGAAAAAATATGCAGTAAAACCGTATTATGTACTGGCAACTGACTAATATTTTGCTAAAATAAGTGGGAAGTGAGATCTCTTCCATTTTCTTTTTTCTTTTCTGTCAAAGCAGGACTCAAGTGGTCTAAAATATGAAATACCATTTTACCAAGAAAAAAAAAATGAAATACCATCAGTAGTTTGAAATACTCGAGATTATAAATGCTCATTTTTTTACCCACTAAACGTGAACAATGTCTTATCAATAGAAAAACTGGAACATATTGGGAAAATGAGATTAACATGATATTATCAATATAATAGAATATTCTGGTTTAAATTATATTACATATTTTAGCAGATATCATTCCGATATAGAATTGTTAAAAGGCCGATACTTTCTCAATCATACGGCCGTATCAGCTGAGAATTGAAGAAATGAGAGAGAGAATACCTGAGCTACTGCATCTTCCTCCTCTTCCCTATTCTCTCCTTGTTCTTCTTTTACTTTCTTCTTCCTCACAGCTCTCTTTTTCCTCTTCTTCTTTATGTCAATCAATCATATTCTTAGTGGAAACTTGATAAGCTAAGCCACGCCCCCTATCAGGTGTGCCCGGTGCAGTGCAGGCCCCTCCCTAAACACACTCATCCCTCGTGATTTGGTGTCAGGCCCAATTTCACTCTCATCAAATCTTTACCACCGCCGAATTGAATTTTAAAGATTTCTATGGTTAAAAGACTACTAAGTTTTATAGCTATTAAATCAAAGTCCATGATAATCTGACACAATAATTTTTTTTTTTTCTTTTTTCTTTTTTTTAACAAACATAAGGAGACCATTCCATATACCCCACCCCCACTGTTAAGCAGATATCTAAGCGACCTGCGAGCTAGACTGCAAATGAAAAGCATGCAGTCTGCTCATGGGAGAATACTACTGGCATTCTAAATTTTATTGGAGAGATAATCATGGAGAGGGATAATCATAGAGAGGAATCTCTATGTTAATCAATCATATAAACATAAAAGCTTTACTCATGGGAGAGCATTACTGGAATTCTACCTATTACTTTTTCTTTTCCCAATGGCGGAGTTAGAGAAGAGTAAAGCCACCCACCAACCCACCAAGGATCGATCTTTGGTGGGTAGGATGAGAGTGAGAGCCTTTACCACTAGGTCATCCCTAAAGCCCCGCACCTTTAACTTTGACAGGTCACAGAAGGGATAAGAACTGAGAGGAATCTTTCTGTTAATCAATCATATTAAATTGTACGCTTTGCTCTATTTAACACAATTTTTTACTTACTAGCAGGCATTTTAACTTTCCTGAGAGGGAAAGGTACAGGGAGAAAGACTTTCATGGGCATTCCGTGGATGATTTTGACATTTGTTGATCCCTGCGGATCATCAGTTTATTATCGTCAGTGGGCTCTGTATGTGGGATGATAGACTAATTAGTATGGAAATAGGTCAGGATAAATGGGTGACTTGACCTGACCAGCTCATATTAGGGGTGGTTCCTTTCTTGCGATCCCGTTCTTTATAACTTAGAATTCCAAATCCTCCAATCAACCCCGCATTTTGAAATGCTAAAGGGGTTGGAATTACAAGAATTTCAAGGGCCTATTTGGTTGCAAGCATGGATCAAAAAATCGGCCGAGACCGGTTCATCTCGGAGACCGGTCCGATATCTCGCTGAGATATCGGACTCGGCCCAAATTCGCCAAAATCTCGGCCGAGATGGCCGAGATATTCATTATCTCGGGATTTTTTTCATCTCGGCCGAGATGAATATAAAGCTTCAAACCCTATTTTTTTTTTTATTCTTCTCTCATCTTCATCTTCTTCTCCTCTCTTCTCAAAGCCCCTACAAGCCATAGCAGCAGCCACCTTCTCTCTTCCATATTTCCAAATCTAACTTATATTTTTTGAAGAAAATATTATCTAAGGTAAGAGGAAATCAACTTAAAGCATATTATGTGTTTTTTTTTTTTTTTTTTTTTTTTTTTTTTTTTAGATGAAGCATAGAGGTTTGTCACTTACTCACTTGTGTAATTGTGTTGTTTTCTTCATTTAGAAGTTAGATCTATATACTTTCATGCTAGATCTACTCATACACATGATTTTGAACTTTTTTTTCAATTTTTTTTATTTTCGGATTTTTTAATATTTGAATTATAATATATCATTTTTTGGGGATTTCATCATAAATATGTTGTTTTAATGATTCATGATCATTGTATGGTGTGTAAATGATAGATCTACATACTTTTATGTTAGATCTATATATTTAGGATTTTGAAAATGATTTTATTAATTTTTGTTTTTCAAAAAATAATTTTTGTTACTTGTTAGGATATTTGTGAAACCAAAGGCTTATTAATAGTGTGTAGATGATAGATCTACATCTACTCATAGTCATAAACATGATTTAGATTTTTATTTTAATTTTTTTATTTTCGGATTTTTTAATATTTGAATTATAATATATCATTTTTTGGGGATTTCATCATAAATATGTTGTTTTAATGATTCATGATCATTGTATGGTGTGTAAATGATAGATCTACATACTTTTATGTTAGATCTATATATTTAGGATTTTGAAAATGATTTTATTAATTTTTGTTTTTCAAAAATTAATTGTTGTTACTTGTTAGGATATTTGTGAAACCAAAGGCTTATTAATAGTGTGTAGATGATAGATCTACATCTACTCATAGTCATAAACATGATTTAGATTTTTATTTTAATTATTTTATTTTCGGATTTTTTAATATTTGAATTATAATATATCATTTTTTGGGGATTTCATCATAAATATGTTCTTTTAATGATTCATGATCATTGTATGATGTGTAAATGATTGATCTACATACTTTTATGCTATATCTATATATTTAGGATTTTTGAAAATGATTTTATTAAATCTTGACTTTTCCTAAAAATAATTGTTCTTAAGAGTATTAGTGTATTACTATTGCATGAATTTCTTATTTTATAGGAACAAGATGGTGCGTTCAATAGATCCGGCATGGAACCATGGTGAACCAGTTGGAAGCAAAAGTAAAGTGAAATGTAATTATTGTGGAAGAGTGTTCAATGGCGGGATTACTCGATTGAAACAACATTTGGGGCATGTAACAGGACAGGTGATAAAATGTCATAAAGTGCCACCAAATGTAACTGCTGAAATGAAGGAGCTCCTAAATGCATCAACAAAAAAAAAAAGAGTTACAACAAAAAAGAAGAACTGAGGAATTTGATGCATGTAGAGAAGAAGTATTCGGTTCCTCCGATGATGACGACGATGAAGACCCGGAAATGAGGGCGGCTAGGAGAGAAAGTGTTAGGTCACTTCAGAAGGAGGAAGAGAGAAGAAGAATGCAATATGAAGCAGCCTCTAGAGGTAGCCAATATGAGCAGGGTGGGTCATCCGAACCTGGGGGAGCAAGTTTGCGTCGGGCATTTAGTCAAAAACAACCCCGTCGAGATCCAGACATTGAGGAGATTGAAAGAACTCCTACACGTGCACCTCAGCAAGTGGGGCCAACTGACCCATATTCTTATAGAAAACCAACATCAAAGCAGCCCAGCATTATGAAAGCATTAACAGGCAGGCTTGGTAAAGCAAGAGAACATCTAGTGAGAGCCGCTGGGAAGTTTTTTTTGGACGGAGGCATTCCTCCCAACAAGGCATCATCTCCTTATTTCACCACCATGTTAGATGCAGCTGCAGAACATGGTCCAGGTATAAAGGCACCTACCCCTTATGAGATTGGGCATGTATGTGTTGAGAAAGAGTATGAAGAGTTGCAGGCTTGGGTGCAAACTTTCAAATGGGCATGGAAGGAAAGAGGTTGTACACTAATGTGCGATGGGTGGACGACCATCACACACCGTCATCTCTTGAATTTTCTAGTCTACTCGTCTATGGGCACGGTGTTTATCAAATCAGTTGATGCAACTGATTACATTCAAGATGCAAAATATATTAATAAGTTATTGAATGAGGTGATTGAAGAAGTTGGGGCAGATTGTGTAGTTCAGGTTGTTACCGACAATGCTGCAAACATGAAGGCTGCAGGAACGATGCTTATGAAACAAAGGCCAAGGATTTTCTGGTCTCCATGTGCAGCACATTGCTTGGATTTAATGCTTGAAGATATTGCAAAAGGAAAAGTCATGAAGTTTGTGATTGGTAAGATAAAGAAGATCACCAATTTTTTTTATCAATCATATAGACTCATTTCCATGATGAAAATGCATACAGACAACCATGAATTACTACGGCCTGGCATCACTAGATTTGCCACCCACTTCATTGCTATCGAAAGTGTTTACAAGTATAGAGAAGGACTTCTCCGATTGATAAAATCAAATGAATTCATGAATTCAAAATGGGGAAAAAGGCCAAGTCCCATTACTGTTGAAGTATGTAAAACAATTGAGTCCAACAAGTTTTGGCCTCATGTGAAGGGTGTTTTAAATGTTTTTGAACCCCTAATAAAGGTTCTTCGATTGGTTGATGGCGATGATAAGCCAACAATGGGCTTCTTACATGAGGCCATGGAGAGATCAAAGCTGGCTATTCAAGGAGATTGTAAATATTACAAAAAGTTTTGGAAGATCATCGACGATCGATGGGGACGACAATTAAAACATGATTTACACATTGCCGGTAAGTGAAGAATATCCTTTAACACTTGAATTGTTGTATTCAACTCTCCATTCTCTCCTCAGTCCTCAGTCCTCACTACATTAATTTATCAATGACTAAAATTCATTGGTTTTACTGTTACAGGATACTTCTTTAATCCCCAATTTACAGATGGACACATATCTAATGAAATCCGTTTGGGACTAAAAAATGTAATTGAAAGATTGGCAGAGAATACAGATGAAGCAATTTGGGCTACTAATCAGGTAGGAATGTAGGATAATTAAGGAAAAAAGTATATAACATTGTAATTTCTCTAATTTATTTTTCTACGTTAATATCTTCAGATTGACATATACAATGTACGGGCCGGAAGCTTTGGAACGACGACTGCACGGTGAGCTGTGACACAGACCTATCCTGGTATTGATTGTAATGTCATCTCTATATTATTTAAGGACTTATTATTTTTTTATTGACTCTAATATCATTTCTATTTTTTTCAGCTGAATGGTGGTTGAATTATGGAGAGAGTGCTCCTGCACTAAGGACGATTGCTATTAAAGTCCTTAGTCAAACTACATCGTCTTCCAATTGTGAAAGAAACTGGAGCACATTCTCATTTATCCACACAAGACCAAGAAATAGATTGACAATGCAAAAGATAAATAAATTGGTCTACATTCACTACAACCTCAAACTCCGGAGTAGAAATAGAAGGAGAAGACAGTTTGAGGATCACCGGGATTATTTCTGTCCAATTAATTTGGACTATATCTTTTCAGAAGAGGATACTGTGTTAGGTCAATGGTTGGAGGAACAAGAAGAACCGGTGTTAGACCAAGACCCAGAGTTTGAGCAATTGATAGAGGAATTGACTGGGGAAAGGCCTGAGCCAGTGAGGGCTGCAGAAAGGATAGAAGAAATAAACTTGACAATGCAGCAGGGGCGTGCACCTAATACAAGTGAGCCAAGGGGAAAGGAGGTGGATGAAGAGAGTGAGTCAAGTATTTCTACTTCTTCATCATCAGCAGGAATTCCACCTGACTCTCCCGGGGATGAGGGTCATTACAGAGATGATGAGCCTGTCACTTATGAGACAGTTGAGCATTTTCCTCATGCTACTGAGTTAGATCCTCGCCGTGGCTATGTCAGACATGTTGGACAGACTGAGGCAGGGGGTAGTAGTAGCGTCGGCGCCGCTACTCATGGTCATCATGGAAGTTATGTTGGCCAAGGTGCCATGTATGGACAACATGGGGATTATGTTGGCCAACAAGGTGCCATGTATGGACAGCATGAGGGTTATTCATATGACCCTAATTGGGTACCCTCTTCACCAACACCGATTATTTCTATCGAACAGATGTTAATTGAGTAAGGGAGGCTTCCCCCACCAATTTCTCGACGACCTATTTATGCCCCTCATAACTATTTCATGCCATATGATTACAACCAGCCATCTCAATCCACAGACACAGGGGATCAAGATAGTTCATCATCTTATCAAGAACAATCTGAATATGGTTATGGATATGGTAGTGCTAGTGCTGCACAGCAGTATGGAGCATATCTTTTTAGCCAATACCGAAGAAATGATGATGAAGATGATATCGAGTCAGGGCGACACTCCACTTGGTATTAGGCTGTCAATATGTCATACACTCATACTCATCAGTCTCTCTCTAGTCTCTACTAGTACTCTCCAGTCTCCAGTCTCCACTAGTCCCCTCTAATTTCAGGTAAACCATGAACATTTTGATGCCCAAGTGCTTTATGATTTATCTATCGCAGTCACTAACTCACTATCTCATTCACTAATCTTTAGGGTCTTGAATTTCACAACTTTATTTGATGATTAAGTTAGTATTAAATGATGATTGATATGTTATCTTTATCTTCTTATATTTGACACTAATGAATTGATCATGAGCAGAGCATCAATAGTGTTTGCATTATATGAAATACTGGAAAAAAGACAGTGAACTGCGAGTCTGCGACACAGACAGGACTCATAACTTAAGGTAACCGAGATTTTGATTTATTGTTGTTACTAATGGAAACAAATATAGTTTTCCAGCATTTTCTAATATTCTGGATTTTTTGGATATTTTTGCGAATTTTTTTGGATTAAAAAAAAATTCACACCGCGATGACCGCGACGGACCGATATCCGCGACCGATACCGATATCATATCGGTTTTTCGGCCCGGTCGATACCGCGACCGAGACCGAGATTTTAAACCATGGTTGCAAGCATCCCGGATATCCTATCCAAGGAATTTGGAGATTCCAAATGCCCACCCCTTCCGAAATAGAATTCCAAAATGCTAACGACTTAGGAGGATTCTGAATTCCAGCTGGCCAAAAGTGAGTTCTCACTTAGCCAGCTCACAAACCCTCCCTTCAAAAGTCTTAATCAAACAGGAATTCATATATCTAAAGGAAAACCCCTACACACCATAGGGTATTCCATTTGCATGACAATGATGAACTCTTGGTAGAAATGCATGCAACCAAACTGTCTGTAAAAGCTATCTGTGATGTCTTAGGTGGGTTGAAAATTAGAATTTCAACTTGAAACAAGGGAAAACCCATTAAATAAATTCTAGGCAGAAATAATAAGGGCCCATTTGGTTGAGTCTATTTCTGATAGGAATTCCTCTTATCGGAAAGTCATGACAAAAATGTAAAGGTTGTCCTAGGAAATTCAAATTTTCATATTTCTTTAGGTGGTTGGAATTTGTTGAGCTAGGCAAGTGAAAAACCACTTCTCGCCAATTGATTTTCCTGAATTCTAAAACTGAGAATAAACTTTTTAAAATTCTACTTCTTGTAAAACATATTTTTTTTTTTGGTAGAAACATCTTGTTGATGTTCTTGGAAAACAACATTTAAAATTCTCCAAATGCTCACCACACCATACCTCCAAATGCTTGGTCCTAAGCTACATAGGCAAGCCAGAGTAACATCTATTAGATCGAGAAGCAGAAAATCTTTCTGACTAGTTGGGAAAGAATAAATAGTAAAACGACATTGTGTACAGGCAATTAACCTCATATGTTTTACTAAACTAGAGCAGATGTGAGTCCTCACTCATTACGTTTAAGGATTCTTAAGCTATCCACTTGATTAATTTGAAAAAAAACACCTATAATAATCTGTTTAAGTTTTTTCTTATTTTGGTTTGAGCAGGAATGGACAAGTGGTCAAAAATATGAAATACCATCAGTAGTTTAAAATAACCAATTATAAATGCTCATTTTTTTTAGACGTTAACATTGTATTATCAATCAACGCTAATTGGGACATACAAGCAAAATGAGATTAATTTGGTTCAAAATATCAGAGATAATTTTAGTGCATATAATTTTTGTATTGAATTATCAAAATAATGCTAATTGTCAGTCGTATGACCATACTCTCAAAATATCGGCATTATCCCGGTATGTATCATTGCATAGAAAAAAAAATGAAAAAAAAAAAAAGAAAAAAAAAAAAAAAAAGAAAGAAGAAAGAAAAGAAAGAGTCATACCTGTTAGGGAGTGGGCTCCACCTGACGGGTATAATAAAAAGTAATTATGCTGCCTCGAGATTTTGGTAGGAATAGTAAGGCTGAAAAAGAATTAATATGGTATTAGAGCAGCGCTGCTAGGTATGAATTACTGAGTGTTGTTTTTCTTTTTTTGGGTAAAACTGAAGGGAAGTGTTGAGGTTAGCTTAAGAACTTAATAATACCTGACGTACTTTGTAAGATCCCGGTCCCACCTATAATATTTTTTATCATATTTTTATTAGATATTATTATTATTTTAATTAAATGTATTTTAGCTATTTAAGTGGGTAGGATTAAGTGGGGTACACGATAGATTAGAAGCTTGGATCGGTGAGTTGGGTTGATGGGTAGATGACCTGACCCATAGTTTTGACCCAATGACTTAAGCCCAATAATACTCTTTTAACCTAATCCCTCTTTTAATGAAACCACTTATCTCTCTTTGCAACTCCTCCCGTAACCCTTTCATCTTCTTCCTCTTTCAACTTCCCAAGCCATACCGGATTTTGGATCCAGCCATCAGAATCAAGATCAGAGCATACCAGCATTTTTGGCTCAACCTTCTGATCTCAGGTAACCCTCTCCTCAAATCATTAGGAGTAGATCTGTACTTTTAGGTTATCTTCATATTCTTTCCAATGCTAGGTTTTGGATAGGAATACCATAGATCTGATCACCTGGGTATTTCTTTCTCATCTTTTATATCAGATTGGTATTAGGATTGTGTTTGAGCGTTGTGGGAATCTCGGATTGGATATTGGTGAGGATCTGTGCTTTTTTCTTCAACCCCGGTAAAAGGCAAGTACTTAATTATAATCTGCGAATATAATACATGTGTTTCTCTTGATTCCATTGTGATGCATATAGAAACCCTTGATGCCTTTGGATAATTTTATTAGTTTCTGTAATGAGATCAAATATTGGGGATGATTGCACTGAATTCCTTAATTTTACTATCACTGTTGGTCACCGCCCACCCCCTATTGAATTTCAAAACCCTTTTATTCAATTCTGTGATTCTTGAGATTTGTGTATGGAGATGGTCAGATTACCATTAGGGAGTGCCTGATCTCGCAACATGCAACAGTTCCCAAACTCAAAACTGTGAGAAAATTGTATGCGTGTTTTGGACTGTGGGGCCCAGGTGGGCCATCTGATCGGAGATCCTGTCCATGGATCTACTTGTGGACCTTTGGGCGACCATACTAATGTGGGCTGATTATGGGCACGTGATCAGTGGAGCCCACAATGTTTACAACTGTGAGGCCGGCGAGGAACTCTCGTTTGTTGCAGGGTTGCGTTGATGAAGAAGGGGACAGGGGTCTGTGGTCTTGAGATACATGGAAAAGTGTGGGATTATGTGAGGGTATATGAGAGGCAACGATGTTGACATGTGGATAGATAAGAGAGAGAGAATGATGGTAATATGGGAGTGAGGTGAGTGGGATGGTACTGGTACAGCACACAACTTATGTATTTTTTATACAGGGTACCATTGGTCATAAGTTTAAAAACGAAAAAGAAGGAAGCATGGATGACTCCTGTACATGTTGTTACAGGAGAAGCCTTTTGACTTTTAAGACCTTGGGCCATTAGTTATTGAATTTAAAAAGAGGATTATTAGTTTTAATGAATTTAAATTATACCCCTTTACTTATTTTATAAAGAATTGATTTGAGAGATATCTTAGGTGGGTCCTTAAGTTTTCTAAAATTATAGACTAAGATTATTTTTATTTGTAAATTAATATTAAATGAGATCTTAGTTTTTAATGTGTTTAAATTATGTTTTTATTAATTGAATCTTTGGACCGAGTAAATACCGTACGGGCAAACGGTATCTTACTAACATGGGGTTTAGTACTTTGCATGACCTCGGGCAAATCCTAATGAATTCAAGTTCAACCCATCTCTATTGGAAAACCCTTAAGTGGGTCTATGCACCATTGATGGAAAAAAAAAAGGGGGATGCGTTGATCTTATATTTATTAGAGATTTCTATGGTTGTGGGGTACGAGACCTTATGTTTGACCTTAGGATCGATTCGTATTTATGTATTAACCTTCGCATGCATTTCTATGTTGGTTTAGGATATGTACTCCTTTAGATGCATAACCTATTGTTTATTATGGACTATGAAGTGGCTTGGCAAATTTTGTAATGATTATTTGATTATGATATGGGATGTGGAATGGCCAGCACTTTACTTTGACTTAGGATTCTTGTGTCGGAGCTTTATTATTCAGGTCTATTATGCTTATATATTTATGTTTATGTGGGTCATTTTTGGACGACTGCAGCTCGATATATGGACGGTTGATCACCGATGTGACCGGATCACTTATAATCCGCTTTGAATGTGAACAGGTTATCCTGATTTGTTTTTAATTCGATCGGTTTATGACCACCGACGTTATGGACGGGCTCTCCCGATTTATTTAGGGCTGACCACCCAAAACGTGGACACTTGTCTTCGTGTGAATTATATTGCTCCTTTTGTTTTAGTTGGATTATGCTATACGTTCTTTCGTGTCAGTATTACTGTCACTACTTCTATATGATCATTCTCGTTTATATTCTTCTCGTTGTTGTATTAAATTTCGAATTATGATTATGTACTTGCTGTTTACGTTGTAATATTTGGTGCATAGGTACCGAGCCCTACTTTACCCAGGAGACGGAGGAGGATCAAGCGTTTCAAACGTTTGAGCCAACTGATGAACCCGAGTGGGATGCCGGAGACGGTTTCGGAGCCGTCTGAACCTGCATGAGAGTGAACGTCATCTTAGCAACTCTTTAGATGAACTTTCCTTAATAATAAACATTTCCTTAGTAATTGTTTTATTCATTCTGCAATTTTAACATTTAATGTTTATTTGATTTTCGTGTTGGATCTTATTTATGATCATTGAATACCAATTGATTAAGCTTCCGTTGCATATAATGAAATATATTTGGACTCACCACAAGTTGAAATAAGAAATTTTTTGTGGGTCCACTTTTTGGAAGCTTGTGTTGTATTAAACACAGGAAAATTTGAATTTAATTTATTTTTCACGTTTTTCCCCAATTCTTATTTTGGGGGACGTGACATACTTCTTCCTCTTTACTCCTTCTACTTGCTCTTACACTCTTCTTTCCTCACTTCTCTCATTTCTCTTCTTCCCTCTCCTCTTCTCTTTCCCTTCCTCCCCGCCGGTGATGAAATGAAATGGGTTCGCCTCTTTCTTTTCCTTCAGTCCCACCCTATCTGAAGCAATTACACACAAAGAAAACATAAAAGCATGATCTTTTGAATTTCCTACGTTGAACTCATGTGATCTCGAGTGCTAAGGAGGACCCAGTGTCCCCTACGTGTGAGACACATGACCAGCACCACCGCACCTTCCCCCGTGATTCACATTCATCCAGACACAGTACCTTGACTGGAATTATTTTAACTATTCCGAAAGTGACAAGGATAGATTGAAGAAGGCTTTGATTGGCATTTGGTACATGACCAAGTAATTGATAATAGCACAAAACTTAAGTGAAAATTGAAATAGATGGAAAATCGCAATACGGACAATTGAACTTACGGACAGATGGAAAATGCTTTTAAGTTAATGCACAACACCACTTGTACCTTATACAATTGAACGTACAGACAGATGCAACACCACTTATATCATGAGTTTTATTTATATTTTTAGTAATAAATAAATATTATATATATGAGGCGGGGTGGGTTACATTAACAACAACAAAACCCAAATCCACCCGTCAAAAGAAAATCAATAACAAAACCGCCCCTAATAGGAGTGGGGCGGGGAGGGTCCCATTTAAACCCGACCCATTGCGATCCCTAACTACTATAAAATATTTAGTGGGAGAGAGTAATCCTACATAAATCCATTTTTATCAATACAGGACCCATCTCATTAAACCTAAATCGATTACAATGACAATTAACACTTGTTCTTATAATTGGTTAAAATCGATCCAGTCCATGCACAACCCCATATTATTTTGATGAGAATTTTAAATACATTATTAGGCTTTATGTGCATGGGAGAATTTGCAAGAGACAACTGGACATGAGATAAAACAATAATATGTTTATAAATAATGACATACTTATCTTTATTTAAGAAATTTAAGGGCAAAGTTGTTACTTTTATTAAAAAAAAAATCAACACAAATCTTTTGGTGGTTGCTTATTCTCATTATGATTAGTGATTTTGGGGACATTGAAGGTATTAAAATGAAAAGGCAATGGGGTATATGCAAATATTGAAACAACAAAACCTATTTACAAATTCTATAAACCTTAGGACAGTATATATATATATATATATAAATATATATATATAAAACAATCGTTTTATATTTGATGGATGATATCCTCCAACTCAAAAAGAAGATTTTGATTGTTTTCTCTGCCAGATTTTGATTGTTTTCTCTTCCTCCATATGTGAAAAGTTTTCTCCTACATGGAATGCCATCAGTACCATCCCCAATGGCGGGACCCCTAAATTTCATGGGTCACGCCGTGACGAAGTGGGTGTGCGTAAATCTATGAACGCTCTGTTTTTCTATGTTGATCAATCATAATTTTTATAAAATTATGAGCTTTCCTAAACTTTTAGTGCTTTATATGGTAAATTTTATCCTTACTCTATACCACGTATTTATCAAATTTCATGCAGCTAGCCCTTAAATCATCATAGATGTGAGTCTTTTTATTATTATTATAAAATAGGTTGGCCCACTGTGTGGGAACTTACAAGTGGGCCCCAAGATATGAAAAACTGATGGGTTTCTCGCTTCGGAAAAACTGGGAAAGGAACCTTTTTTTTAGTAGCTACTAGAAAGGAAAGGAACTTCTAGCATTTTTACAGCAATTGATGTGGAAAAAGAAGAGAGTAGGTGGCGAGTCTCTATCTGGACTCTGGAGTCGCTGCTTTGATGACGAGAAGAGGGCCCTTGGTGTCAGGAACACACATGGACTGCTCCTTAGCAGTGGAAGCACCATCACTCAACCCAAGTCCATGATGGAGACTCTTTACCAAACCTTAGGTTGTCAAATAATTGAGAACTAGAGATTACATGTTAATTTACGGCAATGATAAGTTGATTCCAGTTGGATACACAAATTCTGACTTCATGTCAGATACGGATTCCAGGAAATCCACCTCTAGATGTGTGTTTATGCTTGGCAGCAGAGCTATCAGCTAGAGAAATACAAAACATGAATGTACCACTGATTCCACCTCGGAGGCTGAATACGTAGCGGCTTGTGAAGCGGCTAAGAAAACAGTATGGCTCAAAAGATTTCTTATGGAACTTGGAGTGGTACATTTGGCGTGACAGCCGCTCACAGTTCACTATGACTGCAGCGGGGCAGTCGCACAATCCAATGAACCAAGAAACCATAAAAGTCAAAAGCACGTACAAAGAAAATATCATCCAGTCAAAGAGATCATGCAGAGAGCTAACATAGCTATCACCAAAATAGCATCTACGGATAATCTTGCAGAGCCCTTTACTAAGCCTTTGACTACTAAAGTCTTTGAGCGGCATGTAGATGGGATGGGCATGAGATGCAACCCTGACTAGCATTGAGTCCAAGTGGGAGATTGTTAAATTGTATGACCTCAATCCAGTGGATAATACGGATAAATTGATTTATTTCATTAATTAATTTATACTTTCATGTTCTATTCATGAGATAAATGGCATTTTATTCTATATTTGCACATGACTAATACAAAATGACATGATGGTTTATGAGATGAACCGGAGCTTATAAGTATATTAGATGTGATCCATGTGTTTAGATGAGATCCACATACAGAAGACATAGATCACAAATCTTATACTTAAATTGATTCACAACCAGTGATGAGATTGGGCATTTCGTCTAATAAGGTTGCAGCACTATGATCACTATGAGATAGTATGATATATCTCGATCATCAGAGTATAAGACTTTGGATCATTGTGCCGGTACATTGGATGTACTGAAGGACCATGAGTAGCACCGTGTACAAATCTATCTTTTGATTAAATAACTGCTCTCATAATTCCCAAGCAATAGGCTCTTAATCCTGAGAGACTAATGGACTCAACTTTCTACTATACATTTATTTTGAATCATCAATGAGTGAGGCTAATTGTAGGTCAACACCTCGATGTCTTGGATACGTGGTAGTGGGGCTGTAGGAACATATAATTCTAAAGATGGAATCTATCCTCATTAATATCCCATTGTGCCAATTAATGGATTTTATTATTAGTGAGTGTGCACCCATCTCAATTAAAAGCTAATTGGATGGTACTGATGACTCTTGTGATTAATTGGGTCACAAGGATAATAAGAGATAGATCTATTTTGGTTGGACAGATTAATTCCAATAGATCCATGGATATATTTCATGGAGGGGCCTACTTGTAGCAATTGGGAGGTTTAGGTTCTCCTTGTAATTATTCCTAAGACTGGAGTGCAATTGCATTTAATTAGTAGACTTATTTGCACTTAACTGTGGGTCCGGAGTTCACATGAGATGTGGGATCCAGATTCCTAGTTGGCGCCGGATTCTAAGAAATCCCTAGTGGTCTCCATGCTAGCCCTAATAAGAGAAGGTTACTAATCTCATTAGAACTCCTAAGGAAAGGAGGAGTGGGATACTTACTAAGAATAGAAGTGAGACTTCTAATCTTGGTCTAAGAGGAGGTATGCCAAAAACTATAAATAAGATGTGAGGGTTAGAGATCTCTACACAATAATTATCTCTCAAGTTCCTCTTTCTCTCTTTTCCTTCTCTCTCTCTCCTCTGGTTTCCTACTAGAGATCTAAGGTCTTCTTCTACTTGGAGATCCCACCATTTTCCTTTAGAAGTTCTCTAAGAGGGTTATGGCGTGAAAGAACAAAAAGGCAAGGGATATTAAAGGTTTTCGTAGAGATCAAATTCTCGATTAGAGCACAACCAAGCTCCAAAGGTATAGATCTATTATCTATTTGAATTAGTAGATCTAGTTATGCTTCTTGTTTATTTATCTATCTTCTTGATGGATGTTTGATCTTAATGCATGAGATTAAGGTTTTAGATCTTGGGCTTGGGTTCTTGGCCTGATGGATATTTGATCCCTGCATCAAGTGGGTCAAAAAGTTTTTTATATCCATCCACGAGGCCCACCTACTTCCAACAGTATACTCCCAAAACATACAATAACATACCTTTTACTACATCATCTTCGTTTTAGACTTTTGATTTCTTATTTTTAATTAATATCAACCATCCAAGCACATCCAAAGTAACTTGCTACTCATTTTATTTCAACCCTCAACCCACTTCTCTTTTAAGTTTATGCATGATGTGAGACTTAAACCAAATTAATATGAACATTTGCCGCCCCCCCCCGCCCCCCCCCAAAATAAAAAAAAATTGCTTAAAAAAGAAAAAACCCATATCAAAGTACTTTAAAACCACTATGTGATAAGTAAAGTGGGCCTGACCTATTAAAAGATTTTTGACAAAAGATTGCCCATTGATAGACATAAGAATTCTGAATTTTGGGCAGAGTTATTCTTAAATGATTAGGATACGGAAGCAACCCAACCAAGCCCTCTGTTACATCTTCTTCATATTACTTTTGCTGCCAGCTAGTGCAAGTCTGGCAGCAGCTGTTTGCACAAGACAGAGAGTTTTCACGCCCAGTTTGTTTAGAACACTCAAGTGGGCGTTTCAGTTTTTACAATATCCATAAAATTTAATCATGATCAGGGACCAATAAGTTAAACCACAAGTGCTGACCAAGATTAACGGTTCAGATTTTCCATTTGGGCTCTCAAAAATTACTGAAAAAAATTTGAATTACATAATCTCAGCGTTTTTTTCTCAGATTACTTCAAATCCGTGAGGATCTAAGGGCTGATGCTTCATATGTAAGTAAGCCTTATGCTCCAAACATGATAAATGGTGCAGATCAGGCCTTTGATAAGCTGTAAAGCACAGAGACAAGATCTTCTCTATGAATACAAAGAGAAGGGTTAAGGAATACCTCAATCATGATCTTCTTTGATCAACCTCTTTCTTCACTGCAAACAGCAAGCTGATTCCATCTTTGACTATGGAATACAACTCTTCTACAACAATTGATCACACAAGTGCATCTGTTGCCATGCTATCTTTCTTTAGTGTGCACAGAAGATCTTTGTGTGCAAAGCTGCTTCACTTAGTCCTGAGTTACATAGGTATAGCAACATTAAGATATTGAAAATCTTTCTTGGATTGTTGGGAAAGAATTAAGTAGGAGAACAACATTGTGTAAAGGCGATTGACCTTACATGTTGTACTAAACTAAAGCAGATGGGTGTCCTCACTCATTATGTTTAAGGATTCTTAAGATATCTACTTGATTAATTAGAAAAAAAACCACCTATAATAATATGTTTAAGCTTTTTCTTATTTTGGTCCGAGCAGGAATGGACAAGTGGTCAAAAATACGAAATACCATCAGTAGTTTGGAATACCCAATTATAAATGCTCATTTTTTAATTAAACTTTAACATTGTACTATCAATCCAGGCTAATTGGGACATACAGGCAAAATGAGATTAATTTGATTTAAAATATCAGAGATAATTTTAGTGCATATAATTTTCGAATTGAATCGTTAAAATATTGCTAATTAATTGTCGGTCGTATGACCATACTTTCAAAATATCGCCATTATCCCGATACGCATCATTGCATAGAAAAAAAAACAAGAAAAAGAAAAGAAAAGAAAGAGTCACACCTGTTGAGGAGTGGAATCCACCCGAGGGGATTAATAAAAAGTAATTATGCTGCCTCGAGATTTTGGTTGGAATGGTATGGCTGGAAAAAATTAATATGGTATTAGAGCAGTGCTGCTAGGTTTGGTTTACTGAGGGAGAGTGTTTATTTTTTTGGTAAAACTGGGGGAGTGTTGAGGTTAGATTAAGAAACTTAATAATACCAGACGTACTTCTTCCTCTTTAATTATTCTACTTGCTCTTACACGTATTCTTCTTTCTTTCACTTCTCTCATTTCTCTTCTTCTGTTCTTCCCTTTCCTCCTCTTTCCCTTCCTCCCCGGTGATGAAATGAAATGGGTTCACCTCTTTCTTTCCCTTCAGTCCCGCCCTATCTGAAGCAATTACACGAGGAAAACATAAAAGCAAGATCCTTTGAATTTCCTACGTTGAATTCACGTGATCTCGAGTGCTAAGGAGGACCCAGTGTCCCCAACGTGTGACCAGCATTGCAGGCACCACCGCACCGTGATTCACATTCATACAGACACAATACCTTGACTGGAATTATTTTAACACAAGGACAGAGTGGGGAAGTATTTGAATAACATTTGACACATGACCATGTAATTGATATTAGCATAAAACTCAAGTGAAAATTGAAACAAATGGAAAATCGAAACACGGACAATTGAACATACAGCCAGATGGAAAATGCTTTTAAGTTAATGCCCAGTACCACTTGTGAGTTGTGAGGCGCGGTGGGTTACATCAGCAACAAAATCCAAATCCACCCGTCCAAAGAAAATCAATAACAAACCCGTCCCTCATAGGAGTGGGGCAGGGAGGGCGGGTCCCATTTAAACCCGGACCGTTGCGATCCCTAACTACGATAAAATATTTAGTGGGACAGAGTAACCCTACATAAATTCATTTTTATCAATACATGGCCCATTTCATTAAATTTAAATCGATCACAATGACAATTAACATTTGTTCTTATAATTGGTTAAAATTGACTCAGTCCATGCAGAAGCCCTTATTAGTTTGATGAGAGTTTTAAATAGATTAGTAGGCTTTATGTGCAGGGGAGAATTTGCGAGAGACAACTGGGACGTGAGATAAAATAATGATATGTTTATAAATAATGACATACTTATCTTTGTTTAAGAAATTTAAGGGCAGAGTTGTCATTTTTATTTTTTTTAAATCAACACAAATCTTTTGGTGGTTGCTTATTATTGTTATGAGTAGTGATTTTGGGGATATGGATGATATTAAAATAAAAAAGCAGGCGGTATATGCAAATATTGAAACCTCAAAGCCTATTTACAAATTCTATAAATCTTAGGGCGGTATATATAAAAAAAAGGCTCAATCCTTTTATATTTGATGGATGATATCCTCCAACTCAAGAAAGAAAGATTTTGATTGTTTTCTCTTCCTCCTTATGTGAAAAGTTTTCTCCTGCATTGAATACCATTTGTACCATCCTCAAAGGTGGGACCCCCGAATTTTATGGGCCCCGCCGTGACGAAGTGGGTCTGCGTATATCATTGAACGCTCTGTTTGGATATAGAGAAAAGGTTGAGAAATCACGTGGACTTGTTTGGCTTAATTGGGATTACTATTGAATGATTAAAGGTGGGGATTCAACACAGGCCGATCAAATAACCTTTCTTTGAAACAAAATGATTTCCCGCTTACCATTGTCGTGATTACGTCTTTCGAAATGGGAATTCCTTCTTTCTGCTAAGCCCTCCACTTTATACAAACCACCAAAAGTACTGGTTTTTTGGCCTCTTTTTTTTTTTCTTCTTACCAGCAGGGTGGGTCACTGATAATATAAAATATTACTGTTTTTAAATACTAGTGAGAGGTACATGCGTTGCACGTAGTTGTTAGTGAGAGGCTCAGTGTCATAGTGACATTTAGCGTCATAAAAAAAGATTAAACATATAGTGCCTAGTTCTTATGCCCTGAATTCATAAATGCATAAAAAAATAGAGTATGCAGAACATCAAACATGATTGATCAATATAATCTTCAACAAATATCTGACATCAAAATTTTAAGAAGTGTAAGAGTATGAACAGAACTTACAAACAATAAAATGAAAACAAAACCTGTTGAAATCATAAAATATATGTCATCTACTTAGTTTTGCAGCTCAAAAAAGACAAATAATTGTTTTATAAGAAAAAGGAGAACTTGTAACTCAAACTACAATGAAGCATGTAGATTATAAAAGAATCTCGGTTAGTAGAACCATTTAACAAAATCCAAATAAAAAACCACGAAAACAGAATATAAAAATCCAAACGGGAAACCTAAAATAAAACCCAAAATCCAAAAAAAAAACCTAGATAGAATAATGAAAAAGGATTCTATAATTTTACAAAAACAATGAAAAATAACCAGAAAAGAGACTTGATTGTAGAGAATTGTAGAAGATTCATAAATTGATTAATAAGTTAACTATGGAAATTCAATCGAAGGGAGATGGAAATGAATATGAAAACATCATCGTAATAATTAAAACCATAGGAAAGTGAAGCTCTCCTCTGCACCTCCACCTTTTATTTTTCACCCCACTCTTAAATAATGTTTTTGTGGAGCTCATTTGACCATGAATTCCTGTGCATTCATGGACATTCTATATAAATGAGCATGCCCTAGATCATTGTGGTTGTGATATCGCTTGTTCTAGTGTTTGATCCATTCATCAAAGGAATTTCACTTCTCCATCACCATTCATTTCAAAATACAACCCAACCTTCAATGAAAAAAAAATCATAGAAATGCAATTCATACCCGAGATGAAGAATCTGAGAAATCCTTCAGTCCCTCCGATTTAGACATGGGTTTGATGAAGAATCTGAGGGGAAAAAAAAGAAAGAGATTGTTATGATAATACAATCCAAAAGGTACTACTTTACCGTAATCTAATAGGAGTAAAATGTTTCAGCCCTATAGAGAGAACACCGGGAGTCAAATATGGAAATGGTTGAAAACAAGACCAAAGAACTAAGGATTCATGAATCGAAATAGCATATAAAAATAAATCTTATTGATCATCAGAGATACTGGTTAACTAAATTCCTGCATTTAAAAAAAAATCTACAAATGGGTTTTAAACAAGGGATATAGGCTCTTTTTTGTAATAGAAAAAAAAAACCAAAAATACAGAAATGACAGAACTTTATATGATAATTTGAGAAAACTGGGATGTGTTTCATTGAGGTATCCTGCAATATTTATATTACCAAGAGATATAAAAAGGAAAGAAACACATTTAAAATAATCTCTTCATGATTATATCTAATTAGTTCGGCTGTGATTGGGTTGTTATATCCAAAATATGATATACTTATGTCCTAATTATAACAAAAATCATTTTCAAAATATTGTTCTCCATTGAAGATTTAATAAACCTTTCCAAGCTCAAAGTTGGCGAAGAATTTGGTTGCTGCCCTATTAAACATTGTTGCTTGGATCTGTTTTTCCTGTATCTAAGGATGCAATTATTTAATCATTCAACCTCGAATATGTTTAGTGACTTAGTCAGCATGTCCATCATAAGCATCAACTGTTGTCAAACCTATTAACTAAAGTTACTAAACATAATATACGTCTTTGTTGGTAGATAACAGAGATTATCTTTTTAACATTCACCTAGCAATGAACTATGTTTTTCTAAGAAGCTACATTTTTCATGGATGCCCAAGGCTCTTCCCACACTAACTGCTGCCATATATTTTGCTCACAATGCTACTACTCTGGAGTGTCGGCAGCCATTTGATTCGAAGTATTATAAAGTCTGGTGAAACCATCGACAATATTGTATGCATCAAAACCCACATGACCATCACCCCTCCATCATCATTACCAACTCCTCCCCACAATCTTAGCCACAAAACAAACACCACCAATGCTGTTCCAAATGAGAAGGCAGAACTACAACTCATTTGGGGTTGACTTTCTACAAATATTGGAAGATTACACTATCTGGCTTAGAGATTAGTACAAGCACAACTTACAATAATAACTTTAGTAGCATTTCATCAAACAATTGGTGTTCATGCTAATTAAGAACAAAAAAAAAAAAAAAAAAAACACATCAATCAAAAACCAAACTCCACGCTTGAACCAACTATACAAGCAACTTTTGGTAGAGACTTACAATAATTCCAGCTGGAACTAAAAACACCAAAACATTGATGTCCATAAAATAAGATGGCCAGGTTGGAGGTTGATGCTCGCTAACACTAGCGATAATGGGTATGTACTTGCTTGGGTAAGTTCTGTTTGAATGCCACAGGAAAGAAGGATCAGAATTAATCTAATAGGAGTACGCACATATAAAATCCATTAGTATATGCAAAATATGTAAATCCTTTTAGTCTGGACAAGCTAGAATGTTGACATTCATCATCACTGTAGCCTCGTCGCATCTAACAGGGGTTGGACAACCTATTATGCCTATAATTCCAGTTGATAAAAGTCATAATGACCAAATCTCAAATCAAGTCATGATTTCTGAGCCATTATGTCTTAAATACTTCTGATCACAATGGCCCAACTACTGTCAGCATGTTACCACCAGCAGAGGCTTTATGTAAACACCCCCCCCACCACCCACAACACACAAAAAATAATAATAAATAAATAATAAATAAACAGAAGGTCATTATTTTTTTTTTAAGTATCATGAAGACTTTTTTTTACTGAACATGTTATGATGAACATACATAAACTAGCAAAAATTTTCCCTTCCTAGTCCATGTTTATGGTGCTTTTCATAAATCAAAGCTTATCCACATCTATCTATGGTCAACTTCATGGGTGCTACCTGTCAACTCGTCACTATTAAAAGCAATGTTCTATGTCACTCCACAATCTAACATCTTTTTCTGACTACTTCATTCCAAGTTTTTCTTAGTTTCTTGTCATCTAATCCTTGTATGTCCACAAAAAATAAACTTGCACTCAATAAAAAAAGGCTATAGACTTTTGCTCAGCAAGTATATGGAAAATCATTGTAGTAATCATAACTGTTGATCCTCTCTAGGTTAGCTCTATGAGTGCTACTTCAATCAACACGCATATGAAACCAGCAAAGGAAAATATAACATAACTTTGCCCTCCATTACAACAACAACATCAAATAATGTAACAACTCCTAAATTATAAGCAAAAAAATGAGGAAATTTCTTATTCAACTGATTTAAAATGGGGATTGTGGAAGAACATATGATTCAACTAAGCTCCTATAGAAGGGTCTCAAGACTTGGAAGAAAGAAGTGTTTGGAAACCTTAAGCGAAAAATTAAGGAGCTGACTAAGCCATCAAACAAATATGAAAATGTCCTTGTTGGTAATTCATTCATGGAAAATAATCTATCAACAATCACATTCCCATTAACTATATAATCCATCAGATCATTCTTAGGGGCTCCGTTTCATGTTTAATTGATGCATACCCAAAACCCCAAAAACCGGCTATTAAGAACATATCTTAGAAAAAATGCTATCATTGTTATTTCAACCAGAATATAGTAGATCCCACTTCTAGAAAGAAAACAAAAGAGAGAGCAAAGCCAGTGAAATTTTAAGATCACGAGGGGCTCAAAGACTTCTGCAAAATTGAGGATGTGTCAATCCCTGTATATCTAAAAGAAGTTCATTTTTTTGTTAAAAAAAAATCCCTGGAACTCTCAGATTATTGTCATGCAGAGATCGAACAGTGATACATAATTACATATGATGGTAACCATCAAAGCATGAAAATCAAGTTCACAAGAGTACTATTTGGAGACCTTGAACATTAAGACCCAACACACAAATCGAAAGCCCTAAAATTAAAAGCTCTATTGTTTATTTAATGGCACCTAATCTCACACAATTATGGTTTAGAGACCTGGAACTCCAAAATGCTCCAAAACCCAGAACCCAAAATGTAGGGAAGGAAGTAAATCATGCATCTTTCTACTGTTAAAAGAAAAATGAGATTGAGAGAGTCAAACAGCCACTACCTCAAGACCAAGGCCTCAGGGAAGAAAGGAAAACATGCATCTTTCTACCATAAAAAAGAAAACGAGATTGAGAGAGAGTACCTCAATACTGAGGCCTTTGATGGTGTGTGAGCAGCTATCCTCTGTTTCACAACAAAGAAGGGGTTGACGTGTTGGGCTCGGCAGGGATTGAGATGAGTCACCACTCTTTTTTTTTGGTGATAAAGAAGAGGTTGACGTGTTGGTCTCAGCAGCTGTTGAGATGAAGCACTACCTCTGAGGTGAGAGAGAGGCAGGAGGAACCAGCTAGGAGAGGAAAGCAGGAGGTCGAACTCTATTTTTTAGATATGGGTACGTAGATAAGGAGGAAGGGAAGCAGGAGGGAAGGAGGAGGAAACAAGAAGGAGAAGCTCCCATTTTTTAATATGGGTATAGGAAGCAAGTAGGTGGTAAGCTGCTGGAGACTGGCAGGTGAAACTGTCACTTTTACATTATTATTACTAGTGATAGGTACGTGCATTGCACGTAGTTGTTAGTGAAAGCCTCAGTGTCTAGTGACATGTTTACTACCATAACAAAGGTTAGACATACAGGTGTCTAGTTCTTATTATGCTTGTTCGAGATCATTAATGCATAAAACAAAACTTTCATTCTACTGTGATCAAATAACGTATTTCAACTACGAAAACACATTGTAAGATGCCAATATATGCTTCAATATAATCTTCTACAGATATTTTATATTTAACATCAAAACCCTAAAGAATGTGAAAACCTAATCAAAACTTACAAGGAATAAGATGGAAACAAAAAGTTCCTGAAATCATTGGACTGTTATCTGGTTAATTTTATAGGCCAAAAAAGACTAAAGTAGCACATTTTGCGCATGTTATACAGAAACATCAAGACAAATATCAAGAATGAAAACAATGCATTGACTTACCCTCTCTTGAATCGTTGATAACAATACATCCAAGAATCTTTGCAGAATTGATGTAGAGAGTATGGTTTTCATTCCTTTTCCATGGAATAAATACTCTCTTGGTATTCAAAACCTATTTATGAATCCTCCTTGGAAATACTGCATTGATAACTTGCTGCAAGAAAGAACAATCATTTGTTCAATTATCTTAGAAGATTCAAAAAAGGCATGCTCTACAATCAATGTTCCAGAGAAAGTTTAGTAGAAAATTACCACAAAAAAGCTCTATCCTTTGCAATCTTAAAGAGATCATTTGTCAAAGGATCCATGGGAAGGCATTTTTTTAGGAAAGCATTTTTGTTGAGGCAGCTATTGATATGCAAAAAATGCATATGAGTTCTCTGGATTCCCACGTAAGATGGTATTTACAAGCACTTGGAATTTCAAGTAGACTTACATCATCACCGCACATAGTTAAAGAGCATACCATGTTCTTCATTACTGGAATTTGGATCTGAAGCTGTGCTAACAGTAAATCCCATCCCATGGAGTTTTAAAGAGGACTTCCAATTTCATCCTCATGATTTAATCAAACACATGGAAGCCTTCGACTGACAAGAGTTCAAAGCTCCTTTTCTTCTATATTTTACTATCTATGTGAAAAACTATCCCAAACTATTCTTAGAAATTACAATCTTATTAAGACACTTAAGCTTTACATATGTTGGTATTAGTGCAAGTTAACATAATTTGTAAGGTTTTTGGATGGCATCTGAAATTTCTTTTAGTGATATCAGAGCAATTTAGGTAATGGGAGTTCCTTCGTGCCTATAGTCTTGGGGGTCCACACTTAGGGCCACTTGTAGTTTTAGAACCCAAGTAAAGCATCTAGTGAACAAATACACATCTTAACAAGGCACTTTGAAGTGGTTTTCCAGTATACAATAAGGAAGGCCAACAGAATTACCGATTCCTTGGCTAAAGAGGGAGTTTATGGGCCTTACATTCCACTGTCCGTCATTTAATGCCTCTGCATGTTTTCTTTCTAAATGTGTGTTTTTGTTTTTTCTTCCAACAAAATATATATTGTTCAAGGCAGTAAAGGCTCCCCTGTCTTGCTCTTTCTCTATTGCCTTGACATTTTCTTTTAATGGTAACTTTCATTAAAGCAGGTAGTATAAGAGAAGTAAACTGACAAGCTTTCAACAAAATCAGAAAAATAGAAACCAGCCAAAACCAGGGCACCAGCAAAAACAGAAAGAGACAAAAAAACAAACAGAAAAAGTCGCTAGTAAATACCAGCCACTTCCCTCCAAGTCCTCGTAATTTGATCAACAAAGTAATGCTTGAAAGCTTGATTCTGTCCAACAAAGTACTCAAATCAACTGCGACCTCCTTAAAACATTACTGCCTTCACAAATTTTACCGTCAGTTTAAAAAAAATTAAAAAAGATATATTAAAGACTTGTTCCTGCACACATGGCACACATGTAAAACATTCCAGGTGCTCGTTTGGCAAGTCTTTGGACCTAAAAGACACAGAAGTGAAACAATTCTAATTAATTGATTGGATGAATTCTAACAAAAGAAGAACAATGTTGACTAACTTCATATTCCCTGAAGATGAACTATATAATATCATCTTGCTATATTTCCATTTAAATTCATTTGATTTGTGCGGTTTGCTGCAAATTTTTCAAAAAGATAAAGATAACTACATAAATAATATTACTAATATAAAAACCATGTTCTTTTGTTAGATATATAAAGCATAAGCAATGGATAACCCATGTCAGTCAATCTAAAGGTTGATGTTGCAAACCTGATGCATAAACCAAACGGCTATTCCTGCAAACTCAACAATGACAATGTATCTGTCAATCCAAGCTAACATCTTAAGGTGCTTCAACATTCCGTGTAGGTGCAATTGGGATTTTGCATTTGGATAATATTTGGAAGGGCTGAACCATGCTGGAATCTGAATTTATCTCAATTACTGGATTGGTCTCAGAGGAAAAAAAGGATGTCTGTGTCAAGTTTGTCTGACTTGAGTTAATGCCTTTTTAGTCTGATTTGAAAAAAATGACACAGATAATGAATATGAATATCAGCAAGAGCCAAATCTCTCTCTTAGCCTATCACCGGCGAATGAAGAAGGGCAAGGAGAATAAATCGGAAACACATACAAAGCCAATGAACAATTTAAGTCCCCATTTGGATGCTTATTATCTGCAATTGGTCATTGCAAAGAATGAAAGGACTTTAGAGTTAGGTGTAACTGAGTTTATCAAAACAGAAGAAGTGAAAGGTTACACCACTTGAGTGTCACACATCCAATGGGTTTTAAACGTGTATTTAGATGAACCACATATTGAAAGGTCCAAATTGTGTAACAGGCATTTGGCGTCGTGCAAAAATGAAATATCTGCATTGCATTAGTGAGAATGGTATTTCCTCTCTGACTTTACTACAGGAGATATTGTCATCTTCCTTTTCTTTTTTTGAACTGTTTTTTGCCAGGAAATTTTCACCTTAGGATATTCGGAAAACAAAAAAAATATAGACTTAAATATATCCATAAGGTCATGGATGCTGAATGTTTCCATTAAACTATGTCTTTAGTTTATGCCAAGTGTACCCACCAACTTTTAGAAAAGCCCAAGAAGTCACAATTCAAAAGAAGGGAAAAGCAAAGAAGCGATTGTGCTCTATGAATGCTATTGGCAGAATCAAGATGGTAAGATATTAACCTCACACAAAGTAAAGCATCTTTATCATATGAAAAGTATGCCTAAAAAACAACTGTCTTAAAGGTCAACCGATACTTAGTACAGACCGAGTTAATTCCTTATCCAAGTCTTCCAACATAAACATCAATGGATTTGGAATCAAGCTAAGTGTTTGAAATTAAAACTTTAGTTGCAGTTGCATTTGTATCCTATTAAAACCACGTAAAACACATATTTTCCTTTTTTTTTCTTGTTCATTGTTATTTTATTTTATCTTTTGAAGACTATCAGCAATGGCAGTGGTGAGGCCGGTATGTATAATCTCAGAATCATCTGATTTCCCCCACAGCTGAGGGGCCATGCCCTGAAAATTTCCAAATTAGATGATCCTAGCCATCTGATTGTTGGCTTGCAAATGGATGATAACAGCCAATGTTCCATGGTTAAAAAGGGCGCCATAGGCTTATCTTCCACCAATAACAAGGTCATCATATAAATGTTCTGAATCATCCAAAGATGGACCACCCATATAAGAAACTGGAGGAGTAGAACCTCACTTTTTAGCACTTTGTTATGGCATTCATGTAGAAACAGGTGACAAACACAAGAGAAGGAATAAAGAAACAAAGGAATCAACAGGTTGAAACTTGAACAAGATGTTGGTATCATTTGTGTTAAGAGAAAAGGAAACCCCTCAGATTTTTGTAGAAGAAAGAAGAGTTCAAAGCTTCAAAAAAGCTCCCACTCATAGACACCAAAAAAAAAAAGAAAAAGGTTGTTTGAATAGTACTATCAGGCAAATAAATCGGTTCACAAGACGCTTAAAACAGGAAAAAGGTAATGGGATTAATAGCATAATAAATGTGTACATACAGCTGCTGATTGCAGGGCTTGTGACTGAGGCCTATAATCCTTTTTCTTTGCCTAAAAAGATACATTCAAATGAAAAATAAGGGTGGTGAAATTTTCAAATACTAACTTATTATCAACTATGAAAGCTAAAAACAGATCATACTATCTTCTCCCAGCCAATTTGTTGATAATTACTTACATTCTGGTTGGCTAGCAAGAAGTCCAAAACTGGAGCAGGAGTTGAAAATTTCATATGATTTTATTACATCACAAACTCAAATTTCAATTAAAAAAACCTAATTAAACCCTAAACAAATGTAAACAGACAATATCTAATCACAACACAAAGCACTGGAAAATGAAAAAATGCAAAACCCCAACACTTTACAACCTAAAGATGATTCATAATATTCAATCTATAAGCAGTAGTCACAAATACACTATATGAGTGGGGAAATGACACAGGAAAGAAAACAGAGACAAGAAAAGGAGAGGACAGAGGAGGTGGAGGAAGGAGAAGAAGAGAAAAAAGAGGGAAGAAGAAGAAGAATCACCTGCGGCTGAGAGAGGAGACGGCTCCGGCGATCGATGGCTCGAGCACCAGCGGTGGATCGACGAGAGAGGGAGAGTAGCAAGAAGGGTTTCATGGTCGTGGAACAACGAGGGTTTCTTGTTGCGGCTCTTTAAATTCTTTTGTTATGGATTTTCTATGTATTTCCATTTCTATTTTGTATTTTTTAATGTTTTTATGGATTTATTGCCTTGAATTGTGAGATAATTTTATTATTGATTCTCTCACTTCCATTGGGTTTTATGAGTTTCTTGTTGATGGGTTTCTTTGGACATGTATTTCTTTATTTTCTTTTTTTGCTTAAATTTTTGGTTTTTGGGTAATGAAATCTTCTGGGTTTTATTTGTTCCTTCTAAATTACCTTTACCAATGTATTGTTTATGGATCTTCATTTTTATATATTTTTGGTTTATGAACTTTTATTTTCATGTTGTATTTTTATGGTGTTTTATCAGTTTTATTTCTTTAGTTAATTCTTCTAATGTCAAAAGAATGCTTGAAGTAAAATACTCAACTAATTTTAAACAAATTAAAGTTCTCTCATTTTAAAATTAACCAATTATATACTTTCTTTATTATTATATATTTTTTATGGCAATTTTTATCATCTCGATATAATCTAATCTAAATATTATTTTAAAAAATATTTTTTTAATATTATAAATTACATTGCTCTCCCTTTTACGTTGTTAGTGTCGTTTAGAAAAAAAAAAACCCCAAGAGGAAAAGAAGCAAGTTTATTGATTATTCTTCACTTGGGGTCCACACCTTGTTAACTTTCGGTCACTTTCTTCTTTCTTCTTAATTGCTGTTTTTTCTGAGTCATCGAGCACATAAGGAAACGAGGCAACCGTAGCTAGTTCCTTTGTAGGCAATATTGGGCATATCTTTAGAGTGGTAGTGGACCCCCACCGGACGTACGTGGGGCAACAGCCACACTGTTGGTGTCGTTAACGTGTGGGTCAAATCCCTCTAAATGCGGTATCGTTAATCTAACAATGTTAGTATCTTTTGAGTCAAATTAAGATCGACAGATGGACTCAATTGATCCGCTAAATTTTTGACATCCCGGATCGTGGAGATTATTGGATACTCAAATTTGGAAATCCGGTTTTGCATCCACCGTGGCCCCTTCATTCCATGTTTTGATCGAAATGTGTTGTTCTTTCTCGGACATGGATGTTGAAATCTTTTGATTGAAAAGGGCGATCCGGATTTTCGCCTGTTAGATCTTTCTTGTATCTCTGCATCGTCATATTTCATTCCAAATTTTTAACAATGTGTCTATGTCGTCCTAATGTGGAGGCTGACATCTTTCGATGCATATAGACGATTGGGAGGATCGTTTAATGGACCCGTCATGTATCCCAATTGGGACGGATCATATCATAACCCTTAGTGAACTTCACGATATTAATATGATCTTAATGGCTAGGTACCGAGGCGAAAAATCCAAACAGGGGAGTCGCTTTGGCGTTGATAGTAAACATTTGAAAAAAAAAAAAAAAAGAAGAGAAGAAGCTAGCACATCTTTTATTCTTCATTCAGGGTCCACGCTTTGTTGACGTTCGATCCCTTGCTTTTTTCTTCTTAATTGCCCGTTTTTCTGTGTCTTCAAGTACAAAAGTAAACTATGCAATTGTAACTACTTCCTCTATTGCCAGTATTGCACATATCTGTGGAGTGGTAGTGGACCCCCACCGGCTGTACTTGGAGCATCAATTAAATTGTTGCTTTTTTTAAATTGGTTTGGGGCTTGTTTTAGGCTCCATTTGGGATGCGAACAAGTGGGTCTGATCCCTCACAGTGCAGTCTTCATAATCTTTAAATGTTTGGATCTTTTGAGGATATTTGGGATTGATGGCCAGGCTCACCTGATTCAGCAAATTTATAACGTGGAACCAAAATCGTGTATAATAGTTTTGATTTGAGTTTGGGAATCAAGTTTTGCATCCACCTTGGCCCCTTCATTCCATGTTTTGACCGAAATGTGTTCCTTTTTCCCGAACATGAATGTTAAGATTTTTTGATGCAAAAACACGATCTAGAAGACCGTGGGCTCGATCTATCACGTATCCCTATAGCAACAAATTTAATTTCAAAATTTATCGTACTTGAGTACATGTTGTCCTAATCTGGAGTTTGGATTCTTTGGATAAATAATGACGATCGAGCGGATCGTGTGCTAGACCTGTCATGTATCCTAATTGTGATGAATCCGACGATAATCCTTAAGAACTTCAAGATATTCATGTAATCAGAATCGCTAGGTACCGAGGAGGGATGTCTAATTATGGCTCTCCCTTTTACGTTGTTAGTGTCGTTTTGAAAAAAAAAAAACCCCAAGAGGAAAAGAAGCAAGTTTATTGATTATTCTTCACTTGGGGTCCACACCTTGTTAACTTTCGGTCACTTTCTTCTTTCTTCTTAATTGCCGTTTTTTCTGAGTCATCGAGCACATAAGGAAACGAGGCAACCGTAGCTAGTTCCTCTGTAGGCAATATTGGGCATATCTTTAGAGTGGTAGTGGACCCCCACCAGACGTACGTGGGGCAACAGCCACACTGTTGGTGTCATTAACGTGTGGGTCAAATCCCTCTAAATGCGGTATCGTTAATCTAACAATGTTAGTATCTTTTGAGTCAAATTAAGACCGACGGATGGACTCATTTGATCCGTTAAATTTCTGACATCCGGGATCGTGGAGATTATTGGAGACTCGAATTTGGAAATCCGGTTTTGCATCCACCGTGGCCCCTTCATTCCATGTTTTGATCGAAATTTGTTGTTCTGTCCCGGACATGGATGCTGAAATCTTTTGATGCAAAGGGACGTTCCGGATTTTCGCCAGTTAGATATTTCTAGTATCTCTGTAGCGTCATATTTCATTCGAAAATTTTAACAATGTGTCTATGTGACTATGTCGTCCTAATGTGGAGGCTGACAACTTTCGATGCTTATAGACGATTGAGAGGATCGTTTAATGGAACCGTCATGTATCCCAATTGGGACGGTTCATATCATTACCCTTAGTGAACTTCACGATATTAATGTGATCATAATGGCTAGGTACCGAGGCGAAATATCCAAACAGGGGAGTGGCTTTGGGGTTGATAGTAAACATTTAAAAAAAAAAACAAGAAGAGAAGAAGCAAGCACATCTTTTATTCTTC
The DNA here is from genome assembly GCA_038049695.1 of Cinnamomum chago. Classification (NCBI taxonomy): domain Eukaryota; kingdom Viridiplantae; phylum Streptophyta; class Magnoliopsida; order Laurales; family Lauraceae; genus Cinnamomum; species Cinnamomum chago. Next base: position 124,875,851 of record CP142451.1, read on the forward strand.
ATTCGGGGTCCACGCTTTGTTGACGTTCGGTTCCTTGCTTCTTTCTTCTTAATTGCCCGTTTTTCTGAGCCTTCAAGTACAAAAGTAAACTGTGCAATTGTAACTACTTGCTCTATTGGCAGTATTGCACATATTTGTGGTGTTGTAGTGGACCCCCACCGGCTGTACTTGGAGCATCAATTAAATTGTTGGTTTTGTGAAATTGGTTTGGGACTTGTTTTAGGCTCGATTTGGGACACGAACAGGTGGGTCTGATCCCTCACAGTGCGGTCCTCATAATCTTTGAATGTTTGGATCTTTTGAGTCTATTTGAGACTGATGGCTGGCTCAAATGATTCAGCAAATTTATAACGTGGAACCAAAATCGTGTATAATAATTTAGACTTGAATTTTGGAATCAAGTTTTGCATCCACCTTGGCCCCTTCATTCCATGTTTTGACCGAAATGTGTTCCTTTTTCCCTAACATGGATGTTAAGATTTTTTGATGCAAAAACATGATCTAGAAGACTGTGGGCTAGATCTATCACGTATCCCTACAACAATAAATTTCCTTTCAAAATTTATCGTACTTGAGTACATGTTGTGCTAATCTGGAGTTTGGAATCTTTGGATAAATAATGACGATCGAGCGGATCGTGTGCTAGACCTGTCATGTTTCCCAATTGTGACGGATCCGACGATAATCCTTAACGAACTTCGAGATATTCATGTAATCAGAATTGCTAGGTACCGAGGAGGGATTTCTAATTATGGCTCTCCCTTTTACGTTGTTAGTGTCATTTTGAAAAAAAAAAAAAAAAAAACCCCGAAGAGGAAAAGAAACAAGATTATTGATTATTCTTCACTTGGGGTCCACACCTTGTTTACTTTCGGTGACTTTCTTCTTTCTTCTTAATTGCCGTTTTTTCTGAGTCATCGAGCACATAAGGAAACGAGGCAACCGTAGCTAGTTCCTTTGTAGGCAATATTGGGCATATCTTTAGAGTGGTGGTGGACCCCCATCAGCCGTACGTGGGGCAACAGCCACACTGTTGGTGTCGTTAACGTGTGGTTCAAATGCCTCACATTCCGGTATCCGTAATCTTACAATGTTGGTGTCTTTTGAGTCAAATTAAGACCGACGGGCGGACTCAATTGATCTGCTAAATTTCTGACATCCTGGATCGTGGAGATAATTGGATACTCGAATTTGGAAATCCGGTTTTGCATCCCCTGTGGCCCTTTCATTCCATGTTTTGATCGAAATGTGTTGTTCTTTCCCGGACATGGATGTCAAAATCTTTTGATTGAAAAGGGGGATCCGGATTTTCGCCAGTTAGATCTTTCTTGTATCTCTGCATTGTCATATTTCATTCCAAATTTTTAACAATGTGTCTATGTCGTCCTAATGTGGAGGCGGACAACTTTCTATGCTTATAGACGATTGAGAGGATCGTTTAATGGAACCTTCATGTATCCCAATTCGGACGGTTCATATCATAACCCTTAGGGAACTTCACGATATTAATGTGATCATAATGGCTAGGTACCGAGGCGAAATATCCAAATAGGGGAGTCGCTTTGGGGTTGATAGTAAACATTTAAAAAAAAAACAAGAAGAGAAGAAGCAAGCACATCTTTTATTCTTCATTCGGGGTCCACGCTTTGTTGACATTCAGTTGCTTGCTTCTTTCTTCTTAATTGCCCGTTTTTCTGAGCCTTCAAGTACAAAAGTAAACTATGCAATTGTAACTACTTGCTCTATTTGCAGTATTGTACATATCTGTGGAGTGGTAGTGGACCCCACCTTCTGTACTTGGAGCATCAATTAAATTGTTGGTTTTGTGAAATTGGTTTGTGACTTGTTTTAGGCTCGATATGGGACGCGAACAGGTGGGTCTGATCCCTCACAGTGCAGTCCTCATAATCTTTGAATGTTTGGATCTTTTGAGTCTATTTGAGATTGATGGCTAGGCTCAATTGATTCAGCAAATTTAAAACGTGGAACCAAAATCGTGTATAACAGTTTAGACTTGAATTTGGGAATCAAGTTTTGCATCCACCTTGGCCCCTTCATTCCATGTTTTGACCGAAATGTGTTCCTTTTTCCCTAACAAGGATGTTAAGATTTTTTGATGCAAAAACCCGATCTATAAGACCGTGGGCTGGATCTATCACGTATCCCTATCGCAACAAATTTCATTTCAAAATTTATCGTACTTGAGTACATGTTGTCCTAATCTGGAGTTTGGAATCTTTGGATAAATAATGACGATCGAGCGGATCGTGTGCTAGACCTGTCATGTATCTCAATTGTGACGGATCCGACGATAATCCTTAAGGAACTTCAAGATTTTCATGTAATCAGAATCGCTAGGTACCGAGGAGGGATGTCTAACTATGGCTCTCCCTTTTACGTTGTTAGTGTCGTTTTGAAAAAAAAAAAAACCCGAAGAGGAAACGAAGCAAGTTTATTGATTATTCTTCACTTGGGGTCCACACCTTGTTAACTTTTGGTCACTTTCTTCTTTCTTCTTAATTACCGTTATTTCTGAGTCATCGAGAACATAAGGAAACGAGGCAACCGTAGCTAGTTCCTCTGTAGGCAATATTGGGCATATGTTTAGAGTGATAGTGGACCCCCACTGTCCATACGTGGGGCAACACCGCAGCAGCCACACCGTTGGTGTCGTTAACGTGTGGGTCAAATCCCTCTAAATGCGGTATCGTTAATCTAACAATGTTAGTAACTTTTGAGTCAAATTAAGACCGACGGATGGACTCATTTGATCCGTTAAATTTCTGACATCTCGGATCGTGGAGATTATTGGAGACACGAATTTTGAAATCCGTTTTTTCATCCACCATGGCCCCTTCATTCCATGTTTTGATCGAAATTTGTTGTTCTTTCCCGGACATGGATGCTTCAATCTTTTGATGCAAAGGGACGTTCCGAATTTTCGCCGGTTAGATCTTTCTAGTATCTCTGTAGCGTCATATTTGATTCCAAATTTTTAACAATGTGTCTATGTCGTCCTAATGTGGAGGCTGACAACTTTCGATGCTTATAGACGATTGAGAGGATCGTTTAATGAAACCGTCATGTATCCCAATTGGGACGGTTCATATCATAACCCTTAGTGAACTTCACGATATTAATGTGATCATAATGGCTAGGTACCGAGGCGAAATATCCAAACAGGGGAGTGGCTTTGGGGTTGATAGTAAACATTTAAAAAAAAAACAAGAAGAGAAGAAGCAAGCACATCTTTTATTCTTCATTCGGGGTCCACACTTTGTTGACGTTCGGTTCCTTGCTTCTTTCTTCTTAGTTGCCCGTTTTTCTGAGTCTTCAAGTACAAAAGTAAACTATGCAATTGTAACTACTTGCTCTATTGGCAGTATCGCACATATCTGTGGAGTGGTAGTGGACCCCCACCTTCTGTACTTGGTGCATCAATTAAATTGTTGGTTTTGTGAAATTGGTTTGGGACTTGTTTTAGGCTCGATTTGGGACGCGAACAGGTGGGTCTGATCCCTCACAGTGCGGTCTTCATAATCTTTGAATGTTTGGATCTTTTGAGTCTATTTGTGACTGATGGCTGGCTCAAATGATTCAGCAAATTTATAACGTGGAACCAAAATCGTGTATAATAATTTAGACTTGAATTTTGGAATCAAGTTTTGCATCCACCTTGGCCCCTTCATTCCATGTTTTGACCGAAATGTGTTCCTTTTTCCCTAACATGGATGTTAAGATTTTTTGATGCAAAAACACGATCTAGAAGACCGTGGGCTAGATCTATCACGTATCCTTACAGCAACAAATTTCATTTCAAAATTTATCATACTTGAGTACATGTTGTCCTAATCTGGAGTTTGGAATCTTTGGATAAATAATGATGATCGAGTGGATCTTGTGCTAGACCTGTCATGTATCATAATTGTGACGGATCCGACGATAATCCTTAACGAAGTTCGAGTTTTTCATATAATCAGAATTGCTAGGTACCGAGGAGGGATGTCTAATTATGGCTCTCCCTTTTACGTTGTTAGTGTCGTTTTGAAAAAAAAACTAAAAAACCCGAAGAGGAAAAGAAGCAAGATTATTGATTATTCTTCACTTGGGGGTCCACACCTTGTTAACTTTCGGTCACTTTCTTCTTTCTTCTTAATTGCCATTTTTTCTGAGTCATCGAGCACATAAGGAAACGAGGCAACCGTAGGTAGTTCCTCTGTAGGCAATATTGGGCATATCTTTAGAGTGGTGGTGGACCCCCACCGGTCGTACGTGGGGCAACAGCCACACTGTTGGTGTCGTTAATGTGTGGTTCAAACGCCTCACATTCCGGTGTCCGTAATCTTACAATGTTAGTGTCTTTTGAGTCAAATTAAGACCGACGGGCGGACTCAATTGATCCGCTAAATTTCTGACATCCCGAATCGTGGAGATTATTGGATACTCGAATTTGGAAATCCGGTTTTGCATCCACCGTGGCCCCTTCATTCCATGTTTTGATCGAAATTTGTTGTTCTTTCCCGGACATGGATGCTGAACTCTTTTGATTGAAAAGGGGAATTCGGATTTTCGCCGGTTAGATCTTTCTTGTTTCTCTGCGTTGTCATATTTCATTCCAAATTTTTAATAATGTGTCTATGTCATCCTAATGTGGAGGCTGACAACTTTCGATGCTTATTGACGATTGAGAGGATCGTTTAATGGAACCGTCATGTATCCCAATTGGGACGGATCATATCATAACCCTTAGTGAGCTTCACGATATTAATATGATCTTAACGGCTAGGTACCGAGGCGAAAAATCCAAACAGGAGAGTTGCTTTGGGGTTGATAGTAAAAATTTCAAAAAAAAAAACTAGAAGAGAAGAAGCAAGCACATCTTTTATTCTTCATTCGGGGTCCACGCTTTGTTGACGTTCGGTCCCTTACTTCTTTCTTCTTAATTGCCCGTTTTTCTGTGCCTTCAAGTACAAAAGTAAACTATGCAATTGTAACTACTTCCTCTATTGCTAGTATTGCACATATCTGTGGAGTGGTAGTGGACCCCCACCGGCTGTACTTGGAGCATCAATTAAATTGTTGGTTTTTTGAAATTGGTTTGGGACTTGTTTTAGGCTCGATTTGGGACGCGAACAGGTGGGTCTAATCCCTCACAGTGCGGTCCTCATAATCTTTGAATGTTTGGATCTTTTGAGTCTATTTGAGATTGATGGCCAGGCTCAACTGATTCAGCAAATTTATAATGTGGAACCAAAATCGTGTATAATAGTTTAGACTTGAATTTTGGAATCAAGTTTTGCATCCACCTTGGCCCCTTCATTCCATGTTTTGACCGAAATGTGTTCCTTTTTCCTTAACGTGGATGTTAAGATTTTTTGATGCAAAAACACGATCTAGAAGACCGTGGGCTAGATCTTTCACATATCCCTATAGCAACAAATTACATTTCAAAATTTATCGTACTTGAGTACATGTTGTCCTAATCTGGAGTTTGGAATCTTTGGATAAATAATGACGATTGAGCGGATCGTGTGTTAGACCTGTCATGTATCCCAATTGTGACGGATCCGACGATAATTCTTAATGAACTTCGAGTTATTCATGTAATCAGAATCGCTAGGTATCGAAGAGGGATGTCTAATTATGGCGCTCGCTTTTACGTTGGTAGTGTCGTTTTGAAAAAAAAAAAAAAAAAAAACCCGAAGAGGAAACGAAGCAAGTTTATTGATTATTCTTCACTTGGGGTCCACACCTTGTTAACTTTTGGTCACTTTCTTCTTTCTTCTTAATTGCCGTTTTTTCTGAGTCATTTAGAACATAAGGAAACGAGGCAACCGTAGCTAGTTCCTCTGTAAGCAATATTGGGCATATGTTTAGACTTTAGAGTGATAGTGGACCCCCACCGTCCGTACATGGGTAACACCGCAACAGCCACACTGTTGGTGTCGTTAACGTGTGGGTCAAATCCCTCTAAATGGAGTATCGTTAATCTAGCAATGTTAGTATCTTTTGAGTCAAATTATGACCGACGGATGGACTCAATTGATCCGTTAAATTTCTGACATCCTGGATCATGGAGAGTATTGGAGACTCGAATTTGGAAATCTGGTTTTGCATCCATCGTGGGTCCTTCATTCCATATTTTGATCTAAATTTGTTGTTCTTTCTCGGACATGGATGCTGAATTCTTTTGATGCAAAAGGACAATCCGGATTTTCGCCGGTTTGATCTTTCTAGTATCTCTGCAGCGTCATATTTTATTCCAAATTTTTAACAATGTCTCTATGTCGTCCTAATGTGGAGGCTGACAACTTTCGATGCTTATAGACGATTGAGAGGATCGTTTAATGGAACCGTCATGTATCCCAATTGGGACGGATCATATCATAACCCTTAGTGAACTGCAAGATATTAATATGATCTTAATGGCTAGATACCGAGGCAAAAAATCCAAACAGGGGGGTTGCTTTGGGGTTGATAGTAAAAATTTCAAAAAAAAAACAAGAAGAGAAGAAACAAGCACATCTTTTATTCTTCATTCGGGGTCCACACTTTGTTGATGTTCGGTCCCTTGCTTCTTTCTTCTTAATTGCCCGTTTTTCTGTGTCTTCAAGTACAAAAGTAAACTATGCAATTGTAACTACTTCCTCTATTGGCAGTGTTGCACATATCTGTGGAGTGGTAGTGGACCCCCACCGGCTGTACTTGGAGCATCCATTAAATTGTTGGTTTTTTGAAATTGGTTTGGGACTTGTTTTAGGCTCGATTTGGGACGCGAACAGGTGGGTCTGATCCCTCACAGTGCGGTCCTCATAATCTTTGAATGTTTGGATCTTTTGTGTCTATTTGAGATTGATGGCCATGCTCAACTGATTCAGCAAATTTATAATGTGGAACCAAAATCGTGTATAATAGTTTTGACTTGAATTTGGGAATCAAGTTTTGCATCCACCTTGGCCCCTCCATTACATGTTTTGGCCGAAATGTGTTCCTTTTTCCCTAACATGGATGTTAAGATTTTTTGATGCAAAAACACGATCTAGAAGACCGTGGGCTAGATCTATCACGTATTCCTATAGCAACAAATTACTTTTCAAAATTTATCGTACTTGAGTACATGTTGTCCTAATCTGGAGTTTGGAATCTTTGGATAAATAATGATGATCGAGCGGATCGTGTGCTAGACCTGTAATGTTTCCCAATTGTGACGGATCCGACGATAATCCTTAACGAACTTCGAGATATTCATGTAATCAGAGTCGCTAGGTACCGAGGAGGGATGTCTAATTATGGCTTTCCCTTTTACGTTGGTAGTGTCGTTTTAAAAAAAAAAAAAAAAACCCGAAGAGGAAACGAAGCAAGCTTATTGATTATTCTTCACTTGGGGTCCACACCTTGTTAACTTTTGGTAACTTTCTTCTTTCTTCTTAATTGCCGTTTTTTCTGAGTCATCGAGAACATAAGGAAATGAGACAACCGTAGCTAGTTCCTCTGTAGGCAATATTGGGCATATGTTTAGAGTGATAGTGGACCCCCACCGTCCGTACGTGGGTAACACCGCAACAGCCACACTGTTAATGTCGTTAACGTGTGGGTCAAATCCCTCTAAATGGGGTATCGTTAATCTAGCAATGTTAGTATCTTTTGAGTCAAATTATGACCGACGGATGGACTCAATTGATCCGTTAAATTTCTGTCATCCCGGATCTTGGAGAGTATTGGAGACTCGAATTTGGAAATCTGGTTTTGCATCCACCGTGGGCTCTTCATTCCATATTTTGATCGAAATTTGTTGTTCTTTCTCGGACATGGATGCTGAAATCTTTTCATGCAAATGGACGAGCCGGATTTTCGCCGGTTAGATCTTTCTAGTATCTCTACAGCGTCATATTTCATTCCAAATTTTTAACAATGTGTCTATGTCGTCCTAATGTGGAGGCTGACAACTTTCGATGCTTATAGACGATTGAGAGGATCGTTTAATGTAACCGTCATGTATCCCAATTGGGACGGATCATATCATAACCCTTAGTGAACTTCACGATATTAATGTGATCTTAATGGCTAGATACCGAGGCGAAAAATCCAAAAAGGGGAGTTTCTTTGGGGTTGATAGTAAAAATTTCAAAAAAAAAAAAAAAAAACAAGAGAAGAAGCTAGCACATCTTTTATTCTTCATTCGGGGTCCACGCTTTGTTGACGTTTGGTCCCTTGCTTCTTTCTTCTTAATTGCCTGTTTTTCTGTGTCTTCAAGTACAAAAGTAAACTATGCAATTGTAACTACTTCCTCTATTTGCAGTATTGCACATATCTGTGGAGTGGTAGTGGACCCCCACCGACTGTACTTGGAGCATCTATTAAATTGTTGGTTTTTTGAAATTGGTTTGGGACTTCTTTTAGGCTCGATTTGGGACGTGAACCGGTGGGTCTGATCCCTCACAGTGCGGTCCTCATAATTTTTGAATGTTTGGATCTTTTGAGTCTATTTGAGATTGATGGCCAGGCTCAACTGATTTAACAAATTTATAACGTGGAACCAAAATCGTGTATAATAGTTTAGACTTGAATTTGGGAATCAAGTTTTGCATCCACCTTAGCCCCTTGATTCCATGTTTTGGCCGAAATGTGTTCTTTTTTCCCTAACATGGATGTTAAGATTTTTTGATGCAAAAACACGATCTAGAAGACCGTAGGCTAGATCTATCACGTATCCCTATAGCAAAAAATTACATTTAAAAATTTATCGTACTTGAGTACATGTTGTCCTAATCTGGAGTTTGGAATCTTTGGATAAATAATGACGATCGAGCGGATCGTGTGCTAGACCTGTCATGTATCCCAATTGTGACGGATTTGACGATAACCCTTAAGGAACTTCGAGATATTCATGTAATCAGAATCGCTAGGTACTGAGGAGGGATGTCTAATTATGGCTCTCCCTTTTACGTTGTTAGTGTCATTTTGAAAAAAAAAAAAAAAACCCCAAAGAGGAAACGAAGCAAGTTTATCGATTATTCTTCACTTGGGGTCCACACCTTGTTAACTTTCGGTCACTTTCTTATTTCTTCTTAATTGCCGTTTTTTCTGAGTCATCGAGCACATAAGGAAACAAGGCAACCATAGCTAGTTCCTCTGTAGGCAATATTGGGCATATCTTTAGAGTGGTAGTGGACCCCCACCGGCCGTACGTGGGGCAACTGCCGCACTGTTGGTGTCGTTAACGTGTGGGTCAAATGCCTCACATTCCGGTATCCTTAATCTTACAATGTTGGTATCTTTTGAGTCAAATTGAGACCGACGGGCAGAGTCATTTGATCCGCTAAATTTCTGACATCTCGGATTGTGGAGATTATTGGAGACTCGAATTTGGAAATCCGGTTTTGCATCCACCATGGCCCCTTGATTCCATGTTTTGATCGAAATTTGTTGTTCTTTCCCGAACATGGATGCTGAAATCTTTTGATGCAAAAGGGAAGTGCGATCCGGATTTTCACCGGTTAGATCTTTCTAGTATCTCTGCAGCGTCATATTTCATTCCAAATTTTTAACAATATGTCTATGTCGTCCGAATGTGGAGGTTGCATCTTTCGATGCATATAGACGATTAAGAGGATCGTTTAATGGAACCGTCATGTATCCCAATTGGGACGGATCATATCATAACCCTTAGTGAACTTCACGATATTAATGTGATCATAATGGCTAGGTACCGAGGCGAAAAATCCAAACAGGGGAGTCGCTTTGGCGTTGATAGTAAACATTTGAAAAAAAAAAAAAGAAGAGAAGAAGCTAGTACATCTTTTATTCTTCATTCAGGGTCCACGCTTTGTTGACGTTCGGTCCCTTGCTTTTTTCTTCTTAATTGCCCGTTTTTCTGTGTCTTCAAGTACAAAAGTAAACTATGCAATTGTAACTACTTCCTCTATTGCCAGTATTGCACATATCTGTGGAATGGTAGTGAACCCCCACCGGCTGTACTTGGAGCATCAATTAAATTGTTGCTTTTTTTAAATTGGTTTGGGGCTTGTTTTAGGCTCCATTTGGGATGCGAACAAGTGGGTCTGATCCCTCACAGTGCGGTCTTCATAATCTTTGAATGTTTGGATCTTTTGAGTCTATTTGGGATTGATGGCCAGGCTCACCTGATTCAGCAAATTTATATCGTGGAACCAAAATCGTGTATAATAGTTTTGATTTGAGTTTGGGAATCAAGTTTTGCATCCACCTTGGCCCCTTCATTCCATGTTTTGACCGAAATGTGTTCCTTTTTCCCGAACATGAATGTTAAGATTTTTTGATGCAAAAATACGATCTAGAAGACCGTGGGCTCGATCTATCACGTATCCCTATAGCAACAAATTTAATTTCAAAATTTATCGTACTTGAGTACATGTTGTCCTAATTTGGAGTTTGGATTCTTTGGATAAATAATGACGATCGAGCGGATCGTGTGCTAGACCTGTCATGTATCCCAATTGTGATGGATCCTACGATAATCCTTAACGAACTTCGAGATATTCATGTAATCAGAATCGCTAGGTAGCGAGGAGGGATGTCTAATTATGGCTCTCCCTTTTACGTTGTTAGTGTCGTTTTGAAAAAAAAACCCGAAGAGGAAAAGAAGCAAGTTTATTGATTATTCTTCACTTGGGGTCCACACCTTGTTAACTTTTGGTCACTTTCTTCTTTCTTCTTAGTTGCCGTTTTTTCTAAGGCACCGAGCACAAGGAAACGTGGCAACCATAGCTAGTTCCTTTGTAGGCTATGTTAGGCATTTCTTTAGAGTGGTAGTGGGCCCCCACCGGCAGTACGTGGGGCAACAACGACACTGTTGGTGTCGTTAACGTGTGGGTCTAATGCCTCACATTCCAGTATCCTTTATCTTACAATGTTGGTATCCTTTGAGTCAAATTAAGACCGACGGGCGGACTCAATTGATCTGCTAAATTTTTGACATTTCGGATCGTGGAGATAATTGGAGACTCGAATTTGGAAATTCGGTTTTGCATCCACCGTGGCCCCTTCATTCCATGTTTTGATCGAAATGTGTTGTTCTTTCCCGGACATGGATGCTGAAATCTTTTGATGCAAAAGGGCGATCCGGATTTTTGCCGATTAGATCTTTCTTGTATCTCTGCATCGTCATATTTCATTCCAAATTTTTAACATGTGTCTATGTCGTCCTAATGTGGAGGCTGACATCTTTTGATGCATATTGACGATTGAGAGGATCGTTTAATGGACCCGTCATGTATCCCAATTGGGACGGATCATATTATAAGCCTTAGTGAACTTCACGATGTTAATGAGATCATAATGGCTAGGTACCGAGGCGAAAAATCCAAACAGGGGAGTCGCTTTGGCGGTGATGGTAAACGTTTAAAAAAAAACAAGAAGATAAGAAGCAAGCACATCTTTTTTTCTTTATTCGGGGTCCACGCTTTGTTGACGTTCGGTCCCTTGCTTCTTTCTTCTTAGTTGCTCGTTTTTCTGAGTCTTCAAGTACGGAAGTAAACTATGCAATTGTAACTGCTTCCTCTATTGGCATTATTGCACATATCTGTGGAGTGGTAGTGGAGCCCCACCGGCTGTACTTGGAGCATCAATTAAATTGTTGGTTTTGTGAAATTGGTTTGGGACTTGTTTTAGGCTCGATTGGGGACGCAAACATGTGTGTCCGATTCCTCACAGTGCGGTCTTTATAACCTTTTGTGGTATGGATCTTTTGAGTCTATTTGAGATTGATGGCCAGGCTCAACTGATTCACTAAGTTTATTACATGGACCCAAAATCGTGTAGAATATTAGACTGGAATTTGGGAATTGAGTATTGCATCCACCTTGGCCCCTTTATTTCATGTTTTGATCGAAATGTGTTCCTTTTTCCCTAAGTTGGATGTTAAGATTTTTTGATGCAAAAGCACGATCTAGAAGACCGTGGGCTAGATCTATCACGTATCCCTATAATGACAAATTTCATTTTAGATTTTATCCTACGTGAGTACATGTTGTCCTTATCTGGAGTTTGGAATCTTTGGATAAATATTGTCGATCAAGCGGATCGTGTGCTAGATTTGTCATGTATCCCCTTTGTGACGGATCCTAAGATAAACCTTAACGAACTTCGCGATATTCATGTAATAAAAATCGTTAGGTACCGAGGAGGGATGTCTAATTAAGGGAGTCCCTTTTACGTTGTTAGTGACATTTTGAAAGAAAAAAAAATGAATAGGAAAAGAAGCAAGTTTATTGCTTATTCTTCACTTGGGCTCCACACTTTGTTAACTTTCTGTCACTTGCTTCTTTCTTCTTAATTGGCCTTTTTTCTTAGTCTTCGAGTACAGAAGGGAACTATGCTGCTGTAGCTTGTTCCTCTGTGGGCAATATTGGGCATATCTTTTGAGTGGTAGTGGATCCCCATTGGCCGTACTTGGAGCAGCAACCACACTATCGGTGTTGTTAAACGGGCTTGGGAGCATTTTTTAGACTTGCTTGATGTCGTGAACATGTGGGTGAAATCCCTCGGATTACGGTCTGCTTAATCTTAAAATGCTCGGATCTTTTGAGTCAAATTATGACCGTTGGATGGACTCAATTGGTCTGCTAAATTTCTAACATAGATCCCGGATCATGGAGAATATTGTAGACTTGAACTTCAAAATCCAGTTTTGCATCCATTGTGTCCCCTTTCTTTCAATGTTTTGCCCGAAATGTGTTGTTGTTTCCCTATGCAAAAGGATGATTCGGATTTTCACTGGCTAGATCTTTCACGTATCCCTGTAATGACAGATTTCAGTCCATATTTTACTGAAATGTTTTGTGTTGTCCTAGTGTGGAGGTTGACATCTTTGGATGCATAAAGACGATCGAGATGATCGTTTAATAGACCTGTCATGTATCCCTTTTGTGACGGATCATTTCATAGCCCTTAATGTGCTTGACGATATTCATGTAATCATAATCTCTAGGTACCGAGCAGAAAAATCTAATTAAGGGAGTCCCTTTGATGTTGATAGTGAACATTTAAAAAAAAAAAGAAAAAAAGAAGCAGGTTGTGCGATTATTCTTCACTTGGGACCCACACTTGGTTCACATCCCTTGCTTCTCTGTTCTGAATTGCTTATTTTTCCGAGTCTCCGAGGAAATTATGCACCTGTACCTACTTCCCTTGCAAGCAATATCGGGCATATCTTTGGTGTGGCGGTGGATCCCCGCCAGCTGTACTTGAGCAGCAACCACATTGTTGGTTTTGTAAAACTGATTTAGGGTGATGTTTTATGCTTGGTTGGAGTAGTGAACATGTGGGTCAATTCTGCTACATCGCAGTCTGTTGAATCTTTCAATGTTGTTATCTTTTGAGTCAAATTGGGACTAATGTATGGTTTCAATTGTTCCTCTTAATTTCTGACATGGACCACTGATCTTGGATGATATTTTAGGCGGAGTTAGTGGGGCCACAACTTACATTAATTATGATGCGAAAACAAAGGATTTTCTGGCCTCGGATAGAAAACGTCAAAGAACAAAAGTTTCTCGAAATTAAATCTAATTTCTAACAAGCACAAGCATGACATGATTAGAGGTCTCGGGAAAAATCTTGAATTTTTTGAAATGAGCCATTTACCCCTGAACATACTAGAATCATTAGATATGAGGTTTTGGGGCTCCGAATGGCCATGGCATGAACATGAAGCTTGTTAGGAATGTTGTCCTCTTGTCAAATGAGCTCAATAATGGGATTTTCCAAAATTTGCGAATAACACCCCAATCTTTCCTAAAATTACAAATAAGACCCTATAGGCCTCAAACTAGGTTCAATGGCTCTCAAAACTTTCCAAAGTTATTGAAAATCTATTCTAACCCACAAACTTAAATTAATTAACACATAATCCCACTTAGAGAGCTAACAACACATTTAATTAGTTCGAATGACGCGATTAACGGCCCGGGGTCTTAACGGAATCCTCCCGGATCGCAAACAAAACATTCCTCCACACTACCAATAAGGATCCTATGAAAAATTTCAGAAATATGGGCTACATGTTCCTTGTCAAATTGTGAAGGAATGACCGCCATTTAAATCTCATCCTCTCTTAGCATTGAATCTTTGAACCCTATAAGAAGAGATAGCAGCACAAAATTGAGCGGTCCATGGTCCTCCTATGCCAACAATTGCATATAATAGACTTTTCTATTTCCTTCCGGCATGGGTCCAGTCCATGCACTGCCAATGTCACCATTTGAATTTGGTAATGTTGCCATGCATGTTTCAAATGGTTCAGACTCGGAAGTCTGAGGAAGGCCATTTTCCTCAAAATTTTCATTTGAATCTATCATGGGGGGCTCACAATGTGCAGTTACCATTTCCTTCAAAATTGGATTATCGAATTCTTGGAACTCATCAATGCATGATTCCATAATCTTAGAAGAATCGGAATCGGAATATGAGAGGGATTCTTCGATGATGGTCTCAAGATGATTATCCTATTCTTGAGTGTCCAGAGTTGCCTGGTGGGACTAGCTCTATCATTGGGGAAAAGGGGCCACGTGCTTGTATGGTTCCAACTTCGACTCTTCTTGTATCATACCACTAGCAAAATACTCATTGTCACCCTTAGAGATTGACTCTGTGTTTGTGTGATCCGATGGTGTATGTTGTTCATTGAATTCTGGATCCTTCATTTCAATTTTTGTTTAACTTCTAAGGGTGGTATTCCCTTGCAGTAGCTCCTGGGAGCTTGAAGGACTTAGATTGGTCTTCTTGCATTTCTCTTTCGGATTAGGTGGAGGGTGGGTAGAAAGATTCTCTGCCTCCCTAATCTGAAGGGCGTTATAGATTTGTCCAACTAAGCTCCTCATCTCTTTCTCTAGAGTTTGAATGGAATACTGAGTGGTTTGATTGAAGTTATCCTATGTTCGCATGATGGTGGCCAACAACTCCTCCGAAGACTGCTTCATCGGGGTGGTGGTGGGGGTTCATATGAGCACTCGGATGTTAGTGTTTCATATGACCACTCAAATGGTGGGGGCGCATGTCATATCTTCGGAAAGATGTGCATATGACCCATTTGGAGTAGGTTCTTGGGGAAGTAAGCTAAATCATCAGTGGACCCATTTTCTCAAGTGAAGTCGTGATGACCACTCCAATTTGGACTGTACATGTTACCTTTTTCCTTAGAACAAGGCCATTGATATACATTTGCCTCTTTGGCTTGTTCACGCAACACCTCTATGAAACAATCAGACCTTGTTGGGTAAGTCTTTGAAGATTGGGTGTCGCATCCATATCCTCCCCACATTCATAGATGAAGAAGTGTTCGCATGTGTGGGGTATAGGTAATCAAATAGAGTCTTTTTCGGTTGATCATCGTCGATTACATTCCTATTTGATCTCAAATAATCCCCAGGGCTCCTTCTCTCATCCGAGGGCTCCCCCATTGACATAAAAAAAAAAAAAACCATGTTATTATTGGATCCCCATTTATCAAAGGAGATTAGAGAGTTTGAAATCTACCCTATAGGCCTTGTTTCTTTACATAGAACAGATAGGAATTAAATGCGAAGAGGTCAAATGATCCCTGTTTTAGGATTATTAAAGAGGTGAGGGTGAAAGGACATAAAGGGGAGAATGAGATGGGTTCTTTAACTTTCCAAGAATTTAGAGGACTAGGTGATAGATTGGTTATCATTACTCTCTTCCTTGATTTAGATGGGATGCTGTTTGATGGTTATTTCTGGGTATTTACTTTTGATTCTTCGTTTTTGACCGCTTGCAAGTATTCAAAGTTTGCATCGGGTTTTCAAGTAATGAATCCACTTGATGTTGCACTGACGGTAAGGGGTTTGGGTGAGCGAATAAGTTTTTATCTTTCCAGAGAAAAAAGTCCATATCTTTATTCACACCTGTATTTGAGGCGAGCTATGTGAAATTGGGTTTGAATTGATTTCATTGTGAGGATTGTAGACCCATAGGTATTAAAGTTCAGAAAGCACTTGTATTTTTGGTCAAGCATTTTTGCCCCACCTTGGGCTCACCAAACAGTGCAGTCCTTTCAGACTCACTACCACCCTTGCCTCATTCCACCAGTGAGTTCTTGATGAAACAGTTCTAGCCACACAAGCCAAATCTGACCCACTGTCATCCTTACCTGTACATATCACCCATACTGTCAATATTGGTATCTAAGTGGATATGAGACTATTATTTCATCTTTTTAGTTTAGAAAATACACCATTGTAGTTGATTAATTGATAGATCAACTTATCTCTGACTCACACCACCAGTGGTTTTTTTGGCTTGGCCAATACGGGGTTCTTTTTTATTTTTAGGTTGCTTACAAAATTGGAAGGAGATATCAACTTTTCGATTCACATCATTTTTAGGTTGAATAAAAAGTGGAGAGATAGAGAGGTACGATGAGATAAGTCATACTTACAATTAGCTTGCATGCTAATGTACCAAGTTTAAAAGATAAAAAAATATGTGTTAATTTTAAAACTAAGCAAAAGGAATAATGATAGGTGCTAATTTCAAAATTAAGCTAGTAAAATACCAAAGTTTAAATTAGAAATTATTTAGAAAGATCAACAACATTTATATAAGTGATCCCAGTTTCTCTTTAGAATGTTCCTAGCTTTTCTGACGGAGGTTTTGTCAGGAAGTTAAGAAGGGTATGTCCTTTTGCTGCTAGGTCACATGGACACCTCAAGTCTTTGTGATTGACGACAATCAGGCCCAGTTTTAGCATTAAGATTTCCTTCCATTGATATGATCATATCCCTTTTGATTTGTAAACTGATTATTAAATAATAAAAACTTGAGACACACATTTATGAGGATCAGGATTTCAACCCTCTCGTGTATTTGATAAACCAAGATAATATAGATTATTATTGTAAACCATTGATAATCCACACATGATTTGGACCGTTGCCACCTAGATCATGGTTTGTAGGGTGGTATACAGGTTAGGTTGGTATACCACACAGATTAGGTGGTATGTGTGCAAGAACACACATTTGAAAGATCCATTCGATTGAATTTCAAAACAGTGTATAGGTCAAAGATTGCTACAAAAATCTTTCTGGAAATGCAGTCTAGCCCTTTGGTGCCACTAGGGCCCACCTTTGATCAGCGGCCCCCACCCGCCCGTTGTCCACCCCCACCCCACCCACCACAAATATTAGCATCGCACCCATATTTATGCTCATCAAACTTGGGGCATGTATGGTTGCAAGCATTTAGGAGATTCCTACCTGCAACATTTTAGAGAATTCCAAATGCTGCGCCCCAAGCAGTAGAATTCTAGAATGCTAATGGCCACGGAGCATTCTGATATCTATAATCCAGAGTATATAGCCAGCTAAACATGACTTTTCACATGGCCAACTCAGCTAATTCTCATTCATAAATCGTAATGAAATAGGGGATTCATAAATCCTAGGGACAACCAATGCATTTTGTTAGAACTTCCCGACAAGGGGAATTCTTGTCAAAATGCTCATGACCAAATAGGCCCTTAAAATGCTCATTACCGAACAGGCTCTTACTTACAATTGGATTGAATCTGAAAGAAATCTATAGTTAGCATACCATCAAATTTTAATGCTATTAAATAAAGGGTTAGGATAATCTTATAAAGCTGTTTTTTTTTTTTTTTTTTCTTTTCGTGATTCTTATCCATAAAAATACCTTTTCATCCATCCTGCCCACAATGGTAGAAATGCATCCAAGTGGGCCCCATGAGCTAGACAAAAAAAAGAAAGAGTAATTAGTTTACTCACAGGAGAAATTTTCAGTGCATACAAGGTGGATGCATTGTTGAATCAAATGATCTTAATACTCAATTTATGAGCCTAAAAAGTGTAATGATTTATTATTAAATCCAATGGTAGAAAATAGTGAAAAGGTGGACAAATACCAATGAATAGGTGTTTTCTTTTAGGAAAGATAAGTATATTATAGAAAAGATACTATTTCAAGAGAGTTTGTAGAAGGATAGTACATAGAAAGATAGAAACAGAAGAGATTATACATTAAAAGACGAGTTGAGAAAAGTAGCAGAGGAATGTATATATCGTGTAGCCGGTGAATCACTCTCATGGAGCAGTTGGTGAGTCAGGTCTGCAACTGTGTAGTTTAGCTGAACACTATGAGACTGTAGCTGGTGAGAATCTTGAATGGAGTTGTGGAGAACCCATTCTTCCCTAGACAAAGTCACCCCCTAAGTTGACAACATTTCATGTTCGACTGTTGGTTTTGCTGTTTCTGTGGCATGGTCCTGTAATTGTTGGATATCAATGTGACAGGCTGCAAGAATATGGTGAGGCAAATGAGTATTCAGAATTGTAACAATGGGGAAAAATATGGGCTAATAAATGAGCTGCTTGATTTGCTAATCTTCTGCATAAATGAAACTACCACAATTTGTGATGCCTTCGTAAAGTTGTAATTCTCTTCCACAGATGCATAAGATTTCAGCATATATTGCCTTGTTAATGAATGATATTAAAAATATTGGAACAGTCACTTTCAATAATCAAATTCTGAGTATGAAAAGCATCAGCTATATTGAGGCGTTGATGTAGAGCATGAATTTCAACCGCTACAGGAGACGCTGCTATACTTTACCAGCATATGCCAAAAGAGGATGACCAATATGATTTCTAAAAATTCCACCAAATGGAGGACAACCATTCTTTCGGTAAGAAAGCCCCATCAAAATTCAGCTTGATATAATCAATTGGGGGAAGTAGCCAGTGAGAGGATGGAAAATGTATTGGGGAAGAAATTCTGTTTTTAAACCATTGCAATGTTCACCATTGGGTTAAGTGTTTTAAGGATGCGGAGATAACATGTGTTTGGTGGAGAGGTTGATAATTAAAAATGTAACTATCTCTGTACTTCCAGATATACCATGTCACCATGATTCCCACTTTTCTATCCCAAGTAGAAGCCGACCAAAACCATTCTCTATATGTAAGAAAAGAAATAGGTTTATGGCAAGTGGGAGGGAATTTGAACCAAATTTGTCTGGGGAAAGAATAAGTGGTGAACAAATGATCAGTGGTCTCCATGACCAACCGACAATAAACACACACTGAATTGCTATCTGGTTGGATAGAATGAAGGCAGCTATTGGTGGGCAATTTTTGTGAAGCAAAGTCTTCCATGTAAACAATTTCAATTTAGACTGAATTGGCAAGGATAATGGGGCCCGATTTGTTGAGGCGCAATGGTTTTGTAAATGGCTTTTAAAGAGCAAGTACCTGCGAGTTCCTCATTCCAACAAAGTAAACCCTGACCACTGAGTTGGATCTGAAAAATATGAGGAAGCCAAGTGCTCCCTAAAAGCACTCTGATTCGCTGTTAGTGCCATCTAGGTTCCACATCGGAATTTTCAATAAGATCATTGACTTTAAGTGGTGGATGATTATTAACAGTAATCAACAAAGAGAGGTGGAAATTGGGAATCCATTTATCACGGAAAACTTCAATTTGAGACCTATCCCCAACTACCCAAGAAAGATGGCCGCAGATAGCATTGCTGTATGTAAGAAGTAATTTCCAGAAAGTTGAATCAGTTGGTTTTGGTGGACAAAGCTGAAATGCTGCGCGGCGAAGATAATTGTGAGCGAGACAGGTTGCCCATAACTGATGTGGATAATGTAAAAAAACGCCAGGCCAGATGGAACAAAGATGCCTTAATATGAGATTCAGTATGTCTAAGGCCCAAGCCACCAAATTTGATGTTACGAGTGCATT
Source organism: Cinnamomum chago (assembly GCA_038049695.1). NCBI lineage: Eukaryota > Viridiplantae > Streptophyta > Magnoliopsida > Laurales > Lauraceae > Cinnamomum > Cinnamomum chago. Next base: position 124,895,615 of record CP142451.1, read on the forward strand.
GATCCCAATGATAAAAGTTACCAGGAGAAATCTGTATAGGAAACCAATATGACGAGAAATCTTCTTAGAAGCAAGTTGAATAGGAACCCAATAAGCATGAATATTTGCAATCACAGATTGGATTAGAATTTTCCTACCTGCATGAGAAAGAAAATTGGATGGCCAGGTGGAAATTTTTGAAGACATGCATTGTTGAAGGGGGTGTTGCCAATGAACAAAGCTTGAAACATTGGTAAGACTCAAAGTAGCATGTTGATAGTGAATAGATTGGGATGAAGTGGAAATACCCAAAATGTTCTTGGTATGTTGAATCTCAGTAGGAGTGGCTGTCTTAGAAAAAAGGACCTGACATTTGGATTTATTTACTTTCTGACCAGCTTCGTTTCCAAAACACTCAAGAATATCAAACAAAGAATTTAGCGATTTCTTTGTTGGATGAACAAAGAAAAGGAGATCATCCGCAAACTGTAATAGGGAAATATAAATTCTGTTGGGAGCCACTTCAAGAGCAGCTAATAATTTTTGGTGAGTATAAAGATTGGTCATTTGGAAAAGAGATTCCGTGCAAAGTATGTATAAGTTGAAAGTAGATCACCCTCTCTGAGGCCACAAATTGGTTGAAAAGAAGTATAAGAGAGGCAAACATGAACATGAGCCATTTTAATTTGGGTTTGAGTCTTCCCAAGTGCCTGATTATAGGAATGTAAATGACCCGACCTTGACCAGGCATGAGGCCTAGCTTGAATCATGTACCTTAAACTTGATCTCAAGTCCAGCTTGAGAAGCCCTATTCGAGCCGGGCTTGACAATCTGAGCTAAATTGAGCTTGAGATTGAGTTGATTTTTCGTTTTTAAAATATTTTTCTTAATTCATTTGTTACAAATATCCTTTCTATGACCTGAGATAGTATCGGGCCATATAGACTAATAATAGAGACCAGTGGACTGCACAGTAAAGCCCAATTGAGTAAATGTATGGCAACATCCACCAATTCATTTTAACCCCATTGGTAAAGACTACAACTAGAGCCATTATTGGCTTCCTTCTCCTGAAACAAGCCCTTTAACTAAATTAGTTCACAACCTTGATCTCTTACTAGTCGTCTGCATCCTTTTACTCTCTCTAACTTGCAACTTCCTCTTCCATTATAATTTGATTAAAGTCTCTATGGTGGGATTGCAATCAATCATTATTTGAACACGCACGGTATCACACACTCCACCAATGACAACAAAGTAACCAGACGACAGGCAACTTTTTTATATCATCAAGAAAAATTTCACTCCCCAATGAGAGTTATTCCCTCAACAAATTAATCACACTCATTCGGTATTGTGCGATTTCCAATTGGATAAAGTCTTCCTTGATTACAGATATGCAAAGGTGATCTGGAGCCTTTGAACTTCAAAGGTGGGACTTTCTCATTGATTTAAATGGGTTTACAGCAATGGTCTCATAGAATCTTGAAGTTCGACCCCTCCTGCATCTATCAAGGACTTTCTCACACTATTGTAGTCTTACATTAGATGTCTAGAAAGTAGGTAGAGAAATCAAATAGAGTAAACTAGTCACATTATAAATTTGAACTGTAAGCAATTTTCTCCAGACTTTTCTCCAGCTTTCCTCCAGATCCAAAAGGGGACTCAATTGGAGATACTCGAGACACCTCCTGCAAAGTCTTATGATTTTGAAGCAGTGAATAGTGATGATACTGTGGGCTAGAGTTGGCATTTGTTGCCTGAGCCTTTCCAGACCTACCAAGTATTGCCTGGACTAACCTGACTTGGCCAATTTTTATTGACCACTTTGACAGGAACTGAGGCTGCAAATGGGCCTGTTACGGGCCAGATTCAGAGTGTCCTGGGCCTATTTCTCAAGTCCACTCATCTGAAGGCCGTTAGTACATTCAGACCCAGATTTTTACTTTAGGACCTGGTGCAACCTCAAAACATGTATGCTGATGTATCCTATGTGTTAATATCATTTTCCTTAACATGTATATTATGGCATGTAATCTATATAAATATAAAATAGAATAGGCTTAATAAGTGACCATCAGCCTCAATCTGAAGGCCCAGAGATGACTTGTTAAAGATTTCAGACCGTAAACATAGAAATCCAGTTTGTCAGACCCAGAAGTATGTCCAGGCCTGCCTAAAAGAACCTGCATCTGGGTTGGACACAGGTTGGATCAGGCCCATTGACAACCATAAAGGGTACGATCTATATGAACTTTTAAAGCTCATTTTTTCACTTGCCTGAGTCAGAGTGAGTGAAACTGGCTCAATAGTACGCGGAGTCAAGCAAATCAAATAGATTTGACAATAACTAAACAAGTGAGTCTGACACACCCTGGTTTCTCAACTCAGTGATTTTCTGAGTCAAGTTTCAGTATTTTAAACACTGGCCAAAATCCAGTCTGCTGCACCTCAGACTGGGACCCGGAAATGGACAATGTTGTACTGCCCATTGGCAGCCTTACTAGGGTTGCACAAAAAATCTGGTATCACCGCAAAACCGAATCGAATCGGGCAGTTCGGATGGATTTATAGTAGATCGGTTCGGTTAACGGTTTGAAAATTATAAAAACCGCTTACATTGGTCGGTTATCGGTTTGAGCCCACAGTTAACCGCTTAAACCGAGTCGATCGTATGTAGTAACTTAAGTGTTGCTTTTTTACTATTTTCCTTAGGGTTTCGCTTATGACTATTTTCAAAGTTACATTTCACAACTCCATTCTCACACGAACCCAACCGTCAACACTGCCTCAGTGCATCTCTTCTATTTAGGGATGTCAATGGACCGGGGCGGGGGGCATGGTCTCCATCCCCGTACCCGTTTAAAAAATCTTCGTCCATCCCCGGTCCGCCTCCGCTAACGGGTATAATTTTCATCCCCATCCCCGTCCGCGGGTAAATTTATAATCCCCGTCCCCGTCCCCGCTTCCCCCGTACCCACCTAAGCCTAAGCCTTTTTTTTTTCTAGCTTTCCCCCAGCTTCCTTGCTACAGGAGATCACACCTGAATCAAGGGTATGAGAAATATTATGACGCTTTCAGTACACGAACATCAATAGAGAACTACTCCTATAAAATCATATACATAACAACGAAATCAAACCAATCATTGCTGCCACGAACACCTGATACATACATTCCTATGAAAAACAACAGCACCTAAATCACTAAATGTCATAACACCATAGGTACACTACATATATATTTATTTATTTATTTAGCGGGTAACGGGGACGGGGCGGGGCGGGTACGGGGCGGGGGTAAGGGTAAGTCCATCCCCACCTCCATCCCCGCACGGGTTTATACGGGTATCCCCGTATACGTCCACCGTCCAATACGTATAGTCCATCCCTGGTCCAAACGGGGCGGGTTTGGACGAATACCCGTTTTTCCCCGGTCCACTGCCATCCCTACTTCTATTCTCTCAAATGCCTTTTGACACTTCATTGCAGATGGAGAGATTATTGTACATGGTGTTTTCCTTCCATCATAATTTCTTCTTCGCTTCAATGAAGTTTTTATAAGAAAGCTATACTCTTGAGAATGCTAGGAAAGCCAATAGAGCCTAGCCTTTTGATGGTAGGTTTTGGTCTCACATAACCAATGTGTTAAGAAACTTTCATTTCTGAAAAATACAGTAGGTTCTGATACAGATTTCATTTGTGTGTGACTTTTCTTGACATGAACTATTATTCTATTGTAATTCCAAATGGTATCATGTGGAATAAATATTTCACTGCAAGCTGGGTTTTTTTTCTTTTTTTTTCGCTTGCGTTAAGTCCAAACTCTTTTTGAGTAGAATTATTTTTTATATGCGTTTAGTCTAGTATGGAATGTTGGGTTTTTATGTTTGCACTAAACATTGGAATAAATGCAAAGGATGAGGAATTATCATTTTGAAATTTTCAATGTCTGATTTTCAAAAAAATAAAATAAATAACAACGGTTTAACCGACCAAACCGATTCGATTCGGTTTGGTATAAGCCTTTTCCATCAGTCGGATCCGATTGGTTAATTAAGAAACCGACAGGTTTGGTTTGCTTGTTGATTTTAGTGTTAAACCGATCCGAACTGTCCATGTGCAGCCCTAAGCCTGACTACGGATCCAGATCCCCTGTTTAGAACACTCAGGGGGTGCCACATGGGATGAGAATTTTTTTTTTAAAATGTGAATTTTTTTTTTTAAAGAGATGGGATGTGACATCTCAATCCCATGTGGCACCTCTTGTTGGGACTTGGGAGCCTCTCTATGAGATTCTTTCAATTGAAATTTAATTATAAACAAACACATGCATTTGGAGAGTATGGTATTTGGTAAGGAATCTTATTGGACTTGGGCCTGTAACATTATTATAACAAATATTTAAAAAAAAAAACACTCATCATTAATCAAATATATCATATCATCGTTTATCACTCAATTATTCACTTGGATACCATGGTTATTTTGGTACACACCTGATGACCTAAATCCAGACCCGATTGTCAACTGGGTCTGAAAAAACAAGGAATTTAAACAGATTTTTCCAGTGGGGTCCTCTCGATAAATGGTGAGTTGACGTCTAATTTACCCGGTCACTAATAATGAACCAGACCCAAAAAGACCCGATATGGGCCTTCTCTTTTGACCCAAATTATAGTTACATCCGAATATGATTCTTGTTAAGTTTATACACAATTTTGAATCTGACGGCCTAATTGGGTCCAGCAGTATGAACTAAACTTGATCAGTTATGTTTCCAGTTCCAAAAGAATCCAGCCTGTTTGCAACCCTGAACTGGAAATGATCTGCTGTCACTGCTCATCAAAAGGAGGAAAGCCCATGTTGAGAGAAGGGCAGGAAAAGCTATGATATATAAAAGGAGGGGTACTCACATTCTCTTCTCGAGGCTAAATGGCATATTGTGGTCCACAGCCATTTTGACAGGGACCAGACCAAGGGTGTGTCAGATGGGCGAGCTGGATGGTCGGCCTATCTACCATCCTAGTTTGATAGTGAGCGAGGAGTCCCATGCCTGTCAATGACAATTGCCACTTGCCCTATTCCTTACAAATGGTCCTCTGCTCCATCAGATCAAAAATTATAAAAAAGCACGTGTAACATCCTTCTAAATTTACACACTTATACTGGATGGGCCTTCTCTTCATTATACTTACCAGTTGCCAGATTACTGGAAGACTGAAGAAGAGGAGGCCACAGAAATGTAATTGATTCCAGTACTGCTGCTTCACAGTTCACAGCCTGCTGTCACAGATCATGAGTTATTGATCAGGTTCTGGGTCTAGGACCACATCTCTGTCCTCTCTCTCTCTATATTTATATCATAAACACATTCATGTGATCATTCTATGCAGCACTGTAGCTTGGGCCCTTGCTTGGGTTTATGGTACCGACACACAGAAGCCTATTTATAAGGACTAAAGTAACTAATGGATTCCATGTATGGTTCAAAATATCAGCTGATATGACAACTCACGGGCATGGATTTTACGTTGGAACAACCATCCAATGATCTATCTCAAGGAATAATTTAGCATCTTCCTTTAACTGAGCAATGTTTGCTAATAAGCAGTTTTTTTTTTTTTTTTTTTTTGTTCTTGTTGCTGCTGCTGCTGCTACATCCGATTATTAGTAAATGAAGTTACAAGTAATTAGTACTAGGCAACTAAGCTTGAGGCAAATCCCATACCTTACATAAGCAGATTTGGCTTAGCAAACTTTAAACTCGCCATGTGTCATGCATTTAGTAGAGGAAGTGTCATTTCGGTCAGGTTCGGCTCAATCTGTTGGAACAATGTGCCCCCCAATGATCTATCAAAAGGAAGAACTTTGTATGATCCTTTTAACTGAGCGATGTTTGTAAGCTTATATTTAAGTTGCAGCTGTTCTGTTCTGTTTTTTAACCGAGTACTAGTAACAACGTTATAAGTAATTAGTATTGGGCAACTATGTATTAAGGATGCGATCAGAGGCAAATCCCATTACCATACTATGAGGTTTCACATCGTTCATGAGGCTGTCCAGAGCCTGATGTGTGGACGCTGTCTATGCTCGGTATAACTCCGTCATAGGTTGGATCAGGTACGGAAATGAGGAAGTGCCATTGGTTAGGTTTGGATTCGTTGTAAAACTGAATTCTACTCCAACCCATTGCCATCCCTACAACTAATTCACAAAATCACATAAAAGCCCAAAAAGAAAACGAGAAAAAAGGAAAAAAATCACAACACCACACGACTGTACTATGAACGTACAAGATTTAGTTGGATTTAGGACTGAGCGGTGGGAATCTAAATGCAAGGAGTTGTCATGAGAGGTTGATGACAGAATGTGAAAAAGGTAGAAAGGAAGAGAAAGGGATGCTTCATTTGATTTGGGCGGTCACCAAAAGCTGCAAGGAAGCATGAGATATGATAGCTGTCTGCTGTGAGGAACCCATCTATGGTTCTACCACCTTTATCCCTTCATTCCAACGCTTGTAAGAAACTACCATATACGGACTGAAACTGACTCCCCTCTGTGTGGGATTTTTTTCTCAAAAACACCCTACTTTAAAGACGCACTTTTTTTTTATGCCCCTCTTCTTTTTAATGTCATGGGGCTCACCTTTTGAGCCAATCTAATCTTTTCACACGCACTACATCTCAATGAATAACTACATGTCCGATTTTGATACTTATCCATTTGATTGAAATCATAAAAAAATAATACATTTAAACCATTAAATTTTAGGGCTATGTATCCAAACAGGTAGGATAATCTTATAGAGTCAAAATCTTTACATATAGGTAGGTTTCATTTCATGTAGATCTTTCCATCCAATGGACTTGCATTGCATGATCATTATGTATTTGAGTGGGCCCAACTAGAAGGGTTTTTTTTTTTTTTTTTTTTTTCTGTGTAAAAAAAATGTCCGGGCATGGAAAAAATGGTTACAAATAGAGGGAAATTTATATATGCATGCATGCATGCCAAAGCTTGTGGGCTGTTTCTAACGGTGGTGAGTGGGTTCATACTTTTGGGTTAGTCGTCCATCCTCCTTTACCAGACTAGTATTCTTATAAATGCAGGCCTCACAGGTTGTCAATGGACCACATATTACATGGCTGGTCCGAAGGCTCCACTTCAAAAGATCAGGTATGCTGGACCGTTTCTGGGCTAGATCAATAATTGAGGCAACATCTTGGATCTCATTAATTGGCTGGTTTGAGTTCAGTTGATTCAAAGTCCCAATGCCGGTGAAAATCGATATATACTATATGGTTTATTTGCATGAAATTGAATACATCAAAATTCATAGTCAGATGAACTCCATTAAAGAATTAATAGAGAGAACATAAATGAAGGATATATATGGTAGGGATGTAAATTATAAGACATTGACTTTTCTGGAATTTAAATTACTTGAGTGATCTCCATATATTCATTTTCCATCTCCCCTTATTCATTTTCTATTAAAAAAAAAGAGAGTATTTGATAGTCAGTTTTGTAAATAGAATTTTGTTTCTTCTCTTTTAATCACCTTTTATAATATAGAGTTTTAGAATTCATTGGAATTCAATTACATGAAACAAAGACAGCCATAACAAATACATGTACTTTAAAATAATAATATATGCTATGGAAGACCTTCGTGCAGATGGCCTTGTGGGGCCCACCTAGGAACCTGTCAATTTTAGGGGAGGTGGGGGATTAAAAGATCTAGATGTGACTTACGTGGGCCCCACATGGCTCTCTGCATGGATGTCCGGTCCCCATGCGGACCATCAAGTCCAGGTACATGTACCCATGGATGGAGCTTGTGACATTGTGAGGCCATATAGCTTTTTTGGTTGTTAACCCATTATGTAGGGAAATGTCCATTTTTTCAAGGAAGAAACCTCCTAAATTAAATGCGCTTATCTTGTAGGCTCTTTAAATTTCTTTCATATAACCGCTAAGAAATGCAAGAGCTTAAAACCATGACCAAAACCGAGTTTAAACCCACTGAATAGAACAGTTGACCAGTAACAATCAGCGAGGTTGGCGCCAGAAACTTACAACCATTGACAACTAGTTTAGTAATCATATCTCGTGGTACTCACTCCCCTGTGAGGTAGATATAATGATAAAATTGAAAGATCATGCTATAAGACTTTTCTTCTATTCTCAAATGCAGATTCATGTCAATGGTCCCCATTATAACTAAGGACACGGTTTTGGACCGATACCTTTGCCTACTATCGGCTGTGACAGTGGATACTGCCTTGATATACTGGTTTATATTTGTGTCATTTTTGTTAAAAAAGAAAAAAAGATTACTCTTGTTTGTTCGATATTTATATTCCTACAAGCTCAAAGGAATGTCTCTTTCATCACACTAGTTAAAATTGAAGAGACAAAGGTGAACATCCATAAATACTATCCTCCTTTGTTAAAATGATTACCTAGTCATTACTCTAATAAATCAAATCTTTAAGAAAGTGAGGGTCATCTCTCTTTTAGTGAGAACGGTGGCAGTTCCAGGAATTCGAGTCAGTGGGGTCAACAAAAGACTTATCTTCCACAAATCGAATAAATTTATCTTCCCCTTTATCAACATTTATCATCTATTTTCGAGAACGTTAGGGTTTTCTCCTTCAAATACGAGGAAAATATTGTATTTAAAAGTTAAGTTAAGGTAAGTGAAAAGTTACCCACATAATGTCTAAAAAAGGAAATTAAAAAAAAAAAAAAAAAGTTGGGCCCTTTAGTTTTTTTTGGTAGACAGATGGATGGCCCATTAACTTAGACATTTAGTCGGAACAAAAGTGTCACATAAGTTCAATTCATAAAAAAAAAATTACTTTTTTCTAAAATTATTTTTCCAAATCTTGACCCCATTGGAATCCATGTAGCGCGGCCGCCCATGAGGGAGAACCCACTTTATTATGACCTCTTTGATTTTTCAAAGGAAAGATACAAAAAGGAGACACCGGGTTACAAAACGAGAGAAATCCACCGCAGCCAACTTGGAAAATGAATGTTCTAGAAACATAATAAAACTTAACATAATCAAAATGAGCCACTAAATCCACATCGTCCCTGACCTCTTAGGATTTCAATACAAAATAGGCAAACGAGCCCCTAGTTTTAATTTCTACAAAATTCTCCAGATACTTTCCTGAAAAAAATAACCCAAAATTGAAAATATCCTGGACGTTTTCCCAAGTCAGTGCTATATCTTTTCATAAAGTGCTAATCTCTCTCTCTCTCTCTCTAAATGATTACTTTATTTTCAGCAAACTCCAAAACACAAATATAAACATCTGATTAAAAAAGCACTTGTTTCCCGTAATTTGGTTTTGGTTCATATCCTAATCTGCTTTATTTTTTAAGAGACCAATGGTTGGCTGCTAATTCCCTGAACATGAGACTTTGATGTTCCTTTACCAGCTGAGCTACCACAGGCACTGAGACATTTTCTTGTAATTATGCAGGTACATTTACCAGCTGACCATATTGTACAAAACAAATTGGGGTGTTCAAAACTCAATTATATCAAACTAAGCTCTATAACAATGCACCAATGGGCTCTTTTACCCAAAAAAAAGGCAATTTTTTTATGGCTATCGGAGGGTTTTCAATCCTTTGGGATGGACTAATCCCTCCGGGCCTAGAGGGAAGTCGGATAAACTCCCCCTGTAGCCCCTGCCTGGTAGTGCATTTTAGAACCTACAACCTTCGGATATAAACCATGAGAATAAGCCAACTGGGCTACCCCTTGCTCTAATTATCTAAGATTGGGTGTGGTACCTGTTATACGGTTCTAAAACTTGATTGAGTCTAAATTGATTTTTGGCTGAGTCGTATTAGGCTCAACACCTATCGAATCGTTTGGACTAATGTAAGCCTCACGTGTGATTTAGCTCAATCGTAAGAGACATTGTGATTGTAAAGGCGAGATGTCTCCAATGCATGATTATATAAAGTTCAAGAGATGTTGAAATAACTTACCTTTCAGAAAAGACAGTCTTACCTTAAAAAAATTCTTAATTAGGACTTAGCCAATATGGTGAGCAGAAATTAGAAGTCCAACAAGTATATTCAGTGTTAAGCCCCAGTAGAATGGAGAGACTTTTTTTTTTTTTGGTTAGCAAGGGTATCCCCATATGTTTTACCCAACAAGACCATTCGCCCAGACGCAAGCATGACCCGTCAACATACATGCACTAGGGAAGTATGGGGTGGGTATTGAACACAAGACATGGGGGAACAAACCTGCCTGTGAACCATCACCCGGGGGAAGAATAGAGAGACATTGGCCATTAGTTCCTTAAAACAGGGTAGATTAGGACACACAAAAAAGTAAAAGAAAGTATAAATAAGACGTGAAAAGAAGAAAGGAAATGAAAATCTTGTCACCGAAGACTAGCCAAAAAGGCCCGTGCCCAACCTGGGCCACAATAAAAGGAAAAGTTATTAGATTTTAAGATGGAAGACCTTTAAATGAATTCTAGCCACAATAAAAAGAAAAGAAATTAAATTTTAAAACGAAAGACCTTTAAATGAATTCTAGCCACAATAAAAAGAAAAGCGAATAAATTTTAAAATGGAAGACCTTTGAATGAATTCTAGAATTGTACTATTTAGAAACAGAGGATTTATCAATCGGATAATGTCAATTCCCGAAGCCTCAAAGGGCCATGATTTGATCTTTGGATGAAGTGGTTTAGGGGCTTGATGGATAAAATTTGTGTGGATTTTGGATAAATTTATAAGACTTTGATATCATTTATGGAAAAAAGCCTAACCAAATAAAGTAGCACAATTAAATTGGTTGTAGAACTTTAAAAAAGAAGAAGAAGAACTTTAAAAAAGAAGAAGAAGAAGGAGAAGAAAAAAACCAGCTGAATAGATATCTAGCTAAGGAAATAATACTCTTCCCTTAAACCTAAGAACACTCACAAAACACAAAAGCTACTATTTTATTGAAGATTTTAGGAAAGAACCCATTAAGCAAATAATATGTTGATTTTGCTAGGGACAACATGGGACTCTTAAGCAATTACATTTGGTAATAAGATGTTGCCCATTGAAATTTATTTATAATATGGTTGTCATTGCCCTCTGTGGGCCCCTTCATTATATTCATTTTGAATCTCAAATTATTGCCACATGGGCCCACTCCAAGTGAGTTGTAGAGTTGTAGTGTGAAAGATGTGAAAGGTGATGGAGAGAGATGAATAAACCGGATTAGTAGGAAGCTGGTTGTTTTGAGAGAGAGAGAGAGAGAGAGAGAGAGAGAGATTTGACTCATTTAAATTGAAAGAGGCAGCCCATCACGCCTGCTGTTATAATATATATATAATGCCTGAGTTTTTTCTTAATTCATGTGGATTTAAGGTAGGCACTTGACAGGTATTGGGGCACCCTAACAAGAGGCAAGAGGGTTTTTAGACATTGATAACCATTCGATCTAAAGTCCATAATTTATTCATGGATCCTTTCTTTTCATTGACCGCCTCTATTTCATAGACTTAAGTTCCACATATAGAAACAATTTATCTTGAGTGTATGGTTAGTGGAATTGAAAAAATGCAACCTTCTAAAACATCAATTTTAACTTTAACCTTATGTTTGGGAAGGGAGGATGGGAGGGGAGGAAAAATTTGAGGGGAAGGAAAATGAAGGGGGGGAGGGGAGGGGAGGGATTTTTCCTCCTCTTGTTTGTTTATAGTAAAAAAGTTTGAGGGGGAAGGAAAATCCCCTCTTTGCCTCCCTCTTTCCCCCTAGTTTTGAAGGAAAAATTTTGGGTTAAAAATTTCAAATTTCCCTCCCCCATTCCCAAACACCATCTATTTTAACTTTCCTTCCATTTTCCCCTTCTTTTTTTTTTCCTTCCCCTCATTTTACCTTCTTCCCACACACTATATACTTAAAAGTTCACCTTGTGTACTTAAAAGCATTTGATTAAGAAGCTAAAACCGATTCCCTGTTTGATCCAAACTGGGGTGCTACATGGTGGAGAAATGTCAAATCAATGACATCTCATCTCCTTCAAAGAAAAAAAAAGTTTCATTCCCATGTGGTACCTACCCTGTTTGGTCAGAGGGATCATTTTCCACCCATAAAGGGTAGAGGGTGAAGATCCAGTGGGTCTGAGGGTTAAACCCATGGGACCCGGATCCTGTGGGTTTTCAATTTATAGAAAAGCAGACCTGTACTTTGTGTTCTCAAGAGAAGAATCTCTGAGCAAAGAGAGAAGCAAAAGGTAATTTCCAGCACACCCACATATTACGAGTGACCCAACTTTCGTCATAAAAAGGGAAAACCTAATATATATAAACAGTGAAAGAATCTCAACCCCTCCCAGGTTTTTGTGGGCGTCCTCCTGATGCCTGATCACACAGGCTCTGGGAGGATGTAAGTGTGCATTCATTATAATTATTGCATGATTCAATCCAATGGTTGATAATTGTCGGGATCACCTTCAAAAGCACAAAATCGACGGTATAAGAGTGGGAGAGTGCTCGGATTGATGATAGGTGGACCCCACCATCAGCTTGGGATAATGACCTACTCCACAATAAATTGCAGTTTCATATCCATAGCCAGATATAAGAATGAATATATAAATTTGTGAGGATCAAAATGATGGAAAACGGGAAAGAAAAGGAAAAACACCACATGTGTATCTATTGGCCAATCACATCAATGAGAATCATAATAGGGAAATCTTATCATAACATATATAAGAAAAATAAAAGCTCCTAATCCCACAGTTGTTCTTATCTTAGTATGTTTTCCCTTTTGTTTCCTCTTCAGTGGGACCATTGCCACCTTCCTACATTACTACTATATATATATTTGAAGGTTTGCACCATGAAACTGGCTCTACAAACCACATGGACTCAGCAAGGCTAAGACCCATTTCTCCAATCAAAGAGACCATGGACATGAAGAACGCCAAGGAATTGCAGACATTGAGATGGGCAGGAGATCTCCACAGGATACTATGTATGCAAGGAGGCGACGACGACGTCAGCTATGCGAAGAACTCGGACGCACCAGCGTCGGCGATCAGCTTATCCAAGCCGTTCCTCATACAATCAATCCAATCTATGAAGCTCTTCAAGGGGGAGCCTTCATTGAGGATAGCAGACTTGGGTTGTGCAACTGGGTTCAACACCTTGGCCACCATTGAATTGTTGGTGGAGAGCTTAAGGCAACGTTATTACGTGGAATGCAGTGAGGTGCCTGAATTTGAGGCCTTCTTTTCTGATCTCCCATCCAATGATTTTAATACTCTTTTTCGATCATTGGCCACATTGTATGATGGGAAGAGGCAGCAGCATTACTATGCAGCTGGTGTGCCAGGGTCCTTCTACCATAGACTCTTCCCAAAGAGGAAGCTTCATGTGGCAGTCAGCCTCAGTGCCTTGCACTGGTTGTCTCAGGTGCCATGAAATTCTCTCTCTCTCTCTCTCTCTCTCTCTCTCTCTCTCTCTCTCTCTCTCTCTCTCTCTCTCTGTGTGTGTGTGTGTTTTTGTGTTAACCTATTAGGAAGTTTGGAAAGCAGCAAACACTAGTCTAGGTGAGATTTCTTCTAGGTTTTTTTTGTGGGGTTGGAAAGAGAGTATGTGAATGGGGTTGGAAAGAGAATTATGTGAAATACAATATAGTTGATGGGTTTCCATCAATTTTTCTTTGTTGGGTGGGAATGGAATAGGAACTTCAATAACAAAAAACCCAAACTGGGTCACTTTCTCACTCTAAATTACACCATGTTAGGTGGGTTCTTCTCTAGATTTTATTCAGTTCGGTTCTCTTCATTTTGAGTAATAAGCCGGAAAATTGGTAACAAATACCCCACTACGTTGGGTAAGTAGGCTAGAAAGCTGGGAGAACAAACATACTATCTCCCTCTCTCTCACTATTGGATTATTGGATTCCAAAGGACCAAGGGACATGAATTTTGTTTGGTGTTATGTCCAATTTTTTTCATTTATTGCAAGGATATGTTTACATGTTGACTTTGTATTGAATTTTGCAGATACCAGGCTGTGTTTTGGATAAGAGATCTTTAGCATGGAACAAGGGGAGGGCCTGGATTGATGGAGCTAAGAAGGAGGTTGTAGAAGCATATGCAAAGCAATCAGAAGACGATTTAACGGCCTTCTTGAGGTGCAGAAGAGAGGAGATTGTGGAGGGAGGTGTCCTGTTTATTTTAATGGCAGGTCGGCCAGGGCAGGTACAGCCAGAGAACCAGTTGGGTGACCCTGACTCAAGGGCCAAGCACCCCTTCACTAGCTCCATGGACCAAGCATGGCAGGACCTGTTGAATGAGGTATCTATTCCAAACTCAATGTAAAACCTCTACAACATCCCCAACCCAACTAACCTTAAAATAAACACAGATTTGTCTTTTTGCCTTTTCCCTTGTTTCTCTCTTGTGAATTGTCCCCATCCCACCTCTCATTCAGAAGCACACATCTCTCTCTCTTTGGTTTGTGAGGCAGATTTGTTTTTTATTTTTATTTTTTACATGAGGGTTCTCTTCACTATGTGAAGTTTCTTTCAGGGTTGTTAGTGTATTGCCATAGCTCATTTTCAAATCTCTTCAGTCCTTTGTCTTGAAAGGGCCACAAGCTTTTCTTGCCAACTCATTGGTGGCACCACTTCATCTAACAAGATGGGTGTGTGTACTTGGTCCCTTCTCCCATGAGTAATCAATTTTCAATCACTATTCTTCTCTTCTAGAATCCCAATTTGCTTTTTGACCTTGTGCTGCATTAACCTTGTTTATTAATGCTCAAAAGCCATCTTGAATATTTTGTCATACATGTGTTTCTTTTTTCTTTTTACTTTTTTTTTTTTTTTGCCAGGGATTGATTGATGAGGAGAGGAGGGATACTTTCAACATTCCTGCTTACATGAGAAGCCCAGATGAGGTTAGAAGGGCTTTTGATCAATGTGCTGGATTTGAGATCCAAACACTAGAGTACAGGAAAATTGTTGAGCATTCCAAGGAGAAACAGGAGGAGTGGATCAAGGATCCTATTTCCTACGGCAAAGCTAAAGCCAACCTGGTTAGAGCAACTCTCAAGCCCATGGTGGAGGCCCACCTGGGTCCCAACCTCTCAGAGGAGCTGTTTGAGAGATTCGAGAGAAGGGCCTCAGCTGACATTGACATGCTTCACAAGACCTGCTTTTATGGTGTCATTGTTGTGTGCGCAATCAGAAAGTGATATACCTGATCACCCTTTTGTCAGAAGAACCATAAAAAAAAAAAAAAAATGCTTCTCAATCTAGCTCTAGAGTTTTGTATACCCTCATTGATTATCATCTTAGTACTTACCCAAAACTCTCTTTTGGATTGAAACATGGCTTCCCATTCATGTAACAATTAAGACCAACAAAACAGATAATAAAATTCACAAGAAATTTCATTATCATTTTAATTCATCTTAGTTGGAGTGAACTACTTCATGTTTGACAATTATTTTTCCTCACCCAGAATCTAGAGCACATGGTTGTTTATGTAGACTATCATGGTTGGTTGTGAAATGGGATAAAAAGTTTATTGACCAGAGCGCTCTATAATTATTCTCACCTTCCCTATCATTCCTAGTCCTAGGACAGCATGGCACACTACGACATCCCATCAACACAATTCATATTGTGAAGTCAGATCGAATCATAGGAGAGAATGAAGGCGATTGAGCGCGACAAAGGATAGCTAGGAATGAAAGGCCCATTTTGCATGACCCATCAATTCGCCACACTGTGTGAATCAAAAGCATTGGATGTTTGTTTTAGTGAAAGGAATCAAAGTGTAGCCATCACCAACATGTTCAGATTCCTCATGAAATGAATGAATGAATGGGTAGATGAACTAGGGCAGTTGAATTTTCTGGACATTTGAAGTCCATCTCTAGTCAGCAAATTCCTGCAGTAAAGATAACCTTGGGTTGCAGGAAGATGTCCTTTGATGTACATACTATGGATAGAATGCATCTCTCTATTGCATTTTGGGTTATTTGTAGTTGTTATTGAAGAGGGCCCGCAATTCTGGAGATGGGAGAGAGACTAGCACCTCATTGGCTCACATGGCATAAAATCCGGAGTTTTATCAAGAAAATCATCCACTATGGGCTGGCATGATGTACTTGGAAGTGGGCCTTGGACTGAAGAGATTCCAATCCATGATTAGAGCACGGAGGCTTCAAAATCACACCAACCTACCTATCCAAGTTTTCACCTTAAATGAGTAGCTGATATCACATCACCCCAACTGATTGAACCCCAATTGGTTGAACATTCCAACCATTTTGTTATCTTATGTATCAACAATCATTAAAGCCACTAACCGCACTCCATTAAGTTTAAGTAGGGATGAAAATGGAGTGGGATAGAGTAGGGTCCATGTTGTACTCAGATTTGGCCTTTATGCATGACTAAATTTGAAGGCCGGATCCAAATTGAGACCCACATACTTGAATACATATTTATCAATAAGAAATTTTCCATTACCAGTGGATTGCTTGTGGACTTCAGCCCTATGGAGAACGTTTGATTAGTTTAACCCCTTCACGCTCACAAAACCTAATGCCCCCTTGCTTCCAAATGGTTTTATACTAAACCAACTCAATAATCATTTGACCTTTATGTACCATTAGATTGAATCTCAAAACAACGTATAGTTCAAACCACTAGACTTTATTAAGTCATGTCACAATAATTTGATGAGGTTAATCTTTTGCCTAACCCTTAACCTATGCAGTTTGCTCATAGGTGAAAATTATGCATTTCGCGGTGAGAATTCCACTTTAATGATATCTTTTGTGTACATGCATAATATGTTAGGCTTTTGAGTCTACTGTGTTAGAACCCCATGTACTCAGAGTCTCAGAGCAAGATGTAAAACAGGGAAACTGTCGTCGAATCCTTATTCAAGTATTCAGATAACCATCTCTTCCCTACCTCTAACAAGATGCATTGTTGTAATTGGGATAAGTTAAATCAAGTAGGAATATGTGTGTCTTTATTGGCCAGACTAGAGGTGATATATGTTGGAAACTCTAGCATAGTAATTGTCAAGGGGAATGTAGTGTCTAGATCCTCCAAGGCTTTGACTAAGAGAAATCCTGAGTTGATGGGGTTAAACTCTATAGTGTGGCGCATCTATTGAAAATCCAAGTTACTCAAAATAAAATCTCTCCCGATATATGGGTGTCTCCGAAATCTACTCCAAAACGAGTTAGTCCCACCGTAAAATTGGTTGTTTAATAAAAAGACCACAATAACTTTATTCTAAGGCATGTATGGATCCCTCCACTAAAACAAGCAGAATTGAATCCCTCATTATAGCTTGCTTGTTTAGGGACACGAGTAGGTTGTGTGTTGGTATGCAAGTATTTACCCTAGAAAAAAAAAGGGGGGGGGGGGGGGGAATATTTGTGTCACTTTAGGCCAGACTGGAGGTGATACAAGTTGGGAACTCTGGCATAGTATTTGCCAGGAGAATGTAATAGTGACTTGGGCCTTGGAGTGTTTAGGTACGCGGCAATGTGTTATGGGTGGTGAAGAAAGATGGGACCCTTTTCCGAGTGGACTCGGGGGATCCAGTCACACCTGTAAGGACCATATATGTGGCTATTAATTATGATACTTATGGGTGGTTTTGATATGACAGGACACTCAACAAATAGACTGTCCTTTCTTATGTACAACCCCAAAATTATACTGCAGCTGTGGATGTCAACAAACCCAGATGTCTTGAATGATATTGAATTGATTAGAATGGGCCTGAGTTCAACTTGACGATTTCATGAATCAAGCACAAACTAGCCATTGCTCAAAATGGCGTGCTTAATGGTTTAATTGATATAATACGAAGCATATTTATTGCATGTTAGACATGCATTAAGGATTGCAAATAAATTATTTCTTTTGCCATTCAGTATCTCTTACAGGGCATGTCTGATTGCATGGAATCAAATTCCTAACTTTGGTAAAATCGGTTCCAACAAAAGATTATTAGCCCTCTAATAATCAATCATTGAAGGCCTCTCCAGTATCCCAACTAAGGGGCTGGGACCCCATCGAACCCACGCCAGTGGGAGTAGCCCTCGGGTGAGGGAAGGAGGCCTCAGCTGAAGGATAGAGGCCTCGGCTGAGTTGAGTCAACTCTCGGGTGAGGGAAGGCAGCATGTTCAAAGGTCAATCCCTTAACGGCCTGCTGAGAAGTGATCCGTCTGACGACATTGTTCTCATCATTGAAGGCCTTTCAAGTAAGTGAAAACACTCCCTCAGACACTTGATAAGATTTGGAGACAGATATTAAGATCATTAGAGTTTTTCCGTAGGGGCAAGTGTTTTTGTGTAGAAGAGGAGGAAATAACATTGCAGATAAATTACCTAAACTAAAAACACCGTATCTGCATATTTAAAACAAGCACCGGTATATTACACCCTCATGATTTATATCCAGGAACTTTGAGTGAAGCTCTAGTCTAGCTGTAATCTAGTTGTAGATCTTCAATATCAGGTTGCAGGGAGGAAAGATCTAGTCTAGTTGTAGCAAGTTTTGGGAGCATCCCTGCCTATTAAATAGGGATTTTTTTTCATTTTATTTTCTTTCTTGTTTTTCTCATTTATCTTTCTTGTGTATTTAGACCATATATAAAATTTGTATAAACTTTTCTCTGTCTTTTATTTAATGGTAAACTCATTTCAAGAGAAACAAAAAGGATTATAAAAGAGGTGAGGGAAGGATTAATGGTGGAGAAGTAGATGGAAATGTGATTTTGTAGGAATTGAATGACTAAGGTGAAGGCTAGGTATTTATATCCCCTGTCCACTTTATGCATTTTTATTGAAATGAGAGATTATTTAATGGTCATTTTATGAGTTTTTACCTTTGCCACTTTAATTTTTACCGCTTTTAGAATAAATTTTTTAAAATTTCTAGTAATTCAATTCCATGCAAATTACAAATGGGTACTTAAAAGAATATGCCAATAACTAAGCCCAGTGGCGGCCCCTCCTCAACTTCTTCCTTTGTTTAGAAAACATGAAAATCTTTATGGTTATTTTTGTTTTTTACAATTTTATCCCTCTTCGTCTTCTTTCTCTTTCATAAAAGGAGATAATTTAGGATGTTTTGGGGTTATTTTCACCTTTTGCTTTCTTTCAAAAACAAAACCAGTTCGTCTCCAAATGTTAAGGAGAGATTTAAGAATAGTTGCAATCAATTAACTTGAGAAAATTATATTATATTAAGCTTAAAGTGTTTTTAGATTGGATTTTGACTGTCAGTTACGATTTTGACCGACAGTTATCCCTCGTTGCTAAAATGTTTCACTTTTTCTCCCCATAACTACCCACTCATATTCTTATTTCATCAAACAACCCACTACTCTCCTCTTTAGTTCTACTTTTTCCTCTGTTTTACGTCTCTTGCTCCGCCCATCTCTTTTTTCTCCCTTTCTCCCCAAGTTTTTTTTTTTTTTTTCACCTTAATGGATGGAATGAGGTAATCCACGTAACCTTTTTAATGTACAAATATTTAATTTATAGTACATGGATGTACCGTGATGAGCACGGGTGGTTGTGCTAGTAATTTCTTATCTCCTGACCCTTTTCTTTCCCAAAATGGAATTTTCAATGGTTTATCCTCTACAACAAAGCTTTACTTTTTAACTACTTGGATTCTGGCATTTTGGCTATCCTATTGGATTCAAATTGGAGTTGGTTCATGGTTCAAAATAACGGCCGTTACCGTTACATAACGGCCGTTATATAACGATAACGGTCGCGACCGCGACGATATTTTGCTCATAACGCTAACGTTAGCGTTATAGGGAAAATATCACCAAAATAATGCCCGTTATGGCCGTTATTTTCAAAATATCGGCCGTTACCGTTATAATGGCCGATTATTTAAAAATATCGACCAAAATCTCGGCTGGTAGTTTTTTTTTTTTTAGGTTGTGTTTTCATTCCTTTCTTCTCCAAACCTAGCTTAAGCCTTCCTCTCATTGTGTGTGACCTCTCCGAGCTCCAAAACTCAAGACTTTTTCAAGAATTTGGTGATTTCTCCGCCGGAAAGAAAAAGGAAGTCAAGAGATATTATTTGGCAAGATTTTTGTGACTTTTAAGTTTTTTTCAAGATTGGACCTCAAAATAGCTTAAAAATGCTTGAGGCATGTTAGATCTAGAGTTTTGGAGCACCATATTGTAGTTTTTAGCACTTTTGGTTTTTTTTTTTTTTAATTTATTTAAATCCATTTTTTTTGTTTGAAAGTCTATATAAAATACATCTATCTAAGTCTTTTATTGAGTTAAATACTTTTATTGTCCTAAAAATCAAGCCAAGGTAAGTTCCCATTGTCCAAACTCCACTACTTTAGGTTAGCAAGTTAATTTATTTTGATGTGGTAAATGTTACTTTAAACTTGAAACTTGAAGGCGAGTACACCTTGATGATTGAGTTATTGAGTTGAGTATTGCACATGCACTAACTCTATTAGTATTATTGCTAGATTATAGACTTTAAATGTTTAACATTATTAGTTTGTCTAAAATTATGGTTGCATTATGTAAAATTTATGACATTTCAGCTTATTTCAGTATATACAGCGATACAGCCATGATACAGAATGTTATAACTTGAAGGGACTGTTATTTTGCTTTAAAGTGTACACTAATGAAAATAAACATTGTTTTCTATCATTTTATAATATTCTGAAATTTTTGGATACTTTTTCTGATTTTTTTGGGGTCAAATAAAAATTCACTCAGCGATGGACCGCGACGACCGCGAACCGTGACGCGATAATCGCGACGCGATGACCGCGAACCGCAATTTTGAACCATGAGTTAGTCCCACCATAGTTACATTTAAAAATATGTTTTGCTCAATCTTATGGTGGCACCAATTTATTTGAGTAAGATTTAGGAAAAGTCCAATTAAGAAGAGGTCATTTATTTTAAGTAGCATGTATTTTATTGATTGTTCAGCTTTCTATAACATTTTTTTAAGGGGCTATCGATGGTGTAGTCTCAACCATCCATGCCCGCTATAGGCATTGCGACCCATCAAACGATCACATACAATCAATCAATTGACTTTCAATCATCTGTGTCTACCATAGGAATTATGGCCCATTAAATGATGACAAGTTAACAATCAAGATATATTCATTAAAATATAGCCCTTACTTTGATTACAATGAGATACGACTCTCAGTCATAAAATAAAAAGTAATTATTATTTTGAATGGTTATGATCATTATGGTGAGCTCTATTATTTTTTCATTTTAAATGTTCTTTAAGTCTGAAAAATTATTTTTTTAAGAATATTGAGATATTTTCACATTTAGTTTTTTTCTTTTAGATATTTGTAAAAAACAAACTCTGCAAAAAGTATATAAATTGATTTTTTAGTAATAAGTGATAAATAAATAAAATTAAAAACATTATTGGTCCCCTCTACCAAAAATAAAAAATAAAAAATATTGGCCACTATTAGTGGACTATTGCTTGCCCCATGTAAGCAGAGCTTGTGTACGTGTACGCCACTACTGACCGAGCCAAATAGACTAAGTGGATTAGGTTATGTAGGCTCATGGCTGATGCAGAGTAGGGGATATCATACCCATACAGATAAGGCTTAGCCTAGACCAGTAGACTCCCCGCTCAAGGAACACAATTTAGACTCGACCCCTCCTCTTCTGTCACACAAATAATCCAGATATGGTTGATCCTTTGGGAGCAGGGCTCGATTCATTTGTTTATCTGGTGGAAGGTAACAGTCAATTCACATGTTTTTCATGGCAGCCATAATTCTGGTTAAAGGACATTCCTCGTAATGATTGTCTAGGGTTATGTTATGTAGTCTTAGATTTCAGTCCTAGGCTCCATTTATCAAATTACAAAGATGTGAATAGAGAATCCCTAAACTCCCCACTAGAGATAATACCTCAGGAAACGAATCCTTATTTGCTCCAAACAGGGTTTAGGGGGTGCCACATGGGGTAGAGATGTCAACTCAATGACATCTCATCTCCATAAACTCCCATGTGGCACATCCTTTGAGTGGTCCAAAGAGGCTCTTCCTGTTTGATCCTTTTCCAATACCTTACTTCTTCTTGAATGGAATGTGACAATTTTGCTCCATTTAGGAGTGGAATGAGAGCCCCCTGTTTGATAATTTATTCACATGTCTTACATGTGTTGGATTTTAGGGTGAAACCAGCTCTCATTGGAGCAAAAATTTAGCTACATATTACTTGGGGGGGGGGGGGGGGGGGGGGGGGGGCTCTGTTTGATAATTTATTCATGTGTCTTACATGTGTTGGATTTTAGGGTGAAAATTTATTCATGTGTCTTACATGTGTTGGATTTTAGGGTGAAACCAGCTCTCCAAAAATTTAGCTACATATTACTTGGGGGTGGGGGGATTATAAAAGAGAAAGTGAATTTGTCGTTCTTATTCTTTATTGATGCCTTAAGGTTTGTTGGGTAAACGCCATAGAAGAGGAAACGGTCCGCAGAATCGATTTCTTACCACCCTAGGTGGGAAGTGCGGGTCCACGCCATTGTAGAATTGAAGCACAAACGGAGGGGAAAATCAGGACATTTCGTTGCTGCACCAAACATATACCGACACCTTGTCTCCTCCTCTTTCCACGGCAAACTTCTCTGTGCAAAGCCATAGATCTCCTGTTCAACAGCTTTGGTTTCCGATGAGGGTAGATGAGATTTTCGAAACCTCTCTAGTAAGAAAAGATAATGTAAAATCCAAAAATTCCTTGCATTTTCGCCGCTATACTAAATAAGAAGAAGAAAGCTCTAGATTTTAACCATTTTCCGTCGAAACGTCGCTTGCACAAGCACAACTTTAAAGTCTCTATAAGATGTGCTTTCTCCTCTTCCTCTCTTGGATCATAAGATTGAATATTAAAAAAAAATCTCTTCCCCAACTCCATTAAACCTTGTTTATTTGTTATTCTTTTCTTCATTTCATTTCATTTCAAATTTTTCTTAAAATCAGTAAATTTTTTTATTTTCTTTTTTATAAGACTCAAACCATGCATGTTAAAAGAGCCATAAACAATAGAGGAGGAGCATCTATTAATGAATGGCCACACTATGGAAGGGCCAAAGCAAGCTTCTTAGAGAAGCTTATGAAGTATTGGGGGCGATGGCCTCGGCCAGTCCCCCATAGGTCTGCCCCTGGATGTGGGTGTTTATTTCAAAGTGGGGTAGATGAACAAGAATGGGGTAGTTTTGTAAAAAAAAAAAAAGTAGGAACAACTCTCTTGTCATTTTATTTATTTTTTCATAAAATCATTGAATTAAGATTTAAAATTAATTTTTTCTCTCTCATAAAAATTTCTTTTTTTTTTTATATTGTTTTTACATGGAGTCCAATAGGGAGTTTCTTATCATACTTGGCATCTTATGAGTGAGGAGGGCCTTAGAGGACCCAGACAGACTGACCAATAATTCAGTGCACGCTCAAGCATGGAAAGCTGACTCATAGTAGGAACTCTCTATGAGCTATCACATCACATCGGGTCTGTTGCTCCGCCGTGGCATGACTGCAGGTTTCACAAGTGAATCAAAAGAAGGTCCCAGTAGGTGGCAATTGCAGTTTCCAATTTCCTATCTCTTCACCATGGCTCCTGCAGCCCTGGCTCCACGCCATGAAAAAAACATACTAGCTAGAATATGTATAAAAAGTTGTTATTATTTCCAGTTTCTTTATGCAATGCTTTTAAAAAGTTTGGATCTGATGTCGCAACCATTATATAGGGCCATGTAACACTTTTCTGAAACTCCATTGTACATCCTGCAAAGAGATAAGATCCCACCCCCTCCGACCATATATCAAGTTTCAACTGAATAGAAGTGGATCTCATCATTCAAATGAGCACCGCGACAAAAGCATGCTCCAACTATATATCAAATTTCAGCTGAAAAGAAATGGATCCCATCATTCGATTGAGCACCGTGACAGAACCATGATTAACACGACACTAGCGCCCAATTACATTTCCAAATGGTTTCGTACTTAATTTTAAGTCAATCATCCACTTCCATTGACTTCGATTGGATGACTAATCAATGATCATGTTGATGAAGCTAATCTATTCTACATGACTAAGACTAACCAATGAACTCTTTCCCAAAAGATAAAGCCTTCTGTCCCAACTTTCTACAACGTCCAGCATTCAGTGGACAATATAGAGGTCAATTTAATTATGATAGCTGGACTCAGAAAGGAAGAAAGCCCATCCATGCCTCTTCGCAGCTAGCCCCTACCATAATAATGGATGTTGTCTCATATCTCATGCCTATGGATGGACCCATAAAGAGTAGAAATAGGCTCATAGCAATAGGTCTCAAGAGCCCTGCCACAGGCAAAGGCACCAACTATTGGTTGGTTCAAAGTTCAAACACTCCATACCAGAAGAGGAGTCAGTGCTGCACATGTTACAGTAGATGGGGCCATTGAAATCATGGACTAGGATCAATCACCAGAATGTAGTCTATCAAACATGACCCTTCTTTAGTCGACCATAAAAACATCACAAATTCGAGTGAAGCCCAGGGCTATGGTTTATAGAATCGACTAGCCTCACCCAAATCTAAGTGAGTCAATGGGAAATGATGAGCACACAGTCACATGAGTCTACTCGAGCTCAATCAAATTTACCCAAGTTACTTGATTCAATGCCCTTAGCAGTTGCTCGGATGAGCCAATTTTTAGAACCACGTCCAAGCCTGTCTCTTTAGTGATACAGATAAAGTGGGATTATTTGAGCCATGTAATCAGGACTTAGGGTAAATAATTGGCCAGACTTGGGTTGTTCAGTTCGTTGTCATCGCCCCATTAAAACAAACATGGAGACCTAGTCCTTACTTAGGTTGGGCCTGGCCTACTTGCAACCTAACCCCTATCATGGAATAGATTGGACCTAATTAATCAAGTATTATTATACAAAACATTTAGAGCATGTTTGGTAACAAGCGAGGAATCCATAGATCTGATGATTTCTCACTACCACTGGAATAATAACTCCTTGATGGGGATTTGTGTAGTTGAGGATTTCACATTGATATTGGTGTGTATCGATGCATATAACTGAAAAAAATGGGGTTGGGTGTGCAAATCTACTTAAGTGGGCCTTTCAAATCTTATCGGGGGTGGTCGGATATGAAAATCCTAATAAATGAAGATTTTCATTCGTCCAAATCCTCTGGAATTTATAATTGCCAAACATGAATGCACCACAACTTCAAGAAAATCGACAATCTTTTCCCAAAATGGTTGCCAAACGTGACTGACCAGTCTTATTTACATGGGGGGATTTTCTCTAAGTGAGTTCCACACAGCTTTCAAACAGGATTTTTACCCTGACACCTATAATGTTGGGGACTAGATTGAAAATCCCACGAGGAGTTTTATTGGCACCACAATTCCTCTCCCCACCACTTTAGAAGACAAAAAAAAGTAAGTTTTTCCTAAACTACCCCTCTCCCCAGTCTCTGGTGGGGAGGAAGCCCCGGCCGGCTAGCCATTCTCTCTCCCCCCTCTCCCTCTATCTTCCTCTATCCCCTTCTATTTTCTTTCCCTCTTCTCCTTCTCTCCCTTCGTCTTCTTCCCTCTCCTTCCCTCCCCTACTCTCCCTCCCCCTCCCCGCCGGAGTCAAAGGGGCTCGCCGGTCTCCCTCCCTGCCGGAGACTTGGGGGGTGGGGGGTGGGGGGGCGAGATGAGGGAAGAGGGTGGAGTGTGGGAGAGGGAGGAAGGGAAGAGGAGGAGGGATAGTTTAGGAAAACATTTTTTTTTTTTTTTCTTTGCGGTGGGGAGAGAAAACTTTTGAGGTGCAAGCAGAATCCCCCAAATCCCGCACTGTCCTCTAAGGTGAAAATTTTGTTGTATGCATATGTTTATAAATAAGTGGGATGCCTGGGTGATATTTAGGTACCTGGAACCAAACCAAACCAAATTTCACTTGGACTTCAAAAGACTGACGGGTCACGGGAGCCAACTACAACCCAAATTAACACGCCTTATCCAAAATTTAACTTTTGGTTGGGTCAGGTACTCAATTAGGCCCGATCGAAAGAGTCACACCCATAGTCAGAATGATGAATCAAAACCCTCTCTGGACAGCTATTTAAACCAATCATCAGTCGGACCTGAATCTTTAATCCAAAATTTTCAAATTGAGCATCTCTGTCTTCTTAGATAATTTGAAAATGGACATATTATAAACAGCTATTGCCAAGGCAACCGGTCTTAATTAGTTAATTAGAGTGCTCCTTCCAACCTGGGACAAGAAAAGAGCTTGCCAGCTCTTAATGAGGGGGATCAAAGGACTTACATTTCTCGTAATCTATTAAGTTTCTATGGAACCCCAAGGGGTTGGCCGAGTGGTCGATCCGGACCACGGTTCCCCGCCTCTTCTGGAGCTAAAAGTCTTCGTTTTGACCCCGGTTCCCCATATTTAGGAACCGAAGGTTAGTCCACTTGTGCTAGGGTTTTACCTGGCTTCTCTTTGGGTCCGGAGGGACTAGTCTAGCTCAAAGGGTTGGGAACCCTTCGTTAGCAAATTTTTTTTTTTAAGTTTCTATGGTAGAAATCATTTGTTTCATTCACCATTTTATTTTAGTCATATGGTTTACTCATATCAATCTGACGAAACTCAAATTGAAGTTAAATTTGTGCTTGTGTTAGTATTAGAGAGAACATTTAAGGTGGGTCCCATCGCTCGATTTAGATGGCTGCCCATAGAGTATTCTTGGTGCTTACTTAGAGCAGAGTATGGTATCCGAGTGTGTTGGTTCCTTAGTCCTAATCATCCTCAGTGATGGTGTTCATTTGTGTTAAGGAGAAAATTTGTAATAGCAATTTTTTTTTTCTTTACCATGTAAAAGGTTTCACAGTGTGTTTGTTGTTACAAATCCAACAAGCTCAATCCAACTTGTTGTATCTACTTCATCCACATATATTCTCCTTGGAAGCTTGAATTGAATTATAAGGGTCTTGTACGAATTGCTTATGGCTTAAAAATTAGGTTAATTTCATGATCATAACCATCTTATGAGGGGTTTTTCTTATCCATTGATCTATCCATTGTGAATATTAGCCTCACAAGCCACAAAGTGAATTAGACTGCAATTATAGTCCAATTGATTGGACTTGATCATTTCTCTGGTTGTTATATATTATAGTATAACGTTTTCGATTTGATTTGATTACTGCCTTTTAATTTTGACTGTTCGGATCATCATCAATCTATTGTTATACATTATGGGGAAGGCTTTCAATTCAATTTTCAATGTTGCTTCTAAAATTTGGACTCCCCTCATACCCTAAATCAACTTATTATTTTATAATATAACGGAAGGATTTTAACTGCTCCCTCCTATATAATTTTGACTTTGAGTAAAGCCTACATAAAACTTTTAATATCTCACCTCTTTAACAATTTCTAATAATTTAAATACTTTCTTTATCTATTAAGATTAAGATTAAATTATTTTTCAGAATGTCACTTTTAGTCTATACATCCTTTCACTTGTGATATAATTTATTCCTCTACTTAGAAACAAAAATCAAATAGTGATAATATCTTAATTATCAAACGAGGACGAGAAGAAATAAAATAAGGAAAAAAATGCACATGCTAGATATTCAAATAGAAAGATTAAAATCTTAATAATTTCGAAACCTCCCAGTTATAAATCAAACAAATATGATCATTAATTGGAAAGAAATCCAACAGATATACTAGTAGGAAAAAACTAATTCCAACAAACTCTTAAAAACATTATCTCATTTCCCAGGGTTTTCACAACTGCCACATGAATTTGGATTTTTATCTATTTCAAAAACAATCAAAGTATTTCAAAATCCTGTAAAAACCCCAAATCAGATATAAATCAAACCTCATGTCCACATAAAATTTGCAAAAGGGTAATAGAAGAAAAAGGAAAACCCTGAGAAACTCCGGTTTTTTCAGATATGACAATTATCTTTTTTGTTTTTAGTTTTGATTTCAGTATCTCAATAATTCTGCATTGATTTTTCAGAATTTATTTTTTAACACAGTACTTCAAAAATCATTGAACAAGTATTAATGAATCTAAGGGAAAAGGAAAAATGAATTTTATATAGTGTCTCATTTTATAAATATTTCATAATTAATATAATGTATGTAGCATTATGGTAAGATTGTTACAACTTATCAAATTAAATCATGCACCATGGTTTGAAATTTTTAATGGACCAGATTCAAGTTATTTATTAAATGGATTCTAAGTTCTTTTACTAGACAATAAGTCTATATGGACAAACTGCATAGCCCGATTTGTGGACCGATCCCATGTGGAAGTCTACGTGGCGCTGAGGTGGACGCAAATGAAAGAAATTAAATTTTTCAAAGCCCACCAGAATGAAAAGAAGAGGGAAGAAATCATGCCCCAAGACAGAAATGCCCTCTTCTCCCTCCCAAATGCTCTGGTTATTCTCCCTCAACGGGCGCCCCTGGCCTCCCTGGGTCTCATCTCTCTCGCTCAGCGAAATCCCTCATCTCCCTCGCTCAGCGAAATCCCGCATCTCTCTCTCTCTCTCTCTCTCTCTCTCTCTCGTCTTGCCTACAGTGTTTCTTTGTGTTGCTGTTATGGGGATATGGCGGTATAGGTTCCGACCTTTCCACCCGCCCCACATGGACACACGTCTCTCTTATGCCGAGTCAGTCTACCCGGATGAACTAGATGAGGAATTCGATACATTCCCTACGACTAGTAGTGGAGAG
This sequence comes from Cinnamomum chago, assembly GCA_038049695.1. Taxonomy (NCBI): domain Eukaryota; kingdom Viridiplantae; phylum Streptophyta; class Magnoliopsida; order Laurales; family Lauraceae; genus Cinnamomum; species Cinnamomum chago. Next base: position 124,924,432 of record CP142451.1, read on the forward strand.
ATTGTGCGAATGAGGTATGATCGGCTGAGGAGCGTTGCAGGGAGGATACAGACAGCGGTTGGAGACTTGGCGACCCAGGGGGAAAGAGTGCAGGCGCTGCTGAGCTGGCGGGACCCACGAATGACGTTCTTGTTTATGGTGTTTTGCTCGATAGTAGCGATTGGATTTTATACTCTGCCATTTCGGGTGGTAGTGGGCTTGTGGGGTGTCTATGCACTGAGGCCACCTAGGTTCAGGAGCAGGCCTTCTCCTGCTCTAAGCTTGTTTAGGAGGTTGCCTACCAAGGCAGATAATCTGTCTGCTGTAGAAATATGTTATTATGCAATGGCTCTGTAATACCTGTAATCGATCAACAGAGCTTGTTTTTTTATTTGAAAAATGCATGTATTCTTGGGATGTTTTAGGATCCAAATTGTTGTAGGTGTCTCTTTCTCATTGTATTGAGTTCACTATCAGTGTTGAGTGATCCTCAAATATCCAAAACTTGATAAATAAATACCAACTAATGAAGAACTATATTTTCTGCGTTCATTTTATGACATAGATACATATATCTTGTCTGCCCTGAAAGAATTTGACAGCCGATCACCATTTAAGATGACTTATCATTTCCCCAACCTGAATCAACAAAAAAACAAAATAAAAATTAAAACCTGAATCCACATGTTATATAAAGTTCCATGACAGTTTTACACATAATACCGCTTATCTTTGTTCTTAAGATGCAAAACATTATCAACCACAAAATTCAAAGTAACATCTGTACAGGAGAAATTTTTTTTTCGAGTACCCCGATTGGCGGTTTCCTTTTTTTTTTTTTTTGCAAACAGTAATTGGTGATTTCATTTTCTTTTCAATCAGAAATTAACACTTAATTACAACTCATCGGGAGCAAGCACAAAACTATGTCCTCAATTCCACCTGATGGTGTCTTTGAGGATCATTCAACACTGATAGTGAACTCAGTACAATGAGAAAGAGACACCTACAACAATTTGAATCCTAAAACATCCCAAGAATACATGCAATTTTCATATCCAAAAACAAGCTTTGTCGATCGATTACAGGTATTACAGAGCCATTGCATAATAACATGTTTCTACAGCAGACAGACTATCTGCCTTGGTAGGCAAACTCCTAAACAAGCTTAGAACAGGAGAAGGCAGCCTGCTCCTGAACCTGGGTGGCCTCAGTGGATACACACCCCACAAGCCCACTACCACCCGAAATGGCAAGAGTGTAAAATCCAATCGCTGCTACCGAGCAAAACACCATAAACAAGAATGTCATCCGTGGGTCCCGCCAGCTCAGCAGCGCCTGCACTCTTTCCCCCTAGGTCGCCAAGTCTCCAACCGTTGTCTGTATCCTCCCTGCAACGCTTCTCAGCCAATCATACCTCATTCGCACAATCTCTCCACTGCGAGTCGTAGGGAATGTATCGAATTCCTCATCTAGTTCATCCGGGTAGACTGACTCGGCATAAGAGAGACGTGTGTCCATGTGGGGCGGGTGGAAAGGTCGGAACCTATACCGCCATATCCCCATAACAGCAACACAAAGAAACACTGTAGGCAGGACGATTTAGAGAGAGAGAGAGAGAGAGCTGATGCGAGAGAGATGCGGGATTTCGCTGAGCGAGAGAGATGAGACCCAGGGAGGCCAGGGGCGCCCGTTGAGGGAGAATAACCAGAGCATTTGGGAGGGAGAAGAGGGCATTTCTGTCTTGGGGCATGATTTCTTCCCTCTTCTTTTCATTCCGGCGGGCTTTGAAAATTTTTCTTTCATTTGCGTCCACCTCAGCGCCACGTAGACTTCCACATGGGATCGGTCCACAAATCGGGCTATGCAATCTGTCCATATAGACTTATTGTTTACTAGATGGGTTACATTCAAGAGTAATGCTACATGGACAAACTTTTTGGCCAGAATTTTGGCCAAACCCCATGGTTTGCATTGAATATCATAGTGATATTCAATGCAAACCATGGGGGTTGGCCAAAATTCTGGCCAAAAAGTTTGTCCAAGTAGACTTTTTGTACATTCAACTTGCAACATATCATAAGTCATCCTTACCCAATTCGCTCGCACATATAACCTCATTTTTTTAATTATTTTTTGCCTCTTAAATTGTTATTCAATGCAGTCCATCCTTTATGAACTAGTCATTAGGAGCCAATGCAAAAATAATACTAAAAAATAATCCCTTATGGCTGGTGCTTAAACTAAGCAAGGGTCAAGAGGTCTTCTCATTGGTAGTGTATGATTATGTAAGTTTTGGATAGTATCTTTTGTATGTGTGAGGGTACAATACTCTTGTACATTTTCTACCTCCCTCATTGTAATCTCTTTATTTAATGAATGTTTTTGTTACTCATATATATATATATATATATATATATATATATATATATAAAACCTCAAAACATACATATTATTGTGAGAAACCTAACAAAGCATAGAAACATGTCCATTATGATTGCATTATGGGTGGTATACATGGTTCTAGGAGATCAAATTGAACCCAACCAGTTTAACTATAGGTTCAAGTGGCCTAACTATTAATAATGTGGCTCAAGTTAAAGTGGACTCTCTGGTTCAAATCATACTATATTATATCACAGTAGAAGGTTTTCAACTTTATTTTTCTCATTTTTCTTACTCTAAATATAAGTTTTTTTAGAGTGATTGTGTTATTTCTTACATCACCTTAAGTCTTTTTTTTCCTAAGTTGGTGATTTAAAAAAAAATTAATATAGAGGATTTGACACTTCAATGCCCCTTAAACACTCAATCCCTAATTTCATGACTAAAATTTTGTAAATGTTACCAAAGTCATTTGACTTTGATAAGAACTTTTTTTTTTTAACCTTTTTGCCTTTGATCCCATAATATCATGGGAGTTTAAAAACCTATGATATTATGGGATCCAAATGTTAAAAGTTGAAAAGCTACCTATATCTCATGATATCATGGGATCGAGGACAAAAAAGTTATAAAAAAAAAGTGTACTAGCGTCAAACGACTTTAGTAACATATAAAAGCTTTTAATTATGAAATTGAAGATTGAGTGTTTAAGGAACATTGAAATATCAAATCTTCATTAATATATGCTACTACAAATAAAGTGGGTGGACAGGCACAGGATATATATAACGTGAAAGTTATAACATGTACTAGGAGCTAGGAGACTCAAGCCACGGAAGGAGTAAAAGTACACATTGCAAGTAACATACATGCCATCAACTCAACCAAAATGAAAAAAAAATATATATAAGAGCGAATCTAACATCAAATATGACAAGTTATCTTTACACACTCAATCTTTATAGTCAACCCTTACATTCTTCCAAAGAATAATCTTGTACTCTTTTCTTATGATTCTCTCATATTGCATGACATCTGCTTTTGATTAACACCATTCAAACCCAACCAACCTCTCAATGTATCCAAATTCAAAGCCTTGTTTACCTAAACACCCAATTCCTAATAATTCTGTACAAAAGACCGACTTCACAGTAAAAAAAAAAATCAATCACTTTTCTCCTCTCGTTTTCATTTATTTTCTTGGTCTTCAGTCTTTGAAAAGTGTAGGTTTACTGAAACCCAATATGGGAATTGAATGGTACATGTTGATTGTAGAATGTATGGTTGAGTGAGTAGTATTGAGGAGTATCCAACTGATTTGTCATGGTGGTGAAGGTGCATGAATCATTGAACTTCTTTGATGTGATTAAATTAGCAGCATATGACGACTCTTGCTCAGGCAAGTCCAAAGGTAGGTAGCAGTTGCTATTCAGGCTGTCATTGGTGACTACAGGACCGAGTTCCGAGCGGGACGACTCAGACCCATTGTCCGAGAGAAACCGAGTCAGTAATGGGTAGTCAATAAGGGGAAGTGGGTCAGAGAAAGATTGGAAAAGGGGGGTCTGGTTGGTGATGTTTGGCAAGGATGCTGCAGAGGCATTTTTGATCAATGGGTCATGTTTCTGTTCATCCAATGTCACCATGGTTGGGGCAGAGTGGTTCTTCATGTAGATTCGGCAGAGGACCCAATCATCTAACTGCAGAACAGAAAAAAGTAAATTCATCAGAAGCAGAATAAAAACTAACATGAGATTCTTTATCAAGATTTCACATTCCAAGTTCCAACATTCAACGTCGTCCAATCAATGATTATTGTGAATTCGCATGCACCTGAAAGAGTTACGATTTAACACGCAGTCAGGTGGTGGGTCCCACTATTCTGGATTACTGAAAAGTGGCCCCCACATGTTCAAACCCTTACCCACGTGCATCAGATAAAGAGTACCAGAGTGTCATTTGAAAGTCAAAAGTCGGTTACTTAAATCTTAAGTTATCTGTGGTATCTATTCTTCTCCATGAAAATGATATGAATCACATGCTCACCCTCATTGGTCTATCATTTGACCTGCGCCTGCTGCTACTTATGATACTGTTGCTGTTGATAGCTGCTGCTAGGCGGTATTCATGCATGATCCAATTGGTTTTTAGGCCCTTGGGAGGTCTACCCTTGTAGAACACAAGAGCCTTCTTCACTCCTATGTTCTTCTTCCCCTCACTCTCTACTATCCGCTTGTCCGTCCCCGTCGCCTTCCAATACCCTAATCCAGCTGCTCTATTCGGTCGATCTCCGTTGGGGTACTTTCGATCTCTGGGGCTGAAAAAGTACCACTCCTTCTCCCCGAAAGCCGCTTTAGCTAGAAGTAAACAACACCACCATCAAGCAATTATTTATATCATTGTCATCTTAACATTATTCTATCAATCCGAAGTCTGGCTTAGTATGCTATACTCGGGAAAAAAAAAGAAGCTATAAGACTATAATTTGAGGCAATTATAGAGATTTCTAATTACCTGGAAGGTCCCATGGGTTGAACTTGTAGATATCAACTTCCGCGATGATCGAAACGGGACATGGGGTGGAGGCAGCTTTGTTTCTAAGGTAGTGAAGAATAAGCTCTTCATCTGTTGGGTGGAATCTGAAGCCAGGTGGAAGAGATGGCTCCGGATTCGACATGGCTCTTTATTTGTGTGTGTGTGTGTGTGTGTGTGAGAGAGAGAGAGAGAGAGAGAGAGAGAGAGAGAGAGAGAGAGAGAGAGAGAGAGAGAGAGAGAGAGAGAGAGAGAGAGAGATGAATGAATGGTTTGGATGATTATAAAAGAAAAATGAAGTATGAATGGATGGTTAGTAATAGAATAGATGGGTTGATGGCTGGTTAGAGATATAAGAATATATAGATGTAGAGAGAGAGATATATAAGAATAGATAGATGGAGAGAGAGAGAGAGAGAGAGAGAGAGAGAGAGAGAGAGAGTCTGAAATTTCATGGGTTGGAAGGGTGGAACCCCTTTTATGGGTGGAGGGTTTTGTCGTGTAGTTCGTGAGAGGATTAGAGGGAGATGAGATGGATGAAGGAATAAATGAGTAGTGGGCCAGGGCTCGTTTCTCGTGAGTGTTGTTTTTTGCCTACTTAGGGCAAGGAGAGTATGATTGAAGGATGAGGATTGAACGAGCACGCCATCATTTTTAATCTTCTCATGACATGTGTCCGTCTTTACATCGTGGCCGTCCACATCGCATGCTCTGTGATGCACTACTCTCTTTCTCGTCTCTTCTTTTTCCCCTACAGAGACTGTGAAAAAGAATAATATAACCTTCTTTTCTTCATGGCCAGCCCATAATCTTTGAAAACTTTATCCCTTATCAAGACCCAAATGCATGCATGCTATGGAATGGACTAAGACTTGAATAATTTCCCTTTTGTGAGTCCAAGCATGTGCGTTTAACAGATCAAAAAGGTCCAATGATGCCCTACCATCATCGCCATTCAGTTACAGGACTTGATGCCATTGGATGGAATTGTTTATCTCTGGATATTGTTTCCTTGACTAAGTTGTAAGAAAATACAGTTTCACACCCACATAGGATAAAACATTAAAATGATGATACAACAGTGGTGAGAATAAACTGTAGGGTCCCAAAGCCATAAGAAGAAAATTGGGTTAGGGTCTTGGCCAAAACCAATACGTCTTGTGCAAATTGTTTGTCATGGTTAAAATATCTTGTTATTGGCCCAAAAATTAAGTAAAAAAAAAAAACTCAAATTTCATTTATATTTTACACAATGGAGTCCACCCGCAATTGGTCTAAACCCTTCACACACCTCTCACACCTTGTACAAGTTAATCAGTACTCACTCTAATTTTACACTAAAACGACCACTATTTACTAAAAGAAAAAATCACATTTTTCTTATCAAATGGTCATTTTTACTATAGAATCAGGATCGACTCCTTGTAGGATACAATCTAGGACGGGAGGGCATTTGTTTTGAGAGGCTTCAGTTTTGAATAGATGGGCCTCCTGTAGAGTACTACTCTTTCAATTAAGAATTTCACTTTAGTCAAAGCCTTAGGAGGATCCAGAGTCCGACTCCATGTATGCATGAATTTTTATATCATTCGATGGAATCATTTCGTTGTGGTTTGATTTTGGTCTCAGAGTTCAAAATCTTTAGTACTTTCTCATCATTAAAAGTACAAAGAAGAACAAAATAATGACAATCATGACTACGATGATGATGATGATAGAGTGGGGTATATATAGCAGTTCCCTTTTTTATAGTCTATCATTAAGGATAATCAGGAATATTACCTGTATGGATCGAATCTCTTACCGAACTAGATTCCTCTCTAAACTTCATTTCAAGCCTCAAACCAAACCAGTCCAAAGGGAATGCGACTGCTGCTTCTAAAACCTCATCTTATTACATCTACGTGGCCTGACTTATGCTACTAAAATATCAATACTAGAATAGCTCAACTTCTGCATTGTTAGGACCGCAGCCAGGTGACAAGTCGATCAGTACTCTCCCTGCCACATCACCCAAACATAGGTGATAGGGACTCGTAATGGGGTCTAATCAAGATGGCCGCCACCCTTAATTTCTAGCTAAATGATTGTGGGCAAGAAGGATATTTTTGGGTGGACTAGTCTTTAAGTAAAGTGCATGACACTTGCTTTAACGCTCACGTGACGGATGTTTTCGTTGTCATTATCCTCAAAGCGGTGTTTGACATTACTGGGTTTAGCTACATGAATTTTATTTTTCCATTCATATCCGTTGTGGTCCAAATTCCAAGATATATTGCACTTCTTCAGATTTTTTTTCTTACCACTCTCATAATTTATCACTTATTGATGCTATCCTTAATACTTGTAAATGTGCTCATTCCCGATTCTTTTCTAGTTTTACTATACATCCTATTCATGCGACAGATGTGAAGGTGTATAATATTCATGCAAAACTCTTCCCCTCTCAGCGAGAGTGTGGTGAAAACTCAGCTTCTCAAGAGAGTCATCAGGTTGAGCTCCCCATGCAAATCTTACTAAATACTTAGTTCAGTGTCGACAGTCATATCCATTGCACTTAGTTCAGCATCTGTCAGACCCATTAGACTTACTGACTCAGTGATCCACCGAGCTATCTTTCAGTGACTCGGAAGAATGAAAAAGAGTCATCTAGGATCTGACCTGATAAGCTTTACCCCAAATAGACCTATCATATTCATGACCCGTCATTATTGGCATAAAGGTATGCACCCCGAAGGACAATGCTAGAACAAGATAAAATTGGCGAGTGAGAGAACAAAGGCCAGATGCTTCCCAAAATAAACTAAAATACATAGCGTTTTAGTTTCAAGACATTGGAGATTTATGGGCCATTCCCCTACAGCAGAAAGGCCATTGTAGGAATGGTCTGGATTACTGAATCGTCCAATTGCACGTGTGATGAGGCTTATAGAACTGAATAATTCCTCTTAGCTGGATGTGGGTACAAAACATAGCAACCCATGATGATTATCCATGATTCCTTTTGGCATCCATGGATATAACTTTGACAAAATCCTTTTAGTTGCTTGGAATTGAATAAGGTAGGAAAGGAAAAGTTAGAGCCACATGTCTAACGAATGAGTTGAGAATTTGTGGGGTTCTTCCTTCTCACTCAGTCAAACTTAGGTGATCAACTTTGAAAAGGGTTTGTTAGTGCAGAGCACTTTCCCAAAAAAGGTTAAAAAGAAAAAAAAAATGAAAATGATTTGCAAAGAAGAATGATTTTCTCTTGTGATTGTTTAAACAAGTAGTAAAGGTGGAGTTAAAACAAGGCATGTGATGTGGTGTTTTTTACTTCACCATGTTTGAGTGAAAAAAATGGAGTAGAGAATTAAACTTAGGATGTGGCACCACTTATCTTTTACTCCACAAGTCTCTCTTTTTACCACAAAAAATCTTGTAGTGTGGTATTATAAACTTTATGACAAAAAATGCTTTTTTGTGTCTATATTCCCTCTCTCACCTATATTTTACCTCATACTATCCAAACAAGAATTTTACCACACCTCTACTTTTTAATTTAACATACCTTTCTTTTACCTTTTCCATGTTTTGGTATCTAATTCCTAGGACTTCATAGAAATCCAGATAGAATAAATGAAGCTCAAAGAGGTAAAGGGCAAAAGGAGAGGTAGCCAGGACATCTGTCGAAACTCACATTTAGGGTAAGTTCTTTTAGTGGAATTTCTGAGTAGAAACTAGTGTTTTAGGGTTTTCTGAACATGATGTAATAATAGCGTGTCTCTTGGCATTTGCAAACCTTCAAGACATTTTGAAAGGAAACCATTGCTTAGAATCCAAAGGAATTTAGGGCCCATTTGTTTGCATGGTACAAAATTCCTAATAATTTATGGGGAAATGGGGGTCGCAACAAAGCATATTATCAAAACAGTGAGAGATGAAGAATATAAGGTGGAGATGTGAATGGCACCCTCAACTATCATTCACGCAAGTAAACATTTTTCAAAGGTTCCATTTTTTTTCACCCTTTAGATGCTTATTTTTTTCTGCGATCTTTGCATAATGCAGATTTGGACCAATTAATAGAGACAGTAAAAAATTAAGTTCTTAATTTCATTTCCACAGAAAATAAATGTAGAGGAAAACAGTAGCACAGAAATTTACTACAGAAAACAGGTAAGCCAACCCCAATACGTCACCACTTTGAAGGAAATAATATTGAATAAGTCATTTCAACTCATGTGCCCATGTGAGGTACCCATGACTCAGGCTTGTTTAATTTGCTTATTGCCCTCAGAGAAATCCTAAACTGGAGCACATTAAGTCTTCTCTCAGAGTGCACACCAACAGTTTTCATGCTGCTACTTTGAATTTGTTTGCTGTCTGCATATGGCTGAGTTTATTTGGGAGGCTTGACTTTGAATTCACAGAAGATTGCAGCCTAACCTACCAGAAATTGGAAATCTATAATCAGCTCTCCTGATATCTTACTCATTGCTACAACAGTAAAACATCATTTATTAAGTTCTTTATGGAATGGTTTGCTTGAAATATGTTTACCATGCAGTGCCCACAAAAACTATCCTTCTCTAAATTAACTCATGTCTGATTTTTATAACAGTTGATATGATAATAGAAAAACAAAAACAGTACATAGTACATACAGAGTGGGTTATGGGGTGACTGTATCTAAAGTCTAAAGTCTAACCAAGGATAATATCCATCTGCAAGCAAGTCCAAAAGACAACATCAAACAGTCACTATCCTCGTGTGCAAGTGCCCCGAATTCGATGGCACATTATATTATTCACTTTTGATCAATGGTTTTTCATAATCTCACTTGGAATGAATTTATTAGGTATATGCCTGACATCTGCTTACCAAACCTAACAGGTACAAAGCTAAAAATATGTTAGGAGTGTTGGTTTATTGTACTGCTTTCCCTTCATAGCTGTTTGTAAATTCAGCATGTACGTATAATGTATATCTTGATTACACCAGACTACCTGCACCTGATGTTGAAGGCCAAACAAGACATGAATCAAGAGAAAACAAAAAAATTGATCTAGTTAGTGGGGCAGCATCAATGAACCAAGTACCCAGGTTTTTTGGACTTTTTGAGGGGCAATAAATGGAAGAAGGGTGTATTTTTAAGATATTCTGCTGAGCAGAGCATGACTCAGGAACAGCTCAGACACTACATCTGAAATTTAAAACCTACAAGCTACGAAAAAATGAGGCCTCACCGCAAGAAACATCTGAAAGAGCATTTAGGTTCCAACAACTAACATGGTGGAACACGTTCCACAGAGACAGGTGGATGCAAGTTTGCCCAAAAATGCATTGCATTGTCAAACAATCTTAACCGGTCATTTTTACACATTCACTCTTTGTTCATCATCCATTTGAATTATGATAATAATTTGTAATCTTGTATTGTTAGTAGGGATGTAAATGGGTACTTGATTCTCCGATTACTCGGAGATTCCGACCCGTTAAAAACCGGGTCTGGGTCCTTATTTAGGCCCCGATAAGTAAATGGGTCCGGGTCCGGATCCACCTTGGTTCGGACCCGAGACCCAATATATTACCTCAATTTTCGAAAATCTCTCCTAAAAATCATATTTTTTAAATATCATTCTCTACTTAAACCCGGACCCGGATCTAGACCCGTCCCATATATGGTTCTGGTTCCGGTTCCGGTTCTGGAGCCAACAAAACGGTTCCGAAATGGTTCCGGGTACGGATCCGGTTTCATCTTCTCCTTAACGGTTCCGGTTCGTGGACCCGGACCGAAACTGACCCACTTACAACCCTAATTGTTAGGAGGATGTTTTTGCAAACTTTCATTGATAAGATTTGAGTTAGTTGATCAACCATGAAGCATTTTTGATAGTCTAGAACAACAATTGCATGCACTGCTATCAGGTCCTAAGAGATGGCTAGTTTACTATGCCAGTTGATTTCCTCAAGAAATTCTAATGTGGAAATCACTCAGCAGCAGTTACCCAAACATTTAACCCTCGGCAAAACTTAATTTAATGCTACACCAGCTCATAACCTCTTCCTATACCACCCTTCATGTGCATGGATTCAACAAGAATACATGGATACACTGCAGTAAAGGCAAACAGGGATTCTATCATATTGATCCACAAAGATCTCCAAAAGTTCTGGTGTGATGACTCTGCAGTGCTCACTACAAATAAATTAGTCTGGGACAATGGCACTAAAATTAAAATTGATTAGGTAATTGACTTTAAACTAAAACCTTGTCAAAGTTCAGTTGTTGCATACCCCACATGCTCAGAGGTTCACCTTCAGCAGTTTCAGGTAATAGATACGACCATCATGATCTTTGTTACTTTCCTGGACTGCAACCCTCAATAACTCCTGCTTTCAAGAAAACACAAAAAATGAAAGGGATGGAACAGTTAACCACAAATAAGGGTGGGAGAAAACCCAATAACCAGAAATCAAAAAATGAATCCTCACCTTGACAGCCCTCTTCGAGTAGAACTTCCCCAAGTTATGTATAATTGTGCGCATATCATCGACCTGGAAGGCATACCTCGTTCAATGACAAACAGAAAACCAAAGTACAGCACAATGAAAGTAAACAAGATTAGATGTTTCTTACCTTGATGTAGCCAACCCATTCACGATCATAAAAACGAAATGCCTGTAAGCAAAAGTGAACTCACAAATAAGAATACCTTAGATAGCAGAACTCAAATGCTCAAACAAATCGATGTAAATTAATGAGGATGGAAGATTCAACCTCCAGCAGCTCCTTGTCTGTGACCGGTTGCTTGGATGATTCTTCCTTAACAACAGCCTCTTGTTTTTCATCAACATGGCCTTGCTTCTCTTCAGCTCTTTCCTTAAATAGATGGAACAAAAAGCAGTCATCAATAAGCTATCCTTAATGCCGACATATTCCGATTCTCAAGCTCTGAAATAATTCTAGCATATGATCCATGCTTCCATGGAACAGGTGTATAATATTGCTCCTAAATCCTAGAATTAAGCTAATAAGTTTGGGGTACTAATTTCAAGCCCTAAAAAAAAAAAAAAATCAGGAGGGGGGGAAGGGGTGGAGCACCAATGCACTTTTTGGAGCAGTACCCAAAAAGAAGTGTGACTAAAGGGTATTTTCTAGCATCTCACTAAAAGGATAGTACAAAAATTCAACTTAAGAATTTGAGAAAGATTTCATCACTCGCTTGTTTGTTTGTATAAGGGGTGAAATGAAATACAATTAAGGGTCAAATCAAAAGTAAGAAAGAAGAGGGAGTTGAGAGAAAAGGCGCTAAAGGGCAGCCCAGTGCACAAGGCTCCCGCCACCACGGGGTCTGGGGAAGGTGCAGCCTTACCGCCGCAAGCGGAGAGTAAAAGCACTAAAAGACAAAAAATTACTCCTCCCCCTTTTGTCATTTAGTGCCCTTTTAAGAGTGTACCTTTTTTTTAATCATTTAGTGCCTTTATTAAGGGTAGCTTTTTGTCATTTTGTGCCTTTACTTTCAACCCCTCCCTCTTTTTCTCTTGATTTGACCACTTAATTTTATTTCATTTCACACCCCATGCAAACAAACAGGGCCTGACTTCCACTGAAAATTAACAGTCAAACTCTACTAACATGGAGTTATAAAGAAAAATGCGGACCTGACTTGAAGCCTTTGCAGTGGCAGAATCCGGCAACTCATCACCCATCTTTTCATCTTCAGATTGTTCTTCCCTTTGATTGCCATCACTACCTGCTTCATTCCCATCTTCATCCTCTTCAACAGGCTCTTCTTCCTCAGAGCCATCCTCTTCAGACTCCTCCATTTCCTCTTTTAGCTCTTGTGGCTCATCGTCTTCACCTAGCTCACATTTGACATTTTCTGCTTTAACAACCACCTCTTTCGACTTTGAATCATTGGAGTCTGATGTTTTGGCCTCTGCTGAATCATCCCCCGCCTTCGGTGTACTAGAAAGTTTCGAGCGCTTCTCTGAAGTACCCTCTTTTTCTTCATCCTTTTCAGGATTTTCTTCCCGCTCACGTTTTTTCTGAGTTCTTTTTTTCAAAAAACTTTGCTCGAGTTTCTTCATTGCCATGGAAACAAAACAAGGCCATGGAGAGAATCAAGAACCAATATAATGATAATGAAGAGATTTTAAATTCTGCTTATATAATGAGCTCTTTAAAACACATTTTGACGTCCTTAAACAAAACTGACCTCAAGAAATGAAAGAATGCGGCATCCCATTTTGAACTGAAGCATTTCATATAATACCTCTGCAAACAATGAAAGCTGCAGCAGTAGCAATGTCTGTAACTCAGTAATATGATATGCTAGAAGATTTAAACAAACGAAAACAGCAAAATAAAACCATTTTCCACCTCCAATGATCTTCAATATCAATTCATTATGCAGGGAAACAATTGCTTACTAAACAAAATTGGTAAAAACACAGAATGGCTCAAAAAAGTAAATGAATAAATAAAAGCATTTGCCCAGAATCTGTATTCCCTAGATTTAATTTTTAAGATCTTTGAATTTTAAAAAAGAAAAACAAATCACAGGAACTAACACCTTCCACCGTAATGTATAGTTGGTTGAGCATCCCACTTATCAAGAAAGAGGACCTTAGAGCCTTCAAAGATAGATTCAATGCACTTGACATCTTCATGCAATTTGGCAAAATAAATAAATAAACCAACTATATCATTTGTTAATTAAATAATGATGTCAAAATGATCTCACCCAAGCCACACACTCAAAGGGCTGGACAAGGTTCAAGTGCAGGAGTTAATAAGAGAGGAAGTGGGCAATTAAGGACACAAGGAGGGATCCTGGGATCCCGAGGCATGCACATGTGGAGGTAGATGTAGGAAGTAGACTTAGGGAGTACAGGTTTCAATCTGCCTAACCAATAATGTAAACCTACATGAGAGAGAGAGAGAGAGAGAGAGAGAGAGAGAGAGAGAGGGAGAGGGAGAGGGAGAGGGAGAAATCTTCTCCTGCAATGGTGAGCTAAAACGAGTTATATGCGATGGAGAATCTCGTCCTTCCAAGATCTTAGGCGGCTAAGATTTAAACATCTTTAAGAAAGCCCCAAAACATCGATCTTTCTCCTCAACCCAATCGTCTCTCTCTCCCCCAGCCCCTCAACCCCGCTCCATCATGTCTTGCTTTTCCTACATCTCTCCATCTGAGTTGAGAAATAAGGTTCCCTCAGAGTATCAAATGGAGAGACGGAATATTCCCTCTGTCCATCTCGCAACTCAAGCCTCTGTTTCTCTTAAACTCGGGCCAAATAAAAGAATAGAGAGAGATCAATAGGAGATTGATGGGTGCTTTGCCTGGGTGAGAGAGAGAGATCAGGATTGTTGAAGAATTGACAAAGGATAGTGCAAACTAGACCAGGATCCAATCTGTGGTTATTTTCAAGTGGCTAGAGTAACAAATGTCCTCGTGTTTTAAACCTTTTTTTTTTTAGTTTTTTCTTCACAAGATCAACATCAACATCAAAGCTATTAAACCATGAGTCCAATACAGTTAAAGAATTTCATATCACAAGTGATCTGAGTTTAGTTTTACTCTCTGCCCAACATTGCATGTCTCACCACTAATCAGAAAAGAATATTGCACGTCTTCCCCTTTTGTTAAGTTCTTTTCCTAAATCATAATGGTAGTCCTGAATTTGTTATGTAAATGAGAATGAAGTCGGAATCAAGGGTACCATCTCAAACAAATTGAGTGAAGAATGGACAAAACTAAGACCACTGTTGTAGATGGTAGAGACTTAGGTCTTCTTCTGAGGATTTCACTGACACATGTAGGGGTTGAGAGAGAGAGAGAGAGAGAGAGAGAGAGAGAGAGAGAGACGGTGCTTTAAGGCTGGATTGAAAAAGAGACAAGGAAACAAGATTGGATTAGGAGATGAGAGATGGAGAGATGGAGAAAGAAAGAGGGGCATGACACAGAGGATGAAGGAAAGAGACGCGTGGACGAATGGGATGGTAATGACAAGAAAGATGTTCAGCGGTCTTTTAAAAGAGGTTTATATCTATCTATTATATATATATATATATATATATATAGAGAGAGAGAGAGAGAGAGAATGGTTATCAAGTGCTGCTGGTGTGCAACTGGTACCCACCTAATGGTCCATCCAACTGGACCACACACACACATCCCATGAATTTCACACGTCCCCTGGGGTTTGCACCCATCCGAATGGACTGAACCATTGGATTCACACCCATCCAAATGGACTGTATACCATCAAACTTATGGAGCCTGTATGAAGATGATAGGGTTTAGGGTTGGGGCAAATTTTTTGCAAAGATGAAGGGCCGAGGGAAATCTTTCAATCCCCCTACACATTGAGGTGCACACACTAATCTAGTGCACGGGTCACCCATTGGATTAGTAATATATATATATATATATATATCAGCTCTAGACAACACCTGCTTAAGAGAAAAACGCCCCTCCTAATTTGGACCACTAGGATGCATGATAGTCATGGAAGTCCATTGGATGGAAAGATCTATATGAGGCCTATCTATGTGCAAAATTTTGACTCCATAAGATCATCGCAACCCTTTGATCTATGGACCTAAAATCTAATGGTTTTAGAGGCATCACTTTCTTATGATTTAAATCCAATGGTGAGAAAAAGTTGGATGAGTGTCAAATTTGAACATGACACTATTCATGGGGGGTAGTGTGTGTGAAAAGATTAGATTGACTCAAGGTGGGCCCCATGACCACAAAAAGAGGGACGGAAATGGGGGCATTTTCAAAGTGGGGCATTTTGGAGATGATGATGATGATGACGACGACGATGATCGTGATATACAACCAATGACAATGATGATTTGATAATATAAGAAGCCAGCATAAGATGAACAAACAATTTAAGTGATGATGAACAACAAATGCATGCATAGACAGGAGAGTCGGAGATACGACTTTGCGTTTTCTAAAATATAGGACACATGAGGATTGGCTGTCCTATCTATAACATGAAAATTCATTCTTTCACATGAAGATTATCATGCAAAGTACGATTCCTTTTAGAATATTTCTAAATTCATGAAGTTATATAATAATTTAATTCCATTCAACCATTTCCATGTTGAAAACAAACTAAAAGAACTATCCTATCCATAATTAGGCTTTCTGCAGCTATCATTCCCTACAAGTATCGGTGCAGTATATAATACCAATACAAGTATTGTATCCTTTGGATACGGACTAGGTATAGACAGGTATCTGTGTTCCATAAAAGATAAGATAATTGAAAAGATTTAAGTACAGTTCACAAAATCAATTGTTTATGCATCTGACACAATTGATAGTGTATCATATTCAAAACTCCGATATGATGGTTGGCTGTAATGGTAGGTTCCCCTTAGATCCATCTTCTCCGTGATAAGCCTCAGTAGGATACGTAGTAGACTGTCTTCCCAATGACCCACTATACTGAAATCTACAATGTCTACCACTGAATCTCTAAAAGGTAGATCCTCAGTTTTAAGATCTAAAGTGGATCTTCATTTGGTAGAGCTTTCTCATAACCAATGGTTGGATCTTCACCCAATTCCTCCTCTATATTGAAATCTACTGTCAGATCTTCTAATGCATAAATTTTATTCCCCGACCCTGTCAAGAGCTCCCGTACACATGCTAGCACTTTCATCAATGTAACATAACTGCCTACGACTATAGGTTTTTCCTTTCTAGAACTTAAATTTTGAGAACTTGCTTTAATAACAATCTGATGCAAATAAGATCAAGTTTCTTGCTGAATTCCTCCATTAAAGTGTGTTTTCTCCACTCCTTGAGAAGAAAATCTTTTCTCCTCCTTGTGGAAGTTACTTCAGAGAACTACTTTTCTCAATAAAAATAGATCCAAAATGGGGAAATGTATTTCATTCAAGGAAAAAAGAATTTCTACCCTAATCTTCTCTACATCAAAATGGGCCCCTAACCATATTATAAAAAAAAAAAACTAATATTTAGATGGAAGTTTAAAATAAATAAATAAGAAGCAAATCTAAGGCGTGCTTCTGAACAAATTCATGAATCAATAAACCAGTAGGGATACCTAAAAGGTGGAAGTAGAGCAAAACGAACCTCAAAAGTAGATTCTTCCACATCATTCTCATTGTAGTCCAGCAGCCCATCCAGTGTGAGAGTCGTCGAGCGAACCTGGAAGAAGATGCTGTAACATCAGCATGGCTTAATAGACATAATAGGTTAATGAAGTCAACAAAAATACGTACATGTGAATCTTTGCTTCGTTTTGTAATTAAAAATAAGCCTGGGAACTCAGGTGGTTTATCTGATTTCCCTTTGTCCTTTTTCACCTTGACAGGTTTGTCGTCACCTTTAGAGGCCCCAGCACTATCTGCCATCACATTTTCCTTTGTGTCCTTTGCTCCAGAGTCAAGTTTCGCAATTTTCACATCCCCTTCTTTCTGGCCTTCTGTTTTATGATCCTCATTCTTCTCCAGAGACTCCTGCTTCAGATCCTTACCCTTCCCTGAAACCTTCTCCACCTTAATAGCTTTCTTTGTTTCTTTGGGTTGATCTTCCACCTTACCGACTTTCTTTGTTTTCTTTGTTTCTTTGGGTTGATCTTCCACCTTACTGACTTTCTTTGTTTTCTTTGTTTCTTTCGGTTGATTTTCCACCTTACCGACTTTCTTTGTTTCTTTGGGTTGATCTTCCACCTTACCAGCTTTCTTTGTTTCTTTTGGTTGATCTTCCTTTGTTTTAGTTTCCTTCACAACTTTCTTCACAGTTTGCTTGTCAGCCACATCCACTGCTGTGTTCCCTGCACCAGCCACATTTTCAGGTTTCTTCTTAACTACCTTCTTCACCTTTTTTCTAATAGTGGTCTGCTCTTCAGAGTGCATTTCCTTTGGGCTCTGCTCAATATCTGCTTCTCTCCCGTTGTCCTCTGCAGAATTTTTCACTGATACTTTGGTTACTTTCTTCACCAGTTTTGTTGGGGTGCTGGTTTCTAATTTTTCTGCAGAAACTTGCTTCTTGCCTTTCTTGACTTTCTTAACCTTCACAGTAACTTTAACCTTACTCATGTTTGTGGCAGAGTCAGTAGTTTCCTCTGACTTAGAGCCTCTTATATCTTCTCTTGCTCTCTTCTTTACATTTTCTTCACTCATGGCATCACCATCTGCCTTTGATTCACCAGAGACATCATCTTTTTCCTTTTTAACTTGTTCCACCTTTTCCTTTCTGATCACTTCCTCCGCAGATTTTACACCAACCACCTTTTCCTTAGGATTAACAGAACCAGCCTCATTTTCCTCTTTAATTTTATTATCATCCTGCTCATTCTTTACTTTATCAGACACTTCGAGGCTCTTCACAGAATCAACAGCTTTTGGATCACCTTTAAAGACAGGAAGATTGTATAATTTAACCAATAAATGATAATAATAAGCAATAAAACAAAGCCCATACAGGAGGAGACATGAAGCCACCCACTTTTGGAGGGGTTGTAAGGCACTGACCCGTCATGGGTAAGGCCAGGGTTGCCTTAAAGAGGAAGAAAAAACTTGCCACCTAATGAAAAAAGAAAGAGACATGAAAATTTATGCACCTAGAACGCACCTTTGACATCACCTTTCTTTTCCCCACCCTTATCTTTCTGTAAGGATATTAAGAGAAAATAAATAAAACATAAGCAATATGCTAAATGATTCATATAAAAATGCTAAAATTACAAACCTTCTCATTCTTTGACATTGCTTCTTGTTCCCTTTCAACCCTTGCCTCCCTTCGGGAGATCCACTGACTACGCCAGGCATCTAATGAAGGAAGACAGTTCTCTAGGTCTGGAAGAAATAGAAGAGTAACTTCTCTGTAGCTGCATAAGCCATCTTTGCCGACTCTGTCATAATGTATCTGCGAGTACAAAACAATAATAAATAAGCCAGGACACAAAATAGCTGATACCAAATCAATGGGTTAAGGTTATGGTGGTGATGATGACAAAATAAACAAGACAACTTTCAATTATCTCTAACTTCCAAATATAATATCACATTTTGCAAAACTCAGGTTAAACAGAGCATATTGGAAAACAATTGTACACATGCAAATGTTACAAAGATGGGGAAGAACTTTTTTTATACTGATCTGAACATAATCCACTGCCAGATAGAATCACAAAATTAATGCACCAGTCGAACCATCAAATACTGAAGCTTTATAGTATTTGATGGGAGTAATATTTCATGCATGCCTCCTCCACATCAAACCTTGCCATCTGTATCAAACCCATGATTGGCACACATGGACAGAGAGGGCATAAGGGTGGGCACAACTCCAGTAGTAAAGGAACTTTGACCAAAGAAGTTTTCTTTAATGCCAACGTAGTGGCAACATGACCACCAATGGGAATACAAACAAAAGCTACCAAAGGTTTGAACCTATGATATATGGAATTCTGGATACTTCAAAACAGGCAATGTATCATAACGCATCCAATACTGCATTTTTTATGTGTAAAGTGTGTCCCTGTTACACCATAGCATGTCACTGCCATATCCACCCATATCTGGGAATTTACCAGTATGAACCAATACCCCCAAGAAACAAAATGTCTCACCTTATCACTGTCAAACAGTTAAATATTTTGAGAAAAAGACAAATGCTTCAGCGAAAAACAGATATGACCTCAAACAACTTGAGAAAACAAACATGTGACAAACACAAGACACTCCAGAGGTAAGGGTGTCTCATCTCACACAGCCACCCAGGGAACAATCCCTGGGTGGGTAGGTTGTCCCACAAGTACAGTACTGCCGACCTAATCTAGCCCAAAAAAAAAAAAAAAATGAGGAAACAAACATTACCTCAAGAAATGGATTCCATTTCAAGCAATTTTCCAGATCAATTTGCACACGTTCTTTTGCACACCTAGAATGAAGAATATACTTCTTTAGTCACCAACACACATATAAATGGCACCACAATAGCAGCATAACCAAATGAAAATACTTCATATGACCTAGTCACAGTGCGAATTAAAGACAGGTCTCCAGCTGATGGATCACCCCCATCCGTCTCAGCATCCCATGACCCACCAATTGCATTGAATGCATGACCTTCACGAAGGACTGCAAATCTCAAAATACTATTGATATGGACTACTTTTTCACCAGGATGTCCAGAACTCTTTTCAGAAACTAATTGTGATAGCGCATCAGTGCTAATCCCACTCATCAAAATGACCTGCAATTAGAAAGGATAAGGTTCACAGAGAGCAACAACATTAGTGCCATTGCCATCACCAGCCAGCCTGTGTCCAATTATTAACGATCCCAAAAATGAACATTCTAGACATGATACGGGAAAACTGATGAATAGTGGAATAGCTCGTAATGTCTTTTTTGGTGGAAACAAATTTTTGACACTAGGCATCATCACACTGCAACAGTAAAATTCAATATACACCAGCGAAATAACTTTTCTATTCAGAAATCAGGAATGTTTTGAACAAAATATAACAGAGTTATATAAAGTAGTAAGACTTTATCTAATGTATTATAAAACTAGAGTATGAAGAACCAAGTATCAAGCTTTATATATTGTATTACCATTTTCTACTTTGTACCCGTACATAGTTTTCTTCTAGGACTTATTTCAGAGTTTCTTATTTCTAGAAATTTTGGCTCCATAAAATAGAATAGCATTCGTTGGTTTACAGAACATTTGACATTAAGTAGTTCAGTAGTTGACCGATCCATTTTAGAAAAACGATTTTAGTTGTCTTCATAATTTACCTTGGCATTCCAAACAGTTTGTGCAGGCAAAGATGGTCCAGATTCCACTGCCTTATCAGTCGTGGACTTTGTGGGAGCATCCTTGGAGTGAGCTTCAGCACTTATTTCGACAAAATCATGCTCGAATCTAACATAATACCAAAAAATAATATTAATAAGGATGAAGACTATGTATCATTCCATAAACAATTCCAACCCACACAAAGGGTATCTGATATGGTGCAATAACTTCTATGGGAGCTTTATTTCACATAACAATATGAACCCACACAAGCACATACATAGGATTATCGATAATGTAATGCAATATGTTACTCATACAGAGCAAGGACTTCCAGGGGAGCTTCCATTATGTGGGTAGGATGTGTAGTGCATGGTTTTAAAAATTGGCTGATTTCAAGCCATCTCGGAATCAGTGGGGACCTAGTCAATTCATCCTGTGAGTCACCATGAGTCCCCATCGTATGGTTTTTGGGCTCCAACTTACTTTATTTCCCAATTTTCTGTGTGAATAAGCTTTTTGATGCTCTAGGGGAATTTTGAATTGATTCTGGAAGATTAAAATCACATTTTTTGGAAGATCTAAGCATTCAAATATAAGAGACACTATTCATCTAATTGAGTGAGAGACAAGCAAGGGTGACTATTGCTCCAAGTCAACTCGATCTTAGTGAGGACCGAGTCAATTAAACCCCAGAGTTGCTCCAAGTCAACTCGATCTCAGTGGGGACTGAGTCAATTAACCCTCCGAGTACCCATGACAGAGACCTATGGTTTTTGGGTCACAAAACCCACAACAACTCACTTTATTTCCCACCTTTCTGTGGGGAAAAGCGCAACAAGGCTCTTAATGGCATTTAACATTTGATTATGGAAGATCAAATCACAGGTTTTGGAAGATCTAAGCATTCAAAGGTAAGAGGTACTGTTTCATCCATCCAAGTGAAATACAAACGTGCGTGCCTACTGCTACCTAAATTCATTATCAAGTACAACATAACAAGTCTTATAATTAAAGATTCATAAAACATAATTTTTCTATCTTACAATATCTTCTGCTGTTTTTTTAAAATTTTTAATACAAGTTATTGAAATTTTTTCTTCTTCTTCTTCTTTTTTTTTTTTGTGTGTGTGTGTGTGTAGGATTGGGGTGGGGCTCAGTCAAGTTGACTCAACTTGAGGGTGACTGAGCCCAAATTTTAAAACCTTGTCTATGGGAGCTTCAACTACTTAAGAAATTCTTAAAATATCAAGGTTTTTTTTTTTTTTTTTTTATAACCATCAATCTAATGTTGGGTAGTTTATAATACACTTGATTTTCATAAGTAGACCTCATTAAGAAGAATTCATGAATTTCTCGCCATAATGAAATTATAAGTTTTAAGCCTTTTAGTGATCATTTAATAGTGGGCCTACTTATGAAAAGTGAAAACTAACTCATAATCTATAATGGGCCCACCTCCTACTTAATTGAAATTCGGTAAGGACCCATAAAAATCAGTTTGGGTTTTCCATGGGTCTCATTGAGGAGTCTCGCTAATTTTTCATTCCTGTTGAGAAGGAGAAAATTATGCAAAGGATATGCAATCATTCATGATTTAAAAGAAGGGAAAAACTAGGGAACCATTCATGCCATTAAATATCTTTTCCTTAAAATTAGCTTCCTTAAAAGTAGGCCTTTATGATGAGGACTCGACCTCAACACAAATGGAATTAATACACTTCTTGTTCCTCAAAAGAGGGGGCATTCTTTTGCTACAAAAACGCCCTAGCATTTCTCACATGTGTTTCTACAAAATTCACGCTCCTTTTGGGGGCAATCCTATTGAAATAAAAAAAAATTGTCTTCTCTTTGACCAAAACCCCTAAAGTAATTGTGTGCTTGAAAGTGCCTACATTTGGGTGGACTCTTCCACCATTCCGGCTGCAGTTCATATCCATGCTTGACACTAGTTGAGTCAGATTAAACTGGGATGGGATAGTGGTGAGGTACATGTGATTTTGATAGATTTTTGGGAGTGATCAGAGTGCATTTTCTGATCACACAACTAGGTATATCCATAAGGTCAAGCGCGTTAAATCTTATGGTTTGAATACAAGGTATGGATTGTTAACAACAGCTGGCCCGCAAGGCCCATGTACAATAGGCCCAGTTCATGACGGACCCATCATAGGAGATATTAGTTGATAGGTCAGTCATGAACTGGGCCTATTGTACATGGGCCTTGTGGGCCAGCTGTTGTTAACATGGATCTGAGAAAAGGTTAATGAGGTCCAATCCAATGGGTCTATTGAAATTTGAAAGCATAGTGTGAACAATTAGCTTCTCCATGAAAGTGCACTTTGAGACCATATGGCCATTGGCCCCCAAACAGTATGTGCATGACATTCAACAAAATGATATTGCACAAGATAGCATCATCATAGCCACTTGAATGACCACTAAGAACCTCCTCTTCACACGTATAGCTGCATTGCTAACCCATACAACCTTGGATGGACAATTGATGCACGTCAAACAAGGGTCACATAGAATTACGTGTGTATGTCATGGATCAGGTCCAGCGCAATCCATGTGGCCCAACAAGCCCACACCTAACACCATGAAGCCCAAGCTTAGACGTGTAGCAGACTTGAAGTGGACCATTCCCAATGGTGCCACACATGTTTATGTGTGGGGAAAATTAAAAAGAAAACAGATGGAGAAGTGCATACGATACTGGTTTGTAGAATGAAATATCCAAGTCACCCTTTGGCCATCTTAAGACAAGCTGCATACAAACATAATGAAAGGGAGATAAGTTACTTTCTAAGAAAAATGTGGGATAACCCAAAGAAACGGATCAGTTTTCCAAAATATAAGCAACTTCAACTTAAATCCCTACCTTTGAGAACTCAGGAGATATTGATAGCTTGGGATATCGTCTGCTGATGGAAGAGAGATCCCTTTCAACCTCTACAAAACAATATTGACTAACCTGCAAAATTATAATTTAAGGAAAAAACAAGAATTACATGCTGTGATAATAATAAAAAATATGCCAGCTAACCTTTTCCAATAAGAAAAATGGGAAGATCAAAGCAATTACCCAAAACCCTTGAGAGTAGGTACTCCACCAATTTTTCTCTAAAGCACATGCACCTTGGACACACTTTCAACTAGAATTGACACAGCCAGCTAGCTGCCTACACTCTTCAAGAGTGGTTTGACGCCAAGATAAAACCTTGGGCCTGGGCTACAACCAAGGCCCGTGGCCACCCAAATCTAGAACTTCAAATTGTATCATATCATATCCAACACTTACATTTTAGTGTAAAACCCAAATGGACAATAGCCATTGTTGTTAGAATCTTATGATTTGCATCCTGAGTCCTATGATTCGTATCAAATCTCAAGGAAAAAGTATCTATATGATGAACCCCATTTATAGGTGAATCTAATGAGTCAAGTGTAAATTTTACGATTTGATACTTGTTTCATCGAACCTTATGATTCAAGCGATTCCGATTATACAAAAATAGCCACAGCCAAAAGGTTAATATTGGTAATCTTTTACTACTTTTTTTTTTTTCTTTTTTTTGTCAATGTTCCTATCTTTGAAAGGTTATTTGTGGTTAACAAAACCTCTTGAGAATATCAGCGATTTTGGGAGGTTTAAGAGATTCATAAAGAGCAAGCATATGACTAAAGCATTCACTCATCACACAAAAAAAAAAAAAAAAGAAAAAAGACTGCCTATTTGGGGTTTTGTCCAATATTCACTTTTTCAATATTTTTTATTTTTCATCATGGACACTTGTTAACTTCAGAAGACATCTTAACCATGCGAAGTTGATGATATGGATTCAATTTTAATTTGTTATTTGAAAAGAACAAACAAAAAACTATTGCAACTTGTTTATTTTTCCTAATAGTATTGATATTTTAAACATATTTAACTATTCACACATATGTCAATGATCTTTTTCGTAGTATTGTACCTTAGAATTTATCCTCATATGGATGGAAAATGGATTGATTATAAAGCACTACATTTTCTTTTGTGCTTTTTTTAAAAAACTTAATTATTTTTAATTTTTATAAGAAAAAAAAAATCCTACGATTCGTGATACAATTGAGGATACAAATCTATTCATCCTCCTAAATGAATTGCAATATTGTTTTGATCTTCAAAACAATGACAAGAGACTATAGTACAGTGGAAAAGTGAAAATTGTCAGAACCAAGAAGTTGCGAGTTTAGGTGAGTCCTCGGCTCACTAGCCCTCCTAACAGGAGACTGAGAGAACAATGACCCACCACCATCTCCTGACTTCTAAACTAGATGGCCACACCAATTACTACACAGGCCAATTACTACCAGGGTAATCATGCATTCTGCCTACGAGCATTTTGCCAACTATAGTTACTGGCATATTTACTAGGGGTTAAAGGAATAGGGAGTTTTGACTAGCAGGCTTAGTGGTAGCCTCAGCAAATTGATATTTACTTAAAGCTTGTGGCATTTATTGTCTCCAATGTAATGTAAAGAAACAGTAAAGAAACAAACTGAGATCCCAAAAGACAAGCATCCTATTCCTAGCATGTCCAATGTTTTTAGTAATCAATAAAGAGAGATCAGGATTCCTTCCTAACACAATCTACATGGTTTAGATCTAAACAATATAG
The DNA here is from genome assembly GCA_038049695.1 of Cinnamomum chago. NCBI lineage: Eukaryota > Viridiplantae > Streptophyta > Magnoliopsida > Laurales > Lauraceae > Cinnamomum > Cinnamomum chago. The sequence goes on from CP142451.1 coordinate 124,949,789, forward strand.
TAGAATGGTGACCAACATAAAATCTTCAAATGAGATAATTCTACATCCTTGTAAGTCAGGTATAATGTTTAATTTAATTACAACTCTTATACCAAGAGTTCAATGAGGATTCCCTTTTTTATGGTTTTAATCCATTTATATCTAAATATAGTTTTTTAAGTAACTTGTGATTTTAAGAAGTAATGTGTACACAATAAGACAATTCTTGTCATATAAATGCATGGATTTTCATCATGTCAGGTTTTTAGGCAACCCGCATGTGACACCAACTGTCCTCTCATTACAACATAATTTAGAACTTAAGTTGTTTTTACCTTGCAAATATATTCCCTTCTCCTCTCTTTAACCGGTGAGGAATGCCTTCAGGATAAAACAATGCACAATTAGTTAAAAAGATTTCACTCTACAAACAAACAACAATTAACTCAAAGTGCCAGGACAATCGCGATCCACCTATGTGAACGTGGAGGACTTCTTTTCAAAGGTAAGGAACCTGTCCGCCTTTTCGGAGATGCTTTACGATCCCTACTACTCCTTGGAGGTGTACGATCCTGTCTTTTAATTTCACGTGCACGTAGCTCACGATCTTTTTCTCTCTCTCGGCGCTCCAATAGTTGTTTCCATTCTCTATCGCGTTCCCGAGCTCTATCACGTTCCCGAGCTTTGTCTCGTTCCCGATCTCTTTCACGTTCTCGATCTCTTTCGCGTTCCCGATCTCTTTCGCGTTCCCGATCTCTATCCCGTTCCCGATCTTTGTGAAGTTCTTCCTTCCTATCATCCAATCTGTAATGTGCTGCGCTGCGCTCCTCTTTTTGAGTTAAAACAGGAGCAAGATAACTAACATCAGATGGCGTGCCACCAAGGACTTTCCCAATGCTGTAATCACGTCCAGGGGGCAAAGTGACCCCATAACTTACACCAGAAGATCCTCGTACGTAAGCATCTCCTTCGAGGCTCCTCCCCAAGGCTGGTCTCAAAGAAAGACTCGGAAGCTGATGAGGAACTTGTGTTGCAGGATCTACATCAGTTCTCATTCCATATGGGCTAACTAACGAATCTCGAGTTGCATAGTCTTGGGATTCATGACGAATTGCAGCACCTCGTACTCCAAGATAATCAGTAGCTCTGCCAGATATGTACTTGCAAACTTAGCTTCAACATTAAAAAGGAATGGTGATGTATCTAATAAAAAATAGAAAGAACAATAGTTCTTCCCGACAAAAGAACATTATAAAAGAAGATGAAATGAATCTGCAAATTCAGGATTCAAAATAACGTGCCAATGGAATCAACGCGTGAAAATCAAATGATGGTCAAGCAACAAGGAGACTCCTAAAATGTTGTTGTGTTCAACATAAATACCGTAATGAAACAAAGGGAAAAATCGGTACTATTAAGGAAAAACCCTAAATCATCTTCTATCCACATTATAGTAGCATATATATTCTTCATATACCGGACCTAGGTTTCTTTTATATATTTTTTGCAATACTTCAAAGAGACATGCACATGTATTGACAACCATGTTGAGTTTTTCAATAGCATGCTTTGAGACCTACTATCCATGTCTGACAATGACACACAACTCAAAAACATATGTCCAAGAGTCACCTGATTCTTCCATCAAAAGAAGAATCCACCAAACTTTGCCTCGTATCCAGACCAGGCGGCTGCTTCTGAGATTGCATCATCTGTTGCTGCCGAAAGAATGAGAGCTGCACAAAGCCACATGATAAGCTAAAGCAATATTTTCAATAATTCATCCAGATAAAACCTTCATAATTTCTTTACCTGATCGTCCAGCTCAGGCTTAAGTTCAGGCTACAACAGAAAAACAAGCAAAAGTTCAATCAATTTTAAACAAATTAGAAAACTTTTTATAGTCAAACAAACTTTAGCAACAAAACACCTGATGCAAACGGCTAAGTCCAGCATGGTCAGAATACATCCTCCTGCCTGATTCACTCAACGAGTCCCTCCCACTAAAAGCACCCTGATTTGGCCCATATTGTCCCCTATCCATCAATATAAAATAAAAATAAAAAATATTCTTCAAGCTCAACCAACAATGAAAAAACAGGTATTCAGTAGCAACTTAATGCTTAAAATCTCAAATCAACCAGTATGTCAGCCAAGTCTATTCCTTTCATAAACAATTCAAATTTTCACAAAGCCTTCAGGAAAAACAAAAGAAATTTAGAAATGGGGAAGAAGTGGACTCACTCAGCAGGCAAAACATACCTTGAAGGTGATGCAATATAGGAGCCACCGTTGAGACCCTGATGGAGTCGTCTCATATCAAAATGGTCAGTCATAAAGAGAACCAAACAAGAAAGCAAAGTGAGAAAATAGGTTCAAGGAAATGTAGAAAGCAACCACAACATTAGAAAGAAAAAGCAGCTACATGCATTAGGTAAAAGGGGCGTACTGCATGCATGAGAAACCAAGGATAGCTAACTCAATAAAACACGACAATCACCTGATGAGTTGTGGGTGTTGTATATGCACCATATTGTCCTCCATACTGAATGGCAGCAGTAGAAGCTCCCGGCCCACTTGGAATGTTGCCTCTATATACACCTGTCTCTGTTTGTTGAGAACTGCTATAAATGCCAGACAAGCGTTGGGAAGACAAGGAAGTGCCAGAGGCTCCTGACTGAAAGAGAAGTGATGAAGACTAGATTGAAGCATGTCCAATTTAAACACACAAAAAGAAGCATCCCTAACAAGCTCACTACTTTAGTTTCAAGTTCAACACACTGTCACTGAAACTAAAAGAAATTAAAAAAAAATCCAAAATTAAGAAGAAAAGACGCCTGCATTCATTGTTGTCAAAGTTACCAACCTACTCATTACCATTGGGCTAAAGAAATGAAGAGTTTCTAAAATGAAAGGTTGAACTTAAGAAAATAATATCATTTCAAGAAACACCACCGAAGACATATAGAGGGTACATATATCACAAATTATTTTAACAGACCATTTCAAGCAACATCACCATGAAGACATGCAGAGGGTATATATATTGCAAATTATTTTAGTATATGCCTGCATTTTGAAACATTCAAAAATTAACAAACTTCCAAAATGTCAGATAGTAGTGCTAAATATGATGCAGTAGAAGCCCTCATAATCATTGCAGGCTTCTTCTACATGAGATCCTCATGAAATCACTCAAAGAGAATGATCATGGGTTTACACAACATGAAAGGAAAAATCATTAGTTTTGAAGGAAAGCGAAATGGACTTCCTTTATGTTCCTCTTTTGATACATGGACTCGAACTCATGCACCCCCACACTCTAGCCTCATGTCCCTAACCAGCTGCCCTATAGCCTGGACTGTTTTATTATGGCCATGCATACGTATATAAATAAAGGCATTCGGCCACATGAAACAAAGTAAAATGCCATTTACAATATTACCAACCATTTTTGCACTTTTCCTAATATAAATAAAATAACTCTTATAGAAACTTTTAACATGAAGAATTGTTTAAACTTCTCATTATAACATTACACATAGGACAGAACTAGCATAATAATAATAATAATATAAAATAGTAGTAGTAGAAGCAGCAGCAGCAGCAGTAGTAGACTAGTAGTGCAAGTTAAGAGTGTTAGGCACACGTTGATGCAGATTTAAAGAGAGAGTTTTCTAATATTTTACTATCTGAGTGTTATAGTTTATTCCAAGTTTAGCATACAGCTGTATGTATTACATAATCACAATTTCGTGACATATGCATGATAACTTATCTTTCAGTGCCAGCATGTCAAGATTGCTTGAGACTAAGTCATATAGGAGGAGACACAATATGAAAAAACCAACAGACCCCATCCACTCTAGCACAAATAACAAAAATCATGCACTCCCAAAACATAGCTAGCATGTTAATATACCGAAAGAGGAGGAAGAAGATAATGCTAAACAAAGTCCTACCACTTGGCCATATGCCTGATGTGTAGCATAAGGCTGAGCCCCATATGCATTGTTACTTCCTGAAGGGAACATTGCCCTTCACGAGTTGTATAACCTGTCAGGAAAACAATCCACTTGTCAAGCATCTTCAAAGTATAAACAACAATCAAGAACAAAAAGACATCTAAATGTAATGCATGATTAACTAAAAATCTTGGGCATCAATATTACAAGATAATATTCAATACTAGTCAGCAGCATTGAACTTCTTCAAATCATGTAACTACTAAATGGCAAAACGGGACAAGTGAAACAACAGTTGCATATAACTACGAACCAACTCCCATGGGACTTTTTGTACCAGTCACCCATTAGAATCCCAATAAATTCAAAGCCGTTCGTGCAAAAATCACATTCAGAACTCACTCCAATCACGCATACAGACTCTCTGCTACCAAGAATGGGAGATTGGAAAAGGGACATGGATATGTAAATGTAGCATTTCTGTACTGGATAGGGTTTTACACGTTTCAGCAACGTACCAGATGTCCTGAAAAATCACGACTAAATAAACCAATACACCCACACTAATGATAGCTATGTACATGCATATTAGCTGAACATCACCATCATCATAAAAGCCCTTACGCCACTCAAATGGGGAATAGCTTCGTGAGTTCTACTTCTCCAGGCATCAACTCTATAAGCTAAGAGTCATGTCACTCTACAGCCTAATAAGTCACTTCTAACTACTTTCAAATCTTTATTGACTCTCCTTCCCCTAGTTTTTTGTAATTGCAACACTTCAGTTCTTCGTACAGGGCTTGTTATGTGTCTTCAAAGCATATTCATGCCCCATCTCAAACAAAACATATGAACTGATACAATGCCTAGACTAGGGGGCCCGCTTAGATGCATGTGAATCATGGGGTAGGGATGGGAGGGGCCACATATGGCCTAGGGGATTCAAAAAAATGGGGACCAGGTGATCATCCTATGTTGATTTAAGGGCCTCGAAGATAGATAATTGCCGGCCCTTAATGAAGCATATTTTTATACTTTTTTGCATGTTCAATTGAACAATGAATAAATTTTAGGATAAGCATCAAATATGGGAGAGTTTCAATTCGAGGGGCAGAAGAGGTGGTCAATCATAGGTGGGCTCTGATAGGCACCATGAATTAGGAAGTTAGCTATGAAATGAAAACCTGGGTGCTTCCAATAATTCCACCACAGGTTATGTCAATAAATGTTGCTCCCCTCACTGTGAATGAAAGCTCATCTACTAGTAACCACTGTGAATGAAAGAAGGGAAAATGAACTCCACTGCTCATAAATCTTTACCTTCCATTACTAGTATGTATTGTCGGGGTTTTCAGAATTTGGACCCAGTCTACTAGATTAAACAAAGGTCTGATGGCAACAAGGAGGAAAAAAAAAAGTTATACTTCAGTGAATAACCCCAGATACAACCTAATGCTGAAAGTCCAGCCCACATCATAAGAATTTACGTCTGATGTTCCCAATCCAATCTCTCTGTATGACCGACCCATCCAATACACGAACTTCATCCAAGCATGGGCATTAGGTACCCCCAGACACAAAAATAGGCCCATTAAAATCAAAATCACATTACAACACCCATTCATATAAAAGTATACCGGTTTACAAAACCCCAGATATCCCTCTCTTTCAGCCTTGTAACCAAATGGGCAGAATTGTTCTGGTGTGCATACCCAAACTGGGTATTGATCAGAATTTGGAATCATACAAATCTAAAAGGACCCGAATCAGGACCCACGTCAACCATCCCAAATCCAGAACGTCAACAATCTAAATTCAACCTCTCTCCCCAAACCTTCTCTCCTTCACTCTACACTAATAATAATAAAACTCCATTCCTGTGGTTCCAGCTTCTACTGTTTGGTTTTCCTGGGTGAAATACATCAAAAGAAAAGGCTCCTCATAAACATAGACTAGATTGATACAAATTGCTCAAACCAATTGGGAATTGAAAAAAAAAAAACCACAGACAAGGAATAAAGAATCAGATGAATGACACAAGTTCAATTTATTGGTTTGATTCAGAACTCCTTATAATGAATAATAGAAATTAAACTAAAAAAAAAAAAACAGAGAGAAGAAAGAACCTCTTCTTGGTCTGATAGAGCCAACAATCAGTCACCCTTCCTCTCCCTCCCTCAAACCCTAGCTATCCTTTGCAGTTTCCCACCCTTTTATTTATAAGTACATGGGTCAGACCAATATGAGGCAAGAGGCCCATCTTGGTTAGGGAATAGGTTTACTTGGGTTCGGTGCACGCGGGGTTTGAGGTTTAGTCAGGATCAGGGATTTCAAGTTTGGACCATGGAGGGGTGATCCTGGTTGTAAATGGGTAGGTTCTCATTTCGGATCCACCATGATTCGAAATCGGAACCGTTAAGAAAAATGTGGAACCGATTTAGACTCGAAACCGTTTCGGAACCTGTTTCTTGGCTTCAGAACCAAAACCATATATGTAACAGGTCTAGGTCTGGGTCTAAGTAGATAATGATATTAAAAAAACATGATTTTTAGGTGAGATTTCCGAAAATTGAGGTAATTTGTCAGGTTTCGGGTCCATGGGTCCAAACTAAGGTGGAATCTGACCCGGATCCATTTACTTATCGGGCCTAATTAAGGACCCATATTTGATTTTTAATGGGTTAGAACTTCTAGTTAATCGGAGAATCGAGGACCCATTGACATCCCTAGTGCTACTGCTAATGATGGCTGGGTCAAGCCAGGCATTTGCCGGATTTGGCTAGTGAGTTTTTTGCCTGTGGGCTAAACCAGGCTGAGTTTCTAGCCCAATAATAAAGTGGGTTAGGTTAGACTTTGTATACTTAAGGGCCCAGCTCACAAGGAGGTTCTAGATCTTGCAAGTGTCTAGGCCTGGGCCTTACTTCAGAGCAAGTGACTAGATCCAGGCCTGAATGACAGGGCTGATAAAAAATGGGCCAGGCTTGGGTAATCTTTCCCCTGGCTGCACAAGCCCATGGATACCGCCAACGGGCAATGCCAAGTATTTGAACTAAGTTGGGTCTGGGTGCACCAGTTTAGCTGTAGAACTTTATGAGCCCGGCCCGTTTAGAGGTATAAGTTCTGAAACTGGGCTGGTCATGGGCCTGTGTTCTAGTCCAATAGCTGGATCCAGGCCTGACTTCTGGCCCAATAACTAACAGGACCTGGGCTGGTACGGCCCATGAACACTGCCAGAGAAATCACTCTAGGTCGGCCAGTTTTCTTCTCTTTTTTCACCCCATTCTATGGGCTGGGACCCAAGACCCCACAAAGTGGGAAGAAAAGAGCACAGTTTGCTGAACTTTTATATTCTATTTGCAATTAGTATTATTATTCTCTTTTTCATCGTTCTTTTTATTCCAATTCCAAAGATACATAACATTTGTATTTTAATCTAAGTTTTATAAGAAAATTAGTTTAGTTTTGGGCCTGAGCTTAGTGCGGGAGCTTTTTGCTAAATGATATGATTATTTGTTTTTACTTTAGTTTTTTAGGGCTCACAAAAAAATATTTATTCTTTCAATAGTTTTTCCGCCCAATTTCAATTAAGATCATAAAGATATAAGTTTTGGATTCATGTTCTTATTTTTTTTATTCACTTTGTGTCTTTTTCTCTTATTTTATTTTTTATATCGTGTGCAATATCTCCTATTATTTTTACCTATTCATCTCCTATCATTGGCAAAAATATTTTTCTTTTACCATAAACTTTAATCTCCATTCTCATCTTATCTTCTTCTAAAATTCTTTTGAAAAATAATAATGCATTATTTTCTCAAGTTTATAAAGTATTATATTAATTTAATATATTTTAAATTTTAATTGCTTTTTATAGGACCTCCTTATTAGATTTTCATCCTTATATCTCTCACAATCCAGTCAATTATAAGGTTCAATGACTATTATTTTAGAAAATAGGCACACAAAATAAAAAAGAGAAGAATGCTCAATTAATTATCCACTATATAATAGATGGGGCATTAAGTATTATTTAGTGCCTGTTTTTATTCTAATTTAAATTATGTCGACGAAATATATTTGTTCCCATAAAATGCAAAGTAGGCTTCTTTCTCACCCCCATTATAATATATTAAGTTATGAGGTTTTGGCTTTAATTGTGAACGTCGAAATTAATTTTGACCAACGGTTATGTAACTACTTATGCAACTACCCACTCATTTTTCCATTAAACCACTCATATTTCAGTTATTCCTATGTACATATACCATTTTTGCTCCAATTTTTATATTTTTATTTTCTCCATCTTGTCATTTGGAAAGAGGTGATTTTTTTTATATGTAATTATTTATTTTGCATGTAGCGAAAAACCGTGCTGATTAGACTAGTATAAATTATAGATGTACTTTAGGTTGCAAGATTTCCTCCTCTCTAAAAAGAGGAAAAGTTGTCCGTCATATACACTTGCTATATGCCTTATTTTATAAAATTTCCTCCTCTCTAACTGGAGTAAAAATTATTCGGCACATAAACAGATGGCAATAAGCTTTATTTTGCAAGATTTCGTCATCTAATGGGAGGAAAAGTTGTCCTCGGGCTCATTCCCTTCTCTTGGATCTTTGACTTGGACTCTCTATAGACTCTAATCCCCTTAAACTATACACATTGGCATTCAAACTTGCTGTAGGGCGGCAGGGCATTCCTCCAGGCCTCCACCCCTGTAATTCTTAGGTCATTTAAACCCCAATGGACGATGAACTGTCACCCAAGGTCCATAATCATGAGTTTACACATGCAGATATGCGACATATGGCATCATCAGATTGGTTTCTGTTGTCAACAAATGATAACACGACTCATATAGCTGAAATGGGCTTTTATTTAACCGATTTTTAGCTGAAAATAAAATCATGCAGATTTAGTGCATAGATTTTATCTATGCCCATATTTTTTTTTATCAAAGGCCAGTTCTCCTAAGCTCAAGCTTAAGATAATGTCAGTTCAAATATGTGGTGGAGCCCACTTGGGGACCCACATGGGGGATGAGGGGGATTTCTAGGACTCATTGGGATTCTCCTCTCTGCAAAAAATCAGCACCAACCGCGATTTCTATTATCTTCATATGGACCCAAAAATTTAATGGTTAACAATCCATTTGGATCGATATATAGTCGATCCAACGGTCTAGTAAATCCGAATATGACCGAAAGTTGATGGTCATGTGTAATTTAGGAGGATTATATATTTAATCCATTTGGATTGACTAAAGGTGGCCCGCACAAGCATGAGCTTATAAAATTTTCTCCTAACCTTAAGTTTAGAGGAGCCTTGCTCATCTTATGCCCAAGCCAAGCCCAAAAATCAGTAAGTGAGGCTCACTTTGAAATATTGGCCCATGGGTATCAATTGTATCGGCATTTTGGTATTTTCCCATATCTTAATTAGAACCACGCTCGGATATTTATTGTTGGATAAAGATTTGGAATACCCTCATGTCTACTTTCAATCTTATGAGGCCAAGCGGTAGTTTTTTTTTTTTTTTGGCTGCTTGGTAAGCCCACTTTGAGATCTAAACCATCCAAAATCCCTTTCAAAATGACGTAAATTTTGTGAGACATTGAAACCAAAGCCATCAAATAAATGAACGGTCCGAGCAGAAAATCCTCTCTAACTCGTGGATGTCAGATCGATAGTCTAAATTCAGATGGTCATGATTTCTTCCACTAAGGGCTAGTTTGTTTCATCTAATTTCTAAAGCTTTTATTTTTAAAAAATGGTTAAAAATGAAGATACAAAGGTGAATGCCCACAAATGACTCAAATAACCCCCACAATGGAAAATGAATCAATGGTGAATCACAATCCATGAAAACAAATTTCTTCATGAACCCGTCAGCTAATAATGCAAATAGCCTGCCTGATATGGGGACGGCCAGAGATCCCTTCAACAAAACAATTAATGAAAAAGCCAAATCATGATATCAGATAAAATAATCACTTTTTGACACTGTCAAGGTGAAGTGGAAAGGTTCCAGATGAAACCCATAAAAAAACGTCATATTTGGTGGATACTGATTGAAATTTACTCAGTGTCCAAAAGATTCAAACACCCAATTGATTAAAACATCAAACACTCCTCTCACCCTTGAGACAAAGGTAAAGGTTTTATTTAACTGGTCCCAGAAAAGGCCCACTGATTGATGGATGTAACATTTATTCCTGTACTGAATACACAAAAGGGAGAGAGAACTATAAGAGTGAGCACGGTCATGAAGTTTATGAAAGAGAAGAAAAGCCTATAGAAGAGTGGCTCGTTGAGTCGGCCGAGTTCGATGGACTCGCTCTTGAATATAGTTGAGTATGTCAAACTCACCCTCCAAGGATCGTCCAATTTCCTGCCAGTCCAGCCCTACGAGCTGCTCCTTCTGTCTCTGTTACTAGCTCTACTACTCTCAGTATCTCTCACAGCAGTTTTTAGACGCTCTTTCTTTCGACTCGCTGGGTCAACTCAGCTGCCTCTTCCTCCTGGAACCTATGGCTGGCCTTTGATTGGCGAAACCATGAGACTGAAGAAAAGCTCGAAAAAACCTGAAGAATTCGTGCAGCAAAGAATGGAAAGATACAACAAATCCATCTTCAAAACTTCTCTTCTTGGAGAGAGAATGGCCGTCTTCTGCGGCCCGGCCGGGAACAAGGTCCTCTTCTCCGGCGAGAACCGTCTTGTGGTCAGCTGGTGGCCGCGCTCGGTGCAAAGCATCTTCCCTCTCTCCATCATCACCAGCCACAGTTCCCGAAAGCTGCTGGCGTCATTCCTCCGACTGGAATATCTCCGGCGACATGTTGGGACCATGGACGTCGTTGCCTGGTCCCACATGGAGGCCCAATGGGCCGGAAGAAGGCAATTGAAGGCCTCCTACCATGTAAAGAGCTACACCTTCGCCTTGGCTTGTCGCCTCTTCGCAAGCATCGATGACCCAGATCATGTTTTGAGGCTACAAGGTGAATTGGAGGTGTTGGTGAGTGGAGTTCTGCAAATTCCGGTGAAACTGCCCGGCACGCGTTACTACAAGGCGATCGGAGCCGCGGAGGCGATCAGGAGAGTGCTAAGACCGGTGATCAGACGGAGAAAGATCGATTTGACGGAGAAGATGGTGTCTCCGGCGCAGGATCTTCTATCATATCTGCTGGTGACAGGTGATGAAGATGGACGGTTGATGACGGAGGAGGAGATCATAGACAACATACTGTTGTTACTGTTTGCTGGGCATGATACCACTAGTTGTGTCATAACGCTGGTCATGAAGAATCTTGCAGAGATGCCCCATATCTACAATGAGGTATTAAGAGGTATGTTTCTATCATATCAAATATATCTATGTTGATATCACATATCCTAAATCAGTCACTAGACAAGAAAGTTTATAGATTTACAGAAACCCATCACTGTTCCCACTGGATATTCTAAAACTTCCAAGAAAAAAAAATTGGATATTCTAAAAGAATCTCTCAACTTTGAAGATAGTAGGGCTGCACAGAACCGGACGGGACCGGACCGAATTTGAAAAACCGGTTAGGTCCGGTCCGGTCCAGACCTTTTAAAAACCGGTCTGGACCGGATTAATAATAATTTTTTTAATATAAAACTTTAAGTATATAAAATTCCTAAGTCAAATACCCTAGTGAAATAGAAAATCTAGCTTCTTACATTTGGAAAAAAAGGCAGGAAATGGGCTGAAAATGAAAAAAAAAAAAAACTTAGGAAAAAAAAAAAAACAAATGAAACCGGTCCGGACCACTTAAGTGGTCCAGACCGGACCGTTTTGGACCGGACCGGACCACTTGTGGTCCGGTCCGGTCCTCTCATTTAAGCCGGACCGCAAATCCGGTTGTGCACCCCTAGAAGATAGTGATCATTACCCAAATCCACACTAAGAGCTTCTGGATTCTGGAATATTGATGGTTTTTAAAATTACCCATTCAAGGACTTGATCTATCAATCAAACTTCTCAAAATCCATAAAAGGATTGAATTGTCCATTCAAGTGGGGTCCATCTGATGAATGGTCTTCAAGTAGAATTCTGACCTCTCTATGCATGTAAGGAAGGGAATAAATGATGAGGACAATGAAGAAACCCACACAAGAAAATGGAGACAGCACGTTATGTTCCTTAGTGGCAAGACAAATTGTTATGGGGCTGGTCATGATAGTGATGATGATTCCTTATAGTAAGTCCGGATCCTTCAAGGCTCAGCTCACTTGAAATTTGTAAGGTTTCTCAGTTGGGCCACCTAGGAAAAATATAAAGGCATATTTGTGTAATCCAGTTTGGTTGAAGCAGAACGCCCGTTTGTGTTCGGCACTAGACTATCTTGTTTGGTGCAAAATAAACCTCTAGAGAAATTGTGAGATTTTAAAAAGAATTTTCATCCTTGGTGAAGAAATAGGAGTCTGAACCCCGCCATTCTGATTGCATTTCCATGGAAGGTTTCCTCTTCTACGGCTTCGCACAAATAAGTCTTCAATCTCTCATAAAATAAATGCCCCAATGTCGTATGAGTCCTCACTAAATTCACAAATAAGTCCTCAATCTCTCGTAAAATAAATGCCCCAATGTCGTATGAGTCCTCACCAAATTCACAAATAAGTCCTCAACCCCAATGTTGTATGAGTCCTCGCCAAATTTTACTATAATGAGAATCTAGCCCATCATCAAGTTGATCACTTATAGATGTGGCTACTCTATCATTATGCATTTTGCAGTAACCTATAACTCAGGCCATGAATAATGATTCTTTTGCAAGTTTTTGGTGTATTAGTGAGTAGGGTTTTTTTTTTTTTTCTTTTTTTTATAACCGCCTTAAAACAAGATGATGTTCATATGAAATTTGTAATTCCAAGCGCAGAGCAAAGGGAGATTGCAATTTCAAAAAAAGATGGAGAGTTGCTGAATTGGGATGACATTCAGAAGATGAAGTATTCATGGAATGTGGTAAATGAAACACTGAGACTTGCGCCACCCGTTTCAGGAGCCTTTAGAGAGGCCATCTCTGATCTCACCTTTGCGGGTTTTGCCATCCCCAAAGGGTGGAAGGTATGTCCACTTTAACCTGTTTTCAAGATCACCATCATCTAGAAACCATTCATAAAAAAATTGGAAACATAAGTCCCATGAGAACCCCAGTTAGAAGAACTTGGTCATTGAGTTGAGTATCTCAGATGACTTATTTTTTAACTTCTTGGACTCCCACACCTATCAATTCTAGCCGACTCACTGAGTCAGGGTGACTCAAAACAGGTTTTGAACAGTGATTAATAGATGGGATGGGCTTGGGCCAATTTTGATCAGTATCAAACCCAGGACATGGCCACTAGTGATCTGACTCAAGAGTGACTGGGAAGTGAAAATTTCTTATCGTCCTCATTTTTCACAGTTATTCTGGAGCTCTTATACTACACACACCAACCCTGACTACTTTCCGACGCCGGAGAAATTCGATCCTTCAAGGTTCGAAGGAGACGGGCTGACGCCTTACACGTTCGTTCCATTTGGAGGGGGGCCCAGAATGTGCCCAGGGAAGGAATTTGCACGGCTAGAGATACTTGTATTTCTGCATAATGTGGTGAAGAGGTTCAGATGGGAGGCAGTGTTTCCTGGAGAGAAGGTGGAAATTGAGGATGGAATGCCTCATCCAGTACAAGGACTTCCCATTCTCCTCCAAGTCCAACCAAACCATTTCTAACCCCATGTGTGTTCTCATTCCTTCTGCGTCCTTTAGTACAAGTACTAATGCAACTAGTCATAATAAAGATTTCTATGAAAGTTGTATTATATTTATTGCAGGAAGTATATCCAAAGCCATAGATGCCAGACAGGGAAACTGATAGGAAATTTGATGCTTGAATTGGATGTTTGGGCTGGGTTTGAACTCAGTTTTATTGCTTTTTGGCCTACACAGAAACTTCTCTCTAAATAGTGTTTTCTGACATATTCATGTCGTATGTGGGCATCGTCTTTTGTTAAGGACCTCTAGCTGCTGACTTTTCCTCTGGATAAATCAAGATGTCACTTTAGTGATGCTCAAGAAATATAAACCTGGTCATGGTTGCCTGGAATGAATCAGTATTTTACATGTTCTAAAGAACGTTTGCAACAGGGTGTGTTCATGGAAGGATTCCTTTTTTCTTAATCTTGGTTAATCGAATCTCCTGCTCCGGGTATTATTTTGAGACGTTCCGCATATGAGCCTCTTCAAACGTGCGGTCAGCGAGAATTAATTATTGGGGACAGATTTAATCGGAAAACCAGCAGTAGCCACTTTTACCATTCTCAACCACAAGGGCATTTCTAGATGAAGAGGAAACCTGCATTCTTATTCCTAACATAGAAAATCGAAATCCTTTCTATGGCCCATTATAACTATTTGTGTCATCAGATACTCAGTATAGTGTGGGTCACTTAAGGCTGGGAATCAAAAGAGGCTAGTAATCACAAAAAATTAGTTCAGGATGTCAATCACAATTTCTCTTTTTTTTTAAACTTCAACAGACTTCACTTTTTTGCACAACCAAGAGGCAAAAAAGGCACCAAGGTGAAACCCCACCATTCATCTAGCCCTGTTTTTTAAGGGTAACATCTAGGCCTTTGGTCGGACAGAAATAAATTCCAAAGATTTCTAAGCAGTATCTTTCTGCCAAAACAGTTGAAAGTGATGGATTAATTAAGGTTCAGAGAGTGCCATCGAATAATCTATCCGTTGTAAGGAGATAAAAATTCTGCTATCACTACTGTAATTAAATACTTAAGAAATCATGATGATCCAACCTAACTCATCACCTATCATTTCTAAGCAGTACTCCTTTGACGAAACCCCTTAATTTCTATGAATTCTTATAGGAATTCAATAAGCAGGGAAACGGGCCTTTGGTGGTCAATAAAAGTATAGACGCTGTTAATGTGCCTAAAGAGTCCATATAAATGGACTCAAATGTGTGGGTGGTTTGAAGAGCAAGACCAGGATCCATATATATTGATGATCCAAAATTGTATCCAAGTCATAGGGCCAATGGACTCTTATTAGGCCCATAAGTATGATATTATACTATATATATCATATACCACATGGAAGAAAAAATAATAATAATACGAAGGCAGAACGGCCTAGTTGAAACTTGAAAGGGTCATCAATCTTCTCCTTACCATAGCTTTGTATTATATTCTCTACACCAAAGCTTGATGTGGGGGAATAATTTTTTTCTTCTATGGTTCTCTTTCTTCACACATGAATTACTGCTTCCCCATAAATCATGTTTGCAATGCACCCTCAAAACATAGCACAGTACTGCATTGAATCCTCACCTCTCTCATAGAGTTTGTGTAGATCAGCATTTACTTAGGAAACTTAAAATGGTTTGCAAAACTTACACGACCCGAGTTCGAGATTATGATTACTCCGAGATAACCCCGAGTCGCGTCGCATACTTACTCCCGTGAATCTCAACGCATTAAAATTCACAAGGGATATCGAATACGTATTATGCGGAATATTAACAAATATACATTACTCATGGAAAACAAAATTCATTTACACTATATACAAACTAATCACTTGCATATTTAAATACAATGTAAGGATTAAAGTGTAAAGTTCCATTCCATTTCATAATGAAGTTTTCTTTTCAAACTCTCATTTGTTTTTCTTTCATTTGCATTCAACTAGTTCTCCTGGAGAAACCGTATTGGACGTTGCCGGTGGCGCTGTGGCCTCAGAAGGACCGGCATAGACAGCTGTGTCTGTAATGTCATCAATAACATTATGAATTTGACAATTCAACAATGTATAAACAATTATATGATTAAACATGCTAATTACACATTTAATTCATCTAATTCATGGTTAGACAGTACAATTCCAATTCATAATCAATATGAGTCTTTTTATTTGACAAACTACAATAGCATTTCAATTTCAATTCATATTCCATCTTCCTAAAAAGGAAGGATTCTATCTTCCCTACGGAAGGATTCATATATTTTGTGGGACTTATCAGAACACGGGCCAAGGACCACTGATATCACCACGGAGCTCCAGAACGCCTCCAAATAATCTGCTGCAGCAGTATCAATTCAAAAGAACTTATAGAAATCACCATGTAGTGCCAAACTCAATGAACAATTCAATTATCATTTCATTTCAATACCGTTAAATTTTAATTAACGGATACAATTCAATAAACAATTAAACAATACCAACCATTCAGGTGTAATCCTCAGTTGTTTAATGTACGTGTTATTCTTGATGGACATCACAATATATGTAGATTTTGTACATTAAACTCACCTTAATTAACACCTATGAAGGTATAAATAACATTAACAACCTTGAAACATCCAATAGGCCTTATCCTTACAATTCAGAATTAATTTCTAACATCATGTTAATTTCGTACAATCCATCAATTAGCTTTGGAAGCTAATATTATCGTTGAATTATAATTACTAGCTTATGTTAACCTTTTGATTAACATATATTTCACTTTGGATCAAAATCCAAAGACAACACTTTATGGAAATAATAACGAATTCATTATTCATTAATTGTATTATATTTAGTCCTTAAACAACACATTTAGTCTTTAAACTAAATTCTATAGATTAGTTAAAATCCTAAACCTTACTCAATTTTCAAGAAGGCTCGGTCGACCGAGGCCTTGGCCGGTCGACCCCGTGAACTGAGAGCCTTGTCTACCTAAGAAGATCAGGTCGACCTTCCCTGAGTGTGCCCGGTTGACCGAGACATCAGCCGGTCGACCAACAGTTGTAAGTGAAAATTCGAAATAGTATTTTCATCAGGCTTCAGAGAGCCAAACCATGTGTGGCCGGTCGACTGAGTTGCACCCAGACTTGCTACAAAAACCTGGAATCTGCAATAAACACTTGGAATCTCATGTTCCCTTCCTCAAACACCATTTATACATAACAATAACACTTCTATGCCATTTAATCATCACTATACCCATCTTCTTCAAAACAATTATCCATCTACACAGTTAACTCACATATAAGAATGAATTCAGATTTCATAACATAATCAAGAAGAAATCTATAGCAACTAGTATTTAATCACAATAACTAGTTATACTTGCCTTTTAGTTGAGTTAAGCACAAAAACCCTCTTTATTAACTTTGAAATCTGAGATCAAAACCACAATTGAAAACCTAACATCAATAACAAATCCAATAAGCTAATGAACTAAAACTATTAGAAACCCCAAAAGCTCTATAACCTTAAAGCTTCACTTACTTGCTGTTTTCCAAAGAAAACCACATATTCTTTCAACTCCAACTTCAAAGAAATCAAATAAGTCGATGAAGAAGATGACAATACTAAGTATTCTTGAAAATCTCGTTCAAAATCCCTTGCCAAGTATTCAATAGAGAAGAACAAAGAAAAAACCAAGGAAGAAGAAAACCTAAGATCATTCCCAGCTGTTTTGGAATGTTTCACCGACTGAAATGGGTTCTAAGTTCTTCTCAACCCTTTTTAACAGAACTTTTACATTCAACCGCCATATATCTTACACATTTTAAATTTAAGTCAAATCAAGACTTACTTAAATCATTTGAAGTCAAATGAAAACGCGTAAGTTATGAAAATTGTTGTACTCATCAAGATACACGTGTTGGTATAAATCTTCACTGCATCCGATGAAACATACATAAATCCGTATTTACGGAAAAGTCCTTAATTTTAATAATTTTGGTTTAAAATCAACTCAAGTAAGTTAATCTCCTCCAAACTCACTCCTTATGCTTAATTCATCTATTTAAGCGTAATTTGATTCATCTCAATCATTAACTATCATTAAATTGATTAATCATGCTTAAACTATGTTAATCTCGATTAATTAGAGTTAATCTTGATTAACTCGGGTTGGGGTGTAACAAAAAAAAAATTGCTTCTCTTCATTTCCATGTTAACATTTTTCAATGCTTTCATCTTTTGAGGTGAAAGCATTTCTCACAATTTTTACGGAAAGCCAGTTCAGGCCTATAAAAATAGATGACTATTAATTTATGTGCAATCTATATATGTTTTACCTCAGAAAATCTTTGTGCACTGAATAGAAGAAATTAATACAATCTCACTCAGAAAGGATGAATTCTCTCCTGCAAATGAAATCACTGAACTAGCGTGCCCTCTTCGAGAGAGTGACTGAATTACTAGTGTTTTTGTTGAATAATTATATGAATACCCCCTGATGAAAGGAGAGGTACAAGGGCATTTAAAGAAAGGATAGGTACAAAGGTAAATTAGAAATGGAATAATCTCCAACAATTATCTATAAGATCACAGCTCAAGATATACTTTCATTACTTTGGATTCTCCTGGATATATCATGCTCACCAAGTATACCAAAATTAGTATTCTCTTCACAATCTCAAGAGGAATAATTAATAGCCACAAAATATTCTAGAACTAAGGGCAAATTTACACAACATTATTTCTACAAAAGAGCCATAGAAAGGGAATTACTTTTCCATGCTGAATGTTTTTTTTACAGTTAGCTCCGATACCATTTCTGAGAGTAAAAAATGGTGAAAAACAACTACATTTGAGCAACATTATAATAGGGTGAATAATAATTTGGAGCAGCTCAAATCTAAGAGGCAGACCTCTCTTATGGGCTTACAGCATTGGATTCAATAAGACATTTTTATAATTTATAAGTTCTATACACCACATGTGTGTCTAGTCTTTACCCAAGGCAAGAGTAGAAAGCATCTCTTTCATAACACTCAGCACACCCACAATATGAATACATCCTTACTACTTCCTCTCTAATTAACCCATGATGATCATTAATTTTTCATTTTTAATGACTCTTTGAATTAGAAGTCTTCAAATCCCTATGAATTCAATGACATAAAACAAAGGGATCGATCCTTTCATTCTATGCATGTTTATTTTAAAAAGTACAACTAAAGTTATTCAAATCTAAATCCTTGAGAAAGATCATATAGGAATTTGATTTTAGATTTAGATAATCATCATTATCATCAGAGCCTTGTCCTACATGATACAAACCGGGGGTGACCACCCCAAGTTTAATCCAAAATAGCCTATGCCCCGTGCCCTATTCTACTTTCTACTTTTGACTCTTATATAGAGATCAGAGACAAGGGTGGACTTACATGATACAAACATGGGCGGTTGCCCCAAGTCTAATCCAAAATGGCCTATGGCCCATGCCCATTTTAGTAGAGTCGCCGCCCCACTCTAGGATATGAGTTATTTATACTTAATTTGCCAAAAATAAAAAAATAAAAAAATCATGTGTTAAAACCATGCAAGAAGTGGAGAATATTCCTGGTCGGTGTTAGATTTTAACCTTTTCAATTTATCATGATTCGCCATACTCAAATAAAAATCGTAGGTCTGCCACTGTCCACTGTATTTGGGATAGACTGTCAATATCGGATACCCATTTGCAACTCTATTTTGGTCCATGAACAGAGTTAGATTGAGGATGTTTTATTTTTTAAATGTTGTTGTACTGCTAAAAGACTAAATCATTTCCCAAAAAATCTCCCAATATAAGAAAACCCACAAAATAAGAAGATTCCCAACATTGTCCCAATCTCTGACAGTGATATATATATATATATATATATAATTTTTATTTGGTTTTGTCTTCCTTGAGTTTGTCATGATTTTGAGTCAGAGCCGTTGATTGATTTCTCTTTTTGAGAAGACCTGATGAGCGGACAAGATGGTGTTAGGAAGATTTTCTCACACATATATATATATATATATATATATATATATATATATGGAGATGCTTCTATGAGAGCACCTCTCACCTTACTATGAGAGATAAGGTGGGAGCTCTCCCATCCATATCAAATGCCAATAACTTAAATGTGAGGGCCCCTACCCCTATCTCTCATATAAGATGGGAGATATCTCTCATAGGAGCATCTCCCATATATATACACACTATTCTGCTTGCTATACCTGTTGTTGTAGCATTATAGACTATATTGTTACTCTTGCTCCCATCAGGATAAATCTAACACCTTTCCCTATTCCTGCCTACGTATATGGGATATTTTAATAAGTGAACGTCTTTTGTAGAAGGAACCGGAGAAAGAATGGGAAAGACGTTCGTTAGATTTATGGGAAAGACAAGGGAAGGGGTTAGATTTATTCCAACGGGAGCAAGAGTAACAATACAGTCTATAATGCTATAGCAGCAGGTATAGTATGCAGAATAGTATATATGTGTGTGTGTGTGTGTGTGAGAGAGAGAGAGAGAGAGCAAATCTTCCTAACACCATCCTGTCCACCCATCAGGTCTTCTCAAAAAGAGAAATCGATCAACGGCTCTGACTCAAAATCATGACAAACCAAAGAAATTTTATATGGAGAGGGGAGGGCATATGTAAAACTAAAAAAAACTCTCCATAAAATATAGGTGGTTTCGCCCATAACATGCATCTAGCTTGAAATACCATGGTCTTGTCATTTAAATGCATATTATTATATATTTTTGGGGACTTAACATATTAATTCCCCTTAAACTATATTCCCCAATTTCATGACTCAAAATCTAATAACGTCACCAGAGTTGTTTAACTCTGGTACACTTTCATTTTTTTTAACCCTGAATCCCATGATATCATGGGAGTTTAAAAACCCAGGATATCATGGGATCCAGGTCCAGATAAGAAGACTGTTTAGGCTTTTTAATAAATGGGTTTTTCAACTTTTAACATTTGGATCCCATGATATTATGGATTCAGGGCAGAAAAGTGAAAAACATAAAAATGTACCACAGTTAAAAATTTCTATGATATCATGGGATCCGGGACAGAAAAGTAAAAAACATAAAAATGTACCACAGTTAAACGACTCTTGTGACATTATTAGATTTTGAGTCATGAACTTGGGGATGCATGGTTTAAGGGGGATTGATATGTCAAATCCCGTTTATTTTTATCACTTCAATGCACACCAATCCTTGCCAAAATCAGAAGGCATTAGTAGAGGCAGCATAAATATTTTTCAAATCAACTTCAACACATGTCTATCCTTATGCGCAACTATGCATTGGATTCTCTAAATACATGCTTATCTGTCTCACTCTCACACTAATTGGTTTCTATAAATGCATGTTTATCCTTATCATTTCAGGAACAACTTGTGTTTGATTAGCTGGTTTCTTTAACTGACATGTCTATATATCCTTGTTATAGTCATGTTTCTTCCTAAAAAAATCTAAGAAGGGTGGGGGCAATCACGTTTCTTCCTAGAGGAATCTATGGAAGGGTGACAGCTCTATAAGAGAGAGCATGCTTATGGTGTCTATGAAAGAGAAGAAATTAAAGCCCATAGACTAGTGGAGTGTTGAATCATACGAATTCCATGGACTCGCTCATGAGGATCATCGACTCAATCAAACTCAACTTTGAAGCATTCTTCAATATCTCCCCAGACCAACACTACGACCCGCTCCTTCGTTCTCTACTACTAGCTGTGGCAGTCTGGGTATGTTTGACAGTTTTCAGATCCTTATTCTTTCGACCCACTGAGTCGACTCAGCTGCCTCTTCCTCCCGGAAGCTATGGTTGGCCTATAATCGGTGAAACCATGAGACTGATGAAAGGCTCAAAGAAACCTGGAGAATTCGCGCGGCAGAGAATGGAAAGATACAAGACAACAGTCTTTAAAACATCCATCCTTGGAGAGCGCATGGCCGCCTTCTGTGGCCCTGCTGCAAACAAGTTCCTCTTCTCCAACGAAAACCGCTTCGTAGTCACTTGGTGGCCGCGATCTACACAGAGCATCTTCCCTCTCTCCATCATCACCAGCCATAGCTCACGGAAGCTGCTGACGTCGTTCCTCCGGCCAGAATATCTCCGGCTACATATCAGTACGATGGATGCCTTCACCAGGTCCCATATGGACGCCGAGTGGGCCAAAAAAAGCCAAGTGAAGGCCGCCCACCTCGTGAAGTACTACACCTTTGCCTTGGCTTGTAAGCTCTTCGCAAATATTGATGACCCAGATCATGTTTCGAAGCTAAAAGATGAGTTAGAGGTGGTTGTGAGTGGTGTTTTGCAGGTTCCTGTGAAACTGCCTGGCACGCGTTACTACAAGGCTATGAAAGCTGCAGAGACAATAAGGAAAGAGTTGGCAGCAGTGATTAAGCAGAGGAGGGTGGACTTGATGGAGAAGAATATTGTGTCTTCTGCACAAGATCTTTTGTCATATCTGTTGGTGACAGGAGATGATGATGGACAGTTTATGACAGAGGGGGAGATCATTGATAATATATTGCTGTTGCTTTTTGCTGGGCATGACACCACTAGTTGTGCCATGACATTGGTAATGAAGAATCTTGGAGAGCTACCCCACATCTACAATGAGGTGTTCAGAGGTATGTATCTATCATTTCTCTCTCTGTAAATCTATGATGATTGGTTGCTGTTCTCTCGAAATTTGTAGTTGTAGCTAGTTTTTGAAGATCTTAAAAAATAAATACTTAGAGATGTTAGGAATGGGCTAGAAAGGATAAGGTTTAACTTGTTACTGATCTTATCTCATCTATGTATAAACTGAGATCATTTTTAATAACAAAAGTCATGGTGAATTTATGCAATCGTTTGTTTCTCTAGAAGTTGCCATTTATCAGAGCCATGGCCTCTTAGTAATCTTGCAATAAGACCCGCCATCCCCCCTTAATATTTTTACAATAACTTCGTTGTCAATTTTTTTACTCTCCGATAAAACCAAATATCCTCCCTTATTCATTTATTTATCCAAGCCTTCTGATATTGTAGTTTTGACTAAATTTCACAATTGAAATCTAATCTAGTGGGCCACCAACACTAAAATACTAAAAAAGAGTGGGATGCAACAGTTATGGACTCTATGGACAAACAGTGATGATACTAACAGCAGCAAAGCATGATGATCATTTTTACCATATATCTAGCATTTTGTTTCGAAGATCAAGGGTTTTATTCTTGTTTGTTACCAATCACATGATCCTTTATGGAGTAGTAACATACAATATGGGTGGGTGTCAAAGATATTGAAAATAGGTTAGAGAGGATAAGCTTCAGTGATCTTCTCTCATTTATGTATAAATTGAGATCATTTTCAGTAATCAAAGTCACTGTGAGTTTATGCAATGCATTAGTTTCATTAAAGGCTATAAGAAGTACTGTTTTTTCTTGTTTCAATAAAACAGAGTAGCATTCTCTATCTTAAGTAGTTAAAAGGCCACAATTTTCATATTTTATGGTCAAATTTCATATATAAAATAACCTGAATCTGACCCAAGTTTTTCTGCTCCACCATGCTTTATCATAAGAAACAATAAGTTCATAGTCTATTGCAAAAGAAAAGTTTGGTTAGAGTAATGTTATTTGGTTTATCTCTAGTCGCTAGGCCAAAAGAGATTGAAAACACTA
Source organism: Cinnamomum chago (assembly GCA_038049695.1). Classification (NCBI taxonomy): domain Eukaryota; kingdom Viridiplantae; phylum Streptophyta; class Magnoliopsida; order Laurales; family Lauraceae; genus Cinnamomum; species Cinnamomum chago. Next base: position 124,973,210 of record CP142451.1, read on the forward strand.
TATGGATCATCTTTAGAAATAGTTTTAAAGCTAAAAGAGATATTGATGTTTGTAATTAAATGCAAACCTTATAGTGTTGTTAGAAAGATACAAATTGAAAACAATATGATGTTCATGTGAATATGTGTTTCCAAGTGCAGAGCAAAGGGAGATTGCAATGTCAAAAAAAGATGGGGAGTTACTCAATTGGGATGACATACAGAAGATGAAGTATTCATGGAATGTGGTAAATGAAACGCTGAGACTCACACCACCCGTCCCAGCGGCCTTTCGAAATGTTATATCTGATATCTCCTACGCAGGTTTTACCATCCCCAAAGACTGGAAGGTATGTTCAGTTAACTGTAACATGTTTTCAACAGCACAACCATATATAAATCCATAATTTGATCTGTTGAAACTATGCTAAAGACTGCTGGCAATGGACCTCATTGGTCCCATTGTGCTCTCAGGCACAAGAAGAAGTTTGTTGTGCTTGAGCCAGCTGTTATGACTTTTAGGTGGGTTGGATCTTTATTCATGTCATGGGTCAAGGGCTGACATCATTCTTCTATTGAGGCTCATCCTATGCTAGGAAAGGCCAATGGGCATGGCCAGCACCTAGGGCCTCTTTGTTTGGTGTAATTGAATACCTAGGAAATTGGTTAAAATTGAAAAGTCATATCAAAGATGAATATCCAAAAAACGTCCATCAAATTACCTTCCCATTAATGAAAATTGAATCAAGGAAATATGGAAAATGAGTACCCAACCATCATCCTAGTAATTTAAATCGAATAAAAGTCAAAGATCCTTTCTATATCCTCACCTCATATCCTTCACCACCACCTCTTTTAATAATCCTTCCCTCGAGCTCACTTGACTATGAATGCTTTATTGAATATTCTATGCAAACAATCAAACCCTAAATTCTTGGGCCTGGGTTGTGAAAATAACACTATGGGCATGTTTGTTTGCATTTGAATACATAAGAATTTATGGTCAAATGAGCTCCATTTAAGGATTATTAAAGAGGTAGAGTGTGAATTATACGGGGTGACGGGTGAAGATATGAGGTAGGAATGTAGATAGATGTTGACTTTCCTATGATTTGAATTCTTATGGTGATGGTTGGAAAATGGGTATTCATTTTTCATCTTCCTTTGATTCACATTCCATTAAAGGGGTGGTCATTTGATGATCATTTTTGTATATTTCACGTTGGATCTTCATTTTTAAGCACTTATAACATGAAATCTATATACTCAATTCTTAAGTATTCTAATGCGAACGAACAAGCCCTATATGTATAAATGTAACATATACTCGGAAAAAAAAAATAGTGTTGCTTAGGGGATAAAAACCAGGACCTGGCAGGTTCTTAATTGGGTTTCCGCAGGCCCAAGTGGGGTTGGAATTATTCTGATGGACTAGTTTTGTTTGTATTAGAATACATAGGAATTGAATGCTTAAGGAATTCATGGTCAAATGAGCTCCATCGAAAGATTATTAAAGAGGTGGAGTTTGTGTCATATGGGGTGAGGGGTGAAGATATAACAAAGGGGTGTAGATGGACGTTGACTTTCCTATTATTTGAATTCCTAAGGTGATGGCTGGACAGTGGGTATTCATTTTTCATCTTCCTTTGATTCACATTCATAAAATGGGAGCTCATTTGATGGTCATTTTTGTATATTTCACATTGGATATTTATTTTTATGTACTTATAACATGAAATCTATGCATTCTACTTCAAACAAACAGACCCATAACAGGCACTATATGGATAAATATCACAAATACTTGGGAATAAAGTGTTCCTTAGGGGATAAAAACTAGGACCTGACAGATTCTTAATTGGGTTTCCTCAAGCCCAAGTGTGGTTGGAATTATCCTGGTGGGCTAGTTTTGACAGCCCAGACTTGTTTGTTGACAATATTCCCAAACAAGCCTGAACCAAGGCCCATTTATAACTATACTCACAAAATCCCAGACCCATAAATAAAAAGGCTAGGTCTAGTCCTTTCAATCAGTATTTAACAACTCAGGAACTCAACTCAGTTGGAAGGTCATTGAGTTGCCTCGGACTCCCTCATCTCCAATTGGAGCCTACTAGACCCAGTCAAGGCGAGTCCATACTATTTCTTGAACTATGATAAATGCACTGGGCTTGGCCCAAGTGTGATTTCTCCCAACCCAGAATTCAGCCACCTTTAATCTGTATCCTTTCTGAAGAGTGACACAGAAGTAAAGAATCCTTTCATTCTCTTTGAATCTTCACAGATATATTGGAACTCCTACGTGACACACAACAGCGCCGACTACTTCCCGATGCCAGAGAAATTTGACCCAACAAGGTTCGAAGGAGACGGGCCGGCGCCTTACACCTTCATCCCGTTCGGAGGGGGGCCCAGAATGTGCCCAGGAAAGGAGTTTGCTCGGCTACAGATACTTGTATTCCTGCATAATGTGGTGAAGAGGTTCAGATGGGAGTCAGAGGTCCCTGGAGAGAAGATAGAAATCCATAATGGAATGCCTCGCCCGGTACAAGGACTTCCCATTCGCCTCCAGCCAAACATTCTCTAAGCCCATGTGTGTTTATCAATGTTTAGTAGTACAAGGCACTTATGTAGCCAGTCATAAATAAGATTTCTATGAACTTGTAGTGTGTTTGTTGCAGTAAGCCATATATGCCAGAGAGGAAAATTTGAATGAGAATTTGAATCTTGAGTTGGATCTTTTGGTCTTGAGTTTGAACTTGGTTTTATTGTTTTCTAAAGCCCACACAGAGACTGTCCTTCTTAACTTTTCTGGTTCAATGGCAGATAGGCCAGCCAGCTGGGTCCAACCATATGTTGGTCTAAATGAACAACTAGATGCCCCACTATGACATTGGGATTTTTCAAGATTAGTTAACAATCTTAATTTGTCACTTTACACCAAAGCTTGGTGTGGAGACCTAACTAAATTACTTTTTTTTTTTATGGCTCTCTTACCCCCACACATGGTTCAATGCTTCCCCATGTCTAGATAGGAAAAGAATCTGGGGGAGGCAGCCAGGCAGGTGACACAGATGTGTGAAATCAGGGCCCTTCATCAAGAGGGGCTTGTGAATTGGTTACCTGAAAGCATATTGTAAGAGTTTGATTGGATCAAAGTGAAATAAGTACCTATGGTTCAAGAAGAGTGAATTTGACCAAATGGATGGTCTTAACTCCTAACTGATGATGCTGTTGTAGTGTTCAAATGGAATTTCATGAACTGCAGGTGAATTTGATCAAACATGATGTAAGTTTTTTCTCTTCAAATTAGGGATAGAGTGGTGGCATAGTGGAAGATGTTCACTGTTGCAATTTGAGGTTGTGGATTAAAATTACATTAGCAGCAAAAAAAAAAAAAAAAAAAAAAGATTTGTTAAAACATTTCATTGGATTGCAATTTGAAAGTCTTTTTTCACAGAGACACAAATACTCATTTCTTCTTACCTAGCTCTTTCTTCTGTCTAAGGAGTCAAAATGTCAAAATCATGTGTGAAATGCACCTTCAAATCCTAGTAATAATGCCTTGTTTAGTAGTCAAAATGTTATAACCTTGTTTCCGCAGATATAAAAAGAAAAAAAAATGGAAGAAATCATAGTAACCTTGTTCCAAGTTCTATTAATTTGGATTTGAATTCGCAATCATAATTCAAGACTTAATTGATCAGAAAATTTGTTCTTCTTTACATACTCTAAGACCAAAGTTTCCTTCTATCAGAGTTGGACCACCACCAGATGAAACTCATTCAAAACATAAGGTTAAAATAAAAATCGAAGTAAAAAATCATCTTTTGGTAGTGATTAATCTTAAGATAAGTCAAGAATGACTCCTTACCCTAGTGGTAAAGAGCATTAGTTCTTACCTGACTGATGTCACCTCCTCCCGCTTGTGCGGACTCCTTTCCCACTTGTGTGGGCTTTCTTCGCGTTTGTGCAGGCATACTTCCCACTCGAGTGGGCTACCTTCCTATATATTTGTGGGCTCTCTATTGGGTCCCAATCCCCTTGGCTAGGATATGCTCCATCCTTGGTCTCCAAGATAGCCAGGCCCACCTAAAATACCTAGGTTTCCCTATAGTTTTTGGCTCCCCCAAGCGCGCTCATTTCCTCCCCCTGCTGGACTCCATTAATGCCAGACTCACAGCCTGGAAAGCAAGATTTCTCTCTTTTGCAGGTCGGCTCATCCTCATCAAGTATGTTCTCTCCTGCATCCCTATGCACTGTGCCTCCATTCTCCCTCTTCCAATCTCAATCTGCAAAGACATTGAACGCCTGATGAGAAACTTTCTCTGGTCTGGCAATGCCTCTTCCCCCAAAACCAGCTATGTGAACTGGTCCCAAGTGTCCCTCCCAAAGCAAGAAGGCGGCCTTGGTATTAGAAGAATCACTGAAGTCAACAATGCTTCCCTCCTCAAGCTCGGCTGGCAATCCTTCTCCACGAGCTCTATATGGTCTTCTTGGTTTAAGGCTCGTTACTTCAAGAACAGCACCATCTGGAACCCATCCAACACTCTCTATGGCTCATGTATTTGGAAACGTATCAGACGCCTTGCTCACTTCATCCACCAAGGCAGTGCATGGATTTTTGGCAATGGTGAAGAAATAAACCTCTGGCATGATAACTGGTGTGGAGAAAAGTCCCTAGCTGAAGCATGGCCCAATCTGCAATTCCCTCAGAATCAACGGCTTGCTTCTCTCTTCTTCTCAGGTTCTTGGCACATCCCCTCCTACCTGCCAACAGCAGCCCAAGTCCTGCTTTCCTCAGCAACCTCCCTCCTCTCTCCATGTCACTCTGCTCGAGACACCCTCCATTGGAAGGATTCCTCAGACGGTCAGCTCTCTCAGCTTAGTGCTTGGAACACTATCAGAACCAGAAGCTCCATCCTCCAATGGCCTCCCCTGATCTGGAATGGTGTCTCCTTTCCCAGAGTCAGCTTCTTTGCCTGGCGTCTGATGCACAAGAACTCCCACTGAATCTCGTCTTCAACACCTGGGGTTCTCCCTAGCCTCCAGATGCTGCCTCTGCTTCAATGGAATTGACTCAGCCTTCCACATCTTCTTCTCCTGTTCTACAGCTCAAGTCCTCTGGAACTGGCTCCTCAGGGCAGCCAGTGTCTTGCCTCCGTCTCCCTGCTCTCCTTCGTCAATCTGGAGTTCCCTCTCTAGAGGAAACGACCTTGCAGGCAAAAAGATTCTGGCTTCTTCCTTCCTCTCAGTTCTCTACTCTCTCTGGAAGACAAGGAACTCTGCTTTTTTGGACAATCATCTCCCTACCATCAACCAAATCCTTGGCCAGCTGCAGGAAGAACTAACCTTCACTCTGCGGAAGATCAAGGCCCCTGTTGGCAGTCAGCAGCTCATCTCCATCTTCAACTTTTTGAAAATTCCAGCTCAATGATCCCAGCCCCCTCTTCTGTCGGTTGGCTGGTTTTTTGTGGGCTCCTGGGTTAGTTCAGTGGGATCCTCTGTTTGTTGTTTGGTTTTCTGTTTTTTTTTTTGTTTCTTCTCCTCCCCATTTGGAGGTCTTTTTTCTATTTTTGTTTTGTTTTTCTCTGTAATTCTTTCTTCTCTCTTCTAATACAATTACCCTTACTTCAAAAAAAAGGGTACGTACTATAAAAAAAAAAAACTTGAGATGCGGTCAACTTTGACTAGTGTTAATGCATAGTGTGTGGTGCTATTGAGCAGACATTTTACAAGACACTTCTAAATACATTCTAAAGGCAACAATCAACCCAACAACAAAATATACCCACAAAATCTGAACAAAACAAAATCAAGAAACATAAAAAAGAAAAAAAAAAGAAATTTACCATGCATATATATATAAGAGAGAGTACATCATATGGTTCTGTTTTCATTCAGAATTCTGTACCGTTGACAATCAAATGCTTTGTCAACGTTCACGTTCAAATGCTTTGTCAACTATGAACATTATATGGAAGTCACAAAAAATTTACAATGTTGTAAAAGGGAGAGAGACCGAGAGAGAATATTAGAGGGAAAAGAGAGAGAGAGTTTTCTATTATCTCATTAATGTGTGTGTACATACAATAGGGAGATGCCTATTTATAGGTAAAGTAACCTCACAAGAGAGGAACCCTAAATCTAACCCTAACTCATCTTAAGTGGGCATCCACTCAAGATCCATATCTTATAACACTCCCCCTTGGATGACCACCATTCAAAAATAGTTGCCTCATTAAAAACCTTGCTAAGGAAAACCCAGCGGGAAAAAACCAAAGCGAAGAGAAAAAGAGTACAACATTCTTCAAGATCATTGAACTGATGTTGGACGTACATAATGCTGCCTCATTAAAACCTTAACTAGGAAAACCCAGTGGGATAAAACGTATAAAAGGAAAAAGAGTACAGCGCACAAATGTCCATGGTAGCATACTTCAGGATGCTCCCTGATAAACCATTCATTGTGGGCAGCTGGCAGTATGACCATCTTCTGGTGATCATATCTATCATTCAGGGATTTCTATAAGCCTGCTGTGTCTTCCTCAGTAAGGTATTCATTTTTTAGGTCGTCATGTATGCGATGACGCAGGAAGATGAGGGCTAACGCCTTTTCCTCTGGGGATGTCTTGTTACCTTCATTTATAGTCTCTCCCAATTTCTTGAATTGTAGGTGGATTTTAGCATTCAATTGCCAAGATAAATAATTATCCCCATTTAAGTTAAGTGCTTTAAAGTCAAGTTTAGCCAAATTTGACATCATGCAACAACTGTAATAAGAGATATATGTAAAGTTAACCATATGCAGATAGTTAATAAAGTAAAGGGGAAAACAATGAAAAATTTAACATCAGAAATAATTAAGGAAGGAATTTAAAAGAAATTGGCCAAAGAAAAGTTAGAACATCAGATTCACAACTTTGAAATCCATAACTGCTGATTCTGTCAAGACTTCAGGCTGGATTCAGAATTTCATATTCATAATACATGGGATTAGAACTGCAGGTTCTATCAAATCTTTAGGTAGAACTTCTGGTTCTAATAAATAATCAGTACTTCTGGTTCTGTCAAAACTTCAGGTTTGAAGTAGAATTTTTGGTTCTAACAATTCATCAGAACTTCTGGTTCTGTCAAAACTTCAGGTTTGAAGTAGAACTTCTGGTTCTAACAATTGATCAGAACTTCTGATTCTGTCAAAACTTCAGGTTTGAAGTAGAACTTCTGGTTCTGTCAAAACTTCAGGTTTAATTTCATGGCTTTATAATTTTATGAATATGAATCTGCAGGTTCATATCAATATTCCAACGTCTAGGACTTCTGGTCCATAGATCAGTGAACTTCAGGTTCAAATTTAAAACTTCTGGTTCCATTCATAGTATTAATAAATTTAAATTAAAAGAAAAATAATGCAAGAAAATGAACAATAACCAAATACTATAATTATTATAAATAAGTATCATAAATTAATTCTATGCATTTTAATAGATTGAATTTGAACTATGGTTTAGATAACACTTACCTGATCGTAGTCTGGAAATATTTTTTTTTAATGCATGTAAATCGAAGTCCTATTGCTCCTGTGAACCCAAACTAGAAAGAAAAAAAGTCTCTTTCATTGTTGCTTTCACACACGCAAACCAAGGCTATATATATAAAAAGTCTCTTAATTTTCTTTTGTGTGATTCTCTGTGAACAATCTCTGACATATATATATATATATATATTTTTTATTTTATTCTACACGCAAACCGAAAAGCTTTGCTGACAGAATGCAAACTCGGAGGTAATTTTCTTACCTGTGTTCTTCCACACGCACGGCAGAAAAGGGAGCTGTAAAGGTCCTTGATGTTGCAAGCTGGCCAAGGCTTGAGATATGGGAGGTCTTTGAGTTGAGGGGTGCTACACACCCTGACAGGCACCCCGGGGTGTCTGGGTCTGTGGGGGCACCCCCAGTGGGGGTGTCTAGACTTTTTCCTTTGAGTTTTCTTCTCAATGTATGCAGGGAGGGTTACGAAGGCTTGGTTTTTTATTTATTTATTTATTCATTTATTTCGTGCTGATAACGTGTTTTAAAAAGGAGAAAGACCATCTGTGTGTACATACAATAGGGAGAGGCCTATTTATAGGCAAAGTAACCTCATAAGAGAGGAACCCTAAATCTAACCCTAACTCATCTTAAGTGGGCATCCACCCAAGATCCATATCTTATAACATACAAAACATTCTCAAATCCAACATTGATTATTGAAAAAAAAAAAAAAACTATTACACCCATCACAAAAAAAAAAAACTATTACACCCATCACATTGAACATTACAGAACCTTCAAATATCCCCATTCAATGGCTTATCCTCCACATGGAAAAAAATCTGAATAAGATAGGGCATTAAAACAAACACCATTCAGGAAAAAGAAAAGGTCAGATAGAGAGAGGGAGAGCCTCAAACCCGCTTGATGACTAACCTGCTATCCACCATTTCAACCCAAACCCTCAAAATCCTCAAAATCACCATCACCATTTCCAGTAAGAATATGATTGATCGACATAAAGCTTCCACTACGAGAATATAATTGATTACCATTAAGATTCAAAAGGTTATTAACAACAAAAGAGTGGTCACAAATTCACGACCCCACCACTGCGTGTAGCATGCAAGAATGAAGGGCCCCATCAAGGTAACTTGGTAATTCGTTGTCAAAACAACAACAACAACAACAACAACAACAATATTAAGGTAAAATCATTTGTTTCTTTCTTCTATATTTCCTGTGAAATTAAAAAAAAAAACAAAAAATGAAGTGATCGTTGCATTAAACCTCTTGAATGCATAGCGATATTGAAAAAAAAAAATATTATCCTTTTTTTTGGTATCAGAAGTTTTCATTTTCCTATCACTTTTGCAGTCATATCAGTATAGTTTATATGAAACTTTTAATGTCTCAGATTATTTTAGATTTTTAAAAAAGGATTTCTTAAATTTAACTTAGATGGGCCTACCTACATGAAATCAAATTCTTTAGAGTTTTTAGGTAAAAATATAAGAAAAAAGTTCATATCACGATAATATCTCATTAATTTTATGATTTATTGTGCCAGTAATGCAATGTCGACATTTTGGGAAAATGAAAAGCCCTGTGGCATGTGTGCACGTGGACATCCAAAAAAGGCAAAGAGCCTCTTTTTTTTTCTAGAATTCAAGGAATTCCTAGAAATAGTGGAATTCCTGTAAACTCCCTTTCACTTTTGCATCCAGGAATTTCACAAAAATGCAAAGGGGTGGAATTTCTGAATTCCCAAAGATTATTTGAGATCTTTCATTTCGCTGTAATTTAAAAATGCTAGTGAAGAAATGTGGCATTTGAAAACTCCAAGAGGATAAGATGTCACATCATGTCTAGGAATTTCCAATATGTTAAATTCCTTGAAGAAATTCCACAAAAGAAATGGACCCACAAATGGCAATCAAGAAACGGGACCCCTCCTAAATTTCAATGTGCCGACTGTGATAGTGGTGGACAGTGACAATGTTTGTCCGGAAAAGATTTATCCATGATCGGGTAAACCTTAATTTATCATATTATCAACCACTGGTCCCATCTCGCTGCTATGATAAAAAGGACAAGAGAGAAGAGAAAAGAAAGAAAAAAAAAGGACAAAAAAGATTATTTTATTTATTTATTTATTTTGTCAAGTGGAGGACTCGGAAAAGAGAAAGTTAATCCTGTTTTTTTAAGATGTAATTCACTAATCATTTTGTATAAAAAGGGAAGGTTATTTGATCTGCCACTATTGAATGAGAATCCTCACCTCTAATCATTCAATAGAAAGGCGAAATCCCTTGAAATCAATCCCAATTAAGCCAAAAAGTCCACATGATTTCTCCACTTTTATCTTCTTCCAAACAGGTAAGATCTTCTAGGATAACAACAGCAACTTGCTTATGAAATCCTAGGAATTAAGTAGAAATCAGGAGACTGCCTTGAGTGCAATTGCTGGGCCTCATTATTTATGATAGATGTCCATAGAAATTGATATTAAATCAGGCCAATGGTACCAATTAATTTAAGCTAAACACTTGGGACTGGGAGTTGAAACTGATAATAACCCGGAATAAATGTCGATATTGCGATTGTCCATCCGTTTCAACTTTCACTTGGGTGTGTTGTGGTCAAATCATTCACGGGTCTGCAAATGTGTCAATAGGGTTGTAAACGGGTCGATTCTGGACCCGGAACCGTTAAGGAGAAGGTGAAACTGGATCCGGACCCGGAACCATTTCAAAACCTCTTTCTTGGCTCCGGAACCAGAACCAGAACCATATATGGGGCGGGTCTGGATTCGGGTCCGGGCTCTAGATAAAGAATTATATTAAAAAAATATGGTTTTTACGAGTGCTCTTCGAAAATTGAGGTAATATGTCGGCTCTCGGGCCACGGGTCCGAACCAAGGTGGAACCGGACCCGGACCCATTTACTTATCAGGGTCTAAATAAGGACTCAGACCCGGTTTTTAATAGGTCGGAACTTTCGGGTAATCAGATAATCAGAGAACTATTTACATCCCTATGTGTCAATCATACTTGGTCACCTGCCAAATATCAATATCAATATCAACATCCTGTTCTCTCTCAAATGTGGTCCACTTTGAACATTCCAGGCCAAAATTCTAGGATGTTCATTCAATAGGTGGGCCACACATGTACGTCAAATATCATCTTTTGATTATTTGTTTTAACTCTGTTGTTCTATTGAAGAAACTGTATTGTTAGGATTATTAGGATATTGGTGATTAGTGGATTATCCTTATCCTTAAGATGGTTAGTTTGTATTTGCATCATAAATGTATATTTTTTTCATCTAATGAAACTTACGGTGAGATTATGGAAATATTATGATTCTTGTTCATTGTTGACCAACCTGATAAATGGCACATTCCTTTGATATTGTCTTGTGCGCTGTGATGATTCTCTTCGGTCTTTTTTGCTGGTAGGCATTGCAAACAACAAAGGAACTTAATAATATTTGATTTCCTACCATTCATTGTTGCTCTTGTTCTTTTGTTTACTATGCCTTCGCTATTCCATTTCCTTCTTTTTATGCTTATTCCATTTCATGCCTTGTTTATTATGTTGCTAGAAGCTTAAGCAGTTTCAGTCTGTGAACTTGAAAAATTCTACACATGACTAGTCATTTGGCACACTCCACACGATGTACCTAACAGACTGAACTCCAGCCGGGTACTGATGTATTGGTAGGAGAATGGACACATTTATTTTTCTTTTCTCATTTTTTTTTCCTTCTTTGAATGGTATCATTTTTTCTTTTTGCTTCCATCCAAAATTTTCTCTTTTTTAGCGGGGACTTTCAACCTATGCATTTTTTTTCAATTCACAAACATTTTATAGGTGTGATATTACAATTATCTCATTATTATTTTTCACGATAATTTCTTTCTTTTACCATAAAATCTTAAGTTCTTTTTCCACTTTATTTTCTTCTAAAAATTCTTAAAAATAATAATAGTGGATTCCACTTTTATAGTTTTAATTATTATAATAATTTATTATATATATCTTTTATAGTGTATATAAGATTTTACCATAAACTCTTAAGTTCTTTTCCCACTTTATTTTCTTCTAAAAATTCTTTAAAATAATAATAGTGGATTCCTCTTTTATAGATTTAATTATTATACTAATTTATTATATCTTTTATAGTATATTACAATAACAGAGATAATGAACTGCCTTTTTTTTGCTAAAGGGTAAATGTATTATAAAAGAAGGAGGGAAGAAGAAATAAGAATACAAAGGTCAAGATTTGACCCCCAAAAGGACCTGAACAAGAAGAAAAAATAAAAAAAGAGAAAAAACACCAAGACAAAAGAACCACAAGCAAGGAGGCCGAAATCAGAACTTCCTCTAACCAGACTTAGTGGCTAAGTGCATGGATTCAAAGAGGGCACTGAGGTGGAGATTGACAAAAGGAGACGAGATCTGCAACAGAGAGAAGGAAATAGCTTCAGAAAGGCGAGCTTGCAAGGAGAGAAGAGAGTGCCTATGGTTATCGAAGATGGCCTCATTCCGAGCCTTCCAAAGATGATACAGAACAGAGATGAAGATGGCTGCCATGTAATGAAGACCTTTGGCATCACTGTCCTTGGAAAGGATCCTCCAGATGGATGAAGCAGAAAAATTCAGCTGAGGAGGAGCTCCTGCTACTTGGAAGAACCAGGACCAAGTTGCCACTGCATAGTCGCAGGAGAAGAAGAGGTGACCCAGAGTGTCTTCTGCAGCACAACAAAAAATGCATCTTGATGCAAGAGAGAAACCCAACCGCTTCAACCAAGATTCTGTTGGGATTTTGTTGAGCATCAACCGCTATCCAAAACAGTTAACTCTCTGGGGAGAGAGTTTATTCCATATGAACTTGGGCCAGGGGAGAGGCAGGGCAGAGTGTCTGATGAGCTGCCATGCAGAGCTCATGGTGAGCTTATCCTCTGGGGAGTCTCTCCATCTGAGGGAGTCTCGCACTGCAAGGCTGGGAGAGAGATCCTTGAGGAGGTGATAGAGGTGCTGATGGACCTCTGCTGGCAAATCTACCAGAGAGGTCCAGTAGTCATCTTGGAAGAAAGAGGAGAGCCGATGGTCCCTCGGAAAAAGAAGGCCAGGAAAGCAAGAAGATATGGAGGCCTCTGCAGACCAGGAATCATGCAAAACATTGATGTCCTGGCCGTTGCCTGAGGAGAGATAATGAACTGCCTGTTATGACAGGTAGTGAAAACTCCACATTGTTACGTTAGGTCTGCTTTTTAAAGATGTTAGAACCAACCAAAAACTTGAAAAGATGGGACGGTAGAGCAAAGAACACCATAAGGTCCCTCTTCCTAATGGATTCAACTCCCAATCCAAGATTAAATGTGAAATCACTATAAGAAGGAGGTGACTTTAATGGTGAATTCCATTCAGTTGTGAAACATAAGAGCATCTCCAAGAGACACTTCAAATTTGGATATGTCTTTTTTAAAATAAAGGCTTATGTGGCAAAGAAAGGCATATGTAAATTTGACATCTCACTTGGGCAACTCCAAGAGAGATGTCAAATTATTATTTTATAATTTTCTCATTTCAAATTTAGCATCTACTTGTACCAACTTCAAATGCATTTACCCTCATTACTATTATTTTATTTAAAAAAAAGAAAAGCCATCTCACTTTATGGTATGTCAAATTTGACATACCAATACAACCTTCAAATACCATGTGGGATTTGACCATTCTCTTGGAGGTAAAGCCATATGCCAATTACTCCCATTGGGAGCTGAGTTGGACAAATAAAGCCTCTGTTGAAGATGCTCTAAGTGGCTGACAATTAGGCCATGAGAAGCAGATTTTAATCGCCCAAGTCATAAGATACGCATATTACAATGAGTGTAGATATGCACTTTAGTTCTCTCTCATTAACACTGTTAGAGCTGTTATGTAATTATTGGCCTTGTGGAAAGAAAATTTAATGCCTGTTTTCTTTATGATTAATTTCAGACTTCCAAGTTCCAATATACAAGCTGAATAAATTAACTGTAAATGTGACAAAAAATTTTCTGTCATACGAAATTACAGGTAAGGAGATATACAAGTAAAATGATTGCAGAGCAGCTGAGTTCCTAGGATGCTAACAGGGACATGGGAAACTAGGCCCATCTTTGGTCAAAAAGGGTTGTAGGGCAGGAAGGCTTGGCTATTTCACCTTGGTCGGATGGCCTATTATCACTATTGCAAGGTCTTGATAGACCACCTAAATTATCTGGGTGCATAATGCATAGGAACCCTTACAATATGATACACTCCTCTCAGTTAAAAGATAAAGTGGAAATGCCTTTGGAGCAGATTGTCTGGGAGAATTTTTCTGTATGCTACAGTCATACTATCAGAAAATTGCTGTAAATTGATTTCGTTCAGCAATCAATCTATCAGAGAACGTTCTACGAGCAGACTGCATATTGCTTATATGCCGTCCAATTCGTGGGCACACTTAAAATGCTTGTCCATCAATGAGATGAGAGCAGATGAAATGGTCTCCCTATCTAAGCCCCACCAAGTTATTCTATATAGAACATTGATTTAACAGCTTAATTGTGTCTTTTGAGTCTTGACTTTACTAATAAAAGGTGGGCCCAAGTGGCCCTCGTAGAGCTTTACTGCATATGCAGCTGGAGAACATTTCCCCAATCTATCAAAACTTTTAAACTGCACAAGTAATAAAATTTAAATTAGTGTTAAATATGGTTTACCCTGCAAAAAAGGGGTTTC